>CAWUFW010000199.1:3307500-3918333 GCA_963921515.1 Calotriton arnoldi
TCTCCCCGTCCTGGCCTAGGGTTCGGAAGCTGGGACTGGGACCGGGCCCGGGGCTTGAGCTCCGTCCGGCGGGCCCTGGGGTGCGGGAGCCCCCCATCCTGCAAGCCAGCCCAGGGTCCGGGCGCTGGGCTCGGGGGTCCATCGGGGCCCGGGAGGCTCTCCCAGGCCTGGCCTAGTGTTGGGAAGCTGGGACTGGGACTGGGACCTGGGCCCAGGGCTTGAGCTCTGTCCGGCAGGCCCTGGGGTGTGGGAGACCCCCGTCTGGCAAGCAGGCCGAGTGTCGGGTGGCTGGGGACAGGAGTGGTTCCACCCGAGGCCCGGGGAGGCTCTCCCAGGCCTGGCCTGGGGTTCGGAAGCTGGGACTGGAACCGGGACTGGGGCTTGAGCTCCATCCGGCAGGCCCTGGGGTGCAAGAGCCCCCCCCGTCCTGCAAGCCGGCCGAGGGTCCAGGCGCTGGGCACGGGGGTCCATCGGGACCCGGGGAGGCTATCAGGGCGAAAGCTCGGGGCGGGCAGATTGGCATCCTTTCGGTCCCGGCCATCTGGTCGCACCTATCCCCTCGGCCATCTGGTCGCACGCAATGCTTTCCAATGGGGCGACCAGATGGCCGGGCCGGCCTGGAAGTCCCGATGAGGGCTCATTTGCCTCCCGATCCCAGCCAGGGCTCCAGGAGGTCGGGTACGTTCGCGCCTTGGGTCCCCTCTGTCACCCTGTGCGCACGGATTACAAGAAAGGGGGGTGTTTTTCCTCCGGATTACTAGGGACAGGGTACTCCGGGACACCCCTCCTGGGACTGGAGGTTCCCAGCCTGGGAACAGATGGGCTGGGCCCGGACACCACCTCCCCAGCGTCCGGGGCTCCCTCCTCCGGCCCGCGGCGTGGCAAAGTGCCCGGGACGGGCTCCACGGGTCCTGGCCAGTCCTCCCCCGGGAGTCCGGGCCCCGAGAGCTCCTGCGGGCCTCCCCGGGCCTAAGGCCCGGCCGGGGTCCCCGAGCCCCCGGCAAGCAGAGCCCCCGAGCCCTGCAAGGGCAGGCGGGTCCCGATCAGGGCTCATTTGCCTCCCCGATCCCAGCCAGGGCTCCAGGAGGTCGGGTACGTTTGCGCCTTGGGTCCCCTCTGTCACCCTGTGCGCACGGTTGACAAGAAAGGGGGTATTTTTCCTCCGGATTACTAGGGACAGGGTACTCCGGGACACCCCTCCCGGGACTGGAGGTTCCCAGCCGGGGACCAGACGGGCTGGGCCCGGACAACACCTCCCCAGCGTCCGGGGCTCCCTCCTCCGGCCCGCGGCATGGCAAAGTGCCCGGGACGGGCTCCACGGGTCCTGGGCAGTCCTCCCCCGGGAGTCTGGGCCCCGAGAGCTCCTGCGGGCCTCCCTGCTCCCAAGGCCCGGCCGGGGTCCCCGAGCCCCCGGGAAGCGGAGCCCCCGAGCCCTGCAAGGGCAGGCGGGAGCCCTACCACGAAGGCTCGGGGGTGGGCAGATGGGCATCCTTTTGGTCCCGGCCATCTGGTCGCACCTATCCCCTCGGCCATCTGGTCACACGCGATGGGGCGCCCAGATGGCCGGGCCGGCCTGGAAGTCCCGATGAGGGCTCATTTGCCTCCCCGATCCCAGCCAGGGCTCCAGGAGGTAGGGCGCGTCCGCGCCTAGGGTCCCCTCAGTCTCGCGGTGCGCACGGGTTACCAGAAGGAGGGATAGCCTTCCTCCGGATTACTAGGGACAGGGTACTCCGGAACCCATCTCGGCCTAGCGGTCCTCAGCCGTCAGCTGGACGGGCCAGGATGCTGCCCCAGCCTGGGGTCCGTCCCCGGGCCAGCCGTGTGGCTGGTTGCCCCGGATGGGCTCCCTCGGGCCCGGGGAGCCTCCCCCTGCTCGGCTGGGTTCAGGGGCTCCCAGGGGCCCTGGGGAGGGCGGCCTCCCCACCCCGTCTCTGTCCTCGGTCCTGCCGCGTGGCAGGGTGCCCGGGACGGGGTCTTGCGGGCCCGGGAAGGCTGCCCCTTTGCTCCGGGAGCCCCGGCAGGGTCCAGCGGCCCTGCCGGGCCCCGGGTCAGGTGCTCCAGCCCTGGGCCCCGTCCCCCGGCCTGCTGCTATGCTAAAGGTCCGAGACGGGGTTCCGTCATGCCTGGGGAGCCCCCCTGGCTTGGCTGGGTTCAGGAGCTCCGTCCGAGGCCCCGGGGAGGGTGGCCTCCCCACCCCGGGCTCTGTCCTCGGTCCTGCCGCGTGGCAGGGTGCCCGGGACGGGGTCCGGTGGGCCCGGGGAGGCTTCCCCTGCGCCTCTGGGCCCGGGAGCCCCGGCTGGGTCCAGGGGCCCCTCCGGGCCCCGGGTCGGGTGCTCCAGCCCTGGGCCCCATCCCCCGGCCTGCTGCTATGCCAAAGGTCCGAGACGGGGTTCCGTCGTGCCTGGGGAGCCCCCTGGCTTGGCTGGGTTCAGGAGCTCCGTCCGGGGCCCCGGGAGGGTGGCCTCCCCACCCCGGGCTCCGTCCTCGGTCCTGCCGCATGGCAGGGTGCCCGGGACGGGGTCCCGTGGGCCCGGGAGGCTTCCCCTGCGCCCCTGGGCCCGGGAGCCCCGGCTGGGTCCAGGGGCCCCTCCGGGCCCCGGGTCGGGTGCTCCAGCCCTGGGCCCCGTCCCCCGGCCTGCTGCTATGCCAAAGGTCCGAGACGGGGTTCCGTCATGCCTGGGGAGCCCCCCTGGCTTGGCTGGGTTCAGGAGCTCCGTCCGTGGCCCCGGGGAGGGTGGCCTCCCCACCCCGGGCTCCGTCCTCGGTCCTGCCGTGTGGCAGGGTGCCCGGGACGGGGTCCGGTGGGCCCGGGGAGACTTCCCCTGCGCCTCTGGGCCCGGGAACCCCGGCTGGGTGCAGGGGCCCCTCCGGGCCCCGGGTCGGGTGCTCCAGCCCTGGGCCCCGTCCCCCGGCCTGCTGCTATGCCAAAGGTCCGAGACGGGGTTCCGTCGTGCCTGGGGAGCCCCCCTGGCTTGGCTGGGTTCAGGAGCTCCGTCCGGGGCCCCGGGGAGGGTGGCCTCCCCACCCCGGGCTCCGTCCTCGGTCCTGCCACGTGGCAGGGTGCCCGGGACGGGGTCCCGTGGGCCCGGGGAGGCTTCCTCTGCGCCCCTGGGCCCGGGAGCCCCGGCTGGGTCCAGGGGCCCCTCCGGGCCCCTTGTCGGTGCTCCAGCCCTGGACCCCGTCCCCCAGCCTGCTGCTATGCCAAAGGTCCGAGACGGGGTTTTGTCGTTCCCGGGGAGCCCCCCTCGCTTGGCTGGGTTCAGGAGCTCCGTCCGGGGCCCCCGAGGGCCCCGGGGAGGGTGGCCTCCCCACCCCGGGCTCCGTCCTCGGTCCTGCCGCGTCCTGCCCGGGGCTCGTGCTGCATCCCAGGGTCCCAGGCTGCGGGAGCCCCCGTCCTGCAAGCCAGCCGAGGGTCCGGGCGCTGGGGAAGGGTGTCCACCGGGGCCCGGGAGGCTCCCCCGGCCTGGCTAGGGTTCGGAAGCTGGGACCGGGCCCGGGCTCGTGCTCCGTCCGGCGGGCCCCGGGTGCGGGAGCCCCCGTACTGCAAGCCAGCCGAGGGTCCGGGCGCTGGTGTCGGGGTCCACCGGGGCCCGGGAGGCTCTCCCGGCCTGGCTAGGGTTCGGAAGCTGGGACCGGGCCCGGGGCTCGTGCTGCATCCCAGGGTCCCAGGCTGCGGGAGCCCCCATCCTGCAAGCCAGCCGAGGGTCCGGGCTCTGGGGAAGGGGTGTCCACCGAGGCCCGGGAGGCTCTCCCCGGCCTGGCTAGGGTTCGGAAGCTGGGACCGGGCCCGGGGCTCGTGCTCCGTCCGGCGGGCCCCGGGGTGCGGGAGCCCCCCGTACTGCAAGCCAGCCGAGGGTCCGGGCGCTGGTGTCGGGGGTCCACCGGGGTCCAGGGAGGCTCTCCCCGGCCTGGCTAGGGTTCGGAAGCTGGGACCGGGCCCGGGCTCGTGCTGCATCCCAGGGTCCCAGGCTGCGGGAGCCCCCGTCCTGCAAGCCAGCCGAGGGTCCGGGCGCTGGGGAAGGGTGTCCACCGGGGCCCGGGAGGCTCTCCCGGCCTGGCTAGGGTTCGGAAGCTGGGACCGGGCCCGGGGCTCGTGCTCTGTCCGGCGGGCCCCGGGTGCGGGAGCCCTCGTACTGCAAGCCAGCCGAGGGTCCGGGCGCTGGTGTCAGGGGTCCACCGGGGCCCGGGGAGGCTCTCCCCGACCTGGCTAGGGTTCGGAAGCTGGGACCGGGCCTGGGGCTCGTGCTGCATCCCAGGGTCCCAGGCTGCGGGAGCCCCCCGTCCTGCAAGCCAGCCGAGGGTCCGGGCGCTGGGGAAGGGTGTCCACCGGGGCCCGGGGAGGCTCTCCCCGGCTTGGCTAGGGTTCGGAAGCTGGGACCGGGCCCGGGGCTCGTGGCTCCGTCCGGGCGGGCCCCGGGCTGCGGGAGCCCCCGTACTGCAAGCCAGCCGAGGGTCCGGGCGCTGGGGACGGGGGTCCACCAGGGCCCGGGGAGGCTCTCCCCGGCCTGGCTGCTTTCAGAAGCAGGGACCGGGGAGCGGGGGTGGCTGGCTTTATCCGCTACGCTGGCGGAGCTGAGTTTTCTGCCCACCCCTAGTAAAGAGCTTGGTGCCACTTCTGACTCAGTGGAAAAGGTGGAAAGTAAAACCTGTCTCCTGCCCTTGGTCTGTTGGTTGCAAACCATCCTGTAAAAGTCAATGCTGGAAAGTAGTCCAACTATGAAGCTAGTGCCTGGCTAAGGATAATTTTATTGAGGCATGGTGATAAAAACATCATTCAGTGTTAGAAATGGGGGTCTCTAGTTGGCAGGATGTTACCATGTCCAAGTAGGGACCCTTCTTCCTAGTCAGGATAAGGGGGATACACAACTAAAATAACCCCTGCTCACCCCCTTGGTAGCTTGGCACGAGCAGTCAGGCTTATCTCAGAGGTAGTGTGTAAAGCATTTGCACATAACCCACAGTAATACAGTGAAGACACTACAAAAGGACACCACACCAGGTTTAGAAAAATATCCAATATTTTATCTGTGCAAACAAGACCAAAAATGATTAAAAAAATCCACCATACAGTTCTCAGAAATATCAATAATCGAAAATAGGCTTAAAATACAGTTCCTTGAAGTCAATACCTCCGTCCGGGGGTATCACGGTGTAGTGAACAACAAATCCAAACAGTTCTGGGTGGCCACGGCATCACGGGCCGGCTACGGTGTCAGGAAGGCCCGCAAAACAGTACCTTTAGAAATGCAGGGAGTCAGCGACCTCTCGTTGAGCTCCAAAGAGACGGCATCGGCAAGCATTGGTTCCAGGAGTAGGTGCAGGAGTCGTCGGGCCCTTGAAGTCACACGTGTTGCAGATCAAACTCATCGTGGTTGAAGTCGGTAGAACCGGCGTCGGCAGGCGTTGGGGCTGGGGTGCGAAGTGCAGCGGTGCAACGTGTAGTGCCCTCAGGTCGCGGTGCAGGCAGCGGCTCGTTGACGGTCGTCCAGCGGCGTCGGTGAAACCAGGGCTGCGGTGCGAAGTGATGCGGTGCTTGTTGCGGTGCTGGCAGGTCACGTGCAAGCAGCGGTGTCGACGTTGCTGAAGCGCTGTCGTCGGCTGACGAACCGGAGTCGTTGGCGCGGGTGCCGGTAGGCCAAGGCTACAGTGAGGGATGAGGGCGGCGCGTCGCGTAACTTATGAGTGGTGCCCTCGAACTACGGTGCAAGCAGCTGCGTCGATGTCAGCATGGAGCGGTGGTGTCAGGGATACCAGGGCGGCAGTGTAAAGAGAGGTGGTGCAAAGTGTGGTGCCCACATGTCACAGTGCAAGCAGTGGCTCGGTGGCGGCACCAGGCATCGTCGTTGATGAGACCAGGGTTGTGGTGCAAAGTGTGGCGGTGCCCTCTGCGGTGCCTTAGGGACACGGAGCCGGCAGCGGCGTCGGTGACGGCATTGGGTTGCTTTTTCTTCTGTTGCAGCACAAAACACACAGTTCACAGGGCTGGGAGCAGATGAACTTGAAGTCTTTGTGGTTCCAGAGACTTCTTGAACAGGGGAGAAGCTCTACCTCAAGTCCCTTGGAGAAACTCAAATGAAGAAGTTGCAGAAAGTTCAGTCCAGTCCTTTCTCTGCCCAAGACTGAAGCTGCCACTGCAGGCCCAAATAGCAAAGTAGTAGTTCCTCCTCACAGCTTCTCCAGCTCTTCTTCTTGGCAGGTTTCTGAGTCCAAAAGAGTTCTAAAGTTCTGAAGTCTGAGCCCCAATATTTATACCACATATCCTGTTGTTCTCTTGTGGCAAAGAGTCTCTGTGCTTAGTCCAAAACAGTTCTGTCTTCTCTGGCCCAGCTTCCTAGCAGGAGGTGGAAACAGCATTGTGTAAGGCAGGCCAGGCCTACTCAGGTTCAAGGAAATCTTCTCCCACTACTCTAAGTGCAGCCCAGGTCTATTCAGCCCAGCCCTGACTCATCCAGGAAAGGCAGGGCACACCTCAACCCCCCCAGTGGCTGTCTACAGTGAATGCACATCCCCAGCCCCTGTCACTCCAAAACCAGACAGTCAATCCACAACCCAGCAGAGGCACACAGGATGGTTAAGCAAGAAAATGCCCAAACTCCATTTCTCTATCTTGTCCCAATGGGAAGTTAAACTTGTAAGATGTTACAAAGTATCTCCTTTCTATCCTATCCTATGGGACAGATAGCCTTTCAATAATAAAAAACAAAATACACTATATTTCACTATCAGGACATGTCACACACACCGGTACAGGTCCTACCTTCCACATACACTGCACTGTGCCCATGGGGGTACCTTGGGCCTACCTGAGGGGTGCCTTACATGTAAGAAAAGGGAAGGTTTGGGGCCTAGCAAGTGGGTGAACTTGCCAGGTTGACATGGCAGTCACAACTGCGCAAAGACACTGCAGGCAGACAGGGCAGGATTAGTAGGAAGGTGTGACAGGGTAATGAAGGAGGTGTTACAAATAGCATTGTGTGGAAGAGAAGATTGGAGAACTGCTGTAACAAAGTTGGTGTAGGCATACCTTACCACCACTAATGCAGCCACATGAGTGAACCCATATGTAAGGGTGGGCAATGAGCGGAGGACACAAAGGGATGTTTTAGCGTGTGTTTTATTTTTCTGTACACTCTTTTTGTATCGTACGCCAGTCTGTAGTTGTGGAATAATGCCTCTTATCCTCCTGGGTGCGGTAAATATGTTGGCGTGTGGAAGGAAGGTCGGGATAATGCGTCTTATCCCCAGTCTTTGGTGCCGTCGAATCAGTCTCTCCTATCGCCTCTTCACTCCTGAGGGGCTGTCCTCTCTTGAGGGACTCGTGGGGCGTTGTAGGGAAAGAGAGACAGAGAGACCGTAAGGATAAGAGAAACTTCACTAGTGAAGGGAAAAGGAGTGAGGGACCACCGGTGCAACGTCACACAACTAGCGAGTGATTTGTGAAGGGGTTAAGGGACCAATTACGGGATATTGGGAGTTCCTTATTCCACAGGCTTCCTCCCGACCCACCCCGTGACCCGGTCCCGTACCTGCTGAAGCCACGCTCCTCCGGTAGCGTGGCTGGGCGCAGCACCGTCTCGGAGGCCTCCTGGCTCCCTTGTCGGCACCACCTTCGCGGGGGTTGTTAACAACAGGCTTCGGTTTCTCACTCTCTCGGTCCTCGGTTCCTCCGGCTCCTCGACTCTCCACTGGATTCTCCTACTTATGGCTTCCTCTTCTTCGGCAGGCGGGGCTTCCTCAAATGACCAGCTGCAGACGACGTCATTCTGACGTCGCAAGTTTTCCGTCTCTCTGTCCCAGTTAAAGGGGCCGCTCTCTTTGTGTTCTGTAATCACCTCCGGTTGGCCGCTAGCATACTTGCGGAAATCTTCTGGCTGGGGAGACAGAAAGGGACTTGCTGGGTAAGACGCGTCCCCCTCAACCCTCTGCTGTTGTTGTAAGTCCCGTGGGGAGGTGAAACCGTGACACACCTTCTCCCCAGGATTCTCCCGTTTGGGGAGAGGAAGCACTCGCGACAAAAAGTCAGCGTTACCATTGTTAGCACCCCTCCTATGTCTCACTTCAAACACATAGGGCTGAAGAGATAAAAACCACAGCAGAATGCGGGGGTTGTGACCTTTGTTTCGACTCATCCATTGGAGTGGGGCGTGGTCTGTATAAAGGGTAAAGGGGTTGCCGTCTAGGTAATATTTCAGCTTGTCGATAGCCCATTTTATTGCCAAACACTCTTTCTCTATAGTGGGATATTTCTCTTCCCGGGGAAACAGCCTTCTACTTATAAAGAGCAGGGGATGTTCTACACCAGCAGGGGAGATCTGTGACAGGACTGCTCCTATCCCTGATTCTGAGGCATCCGTATGCAGGACAAAGGGTGTACTGAAGTCGGGGGAGGCTAATACTGGGCTTGTTGTAATAGCTTCTTTTAGTAGAGAGAAGGCTTTAACCATTTCTTCGGATGGTTGTAGTAGGGTCTGGGCTTTCACGTTTTTACGGAGGTTGTCCGTAAGTGGTGCTGCTATCTCGGAATATTGGGGTGTAAAACGCCGGTAGTACCCTAATAATCCCAGGAAGGCTCTGACCTCTCTCTTAGTAGTTGGAAATGGGGTGTCTCGGATTGCCTTGACTTTCTCTTGTTGTGGTGCTATAACCCCTTCCCCGAGGACGTATCCGAGGTAGTTAACTGACCGAAACCCCACCCGGGATTTTTTTGAGTTGATGTGGAGTCCGGCTTCTAGGAGCGACTGAAGAACTAAGCGGAGGTGCTCTTTATGGTCCTCCCATGTCAGACTGAATACTACAATATCATCTAAGTATGCAGATGAAAAGGCCTGGTACTCCCGGAGCACCGTATTCATAAGGCGTTGGAACGTCGCGGGTGCCCCGTGGAGCCCGAAGGGTAAGACGTTGAATTCATAAAGCCCGTCAGGTGTCACAAAAGCAGTTTTCTCCCTATCGCTCTCTCTGAGGGGGACTTGCCAGTAGCCTTTAGTTAAATCAAGAGTGGTGATATAACGCGATTTTCCGATCTTTTCTACCAGCTCATCAATTCTTGGAATGGGGTAAGAATCGAACTTGGAGATGGCATTAAGGTTCCTGAAGTCCATACAAAAATGGGTAGACCCATCAGGCTTGGGAACTAAGACGATTGGGGAAGACCACTCACTCTTAGAGGGACGTATGACCCCCATCCCCAGCATACTCCTGACTTCTTGTTGTACAGCTTGTCTCCTTGCTGCCGGTATTCGATAAGGCCGCTGCTTAACTATTTGCCCTGACTGAGTAGATATGGTATGTTCGATAACAGAGGTTTTACCTGGGTTGTCCGAAAAAAGGGTAGAGAAGGAGTGCAAAAGATCGTCCAGAGACGCTCTTTCTGTGGTATCCAGTTCGCTGTTTATGACCAGTTGTTCCAAGGTACATGAGGTACTTCTATTGGGTACGGAGATGGAGACCTGGACAGAGCTAGGGGGTGGTCCCAACCACTTTTTCAGGAGATTGATGTGGTAGGTTTGTGCCCAGGAAGGCCGTACCTGTACTCTATAACTGGTATTCCCCACCGTGGCTATGATTTTATAGGGACCCATCCACTCTGCTTTGAACTTACTCGATGTGGATGGTAACAGAACCAAGACCCAGTCTCCCACGGACAATCTCCTCCATTTCTTCCCTTTATCGTACCAATATTTTTGTTTTTCCTGTTTCTTCTCAAGGTGGGAGTACGCGAGGTCTCTAAGCTTCCCTATTCTGGTTTTTAGGCTAGAAGTGTATTCCAGAAAGCCCCGGGCCTCGTCTTTTTCCTCTTTTTCCCATGCCTCCTTCGTCATTTCTAGGAGAGTTCTGGGCTGTCTCCCGTAGAGCATTTAGAATGACGAGCACCCCAGGCTGCTCTGTACTTGACCCCGGATCACATATAAGGCTAATGGTAGTAACCGATCCCACTCAGCCCCTTCACTATTCAACATTTTTTTAGGATCTGCTTTAGGGTCCCATTATACCGTTCCACCAGACCGTCGGTCTGGGGATGGTAAGCTGATGTTTTAATGTGTTTTACATTGAGGGTTTTACATACCTCTTTCATCAGGCGTGAAATAAACTGAGTACCTTGGTCCGTAAGTATCTCACGTGGGAATCCCACTCTAGAGAACAACTCAATCAATTTCTCTGCGATATTTGTGGTAGTTGGGGCTCTCAAGGGAAAGGCTTCAGGGTATCTAGTTGTATAGTCTACAATGACTAACACATATAGATGGCCTCTGCGTGTTTTAGGAAGGGGTCCTATAAGATCCATCCCCACACGTTCGAACGGGGTCCCCATTATGGGTAGTGGTTGTAGGGGTACTGCGGGAGGACGATAGGGATTGCGTTTTTGGCAGGTCTCACATTCTTGACAATATCTCTTTATATCTGCATAGACCCCAGGCTAATAGAAGTACCTCAGCACGTTCTGAGTAACCTTTTCTGCCCCTATGTCTCCAGTGGTAAGGTGAGCGTGTGAAAAGAACAGGATCTGCTCTCTGAAATCACGGGGAACAAGCAATTGGGGCTCGGTATCTTTATCCGCTTTCTGATATAGCAAGTCATTTAGGATCAGGAACTGGGGGTATGGTCTGGAGACTGTCCCGTCGCTTCCCTGGGCGGATTGCCAAGCCTGCTGGAGGGTAGAATTGTTGACTTGTGCAAATTTTTATCTCTGGTCTAGGAGCCAGGGTTCAGATGTTAAAAGGGCAGGAACTTGTGACCCTGGGTGTCTGTCTAACCCCACCCCCTTGTCTGTCTGTTGTACTGTTGCTAAGAACATACCAAGAAAGTCGGGGTTGTCGGTCCCTATTATGAGTTCCTCAGGCAAGTTTGGCAAAACCCCTACCCTGACTTGGTGCGGTGTACCCCCTTTTGGAGTAATGGTGACTATGGCTATGGGATATGGCTTTACGTCCCCATGAACACATCGTATGTGGACCAGGTTATCTCTACTTGTTTGGGCCTGATCTATCAGCTCTTTCTGGATAACAGATTGCCTACAGCCAGAATCAAGTAGTGCCTTCACTAGCCTCCCGTTCACCGCTACACTTACGTAGAAGGCTGTTCCCATTTCTGCAGTATATAGGACTGTTCGTGGAATGTACCCAACCTCCATGGGTTCTTCCTGAGATCTTGTCCGTGGACATACCCGGGCGATATGCCCCCACTCCCCGCAATCAAAGCACTGGGGTCCCTTCAGGGTCAAAGTCTCGTTTTTTTGAAAACGTGGTCTTGGGGGCTCGGAAGGGATTTTGTTGTTCTTCTCGGTTCTGCCTGTTGTATGATGTTGAGGCTTTTCTGGTTCCCAGAGTAGGGCTCGCGGTTGCGCACGGGAGAAAGTGGCAGCCATTTCAACTGCCTGTATGGTGGGCAGGTTCGAATGTTGTCATAACCACCGTTGTGTATTGTAGGGGAGAGCTTCTAGGAATTGCTCTAAATAGACACGGTCCATGATCTCCTCTTTGCTGCTTTCTTGGGGCCTCGGCCATTTGTCTGCGGCAGCCTTTAGACGGAAGAAGAGAGTCTTTGGGTTCTCACCAGGGTGTCCCTTCTCCTTCCGAAAGCGAACCCGGAAGGCCTCTGCATCCAGCCCCAAATGGTCGAGTATTAGGGTTTTTATCACATCGTAGGGAGTGTCTACATTGCTGTTGGCCACTTGATAGGCCGCCTGGGCCTCCCCTGTGAGTAAAGGGGCTAAAAAGAAGGGCCACTTGTCGACCGGCCATGCACAGGCCCTGGCCGCTCGCTCAAAGTTGAGCAGGAATGCGTCCGGGTCTTCTCCCGGTACGTATTTCTGCAGGGCTACCCCCGAAGGGCCCGCCGGGGCTTGGGACCTCACCTCCCTCGTTCTGAGCGATGTTTGCTTGGCCGCTAGCTTCTGCAGCTCTTCCACTTGCGCGGCCATATTGTCCTTAAACATGTCCCGGTTGGCTTGGGCCGACTTCATCTGCCGTTCCACGGCCCATCCCAGCTTTTCTTGTCCGGCTATCAGGTGTTGTATGAGATTCTCCATTATATCCGATTCAATGGAGGGTGTGCCCGCATTCTCCACCACTTGTAAGGATGGGCAATGAGCGGAGGACACAAAGGGATGTTTTAGCGTGTGTTTTATTTTTCTGTACACTCTTTTTGTATTGTACGCCAGTCTGTAGTTGTGGGATAATGCCTCTTATCCTCCTGGGTGCGGTAAATACGTTGGCGTGTGGAAGGAAGGTCGGGATAATGCGTCTTATCCCCAGTCTTTGGTGCCGTCGAATCAGTCTCTCCTATCGCCTCTTCACTCCCGAGGGGCTGTCCTCTCTTGATGGACTCGTGGGGCGTTGTAGGGAAAGAGAGACTGTAGGGATAAGAGAAACTTCACTAGTGAAGGGAAAAGGAGTGAGGGACCACCGGTGCAACGTCACACAACTAGCGAGTGATTTGTGAAGGGGTTAAGGGACCAATTACGGGATATCGGGAGTTCCTTATTCCACAGGCTTCCTCCCTACCCACCCCGTGACCCGGTCCCGTACCTGCTGAAGCCACGCTCCTCCGGGAGCGTGGCTGGGCGCAGTACCGTCTCGGAGGCCTCCTGGCTCCCTCGTAGGCACCACCTTCGCGTGGGTTTTTAACAACAGACTTTGGTTTCTCACTGTCCCGGTCCTCGATTCCTCCGGCTCCTCGACTCTCCACTGGATTCTCCTACTTCCGGCTTCCTCTTCGTCGGCAGCCGGGGCTTCCTCAAATGACCAGCTGCAGACGACATCATTCTGACGTTGCGTGTCTTCCGGCTCTCTGTCCCAGTTAAAGGGACCGCTCTCTTTGTGTTCTGTAATCACCTCCGGTTGGCCGCTACCATACTTGCGGCAATCTTCTGGCTGGGGAGACAGAAAGGGACTTGCTGGGTAAGACTCGTCCCCCTCAACCCTCTGCTGTTGTTGTAAGTCCCGTGGGGAGGTGAAACCGTGACACCATACAAATTAATGTATGGAAGGGATTTCTGCTCAGAATTAAAACAGAGCTGTATGTTTATGTGAATAGATGGAATTCATGGCAGTGACCATTGTGGAAACGGTCACAAAAAGGATAACGAAACAACAGAGGATAGTAATTGTTTCAAGGTAATTGACTGAGTGCATGTAAAATTCGGACAGAAAGTACAGAGGTTTGCCCATATTTTCCGCACTGTTGCAAGTTGTTAAAGCGGGTTTGTATGTTGTGAAATTGTCAGATGGAAATGTGTGGAATATGAAAAAGGTTGGTTGTGCTCCAGTATTTTGTTGTACAATGGATTGGTAGTATAAGCAAAGTTGAAGGTTGTGGGAGGGGGTTGCTGTGCAGGGAAAGATGAGGTTCAACAGAAGGGCCATCAGCTAGGGTGTGCACAAGTTGTAAGACTGAAGAAATTACCCACCTAACTGAAATATTATAAAATGTATTAATACGCTTGCTATATGATATATCTCCTGCCTGTTGATTGTAATGTGATATTGTGGCAGTTTTATCACTGATCCCTATGGTTGTGTTTTTCTTACTGTACACCGTAACGCTCAAGTTAGATGTTTGTAGAATTCTTAAAGGAAAGGGTATATAGTATTGTGCTGTGCTTAATCTTTTGGTCAGCAGTCTAGTTATAAATCTTAGAGGCCTTAGCATTCAGAAATGTTTACATCCTAGAAGTGATGGCTACAGGCCAGTCCTTTATATGGCAATTCATGTTTTCCTGTATTCTGAATTGAATTGCTCAGAGGCTTTTGGAGTGCATATTTGCATCATGTCTTATGACAACATGTTGTAGTTGGAGGGCCGGATCTTCATATGGTTTGAAGCCACTCAGGTAGGAGGTAAGGTCTCTATTTCATGTTAGGCCCTTAGGATACGGCAACAGCATGCCGGTTCTGTTAGGACTCTATCCTCCCTTCAACTAAACCTGTCTCCTAGCTTCTTCTCCAGACCACACACCAACAGTCTATTACATCACTCACTCTCAGCATTCCCGACAACAGTTCAGAGTTACAGGGAATGGGGATATACAGGGTACTACACAAAAATAACATAATTTCTATCCGCGCTGCAAGCAGAGTTTTTTTTATAGTGTTTCAGTTGCAGTCTTGCAATGGACCATGCTCAGAGAATGGCAAACTGTACCCTTCAATGAAAGTAAGCTTTATAAACAGGCTCCGTCTGCCAGCATGCACCCGGCGTTCAGTGTACCTCTGCCTGTGAGCTCCAGTCCAGAGCTGCTGCTCCTGCCACGCGTGTGTCATGGGGTGCAGAGACGTTTTAAGGCATGGGCAAAGTGGGCCCTAGCCTTTTAGGGGGCCCTCTGATAGAACCAGCTCTATTCTGCTGAGTCTTGCCCTGGTGATCTTGAATAATTCTTAAACAGATTGCTTTAAATACCGTTTTACTTTAATTCATTTTTAATGTGGGTAATGGTAGGTAGGTGAGTCTATCACAGACATTATGCACAGAAGTGTTTGTTTTTCAACACCATGCAACAGCTATAAAAACGTTTCTTTTGGATCAAAATAGGACACCACATATGAGAAATGAGAGGGGGGAAACAAAGATTACTTGTAATAACATTAGTGAGCCTCAGCTCTCAGCTTTATTATAATATTGAAAATACACATCACTTTCCCATAATATTAAATGAAACACATTTAGAATTTGGAAGAATGTGTCTGTGCACTGTCAGTGACCTGGCTGTGCTCTGTCAGTGTTCTGGGTAAAGAGGGCATTAAAGATCTGAAACTGGATCATAAATGCAAAGCTGTTCCAAAAAGGGGCCCCCAAATTATGTTTGGCCCAGGGCCCCCAAAATCCTTAAAATGTCCCTGTCGGGGTGGATAGTGCAGCAATTCGTAGCGAGAGAGAGTGCATAGAGGTCGGTGGGTGAAGACAGCTCAAGGGAAGTCCAAAAAACGGAAAGGAAGAAGGGACAGAGAGTGAGAGAAAGTAGGGAGGAATGGTTCAAGCGAGAGAGGAGAAGAAAGCTAGTGAGTAACTAAGAGGGGAAAGCGAAACAGGGAAAGCACTGGGCAAACAAATGGAGGGAAAGGATTAAAGTGGAAGAGGAGAGACGAGTAGAATGAGAGAGAGATAAATGGAGCTTGCATAAAGGCGAAAGGAGAGCAGTGATGATGAGAGAGCTACACAGAGGATGCAGAGGAAGATGAGTGTGAGAAAGGCCAGAGAAGTGCTAAATGAGACTGGGTAGTGTGTGTGACCAGAGAGATGGAGAAACAGAGTATGAATGCGAGTGAGAATGAAAGAGAGACAGAGGAAAGACAGAGAGGAGGAGGAAAAATGGTAAAGCCACTCAGACGGACGAAGGGCACGAGCTACTCGGGGAAAAGGAAGGAGGAGCAAGCGAGAGGGACGGAAGAGGAGGAGAGAGGAGACGGAGAGAGACAGGAAGGGGATGGGACAAGGATGGAAGGAGGCACAGTTGAGCGTGGAATAGGCAGAATAGATGATGGAGGCATTTAGAGAGTAAGGTGAAAGAATGATGGTAATAGAGGAGGGGTCAGACAGAAAACAGAGCAAATGGAGAGAGAATAGGAGAACAAATGAAGGCTCAATTAGGAGTGAAAAACAAAGCAGATGGAGAGAGCAGCAGAGAAAGAATGAAAAGAGAGGAAAAGAGTAGCGGGGGAATTTAGTATGGAGGAGACCAAAATGTAAATGTAAATAGGTGGCAATGGAGGGACAGAGTATGTGAAGCAACGGCAGAAGAGAGTGTGAGAAAGTCAGGTAGATGGAGGGATGATAAAAGCAAAAAGAAAGGAGAAAAAGAGGGAGAAGATGTGACAGAATGGATAAGAGAGAAGACTATGACAAGGAAGGAAAGGAGGAGAAGAGGGAGAAAGCAGACAATGACGACAGAGGAGATGCTCCTTAAAGAATCCAGCTGCACTGACCTCCTTTTCTCCATCATTCCTGGCTCTCTCTTCCCTTCTCACCTCCCAGAGTCCCTCTCTTCCCATTTTTGTTCCTCCTCAGCACTCCGAAGCAACCTTAGGGTGGCCTAATCACTCTACATTCATTCAACACAAAAAAGCAAATGGAGAAAAGATGAGACACTGACTGGTAGAGGTTGATGTTGTGAGAAGGAACAGGAGAGGCTAAGGGAGTGAGAGGAAGAGAGGCGGGCGAAAAGAGGATATGTGAGAAAATAAAGAGAGAGAGAGCAAAACAATGAACAGGGTGAGGGAGAGGTGGGAACGATGAGAAAGGAAAAATGGGGCTCAGCGCAGTGGCATAGGTTGACAATTAGTAGAAAGGAAGGCAAGCAGAAACAAATAGAGACATAAAAGGGGAGTTTGTAAAAGACATAAACAAAGAGGGTAGGCAGGAGAAAGGGTGGAAAGGCCTGGAGAGCCAGAAATAGAAAGGGAGGAAAGCTGTTGTGGGAAGGAGAAAACAAGTGACAAAAAAGGCGTGGAAAAAGACGCTGAGATGTAATTAAGAAAATGATACAAATGAAAAGAGATACGTTGCGGAAAAAGAGGAAATTAAATAGTAAGGGAGGCGAGAAAAAGAAGAGAGTAAAAGAGGCTGCAGGCAGAAGGGACTATCCTCTACAAATAGCACAGTGCATTTAACTTATGGAAATACTCATTCAAGTATGTGTCGATTTTATGTTCTACAAATGCACTCTCAACATAACTGGCAGGGGGGTAATGAAACATCCGAAGTCTTTAGGCTGTTTGTGTGCATACAGTGGGTGCAGACTGCACCTGTGATGGAAACGGACACGTTGATGTTTGGGGTGGACGGAGGCTTCACAAGAAAATATTTGGATGCAGAAAATTATTATTCTTTATTACAATTTAAACACTACAGAACGCTAATACCTCACACTCCCTTCACAGCTTGATTACTGAGGGCCCGATTCACAAAGGCAAACTTACACATTTGTGTAAGTTTACTCTTTTTAGGTATTCACAAACAAACGATTTAATATTAACTTTACGACTACGGAGACTCCGCAGTCAGGGCAGAGAAGTCCGCACATAAAAAGATAAGCCTGTCCTATCTTTTAATGTGCAGAGTTCTCCGCCCCGACCGCGGCATCTCCGCAGCCTAACGTTTCTATTAAATCGTTGGTTTGTGCGGTAACCACTCAGTATTTATAATTAGATTTCCCATGGATAGGAATTCCTCAGGGTTTTGGTCTCTAATAATTTTGACAAATTTCCACAAACCTTTGCAGACCTATTCCTTTTTCTACATTGGCAGATGATGCAAACTTTCACGGAGATTCGTCAAGGGGTACAAAGAAAAACGCATTTTTGCACAAAGGCTTTTTTCATACACTCTGTACTTACAGGTAGTGCGTAAATGGCTGAACGGATTTGAATGATATTTGGCAAGAATATAGATTATGTTGTATAAATGATCCTTTTGGGTAGTACAAGTAAGTAGATGAGTATGTTTAATGTATAAGGTATATTAGCTTAGTGATATCTGTTGTTGCAGTAATTTTGCAGTATTTCACGGAAGTACTGCGCTACCTAGCGATGACAAAGCATTATGTGATTGGCTAATGACTGCCTTTACAAAACTTAAAGGCAGAAATGTTGTTTTAAGGCCACTTTCCCTGTTTTCTAGGTTAAGGGGTTAGATATATAGGTAAGTATTAGGTTTTGTTGTTTTCCCTTACCTTTTACCACTTAATTAAAGTGGAAATAGGTAGGGAACCATTATATATAGTTTCTAAATATTAAAACTAAACAATTCACGGAGTACCACATAGCTACGAAGGAGGTACCGCGGTACTAAAAAAAATGTTAAAAAAGAACACATTTTAAAAAAAATTAAAAACACTGTAGTACACTATATTTCAGAAATACAGCGTACTACAGTGCATTTTTTTAACATATTTCATACTTTATAAAAAGTGTTCTCACAGAAATACCAATAAATTTCCACGCAACCTAAAAACAATTTTAAAAAAAAGGTACATGTAAAAAAAAAATTGTACTTCTTAGGTACTAGCACGAAATATATAGAAAAATATAAATTAATTTCCCTACTTATTAACATTTTTATAAAGTAGTAATAGGTAAGGAATAATAATAAAACATACAACTTACCTATAATTAAGGCCCTAACCCAGAAAACAGGTAAAGTGTATTAGAAAACATGCCTGCCTTTCAATTTTGCAAAGGCAGCCATTAGCCAATTGTATACTGCCTTGTCATTGGCATGTACCGCGGTATACTGCAAAGTTACTTTGGTATACCATGGCACAATATATAACTAAGGGCCAGATGTATTTTTCAATTGTGTTACCCTTGTGTCACGAATTGTCACGTATTAGCAACGCAAAACGTAAGTCACATTTACAAAGCAACAAAAGGCCACCACGCTTGGCCCTGCATTGCTTGGTAAATCTGGAGAAACACAAGGCAGCACAAATCACTGTCATGCGTTAATCTGCACACCATATTGTATATTCCTGACAAATTTAATGTACATACTTAAGCTGCTCCACTCAACGCCACTCCACTCTACTCCACTACACTGTACACCACTCTAGTCTACAACAATCCACTGTGTGCCACTCCACTCTATGCCACTCTACTCTACTCTATAGTAGTCCATTGTATGCCACTCCAGTGTACGTTACTCCACTCTACACCACTCCATTGTACACCATTTCATTCTACACCATTCCACTCTACGAGACTTCACTGTACATTATTCCACTCTATGCCACTCCACTGTGTGCCACTCCACTCTACGCCACTCTACTCTACTCTATAGTAGTCCATTGTATGCCACTCCAGTGTACGTTACTCCACTCTACACCACTCCATTGTACACCATTTCATTCTACACCATTCCACTCTACGAGACTTCACTGTACATTATTCCACTCTATGCCACTCCACTGTACAAAACTGCACTGTAACCCACTCCACTCGATGCTATTCCACTGTACGCCACTCCACTCTTCACTGTTACACTCTACGCCACTCCACGCCTCTCCACTCTACCACACTCCACCGTACGCCACTCCATTCTACACGACTCCACTCTATGTTATTCCACTGTATGCAACTACACTGTACGCCACTCTGCTGTATGTTATTCCACTCTACTCCACTCCACTCTACCACGCTCTTCGCTACACCACTCTACTGTACACTATCCACTGTATGCCACTCCACTGTATGCCACTCCACTCTGCACCACTCCACTCTATGCTATTCCACTGTACACCACTCCACTCTACGTCACTTCACTGTACACCATTCCACTGTACAACACTTCACTGTACACTAATACTCTGCACACCAATCCACTCTAGGCTATTCAACTGTATGCAACTCCACTCCATGCTATTCCACTCTACTCAACTCCACTGTACCCCACTCCAGTGTACACTACTCTACTGTACGGCACTCCATTGTCCGCTACTCCACTGTATGCTATTCCACTCTTCGCCACTCCACTGTATGCCACTCTACGCTATTCCTCTGTATGCCTGTCCACTTTACGCTATTCCACTGTATGCCACTCCATTGTATGCAGCTCCACTCTACAACATTCCACTGTATGCTAGCCCACTCTTCCCCACTCCACTGTACTCCACTCCACTCTATGCTATTTTGTATTTTCCCTAATTTTCTATGCTGAAAATTACTATTAAATACACTCACATTTGGGGGTGAGAAAGAGATCTTAATGGACTCCTGTAGGGACGCTGCCCATTTTTCTTATGATTTACAGCACATTTGAGACTTAGGGCCTGATTTCGATCTTGGAGGACAGGTTACTCCATCATAACAGTGAGGGATATCAAGGCCGCCAAAATATAAATCCTTTTATATCCTATGGGATTAACATTTCGGCGGACAGGACATCCATTACTTTTGTGACAGAGTAACCCATCTGCTGAGATCTAAATCAGTCACAGAGTCTATTTATCCTAATTTTGCTTATTTTGTATTATTCTGGTAACTGAAAGCCTTCATAACAGTTGATTCCTGTATCCTTTAAATGATGCATTGAGAATTATTGCTGCATCTGCATTTTCTTTTTTATGCATTACAGTTTTCAAAATGTTTTCAATCTTGTCTCAAGGGACACATTGCCTCATAGTTCTTGAGGTCAACACCATCCCCAACCCTGCAGATTACTCACCACTATCCCTCAGATTATTTAAGTGATCGCATTCCCACAAGCGCTTTACTTTTTCTTTGTGCTGTTTGCCTTAAATCTTTAAAAAATGATATCTCTGGCTCCTTTTAATGGACTTTTGTTGTTTTGGTGTCATTTTAGCCATTTAATTTTCTCGTTTTCTAAATTGGTTTTGGGGTGTTTTTGTATTTTGACTTTTTTATTGTTTTGTTAGTGCTGCATACTTTATATTAGACCTGATTTATAGTTTGGCGGATGTGTTAGTCCCGTCAGAAATCATCTGCAAAACCATTCTCCACCATGGATTTCCCTTTGCCCTATTAAGAGCCTGGCAGTTTAACAGCAAAACTCTGCTGTCAGTGACTTTTTTTATTCCTCCATCAGCGAAGTAATCAAGCAAACATGGTGGACGTAGTTATGCCAGCCATAACTCCGCCTGCCGTATTTAGATTTGTTTTTCCGTCATTATAACTATGGTGGAGCCACCTCCACACCTCATACGGCAGTAATGAAACATAAAAGGGTAAAAAAAAAGCCAAAAAGAATTCCCTTAGCTTTCTGGAAGCATGTTGCTATTTCTGCAAGGTTTCAAATTGTAACTCGCTATGATGGAGCAGGAGGAAGCCAATCATCCACAAAATCAAAGGTATAGCGTATATATTTTTTAAACTACTAACAACGTGCTTTTCATATTGGCACCTCGCCATACCTTAATGCCATCCTCGATGTAGCGCAGATTGAATACATGAACCAGGTCAAGTGTCAGTCCTCCTGAGCTTGGTAAATATGTAGAATGGTAGATGCTTCTATTTGTGTGTAATGTTTCTTTCAAATTCTGAAAACACAGAAGTCAGCATTGTCCAATTGTCTGTAAATATTTACAATGAGCCAATTTCATACTTCATAACACCATGGTATTCTGCAGGCCACTTTATTAATGGTCTGGTGGCATATAATATTAATAGCAATTATAAAGTTTTTTTTAAATTAGATTTTCCTTTTACATGGCATTTGAAGATATAACATATTATGTACAATATTAACATAAAACAATGTTCCTGCTACTCAAACATGAATAACATTTTGCTTTTAATGTGACTGTGCTGTATTCTTATTAAAGAGATAGTTATTTATACATTTTTGGGGCTCATCAACATTATGTGTTGTTCTACCTTCTGCACTATTTTTGCTTTAGGCCTAATTTTGGGGATTTTATTTAGTTTGGTTTCATTTTTTGTTTTCAAATATTGTATAATACTGACGCATATATGTTTTTTTTCCTTTAAAAAAATTGTTCTAAATATGGGGCCCGATTCACAGAACTAACTTAAGACAAAATCCTAAACTTACTACCATTTTGATATTCACAGAAGGCACTTACTCATTTTGGTATTCACAGAAGGCACTTACTTACTCATTTTGTGTAACTTACTCATTTTGAGTAACTTACTCATTTTGTGTAACTTACTCATTTTGGTATTCACAGAAGGCACTTACTCATCAATGAGTAGGTGCCTTCTGTGAATACCAAAATGAGTAAGTTACACAAAATGAGTAAGTTACTCAAAATGAATAAGTTACACAAAATGGTAAGTAAGTGCCTTCTGTGAATACCAAAATGGTAGTAAGTTTAGGATTTTGTCTTAAGTTAGTTCTGTGAATCGGGCCCTAGGTTGGTTTTCAAACACGCAGATGATATTACTTACAATCTAATTTGTTACATTCATTTTTGTAATTTTTAAATTGATTTATGTATTTTAAATTACAATTTTTATCAATATATAAATACAAATAAATTAGTTTAGTCATAATGTTTAGCTCTATGTAACATATGTAATATTTTAACAATCTTTTAGATTTAATTTGTTAATAACCTAAATATATTAATGTATTTAAACAAATAATTTACCTATTTTTGAAAAATTATAAAATAATATATATATTAAATATTTTAAATAAGTTTACTTAATATTTTTGAGTAAGTAATGCAAACAATTGTATTCAATGTTCTCTTAAATTTCGATACTAATCACATTTGTATTAACATTTTTATTGTTAATCAATACATGAAAAGCGTAATAGTTCCATCTTAACAAAACAATGGCGCAAATTGTTAAATCAATGTGCTCAATCTAAGTTTATTAGCATTTTTTCATGCATTAATTTAATTTACAATGTGAATATATTTTGGTCTGTGTTTAATCTAAACTTATTAATTATATTATTTTATATTATTTTTAACATTAAAAAAATATTGCTTAAATATGTTAAGCTTTTGCTTATCTACATTTTTAAAATGTAGTTTATTTAGAAAAATTGAACATAACAATGTGAAATAGTTATGGATTTCACATGATAATTACAAAATATACAGTGGTGTATTAGGCTTACAGTTAATACAGCTTGCCAACAACCTCTGCACATGTTATGTGTAAAAACGTTTATAGAAAATACATTGGAATTGTAACATTTTACATTATTTGCATCATTTAAATAATTTAGAACATGTTACTCCATCACTATGTTTTGTAACTTCTGTGTGGCTTCTTACAAGCATAGGATATAGTATATAAATTATAATAAGGTGGACGGGGTATCTATCAGTCTGTAATGGACTAACACATCCACCAATCTCAAAAATCATCCCATAATTAAGTAATATTTATATTCTAGATGTGGTTTAACAATAAAATATTTATTAAATACACTTTACATAAATCTTGAACCTTGAGCCATTGGGGTAAGGCAAATTTTAGGAAAAGAGGAAGGTATATGGATATAGGAAGAGGTTCAGACAGCCGAAGGTTTTCAGGATAGGGAAGGTGACGTTCCATATATGTTTGGTTCCAGTGATGTTATGCTTGTTGTTTGGGTAGATGTCTGTAATTCTGATACTTGTGTGTGTTTATGTTTGAGTGCATGTGAGATCTTGTTTACTTTGGATGTGGAATTTGTGTGTCTTGCTCTTTGTGTAATGTGTGTTAGGAATAGGGTCAGGGTTTTGCATAGGGGAAGGGATGGGAATGGGTGCAGGTGAGGAAAAAAGAGTAGAAGCAGGAATGGGTGAAGGTGTTGGAAAGGCACTAATGTCAGAACAGGCACTTTGGGAACACAAACCTCTATGTAGGGCAGACATGGCAGAGTGAATACCATCCAGGATGTTGGTCACATGGGTAAGTTGTTGACCAACATCCTGGATGTCATTCAGCAATGCAGCCTGCCCAACAGAGAGATTTCTTAAAAGCTTAAGTGTCTCTTCTGAGAAAAGTGCTGCTGGCATGGGAACAGGAAGGGGGGAGATATGCCTGGAGAAAAGGAGACCCCAGCTTGTTTAGGGACAGGATGTGGCCTAACTACGGGGTTAAAGGACTGAGGGTGGAGATGGTGGTGGCAGACACTGGAATTGATGGTTCCTCAATAATGTGTTGCTCTGTCATCACAAATGGCTGTCGATGTTGGAGGTCTCTAAGTTTGAAGTTGTGCTGGCCTCCTTGCCAACCTGCTTATCTCTGTGCCGCTGGGACCTTCTGTATCAGTTATGTTCTGTTTGGATTCAGCGAGTGTCCTGCTCACCCTTAGAGGCTGTCCTGTTTGGACACTATCTCCTTTACATGCTCCTGAAGATGCTGGAAACAACATATATGTATATTTAAATATCATCAATATTTAAAATTGACTTAACATTTTTTCTGAAATAAATAAAAAAATCATTTTCTGATAAGTTAAATACACTGGTATACTTCTTTTGTATATGATGCTTAAACCTTTTGCTGTGTAAACCTGAATTTTTGCGACATTTCAACAACTGTATAAGCAATGGTTGTGAATCTCTAAGCATTTTACCACTCCAAAACAGTTTAACAGTAGTAGTAGTAGTAATAATAACTTTATCTTGGCTATAAAGCCATAACAGTTTTACAATCATGCATAAAATGACATTAATACAATTAATAAAATCAACAGATAAAATTCTTCAGAATGTTACATGATAAAATCTGAACATCAGGAGTTAATCTCAATAATCCAAACTTTAGCTCAAGTATCATCTCATAATTCCACTGTACAGCCCTTATAACAAATTGAAATAATAAAACCAATTCATACCTTTCATAATAGATCAAATGCAAGATTATCACATCACTCAATCATATCAAATAAAGTTGCTTGCTGACCTAAAATAAAATATATGTATATACCCTCTAAAGAAACAAACTAATGGCTAGCCAAATTTATAATACATAATCATACGACCAGATTTATTTATTAATCATGGCCTTAGGGCGTAAAGCCTTGCCTCTTAGATTCTATGCCCAGTATAAAAAACGGGACACAGCCAAAACTATTTGTTCCTTTTAGTCACTTCTTAAAATCCTTAATGCCTCCCAGTAAGGCCTCACATTCACAAGTTTGCACACAGCAACAATCCATTTCTTGCAGGCAGATGCATAGTGGGGGCTGAAAAATAAAAAATGTGTCTTCATCTCTTCATACTGAGGACAATATGGGCAGTGAATTGAGAGGGAGGCTGTTTTGTCCCACTTTGAAGTGTGGGTTCTTAGTGGGAGAAGTCCACATCTGAATTAGACATACAAACATTTGGTTTGAAAGGGAAATATTCTATCCATATAT
This sequence comes from Calotriton arnoldi, assembly GCA_963921515.1. Classification (NCBI taxonomy): domain Eukaryota; kingdom Metazoa; phylum Chordata; class Amphibia; order Caudata; family Salamandridae; genus Calotriton; species Calotriton arnoldi. The sequence goes on from CAWUFW010000199.1 coordinate 3,332,281, forward strand.
GGCTCAAACCTAGGTAGGCATTTGTGGTTAATAAACTACCCTGTTATACTCTCTTCTGTGTAACCTTTCCAGATCTGGGGCATTGCTTCCTCCCAATACATTAGTTTCACTTTGTGTACAACGGATTTGACTATATCTCCTAGAGCACTCCATAGTTCCCCCATCCCAATACTATCTGTGAGTTTCTTGGTTTGCTTCAACCAAGAGGTAAGTATTTCTTTATTATAGACTATCAGCTCCTTGAACGATTCCCGATACGGTACCAGCTCCAGAGTTGACCATATCTGTACCCAATATAACAGGGGTTTAAGCGAAATGACCATATTGATGAGATTTAATGCCAGATCAAGTCTCAGGGGTATAAGAGGTGTACTCACAGATAGATTAAAAAGGGCCCTAATACATTTATTCTCAGTCTTAGTAAGAATTGCTGCGTCTACATAGCCCCATATCTCGGCACCGTAACTTGTTGCTGACAACGCCGTAGCTCTATATACAGAAACAGCAGGTGACACCGAACCTCCTGAGGTGGTCATATATTTCCTCCCATTGCAGATACCTTCTGATGTAAAAAAATATTATTTTTTTCTAATTCAGCCTCCGTGTCAGGTTGTCTGTTATTCAAAAACACCCAAATAATCAAAGTGTGTTACCTGTTCTAGGGGAACCCCATCTATTGTTATCTTCCCTCTAAACGACCGATGGGGATTAATTGACATGAACTTTGATTTAGATGGATTAAGTTCTAATCCCCTATTGACACAAAAGGCTTCAAAGGTATTCAGTTCTGATTGTAAGCCCATGGGGGTTCTTGATATAAGTAAAGGATCATCTGCAAACATTAATCGTGGGAGAGGGATATCTGCAGATTTAGAAGCATCATGTCTACATTGGGTAGCCATTTAACTACTCCATTAATATAGAGACTAAAGAGAGTAGGTGCAAAAACGCATCCCTGCCTAACTCCTCGCTTAGTTTCAATTCTGTCTGTTAGGTCCTCTCCCATATTCCATCTCACCCCGGCATAGGTTTCAGCATGAAGTACCCTCAAGACCCAAAGTAGATCTCTTGGGATTCCATAAACATCCAGGACTTTCCAGAGGTTATCCCGCGGAACCAGGTCAAATGCCACTCTTAAATCAATAAAAGCGCCATATAGATGATCCCACTTCAAGGTGATATATTTCGAACATAGAACCTTGAATTGAAAGACCCGGTCGAGGGTACTAACCTTACTCCTGAAGCCTGCCTGTGCGTCTTCAAGCTTGTGATTCTCCCCTCCCCACTTATGCAATCTGAACAGGACCTGCCTACACAACATTTTCTGAGTATTATCTAGTAGGCTTATGGGCTTGTAGTTTGATGGGTCATCCCTGTTTCCCTTTTTAGGTCTCGCCTAGGCAGCGCGCATGCGCTGCTCTAGGAGATGACCTTTAGAAATTGGTCAGCTCTTTTCCACACACTCGTGCATGTGGCAGCATCCACCTTGCGGGAGCGAGCAGCGGCGCGCGCAGGGGCCATCTGTTTTTTTTTCTAATGAGCTTTCACGTTTGTTCTTTTTCGATCAGCGGCGCTTTCAGGGGCCATCTGTATTTTTTTCCTAATGTGCTTTAACTTTCACTTTTGTTCTTTTTCGATCAGCAGCGCGTTCAGGGGCCATCTGTTTTTTTTTCCTAATGTGCTTTAACTTTAACACAGCAGGACGCTCGCCTTCTGGGTCACACTCTCCTTTTAACTAGCAACTTTCTCTCTGCCTTCTGCCTACATTTATCTTTCTCAGCTCACTTGCTCTCTCTCCTCCACCACCCTCCTCTGCGCCTCATCCCCCTCACTTCTTTACAACTTTTATTTATCATCTTCTACTGTTTCACTCACCTACTATCTCACGCTCTCCTTTTGCCTCTCTATTTCATCTGACTAGCTTTCGATTTTTCAGCTCTCTTGCTCTCTCTCCCACCCCACAATCTCGTCTGCGTTTCATTCAGTTCCTCGCATTCAATTCCATTCGCACCTCTCTACGTCTCCCTCGCATTGTCTCTCCCCCTCTTTCTAAATCGCTCCTCCACCACGCTCCTCTGCGCCTCATCCCCCTCACTTCTTTACAACTTTTATTTATCATCTTTTACTGTTTCACTCACCTACTATCTCACGCTCTCCTTTTGCCTCTCTATTTCATCTGACTAGCTTTCGATTTTTCAGCTCTCTTGCTCTCTCTCGCACCCCACAACCTCATCTGCGTTTCATTCAGTTCCTCGCATTCAATTCCATTCGCACCTCTCTACGTCTCCCTCGCATTGTCTCTCCCCCTCTTTCTAAATCGCTCCTCAAGCGCCCAACACCCAGGGGGCTACTATAGCTTCAACCCCCCACCCATTCCTGTGAAACAGCCCGGCCACACACAGCTTCCCAGGCACAAACAGAGCCGCACAACAGTAGTTCACAAGTCTTCACCACACCATTTACTTGCTAACAAAGCTTTGCCACATTCACAAGTGAAATAAAAAAATAGCGTTGTATGTTCTACATCCAAATGTTTGGGCTCGCTCTAAACACAATTGCGTAATATACGCCCTTGTAGTAGGCTTAATTTAACGCAAATATATAGCGGCACGCAAATGTGCTATTTCTAAAGAAATACGCTCAAAACCATTAAAAAAAAAAAAAAAAAAATTAGTACAACAAAACGGAGCATCCCAAAATCAGCTGTGGGAATCTCAATAAATAAAAAATTGTAGGCTATAATTTGCAACACTAACACTACAAAAGCCTTCCTTCTGCTCAACTCACTCCTCCCTGTCTCCCCTCATACCTTCACTTCTTCTCAACAAAATTATTTCATATTCCAATGTTTATATCACAGTCAATCACACACTCGCATTTTCACTATCAACTTCCTCTACTACATCTGCCTACCGTTCTATTTATCAACACACTAGCTCTCTCTCTCAAAACACCCTCCTCCACATTTCGCACACTGACTCTCATTGTAGCCCCTTTTCACCTCACTTGCACTCCCTGTCAATATCTATCCCCCTCTTTCAATATCTCTCCTTCTCAGCTATTTCATCCCTAATTATCCTTCCATATCACTCCACATCCAGCAAAATGCACCTCGCACTATCCTACCTACTATAAATGCGTGTGCCTATCTTCTGTTAAGCCGCAATACTTCAACCACTGCACACTGCAATTTCACATATTCACTATCAAAAATAAAAACTTTTCAAATGCTACTCCAGCTGATAGAGCTCACTCAAAACAATACCTTAATATACGCCCCAGCAAGCAGCTTTATTTACGCCTCTAAATACCACTGCACACAGGGCCAGCTCTAGCACGGTGCGATCCGTCATTTAAAACAAGCATTGGCATAGCCAATAGGTCTCGCTTTTGGGACCTTATAAGTATTTAGTTATGCAGCACAATATCCTTGGTGCAACAACAACTGTTGCATGGCTAAACACTTATAAGGTCCCAAAGGCGAGACCTATTGGCTATGCCAATGCTTGTTGTAAATAGGGATAATGGCGACTCCATGCCACATCGGAGGAATGGCTTCACCCTTTAGAATGCCATTACTCACAGCATTAAGATACGGAGCCCATATCTCTGGCTGGGATAAATTCAGATCTGCAGGAATTCCATCTGACCCAGGTGTCTTTTCCCTCTTCATCTGTTTCAAAGCGAGAACTGTTCAACAGTAAATATGTTCACCATTTGTAGAAGAAAATAATGCGATACACATTTGTGTCATATTTCAATTAAGTATGGTTACTTGCGATTTAGAAAAAAAACAACTAACCTGGTCCCGTAAGAATAGTGACTATAGTGTGCTGCAGCTCCTATTGTACCATTCGCTACATCGATAATGCAAATATGAGTGCAGTCCGTGCATTTGTAGGCTGCCTGTTGTTTTTTTCTAAATAACAAAACTTTTTTGTTTAGAAAAAAAAATGTTCAATAGCTTACTGGGGCAATTTACAAGTCACACCTATGTACGCCTTTTGCCCATAAGGCAAGGTGCATGCTATTTATGCATAGTACATGTAAACCGTGAAAGACACACAGGTCCTTACATTAGTAAAAGCCCGAAACCTAGTATCTCTATAGCCAGGCTGACTGAGCCATATGAAAACTGTGGGTTACATTCTCACATTTAACATTGCAATGTTCTGTTACAAAACTGTTACTGAAAGATACCATAAAAACTATTTTGAATAGTCATTATATCATTATAAATACATTCAAATTGCTTCCACCCCCATAAGAGGTATTATGAAGTAAATGCTACACTTACACAGTTACCCTTCCCCTGCCTAAAGTCACAGTAGTCCCATTTGCAAGAATTCAAAAGGTCACCTGTCACCAGATTATGCCCCTGGATGAAGCGCCCCCAAAGATGGACAAAGGCCTTGGGGCCGATTCCGATCTCGGCCGGTAGGGCTCCGAATCGGATTTGGCATAACCGGATCCGATTCGGAGCCCTATTTCCCGACCGATTCGTACGCGCGTCCGGACGAGCGACTACGATGCGAATTCGCCGACCGACTCGTTCGGGCATCCCAACCGCTCCGACCGACTCGCTCCTGGGTCTAACCGCACCGACCGACTCGCTCGGACACGACTCGCACCGCGCAATGGAGACGTTCCCCGGCCGGGTAAGTACGATGCGCGCCGCGAGCAGTCCGACCGACACGCGCCATCCGGCTCGAAAGAGCAGTCGGAGCCATACTTCAAGGGTCCGTGTCGGACCCCCCTATACGCGTAGCCGCGCGAGTCGCACACAGGGGGGACCCATGGGTCCCCCCCTACCTGTGCGTGTACAGCGCGAGTCGCTTCGCCGCGTACCCGCTGTAGGGGGCGCCCTTGTTCACCTCGCACCCATTGAGGCAATGGGAGCCCGCGTACGCGTTGTACGACCGGCTCCCATTGACTTCAATGGGAGTCCGACCGACTCGAGTACGATAGCATACGGACGCATCGTACTCGTTCGGTCGGGCTGCACGGGTCCGATTCGGTCGGAAATCTCTCCGGGTCCGGCTCGGTCGGAGAGATTTCCGGCCCGAATCGGAATCGGCCCCCTTGTGTGTGTTGAGCAATAGTTTTTCCCTTTACTGGATGTCCTGTCAGCTTGACCCAGAAACTGTTTAAAAAGCAAAGTGGACTTCCCAGTGGCAGACAAATATTAGAATACACCTGGGCAGGAACCATATTTTGTCAGTCAGACAAAAAATGCTTATTCGGGGTATGACCACTTAAAACAATGCAGAAAAAACACAATATAAACTATGTACAAATATAAAAACAATAAAAGAAAACATGCTTAATCTTTTTTATACCTTAATACCAAATACTGGTTTTGTCGCAAACTTTCATTCTTACATACCACTTAAACATAAGGTACCTAGGCAAGCTGTACACTATTGTTTCACTAGTTTCGGATCTAAAAATCCTAATAGCTATTTCATATTGGATTGCACTGATAGGACAACAGATCAGGGCAAGCCGTTTTCTTCAAACATAGGAGTAAACAACAGTGCCAAAAAAGTGCATGATCCACAATCTCAGAGTCATAAATGCAGAATGGACATTTATCCTTTATGGGCTTCGCAGATGAGCATTTACTCCAGAAAGCATTCACTGGGAAAATCCCAAACGTAAATTTTACATAAACTTGCTTGGCAAGTGGAGGGGTAACTGAATCCAAGAAAGGCTCAAAATGGAATATAGACTTAATATCTAGAAGTGCCATATTAAGGTTCCCTTTACCTGGGACAACAAGTTCATTTTCTACGACAGGCAGCTAGAACTTCTCTTTTATACGATCTTTGCTGAACTGTCATGCTGTTACAACTTTTCTTTTATATGATCGTTGCTGTCTTAGAAATTAGTAGTGCGTCATCCGCAAGCAAGAGGGACGGAACCCCACGGTTTAACATTTTTGGGGAGTCATTCCAATAGGACCTAGAAAATCCACCACACCCACATCACTTGCGACAACATGTTGGCATGCAATCTTATGATAATGAACAAAACAAAAGGTGATGAGAGGCTGATTGCAATAAGTCTAACCACTGGCAATAGCACGGGGTAGCACTCCAACCCATCGTTCTTTTGTTCACCATGGCACCTCAGTTTGGACCCAACCATATGCAAATCAGTCTTGACTCTGTTCCTCATGGGAACAGTCCAACCCGAACTGCCAAGGCAGGTCCTCCCTGAACTGGAACACAAGAGACCCAGGACCAGTTTGGCCCTAGTTACGGGTTCATCAGCCGGGTACAGCTTGGCTCCAGTGACACAGTGAGGATAGGACCCATGTCTGGGCATACCCATGCCACTTAGGGCGGTACATGAACCACACAAAAGATGGTGGGAGGCTGCTTGCAATAAGTCTAACCACTGACATTCGCTCAGGGTAGCACTCTAACCCATTGTTCATTTTTTTTGCCTTTCCACCTCAGTTTGGACCCCGCCATATACAAATCAGTCTCGACCCTGTTCCAGATGGGAACAATTCAGCCCGAACTGCCAAGCCAGGTCCTCCCTGAACCAGAACACAACACAATCAGCCCAGGACCGGTTTCGCCCTAGTGAGGTGGCAACACAAACAATTTAACCTACATTAAATACTTTAACTCCCATTTTAAAACTTACATGTGTCCTACAAAGAGAAAGGTAAATATTATTTTATTTTCCTTAGTTATAATAGCATAATATTTTTAAAGTTCATACTTACACCCTTGTTGCTGCTCCATGGGCCTCAAGTACGTAGCCAAATCTGGGTGAGTCATCGCCAGAAAACACAGCATCAAGGGGGTCAGGGAGCGCCACACACACCTTTTTTGTCGAGAGGACCTTCCTAGTTTTTGTAGCGCTGTTGTCCTTGTCAAGCAACAAATGTCCTCCCATCTCTTTCTAAAATGCAGGCTACAGTGCCCATTGACCCAAAGATGGGGTAGCTCTCTGTCAATTACCCGCCAGATCTTCTTTTTCTGATGAGAGATCACCTACTGAGATGTTAACAATAAAAACAGTTAAAATGCAATTCGAAATTATTGTATTTAATTTCATTAATGAACAGTAAAAATAATGTACAAATTATAATGTATATCTTCTTTTCTCCATTTTCATGTAGTATATGTTGACCATTTCATTAAAAAAACACACAATTTAATAAGAATTGTTTTATGTTAAAAGAAATAGTTGCCAGTTTCTCAACCTGATTGCTATAAATACAAAAAGAAAACGTGTGTAGGTAACATGCATTTATATAAACTTTTAACTCAAAAAAATGATGGTCCACATATTTCTTTTTCTAACAAAATAGTTCAATGTTTTTATTTCATTGAAGGTATGACATTTTTAATTTATTAAAATAAAATCAAGGATACTATAGTTGACAACCAAAATGGCATTCCTTCATTGTGGTCACATTATGTTTATACATAAGTCTGAGTCTAAATTAATAAGTGTGATTATACAAACCATTAGATTTTAAAAAAAGGAAAATATTTTTAAATGAATCAAAATTCACCACAAAATACCGTAATTGTTCCTATGAGGCTTTTTGCTTGACTAATATTTGTTTTATATTTTAGACTGTAAATGTCATAGATTTAAAAAAAAATGTAACTGTAAAGCTGAGTTTTAAAATGTTAGTTATATTGAATATTAATTGTGCCTTGATTAATATTTCCATCTTTTAAAAACAATAATATACATTATTATTATAATAAGGTTTCTATGTTAAAAAAAGCTACTAATAGTGGTATAGATGTAGTTGTTACCAAGCTGAAATTGGAAACATGCTCGTTCAATAAGAACACATTTATTAATATTTCAAATTCCAGCCAATTAACTGTGGCTTTCTAAATTTAATCAAACACAAGGAGATGATGGACGGAGCGCTGAAACTCTTCAGACACTCACCCCCAGTCACAGATCTGGGTTGAATCCATCATCGTTCTTTAGCTCATTTCGCCACCCCAGTTCAGACACAGCAATTTGCAAATCAGTCTTGACCCTGTGCCTCATGGGAACAGTCCAGCCCGAACTGCCAAGCCATGTCTTCCCTGGACCAGAAACAAGCATCCTGGGACCAGTTTCGGGCTAACAGCCCTCATCAGCCAGGCTAGCTTGAATCCAGTGGCAAAGTGAGCAAGGGACCCATGTTTGGGCATACCCTGCCAAATTAGGGCGAACAAAGCAAACACAAGGAGATGATGGACGGAGCGCTGAAACTTTTCAGACACTCACCCCCAGTCACAGATCTGGGTTGAATCCATCATCGTTCTTTAGCTCACTTCGCCACCCCAGTTCAGACACAGCTATATGCAAATCAGTCTTGACCCTGTGCCTCATGGGAACAGTCCAGCCCAAACTGCCAAGCCATGTCTTCCCTGGACCGGAAACAAGCATCCTGGGACCGGTTTAGGGCTTACAGCCCTCATCAGCCAGGCTAGCTTGAATCCAGTGGCAAAGTGAGCAAGGGACCTATGTCTGCGCACACCCTGCCAACTTAGGGCGAACAAAGCAAACACAAGGAAATGATGGACGGAGCGCTGAAACTTTTCAGACATCCACCCCCAGTCACAGATCTGGGTTGAATCCATCATCGTTCTTTAGCTCACTTCGCCACCCCAGTTCAGACACAGCTATATGCAAATCAGTCTTGACCCTGTGCCTCATGGGAACAGTCTAGCCCGAACTGCCAAGCCATGTCTTCCCTGGACCGGAAACAAGCATCCTGGGACTGGTTTCGGGCTAACAGTCCTCATCAGCCAGGCTAGCTTGAATCCAGTGGCAAAGTGAGCAAGGGACCCACGTCTGGGCATACCCTGCCAACTTAGGGCGAACAAAGCAAACACAAGGAGATGATGGACGGAGCGCTGAAACTTTTCAGACACTCACCCCCAGTCACAGATCTGGGTTGAATCCATCATCGTTCTTTAGCTCAGCAGTGAGCAGGGTCAAGACTGATTTGCATATAGCTGTGTCTGAACTGGGGTGGCGAAGTGAGCTAAAGAACGATGATTAGCCCGAAACCGGTCCCAGGATGCTTGTTACCGGTCCAGGGAAGACACAGCTTGGCAGTTCGGGCTGGACTGTCCCATGAGGCACAGGGTCAAGACTGATTTGCATGTAGCTGTGTCTGAACTGGGGTGGCGAAGTGAGCTAAAGAACGATGATGGATTCAACCCAGATCTGTGACTGGGGGTGAGTGTCTGAAAAGTTTCAGCGCTCCGTCCATCATCTCCTTGTGTTTGCTTTCTAAATTTAATAACAGTTTGAAAAAACAATTTGCATAATTAAAAAGCGAACTCTAAATAGTTTTTCCCTTTCAATAAAAAATATGCATTATTGTCATTTTGAAAAGTCACATGCCTGAAAACAGATAGGTGCTTTAAAAAATATCACAAAAGTTATTGAGTTAATTTCAAGATTACTGTAAGCACACATTGCACTGATTATTACTATGTAGTTAGTTGTTTTAAAAAAAATGCTGCAAATTTGTCTAAAAAAGTCATATCTGACTCTCTGCTGGACTATATAACTGGCTATAGTTTGTAAGAGCCCTCTCTACAAAAATGGCAAGCTCCTCTTCTGTGAAGTTGTGGGACCTTTCTGCAGTAGACTCAGCCATTCTGTGATGCAGCAGATTCCATTGAGCAGCACCGGTTGATGAGGTGTTGTTCTGTTGGAGTGTAGTAGGCAAGTGATAAAATGGCTGCAATGACCCATGTATGCCTAGATGATGGACACCTACGTCAACGTACATGTAAAAAAGCATAACATAAAACATCTGTCACTGAGGCAAAACATGTAAAAGTAAATAATAATGGACTTAAAATTCAGGCTGTACTGATGTTCATTGTCTGTCCTCACTAACAAACAGGTCAGTCATCCACCAGGCAAATTAAATAAAGTATAGCCCTCATTTTCCTGTCTGGCAATATGTCGGACACAAATGACGAGACAGATGCAAGTATTTATCATGCTTTACCTGTATAAATAATAGAAACACTATAACGTTTCACTGGGTCAAATGGTAGGGTAAGTGTCCCCCATTTCCAAAATTGATGGATAATTAATATAAAGACATTATAGTGAAATTCATAATGTAAACATATGAACAAAGAAAATTAATCACAATCTAATGCATACAATGAAATAGTAAATACCTATTTTTTCATACAAGTGTAAATGTTAATAGTCAGTGGTTTCTGTATAATTTGTATGTTTACTTTTCATGAACCTTGAAGCACAGATAAATCACATTGAAGGTAAAAATTAAATTAGTTTATATATGTGATAATGTATACACATAAAGATTAAGAGGTAATATTTTTGAAATCTTCATGAAGATGAAAATTACTTGTTATTTTGTGCAATGTAAACTTGAAAATAATTTTCATTCAAATTATCTTGTTGCAGATATGTCCTTAGAGCACTGCAAGTGAGAAGAAGACAGAGCAACTGTTAAAGCAGTAAGCCAAAAGCTGGACGGAGATTTCATGCCAGAGTTCAGAAATCCACTAGCTATCCCTCCCATTGTGAAGATAATGTCTCTATCACACTTTTATGCAACTGGCTCTCTCCATTATACTGCTAGCGACTCCAATGGGGTATCAGAATAAAGTTTTTCATCTGTTCTCAGCCAAGGTGCTAGATGTTGTGCTCCAACATATGAATGATTGCATCCAATTGTCTACTGACAATGCAACATTGAATGATATCATGGCAGATTTCCATATTTTGGGAGGCATTCCCCATGTTGTTTGTGCCATAGATGGAGCCCACGTAGCATTGGTGCCACCTCATGGCTGTGAACATGTGTATCATAATTGAAAAAATGTCCACTCCATCAATGTTCAGGTTGTTTGCTTACCAGATCTCTACATTTCAAGTGTATGTGCCAGATATCTTGGATCTACCCATGAGTCGCTAGTGCTTGGCAACAGTAGCATACCACAACAGACAGCAGACCAGCCAGCTGGCTTTTTGTTTAGTTTTGTGCTACATTTATCATAAATAACATATAATGTCATAAAAATAACAATAACAAACCATATAGACTTAGATAATATATTTGCACATTCACTCATTTTGTAATATGTTTTCAGGGGATTTTGCATGTCTTAGTCATATATGGATTCTAACTATGCTTCAAAACTCAACAATGCCTGGGGACATCAGCTTCAGTGAGGTACATGCCAGAACTAAGAGACCAGTGGAGTGAACATTTGGGCTCCTGAAGGCATGGTTCCATTGCCATTATAAGTCCGGTAAAGCCCTCCTCTACTCCCAGGAGAAGGTCTGAAAAATAATAGTGTTGTGTTGTATGCTGCACAAAATTGCCCTGCTGTTGAAAATACCATTACTATCTGATGATGATTGTCAACGAGAACCCCAGGGTGATGTTGTGGACATGCATCAGCAGAATGACAGCGATGATTAGGGAAATCAACTCAGGCGTGAACTTGTTGAGAAAATCTTTGACCAAAAGTAAGTCTGTATGAAGTAACTACTAAATTGTTTCAGAATGTTGTTAGGGTATGACTGCCTTTGATATGTTTGATTGTGGGAACATTAGTTTACCTGAAAGATAAAATTATTAGAATACAGAAATATGACATAGATGAGCTTACAAAGTACAAATTTGAATCCATTTGAATATAGCAATTTATTTGGCATGAGGAAGTACAAATGTACTAAGCACTTAAAACCTGAATATAACAATGTTGATTTTTTATGTTTTTTACAAACATAACGTAAAAACATTAATTACTATATAGCCTAAAACATGTTTTATATTTTGTATTTTAATTATGAAGTTCATGCCATTCTGTCATCTGCTGAAGCACTGGCAAGTCATAGGTGGATACATCAATCTCTTGATGATGTAGACATATGGTAATCAAACTACTGAAACATTGATGGATTTGATTGCGTGAGCTCATGACATCAATGCACTTGCTTTAGGCCACGTATTGGTGCTACTGTTATAAATGTTCTAGTATGATTTATGGCAAATGTGTTTGCTATAATAAAATCATGATTTCTGCTTAGATTTTGTTCATTGTTTGAAGTGAAGGTATATAGATGTTCACATTGTTAGGAATGCATCTAATTTCCAAACCTGACTACAGTGTGAAAGTGTTTGTGAAGGTTCCCATTGAAATCACTATTGTTTTAGGAATAGGCATTTGGCAAGTTGTTTGCATGATATATAATTTTCACAACAGGAAGACATCAGCTTCCAAAATTTCACTGTGACTTAATGATTTATGTGATCTCTTTAATTGTTCTTTCTAAGCATGTTATCCGGAATAAATCCAGAGTAAATCCTTGTACTTTTCTTTTTAATACTTGTCTCTCTTGGTGTATGTGTTGGTACAATAGACAGTTTTTGTTGTGTGGTTATTGCCTTCTCTAAAGTCTGAGCTGTGTGCTCGGATCTAAAACATATGTTCAAATTGAGAAAATTTAAAAGTTTAGTTTTAGGAATGTAATTTAATAAAATGTTTCTAAAGAAGGATCTAACAATAACACTTACACACATACTATGTTATGAAGTTTGTTTTTGTATTATTCAAAAATCAAACTGTAAATATTTTTACTGAAAATGAAATACTGCTATGTTCGATCAAGGATGACCCAAAATTATTAAGAAGTCCTGTGACAAACAACGGTCCATTAATCAATTAGCAAAAAAAAAATTTCGCTCTCTTAGTAGAGTTTTTTAATTATTTGCCTCAACTGGGCCAGGTGTGCGAGTCCTCATAAGGGCAACTGGAGCACCCCGAGTTGCTACAGGGAAGGTGGTGACAGGCAACATTGTCTTCCTTTCCATGGACATGCCAGCTGGAGAAATAGGTGGAATCAAAATAGCAGCTGTTTGACCCCTCCGCCCCCCCCCCAAAGAGTCTGTTAAATTAGAAACTGCTGCCACTAGAGATTTAAAGCCACCCTGCATCACCTCTGTATGTAAAGTCTGGATGCTTAAAAGCTGCTTCAGTGAGTCATGTTGGGCCCTATTGATCTCTTTTTGAGCCCTCAAAAGTTAATTCTAGGCCCTTAGAAGTCCAATTATCTGGAACAATTCTTCCTTCTGCGTGGTAGCCACACATATCAGATTTTGCCTCATAGTGTGAGCAGAGCTTGGGACTCCTTCAGTGCCCGCCCGCAGCAGGTCCACCCCAGTGGTCCCTCAACTGCCCTGTGCCCTTGAGTGTGGGACCACAGATGTTGTCTGCCTTGGCTGTACAACAGTTGTTGATGGCATCGCACAAACTGGAGCCAGGATAGGGGTAGCTACTCTTGCTATTGCTGTTGTTGTGGGGACACAGGAAGGGATAATTATCACAGACGTTTCCAATGGGGGCTGTACTGTGGATGATGGATGCACATTTGTAAGAGGGTTGGGGAGGGTAAGCAAAGCTCTTTGTCGTGATAAATCTGATGGGCCTGGCTGATCCTCCTAGTTTTCGCCATGAACAGGAGAAGTACTCCCACTGAAAGTTTCCAACCTTGGCAGTTGCGGCAAAGTGGAGACTTGATGATCTGGACTTTGACTTCTTGTTTGTAGACCTAATAAAAGAATAAACAATTTTGTGATATTTTGTGACACATTTTTTTTTTTTTAAACAATACAAATAATAAAAACATTAATTTTAGAAAAGAGTAACCATTTAAATATGACTTCTTGTATTACTCACAATGTTTACCAAGAACAAAGCATACAATACCTTTTTCTTTAAAGTAGTGAAAGTTATGTCAAACATACTAAGGAAAACATATTTTGAGTGTGTGTAAGATTAGCACATCAATAATGTTGCAGACATTACGTGGGCGTGGAAACTTAAGACACATTGTGCAGGGGTTGCCTTGCAGTCATTCTCACCCAGTAGCTCATAGCAGCCATAAATGCGTCACCGCTGGAACACACTTTAAATCACAGCTAAACCAGAGCAAGAACATAGGAGGTATAGGCTGCTGCCTGTGACCTAATAGGAGCCCTGAGTAAGGGGACATTCACACTGTTGTACCAGGGCAAACAAATAGTGTAGTGCAAGGGTCATAAGGAACAATTAATTTAGAAGGTGCAGGGATAAAAGAAACTACAATAGTAGTTTAATGAAAAACAATTTACCAGTGGCAAGTGCAGGTGGACTGGACCCTGCTGATGATGACACCCTCTGAATCTGTACTTGCCTCCACTGAGATAGAGAGAAGATTTATACATTTATTAATGTGTTGTATTCTCGCTTAAAAGAATAAAGTCAGAATCTGTAAATCTTCATTAGGACAAACAAGGTTGTTGGATCCAATCTATGCGACATCACAGTGCATATATGTCTCAGTATCCCTAACACATTGTCTATCATGTGCACTTGTTTATTGGCAACATTGTAAGTATTTACATATAAACATTACTAGTTCAGGTGGACTTTATTGAAACATAACATTTTGCAAACATAGAAATTTACTTTTACCCATATTTTGCATTTTATGTTGAATATGTTAATATTTTACCATTAGAAAATTATTAATAATTTTGAAATAAAGTTTACATTTCCCTAATTAAGCCTGTGCGCTATGCATGAGACCTACCAGGGTGTTGAACTCAGTTTAATTGAGCGATTGTGGTGATTTACTCTGAGAAAGATTGTGGTCAGAACTTCAGGTGGGGAATAAAAGGCCTAAAGTAATAAGTATATAAAGTACACTATGTAAAGGCTTAACAAGAAATTATAACATAAATTAAAGTAAGCATCATGAAACACTTAGGTAAACTATGGGACATACATTTCATACTCTTAATAACCAACCACCACCACAGATTATAATTTCGTTACAGAAAATCCTCCCACCAAATTGTTGTTAACCCCGGAGTACATCTCTCAAGGGCCGCACGACATTCTAAACAGGGGGAACATCCTTAAACTCTTTAAATACATTCCGGAATTATGCAACTTTGTGTCCAATGACATAATATCAATCGAATTTATTCCCAGGGTCAGTAACCAAACAACACTAATCACACTAGCATCAGAGGCAACAAAGGTCTTGGTCCAATCAATGGCCGAACAATTTAACAGTTGGGGCATTAAGATATCCACTCCAACAGGTCTACGGTACCCGTCAGTTCTAGTAAATCCTCCGGCCCTTCAGAGTCACTCAGCAAACCCACCCTTTTCAATACTAAAATCGGCTCAAGGTCGAGCCCCAGTCGAGAATGCCGAACCAGCAAACGAGCATCAAGCCACCACGAGGGCAGACTGGACCTGGCTGACAGCAGCCCTGTCTGGGGGTGTGAATGACTGAAATAGTCTCCACTCGGGTCTTACAATATGTTCTTGGAACATTAACAGCTTCATTGCAAAATCCCAATTGCCTGATACATTAAAATTTCAAAAAAATCACGACATCATATTCCTTCAGGAAACATGGTCGGAGGCAAGTATTCCCATAGAAGGCTATCTGGAATTCATGTCCCCAGCCACAAGGCTTCACAAGTATGGCAGACTACGGGGCGGGCTTGCAATTTACGTAGCCTGTAAGTTAAATCTAAAAGTCACCCTGCTCGAACTCAAAGAAGACTGGATTATCGGCATTAGAGTGAGAAGCCCTAACTCCACCAAGCAATTGCTCCTGATCAACGTATACTTCTCCCCAAACATCAGAGAGAAAAAGTCAAAACTGGAACACCTTACACCCAGATTGTGTGTAATCTAGTAAGCGAACATGGAAGTAACCCTTGTTTAATCTCAGGCGATTTTAACATGAATCTTTTCTAAAATACAATAGAAGATCACGACGAGACAAATCCAATGGCTTTATCACATCTCATGGATCAAACAAAACCTGCCGGTAACAGGCCCAATAAATTAGGAGAATACATCATCCTACAATTTAATAATCTGGGTTATACCATATTGAACGGCCGTTTCCCCTTGGATACACCACCGAATTAGACAAGAAGCAACGGTCACATCCTTTCATTTCTAGATTATACACTAAGGGGCCTATTACGATGGCGGTCGGATGTCGACCGCCCGGCCGGTGGTGGTGCCTGCCGGACCGGCGGTGGAGATCCGCCAGCACCGCAAGCCAGAAAACCGCCGGTCCGATTAAGATGGCGGTGGCGACCGCGGCGGTGGGAAATTCCGACCGCCGCTTTTCCGACGGTCGCCATCCGCACTCCTGCCTGGCGGGCGGAAAAGGACCGGGATAATGGTGGCGGTGCAGAGCAGGCTCCGCCGGCATGACTATGATGACGGCAGTAGCCAGCCTTTCCGCAGCGATCAGACCGCCATGGAAGGCATGTGGAGATTGTCTTCCGGGGGCCCGTGGTGGGCCCCCGATGTTTGGGGGGGTGGGGGTGCACTGGGGGGTACCCATGGCCCCCACCGATATTCCCCTGTACCAGGTGGCAGCACTGTGCAGTGCCTGCCACGTAGTGCAGGGAAATGCTGGACATGCCCATTTGGACATCGCGGCAGTGCTGCGGGTAGCAGCAACAGCCGCAATGTTAAGGCCCGCGATCCGACCGCCACGGTCGGATTTCGAGCGCGGGTCATCGTAATTCGACCGGCGGTGATGCCGCGGTCCATGCGGGCGGTCTTTTCCCACTACCATGGCGGTCGGGGAGGTTTTCCGACCGCCATCGTAATGACCCCCTAAGCAACAATGAATTGTTTCCCCTGATTGAGAATTATTTCATTGCACCACAAGGAGAGAGTGATCATCGCCCCCAAGTAATCAGTCTGTCACTCAGTGTCGCCAGGCACGCAGCAATTAGTCGAACAACATCCGGAATTTATACAGAGAACCTCAAAAGGCTAAAATGGTCAGATCACTCTATTGCAACAATAATGATAAAATGCAGAGTCTTTCTAGAAGCAAGGAGACAAGCCGACATGGTACCAACCGAAGCATGGGAGTTTTTCTCAAAACAACTGCTTAATAAATTCCCGTCCTCCTCACGAAAACCGTTAATAAGTAATTCATTATATATCTCAGTTGAGACAAAAAAAATCAAAACCTCTACGCAACTCAGCCTTAAGACAGGTGAGAAAGCACCCAGGAGATGCTCAGTTACTCAAAATTTTCATGCAAGCTCAAAAGTCATTCAGGCAAGCGATACACCGAGAGAAACAAAAAATCTCCGATCAGTTTTGGCTAAAATTAGTACACGCCAGCAAAAACCCCAATCCAAAGCAATAAAGCAATTCTGGTCGCAAGTAAACAGGAGGTCACATGGCTCTAGAGGGCAACGCAGCGCCACCATAAGTGAAGCAGAGTGGGTATCCTTTTTAACAGATCATTTTAAAGAACCTAAAAATGGTGAAATGTCTGAATTTCCGCAGTTTTTATTAGAAATACCAAGTGCTCATAGACAAGACCAGCAAGAAGAAACGGCCGTTCAGGCACAAGTTGTAAACACCATCGCCAGCCTGAATCAGCAAGACGAGCTGTTGGTTAAGGCATCAAAGGCACCCGAAGCGCAGAGACCAAAAATATCACGATTCATAAACAAGGCTCGGCCAGACGGAGCTCCCGGACCCAACGGTTTTCCCCAGGCTCTGTACAAAGCAGACATCAAGCTGTGGACAAATCACCTGGCCCCTCTATTCTCCTACTGCTGGTTTAGTCACCACATTCCAGATTCTTGGAAAGGAGCCATTATCCATCCAATTCTTAAATGCGGAAGGAGAGCTGACCCAAAAAACTATAGGATGATAGCTCTTTTGGACGTTGAATCAAAATATTATGCAAGTTTGCTGCTTGAAGAGCTGTCTTCCTGGGAACAAAAAAACCATTGTCTACCCTTCAATCAGACCGGTTTTGTGGCAAAATCAGGAACCACCAGTAATCTGCTTGCCCTATCCGTAATGATGGAGAAAGCATCAGTTTCAAGAATGCCACTTCACTACTGCTTTGTCGATTTCAAAGCGGCCTTCGACCGCGTACCCAGGGATCTGCTATGGTACAAACTGCAGCAATGGGGAATCCCTCCAACACTTTTAAAGGCAATAATCCAACTTCACTCAAACACTTGGATTTGCATAAAGTTGGGGGACGGATCTCATGTTTCGAGAAAAATACAAACATCCTGCGGCGTCAAACAAGGCTGCGTGCTGGCCCCCTTTCTATTTAATCTTTTTATCTCAGATTTATCACAACTCCTGGACAATGTCAACTCCCACTCGCCTACACTTGGCGGAACTCGTATTACCAATTTGTTATACAGGGATGACCTTGTTTTACTTAGCCACACAAGGGTGGGCTTGCAGAGGCTACTCGATCAGCTGCTTCCCTATACAATCAGCAACGACCTGGAACTAAACCTATCGAAGACCAAGGCTATCACCTTCAGGAAAGGGAAGTCGCCGAGTGGCGGATGGCAATTCAACGGCAAAAGCATCAAATGCTCGATATTTTACAAATATTTGGGGATTTATATGGACTCAAAGGGCACTTTTTCCAAACAGAAGGAGGTGGTGGGCCAAAGCTCTGTCAATTGAGGTAGCCCTAATGAAGCTAGCGAGGCAGTTATCTGGCCCTAGTTTAACTCTGCTTTTAACAGTCATGAAAGCCAAAATTACCAACTACCTATCGTATGGTCAGGAGATAATGCTGGGGAAGGACTTTCATATGGTGAACAAAATAACAACAAAACTTTTTAAGCGAGTTTGGCACCTACCAAAATCTTCATCCCCAGCCCAAATAAGACTTGAGTTTGGCCTCTCAGACCACCGTGGGGTTGGGGCCGGCACCTTCATTAAGCTGTGCAATAAACTTCGTAACTCGAGGGAAGGAAGTTTGGAGGCTAGGCTGTGGCAAGAAATATCGTCACCCCAAGCGGGCCAAAAACACCGACGCCATCTAGATCAATCACTGCAAATGCTTGACGTATACGATCACTGGGGATCCAACCCATCCCAGCAGGTTCTAAAAATATGCATTAAAAAAAAAGTCAGACTCTGGTCTTTTCACTCAGACAGGGCACAACTAGCACTCAGAAAACATGCATAGATGGTCCTGTCGGGGTACAAGCCCGGAGCAGAGGCACCATATTTTCAAGCACCTATGCAGCACTATGGAAAAAAAGATTTCTGGCACTGAGGCTGGGCGAATGGCCCTTCCTGCACCACCTACCAACATGGCACCGTTCAAGCAACAACACCATGTGCAGGGGGTGTGGGACCACCACGGAGTCGATCGAGCACGTGGGGTGTGTCTGCCCTGCCCTACTCAACAATAGAAGGATACTGCTGCGAGGCGAATGGAATAAACTTGGTGTTTGATCCTGCCGTCAGGCCATCATAGCAGCCATGATCCCGGAAAATACGATGCTCAACATCAGATTCACCAAGTTTGTCTCAAGAGCTGATAAAATTATAAGCAGCAGGAGTCCTAGCAACCCTACTACCTGTCTCTCACCTCTGGGGACACTCAAGACTTTGCAGGACTGCCGAACTCTAAGGGACTAGTGCAAAACTGCTTCCCTTTCCTCTGTTTCTTTTTAAGTGCTTTTAATCGGTTTGCACCCCTTTTTAGACAAATTAAGTTGTTGGAAAATCACGTAAACTTAACTAGCAAATTCATGCCCCAATGAAACTTTAAAATATCACAGTATTTTAACTTTTGAATCAATGGTTCACTTTTTTATTTCACTTTTTATACATCCATTATAAAGTTTCTATAATTGTAATGATTTTAAATAATCAAACAATAAAAGTCTTCAACACTACTCTTAATAAGATGCTTCAATGTAACAATTTTGGCATCATATCCTAACATTCTTACATTTTTTTAATTAAACAAGGTATATCAAAAATAGAATAATTTGTATAAACATTACACATCCATAACATATCTCCATTTAAGAGCAACATTTAATCCCAAATGTCAACCTCATCAGTCTCCACCCCACCTTGAAAACATGTACTGCCTTCAGCGTGGAATATGGACAGCACCTTTTCCTTCCAGAGCATGATACTGAGTGGACTGGGAGAAGCACCACCAGTTGCCAGGGCTTCTCTGTGTGCCCTGGAAGAAAGGCAACATACTCTCCCCTGCAGGTCATTCTAACGCTTGCAAGTGTCCTCCAGTGCGCACTTGCAATTAGACACTGCATTGACCTTATGCGCTATTCTATCCCACATTTGCCTTCTCTGACTAATGGTTGTTGTTTGCACTAGTGCTCCTAATTACTGTGGCTACATCCTCACTACTTCCCATAACAGTCAATTCATTTTCAGAAATCTAGGGGCTTTCCTCCATGCCAGTTCTACAATAAAAACAAACAAATACTAGAGAAACAAAAAAATCTAGGCTTGACACAAATAGTGCTAGTGTTGCTCCTCCTCTAAATCCTGGTGTGAGTGAAACAAACATAATGGGTTCTATGAGTAGAGGCTTCCCTATCATATCGTTTTGAGTTGGTGACTTATTTCAAATGTTGATATTCAGGCGTGTTTGTTAAGCGACGTCTGTGTACACCATTTTGAGGTTTGCGTATGGCACTTTGGTGGACTTGCCCGCCATCTTAAAAGAAGCATACACCAAGGGGGTTATTACGATGTTGGGCGGAAAGCCTCCTCCCGACAGTTGGAACTTCCTCGACCGCGTCGGAGACCTTCCGACCGACTCAGTCGTTTTCATTCCGACCGCCCAATTACGATGTTCGCGGTCAGAATGTACACCACGCAGTCAATCCGAATCGGTTCCAAGCGACTCGCGGAGTATTCGTGTCGGTCGGAACCGCAACGTACACCCCTATGGACAGCGTTTCCGCCCTCGGGATTACGATGTCGATTTCCAACAGCCTTTCCGCGTCGGCCTGTCCCGACACGAAAAGGCTGTCGGAAAGTGACTTTGGGGGCCTCTGGCAGGGCCCCCTAAGCCCTGTAGCCAACGGTTGGTGGCCGAGAGAGTACCCCCTGTAAAACCCTGCACTGTGTGGCAGGCACCATGGGGTGCCTGCGACAGGGTGCAGGGTTTTCCGCGAACACACCATTTCCCCATAGAAGCCTGTGTTACGGCCGGTTGTCGGGCGGAGCACGAGCTCCCATAGGATACAATGGGGATCTAACCAAACAGTGTTTGGTCGCATCGCAATCCGGCAGTCGGAACTGCCGACCGCAAGTCGGTCGGTCTCAAATCCGAGTCGGTGTCGGGCGGAGGCTTTCCGTCCGACATCGTAATGAGCCCCTAAATGTACACTTGTCGGAGCTTAACCTACTCCATCATTGGGGGGCGCTAGTGAGCCGGCAGCAAGAGGGCTGCTTTCTAAAGCAGCTCTTCTGGCCGAGTGCAAATATCCGACCACAATCCTGGCAAATAGAGCCCATCCGCTGCTGTCAGCTGCAGATATTGGTGGAGGAACACGGCAAGATAATTCCTGGACCCAGAGACGCCCACAACAGGCATCGGGGTGCCGAAATCAGGCGATCGAATTTGAAGGCCTGGAAACGCGCATAGACGGAAAGAGGGCAACCGCCAGTAACGTGCAGTGATATCGGAGCTGCCGGAGGACGTAGAGGGAGCCGGCAGCACCCGGCGGTGTGAGATTGCGGCTACCCTCACTGCCGTGAAGACCTGAGAAAGCACTGGGATCCGCTGTCACGAGCGAAGATAAGGAGAGGGGCGAGCCCTGCTCGACTGGACGGACTGGACATTGTGGGCAAATGCCGAGCTGGTAAAGGGTGCTGCGGCCTAGTCGGGTCCCCGAAGAGCGCGTCTAAGGAGCCTGGGACTCAAAGTAAGCAGCTGGGTCGCGCCTCAGCATTGCCGGGATGACCCGGTGGCAGATCGGTGGGGCTGGTGGAGCGGGCAGTAATGCCACAGGTGTCGGCCCGAATCAGCAGGCCTACACAAATTGAGGCCAGCGGCTGAATGAGATCAGGACGGACTGTCCAATAAAGGCCACAGCTTTCACTAAAAGAACTGTGAATCCTGCTGAGGATTGATATGGTGGGAGAGAGCTGCCAATGCTAGGGGACGCGATTGTTGGGCACACTGGATAGGAGTGTGTGGAAGCTGAGAAGAGGCCCAGGCCTGCATTGCGGGCCCCCGCTTGAGCACAGTCTACGAGTACTAGAGTGTGGCGGCAGTGTGGAGAGGATACTAGGCCCAACATGGGGAAGACAGATAAACAACAGGCGTGCCTCACATTTGAGGCCCGAATGCCTTCTAGGTCCCGACAGCATGCACTGTCTGACTCTGAACAGGACCTGCCAGAGAAAAGCTCCTCTGTCCTGGATGCGAAGTTAATAGCAATGCAGAGCAGCTTGCAATCTATTGATGGAAAAATTGATGCCTTAACTATGTGTATGGATCATTTTGCCACTAGATTGGATAAGCAGGGCGCTCGATTAGGGGAAGCAGAACAGCGCATCTCAACTATGGAGGACAACCTCCAAACAGTCACAACCAAGAGTCTCAATATGGAAAAGGTGTTGGCTGTGATCCAAGCCAAAAATGAAGAGGCGAGATCACCCCGAAATAATCTCTGCATTCTTGGGTTGCCAGAGACCACCAACAAAGGCCAGATGGAAATATACATTGAGTCAATGCTCAAGGAGGTGTTTGGGCCTGAATATCTATCCACGGTAATGCTGGTGGAACGGGCCCACTGGTCCCTGGCGGTGTGCCCGGTCCCGGAGGCCCCGCTGCGCCCGGTGTTTGCGCGGTTACCTAATTACCGCGACAGGGACACAGTACTACGCCTGGCGAGGGAGAAACAAAAAATTGTATATGATGGAAATGCGATTGAATTTTTCCCTGATTTTACCGCTAATGTACAGGCGGCAAGGCGTGAATTTCTCCCGGTCAAAAAGAAACTGCAAGCTGAGAATGTCCCCTATGCTATGCTTTACCCTGCTAGGCTGAGAATTGAGGTGGAGGGCAAGCAAAAGATTTTCGCGACTCCCAGGAGTGCAATGGAGTACGTGAAAACACTGCAACGAAATTGGAAAAACACAGCAGATCCATTGGCGGGCGATAAATAAGGCAACACATGGTACTTGGATCGGAAAGGTTGGTGTGACGATGCAGCCAGCATCATGTGAACTACACAGAGACTGCACACAACTTTACGTGGGCAGAGACCCCCTTTTTTGTTGTATGTGGTAACAGGTACATTGGCAGTAGATTGGGGAGGAACTAGGGAGCGACTCAGGAGTACAGTTCTATAAAACATACCGAACAGACTAAAAATATGACAATGTGGAATTGGACAAATTGGTTTTTAGAAATAAGAACAGCAAAATTAAATGTATGTGAATGATGCAGATTTATGTAGGTCACTTGGCCACCTCCCATGTTATCGGGAGGGAATTTCAGGCACTTGCGACCCCCTGATGGGTGCACCCTGCTTACAAATGCTAGTGCATGAATGTGTTATGCACTGGGTTCTTTTGATGGGGAATGGCTTTGGCGAGTTGGGCAGGCTAAGTGGGTGGGGGTGGTATGTTGGGGATTGTTTGTGTTGCAGTTACAGTACATGCCATAGATATGCACGTTCAGTTGGCTGCTCGGTGGGGGAGGATGACACTGTGCTTAATTATGAGACCTGATTCCCATAAATGGCACCTAAGGGAGGACTAATCAAAATGCTTACGTGGAATGTACGGGTCCTCAAAAACCCCAGAAAAATCAGGCAGATATTTGCATATTTAGACAGGCATGATGTTCAAGTCGCTATGTTGCAAGAAACCCATCTGACCAAACACACGAAGCAAAATGTGGGGGAATAAGTGGGCAGCTGTAAAAGTGACCTCATCCTATTCCGCATACTCTAGAGGTGTCATGCTACTAGTCAAAAAAGGTACTCCATTCACACTTATTCACACTGAAACTGATGATCAGGGCAGGTTCTTGTTGGTGCCGGGTTCCTTGGGGGGTTCGATGGTTGTGTTGGTGAACACTTATGGGCCAAATGTTGATGATCCCGCCTTCGACAGCGAGATTTGGAGGCGTTTGGGGTTACTTACCCCATCCATGATAATTTGGGGAGGGGACTTAAATATATATCTGAACTAACCCTGGGCGGTAAATTCCGCTCCGCTCGCGGAATTTGCGGAATTTTGGCAATTCCGCGTTCCGCGGAGAACGCGGAATTGCCGAAAATTCCACGATCCGCGGCGTAGCTGAATTTTTTCCTTGTTCCTTCTTTAAAAATGTGTTTTTTGCGTGCGTGGTAGCGACTTACCGGGATCTCTGCGTTCGCTGACGAGTTTTCCTATCCGTTCGCGTGCGCCATGAGATTTTGGTAGCCGGCTGCGCGATCCCGCGAGAGTGTGCGATCGCGAACACGTCATTCGGACGCGCCATCGGACATCCGGCGGAAGTTTGGTGAAGCTCGCGATGCCGAACACGCAAAATTTGCAATCTGGAGAAGAAGAAGAATATCTGGAGCAGCATAAAACCGTCTCGAAAATGATGATTTGGATGAAAAAAACTCCTCAGATTGACATTTGGCTGTACTTTTTGGTGCAAGGAGTCCTTTTTTTTAAAAACTTTTTTTTGGGAGAGGAAGGAAGTGCCCCAGAGTCTCCAACTTCCTGTTCCTGTCCAGCAGGCTCCTCCCAGTGCTTTGTCCATGTCCTGTTCACTTTCATTTGGATTTGGAGCTGGAAGGATCACTCTTTGTGTCTGCTGCATCATATATGATTGGATTTGAGGACTTTTGGATTTGAGATTTTACAAGTAAGTTGGTGTTGTTTGTTTGATTGGGGCATTGCAGTTGCTGCAACTACAATTTTGGTACTTTTCATCATTTAAAAAAAAATGTATTGTGAGTAGCCAGTAGGCCCAGAGCTAGTCATGGGTGCATGATGAAACAACTGTTCCTTTGGTGTGTGTTGAATTTATTTTAAACATCATTTAGGGCATGGATGGCATTGGATTGAATTGCAAAATGTGTATTTTTTGGGGTATTTCAGTTTTTGGGTGTGTGTTAAATAAATGCCTTTGTTGTGTGTGTGTGTGTGATGTGGTTGTTGTGTAACTTGCACACCTTGTTTAGCCCTGTGGATTTTCGTTTTTGCATTAAAGCTGTGTTGTTTAGCATGCCTCCTTTGCCTGGCTATTATAGGCCTGTTCAGTTCATTGTTTTCCAGGCCTCCTGCTTGTTGCTTGTGACTGTGAGTGTCCATGTGGCTGGTGGCCATTTTGTGGTGGTAGTTATAAGTGTGCTGCTTTTGCCATATAGGCCTGCATGTGTTTCCTTTGTTCCTTTTTGGCCTAGGCTTCTTGTTGTTGTGGGCCTGGCCATGTGGCTGGCGGCCACTTTGAAGCCAGGCAGTGTGCTTTTGCCATAGGCCAGCATTGTCTGTCTTCGCTTTCTTGTTGTTGTTGTGGGCCTGGCCATGTGGCTGGTGGCCATTTTGAAGCCAGGCAGTGTGCTTTTGCCATAGACCTGCAAGCTTGTGGCCTAGTCTGCCAACAGGCCTTTCATCCAGTAGGCTCAGAGGTAGTCATGGGTGCATGAAACAACTGTTTCTGTGTGTTCTGTTGAATTTAAACATCATGGATGGCATTGGATTGAATTGCAAAATGTGGTTTTTGTGGGGTATTTCACTTTTTTGGTGTGTGTTAAATAAATGCCTTTGTTGTGTGTGGTGTGTTTGTTGTGTAACTTGCACACCTTGTTTAGCCCTGTGGATTTTCGTTTTTGCATTTTATTGCATTAAAGCTGTGTTGTTTAGCATGCCTCCTTTGCCTGGCTATTACAGGCCTGTTTCAGTTCATTGTTTTCCAGGCCTCCTGCTTGTTGCTTGTGACTGTGAGTGTCCATGTGGCTGGTGGCCATTTTGTGGTGGTAGTTATAAGTGTGCTGCTTTTGCCATATAGGTCTGCATGTGTTTCCTTTGTTCCTTTTTGGCCTAGGCTTCTTGTTGTTGTGGGCCTGGCCATGTGGCTGGCGGCCATTTTGAAGCCAGGCAGTGTGCTTTTGCCATAGGCCTGCAATGTCTGTCTTCGATTTCTTGTTGTTGTTGTGGGCCTGGCCATGTGGCTGGTGGCCATTTGAAGCCAGGCAGAGTGCTTTTGTCATAGGCCTGCAAGCTTGTGGCCTAGTCTGCCAACAGGCCTTTCATCCAGTAGGCTCAGAGGTAGTCATGGGTGCATGAAACAACTGTTTCTGTGTGTTCTGTTGAATTTAAACATCATTTAGGGCATGGATGGCATTGGATTGAATTGCAAAATGTGTTTTTTGTGGGGTATTTCACTTTTTTGGTGTGTGTTAAATAAATGCCTTTGTTGTGTGTGGTGTGTATGTTGTGTAACTTGCACACCTTGTTATCCCTGTGGATTTTCGTTTTTGCATTTTATTGCATTAAAGCTGTGTTGTTTAGCATGCCTCCTTTGCCTGGCTATTACAGGCCTGTTTCAGTTCATTGTTTTCCAGGCCTCCTGCTTGTTGCTTGTGGCTGTGAGTGTCCATGTGGCTAGTGGCCATTTTGTGGTGGTAGTTATAAGTGTGCTGCTTTTGCCATATAGGTCTGCATGTGTTTCCTTTGTTCCTTTTTGGCCTAGGCTTCTTGTTGTTGTGGGCCTGGCCATGTGGCTGGCGGCCATTTTGAAGCCAGGCAGTGTGCTTTTGCCATAGGCCTGCATTGTCTGTCTTCGCTTTCTTGTTGTTGTTGTTGTGGGCCTGGCCATGTGGCTGGTGGCCATTTTGAAGCCAGGCAGTGTGCTTTTGCCATAGGCCTGCAAGCTTGTGGCCTAGTCTGCCAACAGGCCTTTCATCCAGTAGGCTCAGAGGTAGTCATGGGTGCATGAAACAACCGTTTCTGTGTGTTCTGTTGAATTTAAACATAATTTAGGGCATGGATGGCATTGGATTGAATTGCAAAATGTGTTTCTTGTGGGGTATTTCACTTTTTTGGTGTGTGTTAAATAAATGCCTTTGTTGTGTGTGATGTGTTTGTTGTGTAACTTGCACACCTTGTTTAGCCCTGTGGATTTTCGTTTTTGCATTTTATTGCATTAAAGCTGTGTTGTTTAGCATGCCTCCTTTGCCTGGCTATTACAGGCCTGTTTCAGTTCATTGTTTTCAAGGCCTCCTGCTTGTTGCTTGTGACTGTGAGTGTCCATGTGGCTGGTGGCCATTTTGTGGTGGTACTTTAGTAGTGTGCTGCTTTTGCCATATATGCCTGCATGTCTTTCCTATGTTCCTCTTGGCTTACTGCTTCCATCCATCCCCTTTGCCAGCTGCAGCTCCCTGAATGACGTGATGAGCAAATAATTTAATGCCAAACAAACAGGTTCCACTTCCATTACATTTGTATTTTTGTTTTTGTTCTTCTTCTTTCCTATCCTTCCTGAGTGTACACAGTATACCATGAAAGCCCTTGTTGTCAAAGTCTCACAAATGGCTACACTGTTATGTTTTTTTTTATAACTTAAACTGAGTTAATAAAATTTAATAATATAACACTAACAAGTGTGACCACCACACACTAAGTTATATATTATATTTGTTTGTTTGTACTAGTAGTAATTGAACCACAACAACAAATGCAACATTTCACTGATGTTCTTCTCCTGGCTTCTTTGCTTTTAGGTGCACAAAAAGACAGAGGAGGAGGTGTCATCATCACCCGTTGTACTGCCAGACAGAAGTCCTGCTGCGCACAACATCACGTGACGTGTGGCCACAGACATCTCTGCAACTTGTGCAACAGCGTCCTGCTGACATCTGAAGAAGATGGCCCCAAAGAAAGTTACCAGGTCCTCCAGTACCAAGAAAGTTGCCAGTGAGAAGAAGGAACAGAAGAAGGAAGTGGCACTTACTAAGACTGGTGTGCCGCCCACGATGTTTTTTGGGAAACAAAAAATTACGCCTGCAGCAGCGGTGTCCGGGGACCAAGCTGGGAGCAGCACATCCGCATCAGCGGGCCCACCCCACCAACCTAGGCCCAAGCACATGAGTGTCGCAGAGGTAGCCAGTCTACTAACGAGCAGTGATGTTGAAATGTCATTATCGCAAAGTAGTACCCAATCAACGCAGGTGGAAACTCAGCAGATAAGTGGGCAACAACAGCCGCAACAACAGCCCTCAACAACAGCCGCAACAACAGCCCACAATAGTAGTTGTTGCTCCTGAAGTAGGGGCAGTTCAGGAAATCGAGCTTCCTGCAGACGAAGAGGAGCAAGCCACTCTTTCAGAAGATCCATTGTCTTCCAGACCCCCAGCAAGGAAAAGGAGGGTTAGTCCATCAACTTCTTCTCCAAGCCCCACTTCTGATGATCTAGATGCCACTTGGAATCCACCAGTTCAGTCTGAGAGTGATGCACGCCACAAGACAAGGCTAGTGAAAAGGAAGGTTCCAGAAAGCCCTAGAGTTATGGAGGTAGATGTAGAAGAGGGGGATGATGATGATGACGAGCCAGTCATCATGAACATCACTCCCGGCCCAGAGGAGATGGAGACCAACATTATTACCCTATCCAAAATCGCTGCGAGGGATGTAGCACAGATACCACCAAGACAGGTAACACCACCTCCAGCTTCCATATTTGCATTTGCTAAGGCCCGGCTGGGACCTACATCAAGCTCAACCACCACCTCAGTACTAGGTAGTGGTACTGTAAGTGCACAGAGTCAAATTCCACGCCCACCCTCCAGTTCATCTGGCATTGAAAGTGGCACCTCCAGCAGCACCAGAAAGTACACCTCCCCAGTTTGGGACTTCTTTTCGGTTAGCAGTACGGAGGAGAACATTGCTATATGCTCAATTTGTCGACACGCTGTTAAGCGGGGTAAGCTTGGTACAAACTATGGTACAGGAGGCCAAACAAGTCATCTAAAAAAACACCACATCATCCAGTGGGAGGCTCACCTACTTCGCTTACAGAAAAGTAAAACTGCACCCATTGCTGTTGGTGGGGATGAAGAAGTAGAAGAAGATATGATCGCGGTGGAAGGTGAACAAGAGGGAGACATTTCTAGCCCTGTCCCCAGCAGTGTAGTGGTACCGCCCACATCCTCAGCAATATCTCAGTGGCACCGTAGTAAGAAGAGTCATACTCAGAGTCAGACTGAGACACCAAGGCAACCGAGTACTTCAATGAAAAAAAGTGCGTTGTTGAGCCTAACTGGGTTCAGGAAGACAGCTGCACCACAAAGGAAAATAATCCAGCCTACCATTGACAACATGCTTAGGTTGGAGGGGCAGTACGAAAGCAACCACCCAACGACACGTTTGTACAATGCGAAGTTGGCTAAAATGTTAGTGCTGGACCTTCTCCCTTTTTCTTTTGTGGAAGGGGTGGGTTTCCTTGAATTTGTGTCAGCCATCTGCCCTAAATGGAAGGTTCCCAGCCGGTCCTATTTCGCCAGAGTTGCTGTTCCAGCACTACATCACGATGTGCTGGAATTGCTTGGACAAGCTTTGCAGCAGAGTGCTGTTCACAATATCCACCTGACAACAGACATGTGGACCAGTTGCCAAGCCACTGATTACATGTGCATCACTGCACACTGGATCTCTTTTGGGGGTTTAGAGAAAAGATATCTGAAGCAGGTGCTGTTGACACTGCTGAGATTTTTAATGCTACTCGGAAACATGCAACTGTAGCCATGTTCGCCATGGAGAAATCTCATACTGCTGCAAACATTTTGGAAGAGTTTAACAGCAAGGTCTTTGAATGGCTGCGCCCAAGAGGGCTTAACATTGGTTTTGTTGCCACGGATAATGGCAGTAATGTACTTAAGGCCATGGAGGATGGTGGCTATTTCAGGGTCCCGTGTTTGGCGCACTGCATTAACATTATTGTTCAAGACTTTCTGAAAAAAGAAGCCATAGTCAGCAACTTACTGACCACCTGCCGAAGAATATGAACACATTTCAGCCATTCTTTTAAAGCCCGGAAGCAGCTGAGGATCCTTCAACGTGACTATAGAATGCCAGTCAAAGCACTCAACCAGGAGGTGGCAACACGTTGGAACTCAACTTATTACATGCTTGACCGTCTGTTTGAGCAGTACAGACCAATCAATGAATATGTCATGCAAAGAGGGGATGCTACTGTGAAAGGCATGACCCTTCAGATGGACCAATGGTGCCTAATTAAATGCTTGACAGAGATGCTTCTTCCTTTCGAGGTCTTCACACGTGAAGTCAGCAAGGAGGACTGTACTATGGGCCAAGCTATCCCATTGTTGCACATGCTAGAGCAACAGCTGAAGGAGGTGTCTGAAGCGTACATAGGTGTGGAGGAAAAAAATGAAGCATATGAGTTGGTGGAGAGCTTATCCCGTCGCTTAGCTGAAAATACAAGGGTGCAAACTAAGATTGTGTCAGAAAAACATTACATTTGTGCCACAATTCTGGATCCACGGTACAAATCGGCACTGAACAGTAAGACATTAATTCCTTTTTCAGAACTGGAGGTTGCCCGGTACAAAACTTGGATATCTGAGGTAGCCAGTGACTTTGAAAATGAACGGCTGGCAATTAAAGGCCCGCTACTCAAACCCACAACAAGTACTGCAGCAGGGCATCCGGCGTCAAGTTCCACTTCAGAGCCTGAGGGCAGTGCGTTTGGCTCAGAGCGGTCACCAACACTATTGACAACAGCAAGAACCAGATCATCAGCCCCAGTAAAATCGGCACAGGATTGGTATTTACAGCAAGGGCTTGCTAGGTCCAGTGCTGATGCAAAGACAAAAGAGGCCAAACAAAGTGTAGCACCCCTGAACATTGAGCGGATGGTCCAGGCCTATCTGGATGACCCAACAGAGGTCTACATTGATCAAAACCCATTGCGGTATTGGTATGGGAAAAGGGGCCAATGGCCAGTGCTCAGCAGGCTGGCGATAAACTATCTGGCTTGCCCTGTCGCAAGTGTCTCTTCTGAACGAGTTTTCAGTGCTGCTGGTGCCATTGTAACAGTGAAAAGGACCAGTCTCTCGCCCAAAAACGTGGAGTGGTTAACCATGATCAAAATGAATCAGCACTTTATACCACCGAATTACACAATACATGAATCAACGAAGGAAGATGAGGACAGCGACTTAGGTGACGGAAGTAGTGTGTTAGATGATTACCTACTTCTGGTTGAACCCCCAGAGTTTGAGGACGAGCTATACTTCCCTGACAACTAGGCTTGAACTTCTTACTTTCTTCCTTCCTTATTTACTTTTATTTGTGTGTGTCTGTCTTTCTGGTTCGAAACCTCGAATCACAACAAATCCATCACCACCGTCTTCTAGTCTTTTTATTGCCATATTGGAGTTGCAGCTGTCTGCATTTAACTGAAGTCCACTCCTCCGAGTCCTGCTCCTCCATCCTCCTGACTCGCCCTAAATCCATTTCCCTCAAGCCAGATGATGATTGGATGTAGACTAATAGAAGAAAAAAGAAAATGTTGCCTCGTTGAGTCCCTCCAAAAGAAGTGGAACATGATGACTACTATAGCTATCCTCCTTTATGAGCTGAGAGAGACTGCCCCTTAACTTAAGATGAGAAGGAACAGGTAATGAATGATGGCATGCATTGGATGCTGACTGGGTGACTTGTGTTGTTGTTGTTTGTTGTGCATGAAGTGAATTCATTGTGTACTATTATTTAATCTACACACTAAAAGTAACTCAAGTCAATGTTTCCCTTCTTGTTTTTTAATAACAAAATTGTACTTCTACTGCAGGCCGATCCATTGCATTTTGAATATGGAATGTGGACTCACTCTGTACACTGCACACTGAGTTGGACAACACCATGATGATGACCACAGTGACAATATCTTCGCAGTCACTCAGTAGAATCGGAGATGATTGATGGAATAAGTCAGGGCGTTTCATGAGTGGCATAAAAGGTAAACAAGTCAACAACAACCACAGCAGACCTATATGTCTGTACAGTGGTGGAGTCGAGTCGAGTGTAGTGGTATGACTGACAGCGGTGCATTGATTTAGTCACTTAATTTGTAAAATGCTATGTTGCTGTATATGTGCTTTGTCTGCCTCTGTCAAAAAATGTACGCTAAATGGAGGATGGGTCACGGGTGCCGTGGGCCTGCTCTGTCCTGTTGTTGTAGGTTAGTGCTGGAAACAGAGTAGACATGATGTATCCATGCCGCCACTGAAAGTGTTCTTGTTGCACTCCACCGTAATTTATACAAATTTCTTTCTCCTTGATTTTTCAATATCACTTTTGTTTTTCCATCTACAAATACAGGCCGGCCGGAAAAACAACTCACACTTACCTTACCAATCCACATCCGCCAGGCAGGCAGTGGCGTCTCCCAAGATTGATGACGGAGCGTCCATGGAAGGGAGGACCAAGAGGAATGCCGAGATGCAACTCCCCAATTTGACCAGGATAACAACATACAGTAACAGTATCAACATTCATCATCTTTTAAATAATTTGATTAATTTTTTATCTTCAATTAGTATGACTGTGTGTTGTTGTTATTATGTTTGCTCTCTGCTTATAATTCATCCCTACAGCTATTTTTTAATTTTCTTTGCTATCTTTAAAAGTAAGCACGGTACAACAGAACAGAAACTGTATGTAATTTGGGTCTCTCTGAGGGCAGACAGGCAAGGCACATTGCATAATATACTGCTGCCCTGTACTGTCTAATTGTCTAGTAGTAGTTAGTAAGTACTACTTATCATTAACCATCAAGTTATCAATATCATCATCATGCATGCATTTCCTTTTTCTCCCTTAACAGATTTATGGATATGGTCGTCTGCCAAGATTGTGTTTTGTTGTTTGTCCATGCGTAGTGTTTTTCTTTGTCAAACCTTTCCCCAAACCCCCTTCCCAACCATTCATCAAACCCTAACCCTCTTCCCCCGGGCTGTGTGATTTATTGAGGTGTGACTAAATTAAATGTACACCAATAATTGATCACAAGCTTGCTGGGGCGGATGTGGCGAAAGCAACACTAATTCAATTTCAAGGCAGGGCGAGGATCTTCTTCTGCTTGCCCACCCATGATCAGTATATTTGCAAGGTAATTTTTTTTTCTCCAAAGGAACCTAATCCATCATCATTAGTTGCCGGCATCGATTGGATTTGTCATCCTCCTACACAGCACTAAAGGTTACGCTTGTGTCGAGTGTAGGCCTAGTCGAGTGACTCGACACAACTACAGTTTGTAACTTGTTGTACTAGGCTATCCCCGCCACCATTATGTTTTATTTTATTTTGGCATATTATTGTTTGGCAGTAAGTTCTGTACTGTACTTCGTTCTACTACTCCTCCCACAGTCTCTCTCAGGTGACTGACTGTCTCATTTTCTTTTTTTGCAAATGCTACTGCCAGTGTCTACTACTACCACCACAACCATGGCATGTTGGGAAACCAAACCATCATCACCATGCAGCCATCGCTGTGCCTAAGTTAAACATCAAGCACAGGTAAGAGAAGAAGTTTGGGGGAGGCATAATTAATAATGGACATTTTTTCATTAATTCACACACCCCTTGAGTCTAGTTGCAGAGTGCATAGACTAGGAGGAGAGACTGACAGTACTAGTAGGACAAGTCACTCAGTGAGGGGTACCGCATCTATCTGTTTGTGTCTTACAAAGTCAGCCGATTATTTAAATCAAACACTGGCTGTGGCCCTGCAGCAGCAAGGAAACAGTGTGACGTAAAACAGTAACCCCACCCACAAAACATTAACAACATCGTATGTAAAGTATAAATATAATTTAATCCTCTAACAAAAATAAACTATGTAAAAAATCCCACAACAACACCTGGCCCACCCCTCTCCCTAACCCCAACCAATGTCCGAAACGAAAAAGTCTAACCAATTGTCCATGTCCATAATAAACCCCAACGCCCAATTCCCACCCACCAAAAGAAGCAATAGAAAAGGGGCAATCCAACAGGGTCTCAACTCATCGGCGGGCTCGCTTCTCCAGGACATTAATTCGCTCCTCTAGGCGGGCCACGCGGTGCTTCAATGCGCGACAATTGCATCCACGGGGGGGCAGCAGTGCTAGATAAAGAAGTGCGGCGGCGGGCGGCTGCCAGACGGCGGCGCCGTAACACTGGAGGGGCCTGGCTGGGGCCCGGGGCATTGGAGGAGGCTGCAGCTGCTGCCGCCTCCTCCTCCTCCGCCAGAACCACCAGCCGCCGGTATTCAGTCTATATGGCCTCCAGCTTCCAGCACCGGGCCATGGCTGCCAACTCCTTCCTGTCTGGTTTCCCTTTGGAAGGAGTAGCTATATCAAGAAGAAAAAACAAGACTATTGTAACAATATACTCTTAGCAAAACAGTAAGACAAATTAATTCTACACATAGTGGCACAGTAGCACTAGCAAGCACAGTACATAACATTTGTGGTATGTATCTATCCTCCCACTTCCTCAGCCTCTAACATTTGTGGGAGTTTCAGGCATTCAACCACCCATGCATCTGATTCCTATCAGCCACCTATGCATCCATCCCACGTATCCTTCTCTTCTCTGCCAGTCATAAATATTACATCTCGCATGTCCTTCCTCCTTCCACCCTTCTTTCCCTTTTCATTCAACCCATCCATCAAGGTCATCTGATCTGACTTTTAGTCTTCTCCATAAAACTTTCACAGCTGAGTTGAAGTCAGATAGAAGAGGCCATTGGTTACTCAACACTCCCACCGCTAATGCTATTGCTAATGCTAAGTAAAGGATGTCTTCTCCAACCGTTCACAACAACTTCTTACTTACAGTACTTAGTACAGTGTACAACACCCTTGCAGCCAGTGTAATGTCAATAAGTAAGGAATATAACTTACCACCACCTGCCACTGCTGCTGGCTCACCCCCTGCAGCTCCTGCAACTGCTGCATCTCCTCCTGCTCCCTCTGTGGCCGCGTCGCCATCGCCGCTGGCCCCGGCACTGGTGGTTGGTAGTACGCCTAGAAAAAACATTACACATTTTTTAGATGCCATATACACATCCCCCTATTTATTCTTTTTCACTAGCAAGATTGAAAAAAAGTTAATACATACATATACAACATACATCACTAGTACAAATCGGGTACTAGAGTACAGTAGACACTAGTAGTGTTATATCATGGTCCCTAGGGTCATTCTAGTCTTTGCTAAGTTAGCCTGAGCCATGCAACCATTTTAGCTTTGTGTCTTTTATTTTTGCGCACGTTACCTCACAGCTTGTTGTGTAAGACGCCTTTGAGCCCACATGAGCTCATAGTACTTCTACTGTCTGAGCGCTGCGTACAAGGTCGAAAAACAAGCCACTTTGTTATGGAGTTCTGGTGGTCAGTCCGTATTGCTTAGCCATAACATGCTACACTTTTTGGCACGACTGAGAAATGCTAGCAATATACTAACGCGCACCATTTTTCTCATAACAGACGGAAGATTCCCTTCTACGAACCAGAGCTTTGCAGAGCTTATGATGTAACCAGTACTTCTAGGTTCTTCTAAGGTGAGGGGTCCCCCGGAATTGGCTCAGAGATCTTCATTTATAATTTTATATAAACTATATTCCTACCAAGGGGAGGGTGGTTCTTCCACCACTGTTCAGTTATCATCATGATTGATTTCCCCTTTTGTCTTCTATGGACTTGTAGTTGTAACAATGTTTATTGTTTTAATCTTATGCATTTTGCTGTTGGTGCTGGCTCGTATACTGCATTATAGAACAACGTACAGAGCTTGTTAGTTGAAAATAAACCTTTTGAACTTACATAGACTCTGTGGTATTTGGTGTGGACTTAAACGAGTGAGTGAGCGAAAGGGTGTGCATTGCTTCCACGACTCTGAGAGGTCGGGAGTGTAGTGTTATGTTCTGGGTTGTCTAATCATTGGGTATCTTCGGGGGGTTCGGGGAGCTAATGAGACACTATAGCTAGTCGGTCAGGGGATTGTGGGTGAGGTGTGAGGAAGGTCCAACCTCCTATCACCAACGTCCTATTTTCTTGTCCATAGTTCTGTATGTGCAGAATCCCTACAACAGTAGTAGTATGTCCTATGTATCCTATCAAAAATAGTAAAATATCTGGTTGGGCATTTTGTTGGTGGGAATTGTCGAAAAGCCTCAAGATTAAGAAGACTAGAAGAGGACAACCCAAAGGACTGGACTCAGTGGCTAGAGCGATTGGTGAATCTGAGTTTTATTTCAAACCTTTTACATAAAGAGTGGCCACCTGGGCAAGCTTAGCTACAGACAGACTAATAGTAGTAGTACAGAGAGTCATAGCAGAGGCAGTTAGAGGCAGGGATAACAAGAATTTAGAAACAGATTGTCTAGATCGAAGAAGATTTTGTAAAAAATTGAATTAGGAAATCGAAATAATAGTTCGGAAAAAATAAGGTGCAGTAAAAGTTAGGGAAGTATAATTATTAATATTAACAACAGGAGGACTTACTGGGGCCAGCAGCAGAGCCCTCGGTAGAGGAGCGTTCCTGGTCCTGGGAAGCATCTTCTCCAGCTCCCGCCGACTCCGACCCCGTCTTCTAGCCCCTGGGTGCTGGTCATGAAAGATGTAA
The DNA here is from genome assembly GCA_963921515.1 of Calotriton arnoldi. Lineage (NCBI taxonomy): Eukaryota > Metazoa > Chordata > Amphibia > Caudata > Salamandridae > Calotriton > Calotriton arnoldi. The sequence continues at coordinate 3,368,772 of CAWUFW010000199.1, forward strand.
GAAAGAAAGAGACAAACATGGATGATTGGTGTGAAACAAATAAAATATTTTAAAAAACGCTCAAAAAAACATTTATGGAAACAACAATTGCAATAAAATTGACCTATCTAATCTGGTCGACTAGTATTGCGGGATTCGCGGTCCGTCTTGTTATTATTTATGAACACTAATCCAGTGTTCCATTCTGATTCCAGAATACTAACTAAGCCTAAGTACCACCTGACCTAGCCCACCTATTTCAGACGGGCCAATTGTTCACTAAGTCCGCATTTCCATTTATTTTAGTCCTCAAAAATGCATAGATGGAGGACACATGCATACATTTTTGCATACACCAAATTGTTGGTTGGTTGCTGCTGATGTTCTGCTAGTGATAAGCCTATTACCACTCACTAAACAAACTACAAAAGGTTCTACTAAGGACTGGGGTAAGCAGCATTCAGCAACACGTGACGTGACAGAGGATGCGTCACGCAGACCACTAAAAAATTACCTACTAATAAGTAACTAAACCTATCAATCCACCACTATCTCTTCTTAGTGGCAGGAGGACAAATGAAGGACTAGAGTCTCTCTAGCATTACCTAACTTAAGTTCTCTAAAGTAAACTCTTACATAATCATGCCAAGCGAGCGCAAAGTTGCAAACAAGTAAGATTAGTAGCGCCGAGCACCTGTGTCATAACAAACACAGAAGATTTTTAAACGTAATTTACCTGCAATGTAAGCAGCAGCATTCTTGCTGTTCGGGAAAAAAAATATATTCGCAATATATAACACAGAGCAGAAGAACACAAAGTAGTAATATTAAATAGCTACTCACCAAGCCCCGGGACCTCCACTCCTAGCAGGTCCAGCAGGTCCTGCTCCCGGTCCAGGATATCGGACCACCAGTGCGTCAGCTGGTTAGGGGTGCGCCGGCCCCCAGAGCAGCGAAACACTGCCCGGCGCACCTTTCCCCACCGCTGGCGATGCTCCCGGAGCCGGTACCCAGACCCAGGCCGGCCGCCTGCTGCCAGGGTTAAGGGGAGGTGGCACTGGACAAAAAAAACAAGTGCGGCCACCTCCGCCTCACTAAATAAGGCCTGTGCATGCACCCCGTGTGGGCGCCGCCTTCCGCAGGGAAGGCGGTCGCGGCTGCAAGCAGCCTTGCCCTTGGCCTTGCCCACACCCTTGGCCATGGTTCTGGGACTCGGGGGGGCGGAAAAGAAAAGGGAGGAATTCGAAAAGTAAGTAAAAGAAATGAAAAAAGCAAGTTATAGAAAAAGAGTGAAAAAGTAGTAGAAAAAGTCACAAAAAGTAGAAAAAAAAGTCTAAATATACAATCAGGAAAATAAAGAGATAGATAATAAATAAAAAAGATTAAAAAAAAGTGTACAGAAACAAAGGATTGCAAAGATAGAGGGAGGATAGAAAAGCAGGCCGAGAACCATAGCAATAGAGTGAAAAACAAGATGGCCGCGTCCATTGCGACCGCATGGGCAAGTTTGCGCGATATTTCCCCCCGAGCACGCAAAAAGCATCGCGAACACGTAATACGCGTTCCCGAACAGGAAATACTCATCGCGAACGGGCGGGAGCACGCAATACGCGACCCGGAACAGGAAATAAGCATCGCGAACGGGCGGGACAAGTGAAAAACAAGATGGCCGCGCCCATTAGCGACCGCATGGGCAAGTTAGCGAGATATTTCCCCGCGAGCGCGCAAAAACACATCGCGAACGGGCGGGACAAGCAATTCCGCGTGTTTGCGGAATTTCCGCTTGCTCGCAGAGATTTTTTACTGTTTCGCGGAACTTTGCGTAACGCGACTACGCAAATTCCGCCCACCCTTAATCTGGACCTGGTGATGGATAGGTCTGCCATCACTGATTGGCATGGTAAACACGCTGCAAGTACTGTCAGAGAGATTATGAATGCAGAGGGGTTGATGGATGCGTGGAGAGTGCAAAATTCCAGGCACGAAAGAAAGCACTTTCGTATCATCTGTGCATAACTCATGGTTCAGGCTGGACTATTGGATGGTTTCTAAAGAGGTGTGTACATGGACAGAGCGGGTGGTGCATCTGGCTAGAACGTTATCCGATCATGCTCCTGTATTGTTGGAGTTGGCGGTACCGACTTATACCAGACCCCCGTTTCAGTGGCAATTGCAGCCGGTGGCTTTAGCGGATCCGTTTTTTGGCACCACAATAGGGACAGCTATTACCAATTTTTTTTCATGAAAACGAAGGGTCAGTTAAGAAAGCCGGAACACTGTGGGAGGCTTTTAAAGTTACTATCAGAGGGGAATGTATGGGGGTACAAGTTGGTGTCCTAAAGTCACTCCGAAACAAAATGCGAAACATTGAAAGTAAGTTACAGAATCTAGAACAACAATACGAGCTACAACCAGCACCCGAACATTTAGCAAAGATGAGAGAGCTAGACTCTGAACATGCTGAGATTGCAGAGCAGGAGGTACGGTTTCGGTCCCGGCGCTGTACGGCAAGAGTGTATAGGGAGGGGGGCAGAGCGGGACGTACGCTGGCCGCAAAACTGTCCAAGTACAAAGAACAGGGTCACATAGTCAAAATACTGGATAAAAACTCTGAACCTCAGTATACAACATCGGAGATACTACCGGTGTTCATTGATTTTTATGCTGAGTTATGTGCGCACCAACCGGCGGCTACGGATGTTGAGATAGCTGGCTATCTTGACGATGTGGCGCTGGGTTGGCTATCATCGGGTCAAAGGGAATTTCTCCTACAGCCGCTAACCATGGATGATGTGAAAGAGGCTATACAAAAACTGCCAAAATGGAAAGGCAGCGGCCTCTGATGGCCAGCGCAGTGAGTTTATAAAACGTACGTAGACCAGTTGGCCCCAAGACTGGTAGAGGTGTATGCGGAGGCATACAATAGCGGGATACTTCCTCCCACACTGCGTGAGGCCCTGATAGTCATGCTATTGAAGCCAGACAAGGACCCTAAAAGATGTGAATCATACCGGCCATTATAAATAATGAATATTGATGTAAAAATCTTACCTAAAATAATTGCGATGAAATTACAGCCCCTAATGCCCACTCTGGTGCTGCCAGATCAATCCGGATTTGTGCAGGAGTGATCCACAACACATAATTTGAGAACTTTGTTTGCAATACTGCACCAATTGAACCCAGAACTGAAGGTAACTGCGGTGCTACTTGATGCTGCTAAGGCATTCGACTCCATACAGTGGGGCTATATGTTCACGGTGCTGTCTCGTATGGGGCTCCCCTCTGCGTTTATGCAATGGGTACGTTTGCTGTATTGTAAACCGACAGCGAGGGTTCGTGTAAATAGGTTTGTGTCAGACCCTATCCAAATCTGCAGAGGTACTAGGCAAGGATGCCCAAAGTCACCAATGCTTTTCTCTCTCGTGCTAGAGCCTTTAGCGTGCAAGATCAGGCAGCGACATGGACAGGCGGCACTGGGGTTCTGACAGCGGCCGATAGCCATATTCTTATATGCGGATGACATGTTGCTGAATGTCCGGGAACCTGAGACAAATCTCGAGCCCTTACTCAGGGAGTATGTAAAATTCGGAGGGTATTCAGGCCTTCATATAAATTGAGAAAAATCGGCAATATTACCTCTCACACAGTGCACCACATCGTACGAGCTGGAATTCCCCCTGACTTGGGCCTCAAAACCCGTTAAATATCTAGGGGTCTGGATACATAGGGACCCAGAGGTAGCAGTGCAAATTAACTATGGGTGAGCGATTACAACACTAACAGATGGCTACGCCTCCCACTTTCCCTAGCGGATCGTATTGCAGTGATAAAAATTACGATATTGCCTAAATTCCTGTATTTGTTTGTGAATATTCCCATAGTGTTAAATAAAACGCTTTTTAAATCCCTACAAGCATGCTTGCTGACCCTGACGTGGGCAGGTAAGCAGCCGCACTGCAGCTGGGAGACTTGGTGCAACCATTTGAGCGGGGCGGCTTTGAAGCGCCGGACATGAGACTGTACTATTTGTGTGCGCAGGCACAGTTTGCGCACTACTGGCAGTTCCCGCAACGCTATCTACCGCACTTAGCGGTGGAGGCGGATGATGCTCATCCAGTCCCACTCACATCAATGCTGTTTTACACACGACCTCTGAATCCCAGAATACACATAAACACAGTGAGCTGCACTTCCCGTGCGTGGCGGGAGCTGCGGGTTAGGGCTGGCAGGGAGTATCTGTATGCACCGGCCCTGTTGGTAGATGCACACCCTGACATCTCAGTCGCCCAGGAACAGGGGTCAATGGATACACTGAGGGAGGCTGGGGTCGCCACACTAGGGGACCTTTACCCCACCGGAACATTTATAACCCTAGAAGCCCTCACTGCAATGGGGTGTGGTATGATTGGGTGACGTGTTGTGTGCTGACCGGACGCCTCACAGCGAATTGTAATCTCAGGATAATACATTTTAAATTTATTCATCAAATGTACCATACACCCAAGAGACTACACCGATATGGGCTGCAGGGTGATTCGTGTTGTGTACGGTATGGTGTAGAGGGCGCAGGTTTTAAGCACCTTTCCTGGGACTGTGGGCCTGTGTCATTATACTGGGTCAAGGTAACGCAACATCTCTCACAAATGATTATGGAAAAGGTGGATTGTGCCCCGTAATTATGTTTACTGGGTATGCTCAAGACAATTAAACCATGCAATTGCAAATTGGTAGCTGTTGCGTTGCTACTGGCCAAGAGATTAGCAGCAAAGAATTGGGGCAGGAAGACTGTACCTACAGTGACCACCTGGTTCAGGGATGTTGTGTATTGCAGAGAACAACTGGACATATATGCTGAGGAAGTACTGGTCTCCTCCACGCCAAAAGATATCTGGAGCCCTGTAACATTATATCTTTTGGAGCACCCCGATGTGTTGAAGTAAGTTAAATACTGTGATTGTTTGTATGGGTTGGGAGTGGAGGCACTAGGTGTCTGCATGTAAATTGGGATGGTCACAAATACCTCAGCTGAGTAGCCAACAAGAGTCAAACTGAACTAAATGTACTGCAATGTGTGTTTGTATTATGTACTGTATGTTATTCCTCATGTTGAACATGTTACACTGAGTTTGTATAATGAATACAGATGTATTATGCAATGATGGAAAGATAAAACTCAATTTAAAAAAAAAAAACCTACTCCATCGTGCTGGCTTACCTTACCCACTGTGACAGCATAGAACTGTAAATATGGTGGGTGGATGTCCGCTATACCAGTGTGAACAGAGTGGTGACAGATGAAGGAGTAATCAGGTTCGACTGCCAACTCCACCATGACAGTCATCGAACATTTAGGCCAAACTATAAATGTGGCAGACGAAAATACTGTCAGCTTGGTGGACGTACGAAGTGCTGTGTGGTAGAGGAATGGTGGTGCATTCTCTAATCTCTAAACCAGATACAGTGGGCCAGTTTCACAAAGGTAAATTTACACTTTTGTATAAGTTTACTACTTTTCAGTATCCACAAAGGTAAACTTAGACCAAAAGTCTAAGTTTACTACTTTTCAGTATTCACAAAGGCAAGTTACTACTAGTGAAGTTAAACTTTTGCTCTAAGTTTATCTTTGTGAATACCCAAAAGTAGTAAAGTTAGACTTTTGGTCTAAGTTTACCTTTGTGAATATTGAAAAGTAGTAAACTTACACAAAAGTGTAAGTTTACATTTGTGAATCGGGCCCATAGTTTCTGAAGTTAAGTCTGTCTGCTCTGTGCCATGGATACCAGGGTTGATTTCAGGTTGAAATTATTGAAACTGTGTTTCACCCTGTCAAGTTTGTGGACATTGGGCCAGATTCACAAAGGAAAACTTACACTTTTGTGTAAGTTTACTACTTTTTGATGGTGTTTAGACAAAATATCGAGTTTCAAATATCGACCGACAAGAATATCGGGTTTAAAATATTGTGACATGGAAATATCGATGTCAAGAATATCGATGTCAAAAATATCGATTTGAAGGTAAGTAATATCGATTTTTAAAATATAGATGTCATTAATATCGTTTCCCAAAAATATAGTTGTTTAAAATATCGTTTTTTAATTAGTGTTATGTAGTTTAGTATTTTTTTGTATGTGTTGTTTATGTTTTTTAATATATGTGTTAAATTTGTAGTAGGTATTAAATTTAATTTAAATACATTTTGTGTTTTTTAGTTCAGTAGCGGGTTGTGGGTTTATAGGGGAATAGGGTGGGAAGTAATTTAATAAATTAATGATTATTTTTTATTTAATAATATTTATTTAATTGTGTTAATCGTGCTTTTAAATTTTTTTGGGTACATTTTATGTGTGGGTTGTGGGGTTTATAGGGGTAATGGGTGAGAAGTAATATATTTTAAATAAATTATGAATTAGTTGTTAATCAATATTAATTAATTAATTTATAATTAATTATGTTAATTGTGTAATTTATTTAGGTGCGGGTTGTGGGGTTATAGGTGAGAAGTAATTTATTTTTAATTAATAATTAGTTGATAATTAATATTAATTACTTAATTGTAATTAATGGATAATTAATTATGTTAATTATGTATTTAAAAAATTTTAGGTGCAGGTTTTGGGTTTATAGGGGTAAAGGGTGGGGAGTAAATTATTTTTAATTACTTTATAATTAGTTGAAAAAATACTATTAGTTATTTATTTGAAAATTAATTTTAATTGTGTAATTAATTTTTTTAAAGTTTCATTTTAGGTGTGGGTTTTGGGGATTATAGGGGTAAAGGGTAGGAAGTTAATTAAGTTTAAAGATTATAATTTGGTTTCTAATTAATAATATTTGTTTAATTGAAAATCAATTATGTTAATTGTGCAAATACATTTATTTATTTTTATTTTAGATGTGGGTTGTGGGTTTTGTAGGGTTATGCGTTGGGAAGTAAATTAATTTTAAGCGATTAAGAAATATTTTTTACATTAATATTAATTATTAATTGAATAATTAATTATGTTAATTGTGTAAATAGTTTTTCGTTACATGTTATGAGTGGGTTGTGTGCTTTGTGGGGATTTATTGTGGGAAGTATACAAATTATAATTAATAAATAATTAATATTTAATTAATGAAAATTAGTTTGTTGATGAATATTTATATTAAGAGTGTAAAGAATTATTTAGGTGCAGGTTGTGAGTTTTGTGCTGTTATAGGTTGGGAAGTAACAACTAAATGTATGTAATAATAAATGTTTTTGTCAATGAATAATTTCTAAGTAAAAATATTTATTTGTATGAAAATTATTTTTGTATTTTATTTATAATGATATTTGTAGTTATTTGTGATATGTTTTTATTTTTTACATTTTTTAACATTAAATATATTTACATTTTATTTTTCAACATATTTGTTTTTAAAATAATTTTATTTTGTTAGTTTTTAAGGTTGAACAGACTGGAGTGGGAATAGTAAATTTTACCCCTCAACTATCCAACACTTTCCCTACTGTTACGCTTATTGAAGTAGGAATAGTAAATTTTACCCCTCCGCAATCCAACACTTTCCCTACTGTTGCACTTATTGGAGTGGGAATAGAAAACTTTTACCCCTCCACAATCCAACACTTTCCCTACTGCTGTACTGACTGGAGTGGGAATAGTAAATGTTTCCCCTCCGCTTTCCAACACTTTCCCTACTGTTGCACTTATTGGAGTGGGAATAGAAAACTTTTACCCCTCCACAATCCAACACTTTACTTACTGCTGTACTGACTGGAGTGGGAATAGTACATTTTACCCCTCCACTATCCAACACTTTCCCTCCTGTTGCACTTATTGGAGTGGGGATAGTAAATTTTACCCCTCCGCAATCCAACACTTTCCCTACTGTTGCACTGACTGGAGTGGGAATAGTACATTTTACCCCTCCGCTATCCAAAACTTTCCTTACTGTTGCACTCACTGGGGTGGGAATAGTAAATTTTACCCCTCCACGATCCAACACTTTCCCTACTGTTGTACTGACTGGAGTGGGAATAGTACATTTTACCCTTTCGCTACCCAACACTTTCCCTACTTTTGCACTTATTGGAGTGCGAATAGTAAATTTTACCCCTCCGCAATCCAACACTTTCCCTACTGTTGTACAGACTGGAGTGGGAATAATAAATGTTACCTCTCCGCTATCCGACACTTTCCCTACTGTTACACTCATTGGGATGGGAATAGTAAGTTTTACCCCTCCATAATCTAACACTGTCCCTACTGTTGAATTGATTGGAGTGGGAATAGTAAATGTACCCCTTTGCACTCCAACGCTTTTACTACTGTTGCATTTATTGGAGGGAGATTAACACATTTCAACCAGTTTTATTATTTTTGCGTTGTGTGACGTGGGAGTAGTACATTTTTTATAGTAATTTTAATGGTTTGCGTAGGTTGGTATAAATTGTAGCGGGAACATTATATGTGTTAAATTTAATATTTTCTAATTTATTTTATGCTGTTATAATTTATATTATTATGTTTTTGTTTATTTAAAATTATAATATTTTGAATTATTATTATTTTGAATGTGTAAAATAATTTTTGCTACATTTAAAGAATTTTAATTTGTTTCATTTTGTATTTAATTATAACGGTTTGTTTTTTAAAGATTTTATGTTAATGGTATATGTGTATATATTTATTTGTTTTTATATTATTTTTAATTTATAATATAAATTAAAATTATTTTAATACCTTTTTTTGTAAGTAGATATATGTAAATATATTTTAATTATTATATATGTATGTTTAATTTTTTTTAATTAGGTTCATTTGTTATATTTGTTAAGATATATATTAAATATTTTAAATTCTTTAAACTTAATTTTACTTTTTAATATATTTAACATTTATTATTTTAGTTTATATATATTTAAAAATCGATATTTTATAGAACTATAATAATGACATCGATATTTTTCCGATATTTTTGTACTTACCATTATAAGTATAGGATGTTGCTATTTTTGACATCGATATTTTAGTCACAATATTTTTGTATGGGGATATTTTGAGTGTCAATATTTTGTCAGTGTACCCTTTTTGATATTCACCGAGGTAAACTTAGACCAAAAGTCTAACTTTACTGCTTTTCAGTATTCACAAAGGTAAACTTAGACCAAAAGTCTAACTTTCCCACTATTCGGTATTCACAAAAGTAAACATAGACAAAAAGTCTAACTTTACTCGTAGTAACTTACCTTTGTGAATACTGAAAAGCAGTAAAGTTAGATTTTTGGTCTAAGTTTACCTTTGTGAATACCGAACAGTAGTAAAGTTAGACTTTTGGTCTAAGTGTACCTTTGTGAATATCGAAAAGTAGTATACTTACACAAAAATGTAAGTTTACCTTTGTGAATCGGGCTCTTACTGTTTACCGTGGACTTCCATCCACCCAAATTAATAAACCACCTTCTTACATTGGTGTTTATTGGTGGGATCCCTAACTTGTGTTTAGTAGTGTCATGCAGTTTTAAAAGTTGAAATTAAAAATCCCTATACTAGATTTTTAATTGGCATAAGGACTTTAATTAGGTTGCTTTTATTTTTTTTTCAAACTCATTTTTGATTCAAATGTTTGCACCTGAACTTTTTGGGAATACAGTGTTGGATCTATCATGGAGAGCATTAGCATGGCAGAGCAGAGGAGCATAGCCAAACTTAGGGGGCTGAAGATCAGCAGGGAATACGGGGAAGGAAGATTTCCACACCACCCTCAGGGCCTGGTAAAGAGTCCATATGGTACAGACCACCTCAAAGGAGAATGAGGAGAAAGTGAACGCCCAAGAAGAGGAGGAGGCATAGGATAACTTGTGAATTCTCTGGTGCACCATCCAGAGCTTGGAGTGATAGGAGCTCCCACAGTCTGAGCCCACAGAACTGGCAGTCTGCCAACTGGTGTACAGCAACAAGAAGTCAGAGAAGAAGCTGTAGGCCAGTTGGCAGCATTATCCCAGAAAGAGAAACAGTTGGCACTGGAGGAAAAGAGAAGCTGGCCTTAGAATGAAATAAGGCCAGATTGGGACCTGTGCAGTCTACAAGGGGTTCACACACCTCTCGCTGGCCTAAAGATGTGGTGCTAGTTTTGTGGTGGAGATTGACATTTATAAATGGTACATTTCTTAGGAGTGGGCATTGGGATCTGCAGGGTATACAAACAGCACTGGGGAGCATTGCTGTGGGGGTTGGTGTCCACACAGGGGAGAGGCACACTTCTAACTCTAAAGGACGGGGTAGCTGACTCATGCACCCACATGAAGTAAGCACAAGTACAGAGGTTTGATCTCACTCCTGAAGAGTATCATAAGAGGTTCCAGGACATATTCAGTCACAATAATCTTGGGTTTACTCTGTCAACACCTCTTTAAAGGCACTGGAGTGCTGAGTGAAGGGCAATGAAATAAATACTTATGATGGGCTATACAATTTGTTGATGAGGGAGTACATCTTGAGTAATTGTTCTTCAAAGTTGTACCAGCATCTAGTGGATTGCAAGATAACTGATCTCAGACTGCTTAGGAAGGCAGCTGATGCATGAGTATGCACTAGAGTGTCTAAAAAGTCCCAACCAGGTAATCCCCAGAAGGGGGTGGCTTGGCTCATAGCAGGAAAAGGAGGTGAGCAACAAGGATCAAAAAGAGAACTCATTATCACCCCAAAATACTGACAAGACGAAATAGTCCCAAATCCCTTTGGGAAGCAGGAAGGTGGGAACCCTGGGGAAAAGAGGCTCTTTGAGAAGGGTAGGTGTTTTCATTCTCTACAGTCAGGGCACATGAGGAGTGAGTCATCATACTCCAAAGAGACACTACTCACAAGTAGGCACTCTGCAGGGGTGGCCAGTGTAGCAGTTGGGAAGCATCATTATCAAGAGGAGGGTATAGATCATGCCCTAGTGGTAATTAGTTAGGAAGTGGACCAAGAAGGTAAGCTGTTGATCCTAGAAGGTGGTAGATCTCACTTCCAAGGAGACATAGTAAATGGGGACCCTGTCAGTGCTCTGTGGGATACTTGTACCAGCCAGACCCTGGCAGTGGAAAGGCGGGTGTCCCCAGAATAATACCTGCCTGGAAAGGACTGTCAATTAAGGAATGCCCATGGGGGATCTGACCTTCCTGTGGCCATAATCTCCTTACAGTGGAGGGGACGTTGCCAAGAGGAGGGTCGTTATATATCCCCACTTGCACATTGACTGCACCCTTGGCAGCGAACTACAACAGGCAGGTAAGAAATCTGTTGGTGGCAGCACCCTAGTGGGTGTGCTCTGACCCATAAAACATGGTAAAATTGGCTAATTCCACAATTTATGTATTTACCTTTACGGAAAAGGTCATTATATGTGGTGCAGGGAAATAAAGCAATGGCATGGAAAGTTAAATGTCACTGCTGGACTGCAGAACTTATTGTGTTATCCATTAGAGTGACAAAGAAAGCATGGCTTCAAGTCTACCTGTGTAGCTTGACTCCTGTATATTTTAAACCTGAAGCTGTCCTGTCAAAATAACCTTTTTGACAGGAAAGAACCCTACTTTTAAATATTAAATAAGTCACCCCTCAGTAGGCTTTGTAACCCAGAAAGTGGTGCATAGTATTTAAAAGTGATACGTGGAAGAATTTAATGTTGGCATGTACCTACATTAACGAGGCCCTTAAAGCTAGTTTCACAGTAATGAGCTGTAGCTGTCCTATGAAAAAAAACTAAAGTTGAAAATAAAATAATAAGTCTGCCAGCTTGTGGAAAGGGTTAAGCCACAGAGCCGATTAAACCACTATTTTTGATATGTATTGCAAATCTAACTCATTGATGAAGTTTGATTTTTAGTAAATTGTTTAGGAAAAGTGACTTTTAGAAAGTTACATTTTACATGCCTGAACTTCCAGCTGGCTAGTTAGTGATAGCCATCAGCTGGACATTGTCAGTGCTGCCGCTTAATGAGATGTGCAAACTGTTCCATAGTAGGAGCAAAGACTTAGGCTATTTGACAGGAAGACTTTGGTGTGAGGAATGTGGCTTTCTCTCAGCGCAGGAAGGAGAGATTGGGCGAATCCAGGATCTTCATTAACTTGAAAGGGACAAGAGTGAAGCCAGCCCATTTATAGTTAAGTGTACAGGGAAACCTGAGGAAGGGAAGCCTAGTGGGAGGTGAGGGAACTGTTCTCAGAACCAGCATAGTGAAGTTGATATTGGGGGATTGTTCATTTCCTTAAACACATCACTGGCTTTACAGGGGCAGAAAGATTCTGACATATTGGATTTTTCTCAAAATAGTGTATTGTGAGATAGTTTGCAGTAAGGCAAACAGATGTACAAAAGTGGGAAGGGTTGCCCCGGGAGCATTTTCTCATTGTTTAGGGAGTGTCCAGGAGTGATCTTCACCCTCTGGCTAGAGAAACCATACAAAGCTGGTACCTCACAGCTCATCAGAACACTCTCTGTGGAAGAACAGGACTGTACCTGGTGTTTGAGACCTGTGCGCAGACCTGAAGGGCTGGACCTGTTTCCACTTGTACCCAGGCCTAAGAAGTGGACTCCTATGTGGCTACAAGGGCACATTACGCTGCAAGAGGCCTTTCTCCTGAAGTGCTCAGCTTACCAGCAGCAACTAGACTCTACCTAGACCCTGCTGGTTGCCTTTGCTGGAGTAAGTCCAGTTCCCATGTGCTGTCCCTGAAGTCCTGGGAGTCTTAGGAGTGGCCAAGAGGAGCTGCTCTAGAAACTCTGAAAAGTTGGACTTCCAAGATCTAAAGAGATTCAGAGGACTTTGTGGCAACAGTAGTTGATTTTAAGAACACTTCATCAGATACAGTTCCAGGCTTGCCCTGCTGGAGGATTTTAAGCACCACAAAAAAGCCAGTGTTCGAAATGCTGAGGTAGAAATCTTGACCAGATATGAAAAGTGTCTGCCTGATGCAAGGACTGTGGTGGCTGAAAATTCCAATTTCTCCCTCTCTGACCTTTCCCCCCCAAAACAAACAGCTTCAGCATGACCTCATCCAATGGCTATCTGGCTTCAAAATGACTTTGACGGAGACCGCCTGCAACCTCGCCCCACTGAAGGGTTTTGACTTCCATTTCAGAGACTAATTCTCTGACCCGCTCTCCATCATGAGCAGCATGAAATTGCTCCTAGGTACCGGTCACCTGCAAACAGCGACTACTGATTTGTGCTTTACTTTTTTATGGTGCCTTTTGCATTAAATCTTTAAAAAATCATATCTTTGATTTCCCTTATTGGATTTTGTTTCTTATTGGTCTCATTTTACTCATTAAAGTTTTGTCTATTTTTCCAAAATAGTTGTAGGATTTGTATTGTGTTGTGTTTTTACTTTTTAACTGTTTTGTTACTTCTAAATACTTTACACATTTTCCTAAGTTAAGCCTGTCTGCTCTGGCCATAGTTACCAGGGGGCCAAGACCAGTTTTAAACTACTGAAACTCTGTTCTAGCCTGACAAGTTTGTAGATTTATTCCATGTGGTGAATTCACATCTACCCCAATTAATAACCCGCTTTCTTACACTACCCTAATGCTCAGAGCTCACCACCATATTCCAGCATCCTCCTTTGTTTAGGGCTTAGAGTACAAGCATGCAGTATTCTACTTGGCGACAGTAGGGTTATAAGAATAACAAGCACTGATGTGTGCCCACCACGAACAAATAACGCTAATGTGGATATGGCTGCAAAACATTTTGACAGACACACAGAGCTTAGGCAGCATATACAAATAAATCGCAGGGGTGTTTGCTGTGCCATTTTTAAACGTCTGAGCTAAGACTGACCTGCAACTGCTGAAGAGAAGTCTGAGGCCTATCACACCTTTACTGAACAACTGTACCATAACGTGAAAAAAGGCTCTGCTCCTTTTAAAAATAAGTTAGCACTGACTAGACCTTCCATTTGTTGTATTGATTATGTTATGTGCATCTGGATTTCTACGCCTATATTCATACTCACTAGCCTCCTAAAAGTTGTGAGCCTACACATACCATAATATGATTCTGGGAAATGAGGTTAGTAAACATCTGTATGAATATGTGGAGCCCAGCAGCCCACTACATGACCTTCAGTAGTTGGCTTCAAAACCTCGCCATGCATGCATTGACAGACATCTGTGCAAATCCTCATGAATTCTGTATAAAGATACACCAGCGGTACCAATGCTCCTTAACCTGTGAACTGCCTACTAGTACATAGTAGGGGGGCTGGGGGAGCTGCAGCTCCCCCACAATAAACATGCTGAGGTTCAGAAAGTGAATTAGCAGGAAAGATGCATTTTTATCTTGTCTCATTTCCTCTGCATTCAAAGACAAAGGACAAATGTCAGGTTATGTCTTTTGACATATTGCTCCTTATTCTTTTAACAAGGAAATTCACATTTACTTTTCTTTCTCTGACTGCAAATTGAGAGGCTCTTGTAAATTGAACTATGTGACGCGCTTGTTTGGCCACAGGGAGTGTGAAATAATGAGCTAAAGGATGTCATTTTTTTAACACACATAAATGTAAGAATCTGTAAATGAACGGTACAAATAAAAAAAAAAAATAGCAGTTAGAAAAGCCCGAATGTAGCTCTATTTTTGTAATTCTGAAGTGTGATGGAAACAAAGGGTTTAATAGGATCAAAACAAATCAAAACACTTTACCGCTGATGTGCAAATTATAAAATTCGCTGAAAGCCAATTTGCAGACATTATCTTTTGTGCACTATATAGTTTTATCAGTACAACTGCATATCTCTCCAAATTTAGTGGGCAGTTGAATGGAGAATGTGCTGTCTGTAAATGACACTGGTACAAAAAGGATATGTCCCAGTGGAAATCAAATGAAACAGAAAAATCGATAAAGCGTATTAATCAATAGAATCTAATCAAAGTCAAACACCACCATTAATTCCTTCCAAGCAATGGGTCTACTTTAATTGAATCATAATATTTGAATAAAGATTCCAAGACAACGAACTTACTCAGACTTCTTAAAGATGATCGAGGTATTCAAAAAGTAAGGGCCCAGGTTGATGAGTTTTAAAACTCGACCTATTTTAGAGGGCTATTTCGTGACATAGGTATTACCTTTTTCAGCCACAGGTTACTCATCAACCTGGGCCCTTACTTTTTGAATACCTCGATCGTTGTCTTGGAATCTTTATATAATTTATATTTGTTACCCCTCAGTAGCTCTAGGAACACAGGTCCTAGTATCCTGTCTCCTCTCTCTTTTTACAGGAGCCTATGAGCCCAGCCTTTCTCAAATACAGCCCGAAGCAATAGAGCTGTCTCTACTGGTAAATCACCATGACATTTGTATATAAAAAATCTTTTCTCTTTTATGCACGCACCACCCAAATAATCTTATGTCATTGTCCGTAGGTGCCAAAACCCCTCCACACCCTCACCATTGTCCTGATGAAGACCCCGCCCACAATGCGTGAAATTGGCTGTTCCGTTTAGGGGTCAAAACGTCGACACGTCTGTATTTTTATGTCAGACATATATGACAGAGAATGTTTATCTGTAAATATGTTATGACTTGACATTTAATGATTGGACGGTAACACTGTCGGGATAGTTTACAATTATCTGATTGATGTATATATGTATGCACCACTGTCCTTTTTCACAATCCTTCCTATACACCTATCACTTCACTCCTCTGTGCACCTGTTTTTAAAGAATATATCCATTTAGGATTTGTTTTCCATTGTATGTATTGATTTATTCAAATATTATGATTCAATTAAAGTAGACCCATTGCTTGGAAGGAATTAATGGTGGTGTTTGACTTTGATTAGATTCTATTGATTAATACGCTTTATCGATTTTTCTGTTTCATTTGATTTCCACTGGGACATATTCTTTTTGTACCATTATCTACCCAGGCCCAGTGGCTTTTGGGTCGCCCCATTGTTATAACTCTTGTAAATGACACCGGGCCACTACATCATGTTTTAGTAATATAATTGTAACAGTGTGCTCCAAAATGCACCACCATCTACTTACTACACCATTACCACTCTTCTGCTGAATGGGTGTGGCTCATTTGCTACACTTGTTCTTTGTGTGATGCTTGGAGTTTTCAGTCACCATAACTACAATATTAGAACACTGATAGCAGTACCCCCATTCTGAATTGTTTTCTAGCACTGCTGCCTACTGCATTCTCTATCAGCAGACATTTCTCCGTAAACTTATGTGAGTGCATATGTGAGTATAGGTGAAAGTGTTGGGACAATACCTGCATGGAATCTATTTTTCCGATTAATCCACAGTGGGTACATACTAATAGGCTCAACTTCAACCTGATTCAGCTTGACAAGGTTTTCTTTCAGGGTTCCAGAGGGACCCCTCCTGAAGTGCTTAGTTTGTAAATAAATAAGTGCTAGTGCTCTCATCAGGAGGTCAATGCAGCTTGCACCACACATTGCTCCTGCCAGGGCTGCCAATGACAGTACCAACACAACTACTAAACCTCACACTCCTACAAGTGTGACAATTCGGACTATTTCAGGACACCAAAGCTATAAAAACGGCTTGAGCGGCAAGTAATGGCCCTTTTTAATTTTTATTAAATTACTATTTACCTGTTGTTGTGGTCATCTCTAAATTATCAAGACAGCACCTGTTAGAAATGGGGTCTCTAATTGGCAGAGGTATGTACCTTTGTCCAAGTAGGGACCCTTGCTTCTAGTCAGAGTAAGGGGGATACACACTTTAGATAACCCCTCAAAACACACAGTAACACAGTGAAAACACCACAAATGGACACCACTCCAGTTTAGAAAACTACTATCTTTATCTAAACCAAACAAGACCAAAACTACAAAAATCCAACATATATATATCAAAATAGCACTTAAAAATAGTTACTTGCAGAAATAGCACTTATAGAAACAAACTAGCTCCACCTAGGGCTATTACGAGGTGCGCAGCATCAGGCATGGAGTCACACGGACCCCCAAACAACAGTACCTTGGAACGAAGTCTTTGGACAATGCATGGCGTCGTGGAGATGAGGCGCCGGTGCCGAGATCGAGGCCGGCTCCCTGGCTGCCACGGGGGAACGAGGTGTCATGTCTGCAAGGAGGCGACGTGTCGAGTCCAGGACAGGGGAAGGCTTTTGCTTCGGCGGTGAGGCATTGGTTCCGGTGAGGCCATGCGAAGTCGAAGACTCGTGGAGTCACCCTCGGTGGTTATCAGCTCCGCGATAACAGGCTGCAGGTGCTGGCAGTGACAGCATCGGTGCGAGTGCTGGCATCAGGAAGACCAATAACTGCAGGCATCGATGGGCTCTGGATCTGCGATGCAGGTGGGGCGGTACGTCGTGCACTTCACGGGCGGTGCCCCTGTCCTCTGTGCAAGTCGTGGCGTCACGGCAGCATTGCAGCATTGCAGAGTTGTTTTTCTTGCTTTCTTTAAGTTTCTTCCAGCTCCCAACAGCAGGAACAAACTCCAGAGGCCCTGAACTGGAACAGGCACCTCCTGGCAGGTCAGAACTCCCAGCAATGGAGTTCAGGGGAGCTGGTGGTGAAGTCTTTGTGTCCCTGAAACTTCAGAACAGGAGGCCAGCACACACAAGCCTTGGAGATTCTTCTTCAAGCAGATTCACAGCAAAGTTCTAGTCTTTGTGTTCTTCCTTGGCAGAAACAGTAACTGCAGGCCAACCCAGTAAAGCACACAGCAAAAGGGCAGTACTCCTCCTTACAGCTCTCCAGCTCTTCTCCTTCTTGAGTCCAGAAGTGATCTAATTCTTTGGGGATTAAGGTCCAGTACTTATACCCCATCTTGTCTTTGTTCTCTTTGTGGCAAGGGTCTCTGAGACCAGTCCAAACCAGTTCTGTCCTCTCTAGTGCAGCATCACTACAGGAGGTGGAGACAGCATTGTGCAGAGGAGACATTGTCTATTCAGGTGTAAGTGAAACTCCTCCCACCACTTTAAATGTAGCCAAGGTCTCTTCAGCTCAGCTCTGAGTCACCCAGGAAAGGCAGGACACACCTCAACCCCCCGGTGGCTGTCTACAGTGAATGTACATCCCCAGCCACTGTCCCTCCAAAATCAGACAGCCAATACACAAACCAGCAGAGGCACACAGAATGGTTAAATAGGAAAATTCCTACTTTCTAAAAGTTAAAGACACACAATTGATGGACGGAATGCAGAACAAATCAAAACATTCACCCCCCCAGTCAAGAGATCTGCGTTAAATCCAGCATTCTTTTGCTCACCATGCCACCCCAGTTTAGACCTGACCATATGCAAATCAGTCTTGACCCTGTGCCTCATGGGAACAGTCCAGCCCGAACTGCCAAGCCACGTCCTCCCTGGACCGGAAACAAGCATCCTAGGACCGGTTTCGGGGTTTCACCCCTCATCAGCCAGGATAGCTTGAGTCCAGTAGCACAGTGAGCCCGGGACCCACGTCTGGGCATACCCAGCGCACTTAGGGCGAGAAAGCAAAAGACACACAATTGATGGACGGAATGCAAAACATTTCAGAACATTCACCCTCAGTCAAGAGATCTGGGTTAAATCCATCATTCTTTTGCTCACCATGCCACCCCAGTTTAGACCTGACCATATGCAAATCAGTGTTGACCCTGTTCCTCATGGGAACAGTCCAGCCCGAACTGCCAAGCCAGGTCCTCCCTGGACTGGAAAAAAGCATCCTAGGACCAGTTTTGGGGTTTCACCCCTCATCAGCAAGGATAGCTTGAATCCAGTGGCACAGTGAGCCCAGGACCCATGTATGGGCATACCCGGCGCACTTAGCGTGAGAAAGCAAAAGAAACACAATTGATGGACGGAATGCAGAACAAATCAAAACATTCACCCCCAGTCAAGAGATCTGGGTTAAATCCTTCATTCTTTTGCTCACTATGCCACCCCAGTTTAGACCTGACCATATGCAAATCAGTCTTGACCCTGTGCCTCATGGGAACAGTCCAGCCCGAACTGCCAAGCCAGGTCCTCCCTGGACCGGAAACAAGCATCCTAGGACCGGTTTCGGGGTTTCACCCCTCATCAGCCAGGATAGCTTGAATCCAGTGGCACAGTGAGCCCGGGACCCACGTCTGGGCATACCCGGCGCACTTAGGGCGAGAAAGCAAAAGACACACAATTGATGAACGGAATGCAGAATAAAATAAAAAATTCACCCCCAGTCAAGAGATCTGGGTTAAAGCCATCATAATTTTGCTCACCATGCCACCCCAGTTTAGACCTGACCATATGCAAATCAGTCTTGATCCTGTGCCTCATGGCAACAGTCCAGCCCGAACTGCCAAGCCAGGTCCTCCCTGGACCGGAAACAGGTATCCTAGGACCGGTTAAGGGGTTTCACCCCTCATCAGCCAGGATAGCTTGAAGCCAGTGACACAGTGAGCCCGGGACCCACATCTGGGCATACCCGGCGCACTTAGGGCGAGAAAGCAAAAGACACACAATTGATGGACGGAAAGCAGAACAAATCAAAACATTCACCCCCAGTCAAGAGATCTGGGTTAAATCCATCATTCTTTTGCTCACCATGCCACCCCAGTTTAGACCTGACCATATGCAAATCAGTCTTGACCCTGTGCCTCAAGGGAACAGTCCAGCCCGAACTGCCAAGCCAGGTCCTCCCTGGACCCGAAACAAGCATCCTAGGACCGGTTTTGGAGTTTCACCCCTCATCAGTCAGGATAGCTTGAATCCAGTCGCACAGTGAGCCCAGGACCCACGTCTGGGCATGCCCAGCGCACTTAGGGCAAGAAAGCAAAAGACACACAATTGATGGACAGAATGCAGAACAAATCAAAACATTCACCCCCAGTCAAGAGATCTGGGTTAATTCCATCATTCTTTTGCTCACCATGCCACCCCAGTTTAGACCTGACCATATGCAAATCAGTCTTGACCCTGTGCCTTATGGGAACAGTCCAGCCCGAACTGCCAAGCAAGTTCCTCCCTGGACCGGTAACAAGCATCCTAGGACCGGTTTTGGGGTTTCACCTCTCATCAGACAGGGTAGCTTGAATCCAGTGGCACAGTGAGCCCGGGACCCACTTCTGGGCATACCCGGCGCACCTAGGGCGAGAAAGCAAAAGACACACAATTGATGGACGGAATGCAGAACAAATCAAAACATTCACCCCCCAGTCAAGAGATCTGGGTTAATTCCATCATTCTTTTGCTCACCATGCCACCCCAGTTTAGACCTGACCATATGCAAATCAGTCTTGACCCTGTGCCGCATGGGAACAGTCCAGCCCGAACTGCCAAGCCAGGTCCTCCCTGGACCCGAAACAAGCATCCTAGGACCGGTTTTGGGGTTTCCCCCCTCATCAGCCAGGATAGCTTGAATCCATTGGCACAGTGAGCCCGAAACCCACGTCTGGGCATGCCCGGCGCACTTAGGGCGTGAAAACAAAAGACACACAATTGATGGACGGAATGCAGAACAAATCAAAACATTCACCCCTAGTCAAGATATCTGGGTAAAATCCATCATTCTTTTGCTCACCATGCCACCCCAGTTTAAACCTGACCGTATGCAAACCAGTCTTGGCCCTGTGCCTCATGGCAACAGTCCAGCCCGAACTGCCAAGCCAGGTCCTCCCTGGACCGGAAACAAGCATCCTAGGACCGGTTTCGGGCTTTCACCCCTCATCAGCCAGGATAGCTTGAATCCAGTGTCACAGTGAGCCCGGGACCCACGTCTGGGCATACCCGGCGCACTTAGGGCGAGAAAGCAAAAGACACACAATTGATGAACGGAATGCAGAATAAAATCAAACATTCACCCCCAGTCAAGAGATCTGGGTTAAATCCATCATTCTTTTGCTCACCATGCCACCCCAGTTTAGACCTGACCATGTGCAAATCAGTCTTGACCCTGTGCCTTATGGGAACAGTCCAGCCCGAACTGCCAAGCCAGGTCCTCCCTGGACTGGTAACAAGCATCCTAGGACCGGTTTTGGGGTTTCACCCCTCATTAGCCGGGATAGCTTGAATCCACTGGCACTGTGAGCCCGGGACCCACGTCTGGGCATACCCGGCGCACTAAGGGCGAGAAAGCAAAAGACACACAATTGATGGACGGAATGCAGAACAAATCAAAACATTAACCCCCAGTCAAGAGATCTGGGTTGAATCCTTCATTCTTTTGCTTACCATGCCACCCCAGTTTAGACCTGACCATATGCAAATCAGTCTTGACCCTGTGACTCATGGGAACAGTCCAGTCCAAACTGCCCAGACAGGTCCTCCCTGGACCAGAAACAAGCATCCTAGGAACGGTTTAGGGGTTTCATCCCTCATCAGCCAAGATAGCTTGAATCCAGTGGCACAGTGAGCCCTGGACCCACGTCTGGGGATACTGGGCGCACTTAGGGTGAGAAAGCAAAAGGCACACAATTGATGGACAGAATGCAGAACAAATCAAAACATTCAGCCCAGTCAAGAGATCTGGGTTAAATCCATCATTCTTTTGCTCACCATGCCACCCCAGTTTAGGCCTGACCATATGCAAATCAGTCTTGACCCTGTGCCTCATGGGAACAGTCCAGCCCGAACTGCCAAGCCAGGTCCTCCCCGGACCCAAACAAGCATCCTAGGACCGGTTTTGGGGTTTCACCCCTC
This sequence comes from Calotriton arnoldi, assembly GCA_963921515.1. Classification (NCBI taxonomy): domain Eukaryota; kingdom Metazoa; phylum Chordata; class Amphibia; order Caudata; family Salamandridae; genus Calotriton; species Calotriton arnoldi. Next base: position 3,390,404 of record CAWUFW010000199.1, read on the forward strand.
ATCAGCCAGGATAGATTGAATCCAGTGGCACAGTGAGCCCGGGACCCACGTCTGGGCATACCCGGCGCACTTAGGGCGAGAAAGCAAAAGACACACAATTGATGAACGGAATGCAGAATACAATCAAACATTCACCCCCAGTCAAGAGATCTGGGTTAAATCCATCATTCTTTTGCTCACCATGCCACCCCAGTTTAGACCTGACCATATGCAAATCAGTCTTGACCCTGTGCCTTATGGTAACAGTCCAGCCCGAACTGCCAAGCAAGTTCCTCCCTGGACTGGTAACAAGCATCCTAGGACCGGTTTTGGGGTTTCACCTCTCATCAGACAGGATAGCTTGAATCCAGTGGCACAGTGAGCCCGGGACCCACTTCTGGGCATACCCGGCGCACCTAGGGCGAGAAAGCAAAAGACACACAATTGATGGACGGAATGCAGAACAAATCAAAACATTCACCCCCAGTCAAGAGATCTGGGTTAATTCCATCATTCTTTTGCTCACCATGCCACCCCAGTTTAGACCTGACCATATGCAAATCAGTCTTGACCCTGTGCCGCATGGGAACAGTCCAGCCCGAACTGCGAAGCCAGGTCCTCCCTGGACCCGAACCAAGCATCCTAGGACCGGTTTTGGGGTTTCCCCCCTCATCAGCCAGGATAGCTTGAGTCCAGTAGCACAGTGAGCCCGGGACCCACGTCTGGCATACCCAGCGCACTTAGGGCGAGAAAGCAAAAGACACACAATTGATGGACAGAATGCAGAACAAATCAAAACATTCACCCCCAGTCAAGAGATCTGGGTTAAATCCATCATTCTTTTGCTCACCATGCCACCCCAGTTTAGACCTGACCATATGCAAATCAGTCTTGACCCTGTGCCTTATGGGAACAGTCCAGCCCGAACTGCCAAGCAAGTTCCTCCCTGGACTGGTAACAAGCATCCTAGGACCGGTTTTGGGGTTTCACCTCTCATCAGACAGGGTAGCTTGAATCCAGTGGCACAGTGAGCCCGGGACCCACTTCTGGGCATACCCGGCGCACCTAGGGCGAGAAAGCAAAAGACACACAATTGATGGACGGAATGCAGAACAAATCAAAACATTCACCCCCAGTCAAGAGATCTGGGTTAATTCCATCATTCTTTTGCTCACCATGCCACCCCAGTTTAGACCTGACCATATGCAAATCAGTCTTGACCCTGTGCCGCATGGGAACAGTCCAGCCCGAACTGCCAAGCCAGGTCCTCCCTGGACCCGAAACAAGCATCCTAGGACCGGTTTTGGGGTTTCCCCCTCATCAGCCAGGATAGCTTGAGTCCAGTGGCACAGTGAGCCCGGGACCCACGTCTGGGCATACCCAGCGCACTTAGGGCGAGAAAGCAAAAGACACACAATTTATGGACAGAATGCAGAACAAATCAAAACATTCACCCCCAGTCAAGAGATCTGGATAAAATCCATCATTCTTTTGATCACCATGCCACCCCAGTTTAGACCTGACCATATGCAAATCGGTCTTGACCCTGTGCCTCATGGGAACAGTCCAGCCCGAACTGCCAAGCCAGGTCCTCTCTGGGCTGGAAACAAGCATCCTAGGACCGGTTTTGGGGTTTCACCGCACATCAGCCAGGATAGCTTGAATCCATTGGCACAGTGAGCCCGAAACCCACGTCTGGGCATGCCCGGCGCACTTAGGGCGTGAAAACAAAAGACACACAATTGATGGACGGAATGCAGAACAAATCAAAACATTCACCCCTAGTCAAGATATCTGGGTAAAATCCATCATTCTTTTGCTCACCATGCCACCCCAGTTTAAACCTGACCTTTATGCAAACCAGTCTTGGCCCTGTGCCTCATGGCAACAGTCCAGCCCGAACTGCCAAGCCAGGTCCTCCCTGGACCGGAAACAAGCATCCTAGGACCGGTTTCGGGCTTTCACCCCTCATCAGCCAGGATAGCTTGAATCCAGTGTCACAGTGAGCCCGGGACCCACGTCTGGGCATACCCGGCGCACTTAGGGCGAGAAAGCAAAAGACACACAATTGATGAACGGAATGCAGAATAAAATCAAACATTCACCCCCAGTCAAGAGATCTGGGTTAAATCCATCATTCTTTTGCTCACCATGCCACCCCAGTTTAGACCTGACCATGTGCAAATCAGTCTTGACCCTGTGCCTTATGGGAAGAGTCCAGCCCGAACTGCCAAGCCAGGTCCTCCCTGGACTGGTAACAAGCATCCTAGGACCGGTTTTGGGGTTTCACCCCTCATTAGCCGGGATAGCTTGAATCCACTGGCACTGTGAGCCCGGGACCCACGTCTGGGCATACCCGGCGCACTAAGGGCGAGAAAGCAAAAGACACACAATTGATGGACGGAATGCAGAACAAATCAAAACATTAACCCCCAGTCAAGAGATCTGGGTTGAATCCTTCATTCTTTTGCTTACCATGCCACCCCAGTTTAGACCTGACCATATGCAAATCAGTCTTGACCCTGTGACTCATGGGAACAGTCCAGCCCAAACTGCCCAGACAGGTCCTCACTGGACCAGAAACAAGCATCCTAGGAACGGTTTAGGGGTTTCACCCCTCATCAGCCAAGATAGCTTGAATCCAGTGGCACAGTGAGCCCTGGACCCACGTCTGGGGATACTGGGCGCACTTAGGGTGAGAAAGCAAAAGGCACACAATTGATGGACAGAATGCAGAACAAATCAAAACATTCAGCCCAGTCAAGAGATCTGGGTTAAATCCATCATTCTTTTGCTCACCATGCCACCCCAGTTTAGGCCTGACCATATGCAAATCAGTCTTGACCCTGTGCCTCATGGGAACAGTCCAGCCCGAACTGCCAAGCCAGGTCCTCCCCGGACCCAAAACAAGCATCCTAGGACCGGTTTTGGGGTTTCACCCCTCATCAGCCAGGATAGATTGAATCCAGTGGCACAGTGAGCCCGGGACCCACGTCTGGGCATACCCGGCGCACTTAGGGCGAGAAAGCAAAAGACACACAATTGATGAACGGAATGCAGAATACAATCAAACATTCACCCCCAGTCAAGAGATCTGGGTTAAATCCATCATTCTTTTGCTCACCATGCCACCCCAGTTTAGACCTGACCATATGCAAATCAGTCTTGACCCTGTGCCTTATGGTAACAGTCCAGCCCGAACTGCCAAGCAAGTTCCTCCCTGGACTGGTAACAAGCATCCTAGGACCGGTTTTGGGGTTTCACCTCTCATCAGACAGGATAGCTTGAATCCAGTGGCACAGTGAGCCCGGGACCCACTTCTGGGCATACCCGGCGCACCTAGGGCGAGAAAGCAAAAGACACACAATTGATGGACGGAATGCAGAACAAATCAAAACATTCACCCCCAGTCAAGAGATCTGGGTTAATTCCATCATTCTTTTGCTCACCATGCCACCCCAGTTTAGACCTGACCATATGCAAATCAGTCTTGACCCTGTGCCGCATGGGAACAGTCCAGCCCGAACTGCGAAGCCAGGTCCTCCCTGGACCCGAACCAAGCATCCTAGGACCGGTTTTGGGGTTTCCCCCTCATCAGCCAGGATAGCTTGAGTCCAGTAGCACAGTGAGCCCGGGACCCACGTCTGGGCATACCCAGCGCACTTAGGGCGAGAAAGCAAAAGACACACAATTTATGGACAGAATGCAGAACAAATCAAAACATTCACCCCCAGTCAAGAGATCTGGATAAAATCCATCATTCTTTTGATCACCATGCCACCCCAGTTTAGACCTGACCATATGCAAATCGGTCTTGACCCTGTGCCTCATGGGAACAGTCCAGCCCGAACTGCCTAGCCAGGTCCTCCCTGGGCTGGAAACAAGCATCCTAGGACCGGTTTTGGGGTTTCACCGCACATCAGCCAGGATAGCTTGAATCCATTGGCACAGTGAGCCCGAAACCCACGACTGGGCATGCCCGGCGCACTTAGAGCGTGAAAACAAAAGACACACAATTGATGGACGGAATGCAGAACAAATCAAAACATTCACCCCTAGTCAAGATATCTGGGTAAAATCCATCATTCTTTTGCTCACCATGCCACCCCAGTTTAGACCTGACCGTGTGCAAACCAGTCTTGGCCCTGTGCCTCATGGGAACAGTCCAGCCCGAACTGCCTAGCCAGGTCCTCCCTGGACCGGAAACAAGCATCCTAGGACCGGTTTCGGGCTTTCACCCCTCATCAGCCAGGATAGCTTGAATCCAGTGTCACAGTGAGCCCGGGACCCACGTCTGGGCATACCCGGCGCACTTAGGGCGAGAAAGCAAAAGACACACAATTGATGAACGGAATGCAGAATAAAATCAAACATTCACCCCCAGTCAAGAGATCTGGGTTAAATCCATCATTCCTTTGCTCACCATGCCACCCCAGTTTAGACCTGACCATGTGCAAATCAGTCTTGACCCTGTGCCTTATGGGAACAGTCCAGCCCGAACTGCCAAGCCAGGTCCTCCCTGGACTGGTAACAAACATCCTAGGACCGGTTTCGGGCTTTCACCCCTCATCAGCCAGGATAGCTTGAATCCAGTGGCACAGTGAGCCCGGGACCCACGTCTGGGCATACCCGGCGCACTTAGGGCGAGAAAGCAAAAGACACACAATTGATGAACGGAATGCAGAATAAAATCAAACAATCACCCCCAGTCAAGAGATCTGGGTTAAATTCATCATTCTTTTGCTCACCATGCCACCCCAGTTTAGACCTGACCATATGCAAATCAGTCTTGACCCTGTGCCTTATGGGAACCGTCCAGACCGAACTGCCAAGCCAGGTCCTCCCTGGACTGGTAACAAGCATCCAAGGACCGGTTTTGGGGTTTCACCCCTCATCAGCCAGGATAGCTTGAATCCAGTGGCACAGTGAGCCCGGGACCCACGTCTGGGCATACCCGGCGCACTTAGGGCGAGAAAGCAAAAGACACACAATTGATGAACGGAATGCAGAATAAAATCAAACAATCACCCCCAGTCAAGAGATCTGGGTTAAATTCATCATTCTTTTGCTCACCATGCCACCCCAGTTTAGACCTGACCATATGCAAATCAGTCTTGACCCTGTGACTCATGGGAACAGTCCAGCCCAAACTGCCCAGACAGGTCCTCCCTGGACCAGAAACAAGCATCCTAGGAACGGTTTAGGGTTTCACCCCTCATCAGCCAAGATAGCTTGAATCCAGTGGCACAGTGAGCCCTGGACCCACGTCTGGGGATACTGGGCGCACTTAGGGTGAGAAAGCAAAAGGCACATAATTGATGGACAGAATGCAGAACAAATCAAAACATTCAGCCCAGTCAAGAGATCTGTGTTAAATCCATCATTCTTTTGCTCACCATGCCACCCCAGTTTAGGCCTGACCATATGCAAATCAGTCTTGACCCTGTGCCGCATGGGAACAGTCCAGCCCGAACTGCCAAGCCAGGTCCTCCCCGGACCCAAAACAAGCATCCTAGGACCGGTTTTGGGGTTTCACCCCTCATCAGCCAGGATAGATTGAATCCAGTGGCACAGTGAGCCCGGGACCCACGTCTGGGCATACCCGGCGCACTTAGGGCGAGAAAGCAAAAGACACACAATTGATGAACGGAATGCAGAATACAATCAAACATTCACCCCCAGTCAAGAGATCTGGGTTAAATCCATCATTCTTTTGCTCACCATGCCACCCCAGTTTAGACCTGACCATATGCAAATCAGTCTTGACCCTGTGCCTTATGGTAACAGTCCAGCCCGAACTGCCAAGCAAGTTCCTCCCTGGACTGGTAACAAGCATCCTAGGACCGGTTTTGGGGTTTCACCTCTCATCAGACAGGATAGCTTGAATCCAGTGGCACAGTGAGCCCGGGACCCACTTCTGGGCATACCCGGCGCACCTAGGGCGAGAAAGCAAAAGACACACAATTGATGGACGGAATGCAGAACAAATCAAAACATTCACCCCCAGTCAAGAGATCTGGGTTAATTCCATCATTCTTTTGCTCACCATGCCACCCCAGTTTAGACCTGACCATATGCAAATCAGTCTTGACCCTGTGCCGCATGGGAACAGTCCAGCCCGAACTGCCAAGCCAGGTCCTCCCTGGACCCGAAACAAGCATCCTAGGACCGGTTTTGGGGTTTCCCCCTCATCAGCCAGGATAGCTTGAGTCCAGTGGCACAGTGAGCCCGGGACCCACGTCTGGGCATACCCAGCGCACTTAGGGCGAGAAAGCAAAAGACACACAATTTATGGACAGAATGCAGAACAAATCAAAACATTCACCCCCAGTCAAGAGATCTGGATAAAATCCATCATTCTTTTGATCACCATGCCACCCCAGTTTAGACCTGACCATATGCAAATCGGTCTTGACCCTGTGCCTCATGGGAACAGTCCAGCCCGAACTGCCAAGCCAGGTCCTCTCTGGGCTGGAAACAAGCATCCTAGGACCGGTTTTGGGGTTTCACCGCACATCAGCCAGGATAGCTTGAATCCATTGGCACAGTGAGCCCGAAACCCACGTCTGGGCATGCCCGGCGCACTTAGAGCGTGAAAACAAAAGACACACAATTGATGGACGGAATGCAGAACAAATCAAAACATTCACCCCTAGTCAAGATATCTGGGTAAAATCCATCATTCTTTTGCTCACCATGCCACCCCAGTTTAAACCTGACCGTATGCAAACCAGTCTTGGCCCTGTGCCTCATGGCAACAGTCCAGCCCGAACTGCCAAGCCAGGTCCTCCCTGGACCGGAAACAAGCATCCTAGGACCGGTTTCGGGCTTTCACCCCTCATCAGCCAGGATAGCTTGAATCCAGTGTCACAGTGAGCCCGGGACCCACGTCTGGGCATACCCGGCGCACTTAGGACGAGAAAGCAAAAGACACACAATTGATGAACGGAATGCAGAATAAAATCAAACATTCACCCCCAGTCAAGAGATCTGGGTTAAATCCATCATTCTTTTGCTCACCATGCCACCCCAGTTTAGACCTGACCATGTGCAAATCAGTCTTGACCCTGTGCCTTATGGGAACAGTCCAGCCCGAACTGCCAAGCCAGGTCCTCCCTGGACTGGTAACAAGCATCCTAGGACCGGTTTTGGGGTTTCACCCCTCAATAGCCGGGATAGCTTGAATCCACTGGCACTGTGAGCCCGGGACCCACGTCTGGGCATACCCGGCGCACTAAGGGCGAGAAAGCAAAAGACACACAATTGATGGACGGAATGCAGAACAAATCAAAACATTAACCCCCAGTCAAGAGATCTGGGTTGAATCCTTCATTCTTTTGCTTACCATGCCACCCCAGTTTAGACCTGACCATATGCAAATCAGTCTTGACCCTGTGACTCATGGGAACAGTCCACCCCAAACTGCCCAGACAGGTCCTACCTGGACCAGAAACAAGCATCCTAGGAACGGTTTAGGGGTTTCACCCCTCATCAGCCAAGATAGCTTGAATCCAGTGGCACAGTGAGCCCTGGACCCACGTCTGGGGATACTGGGCGCACTTAGGGTGAGAAAGCAAAAGGCACACAATTGATGGACAGAATGCAGAACAAATCAAAACATTCAGCCCAGTCAAGAGATCTGGGTTAAATCCATCATTCTTTTGCTCACCATGCCACCCCAGTTTAGGCCTGACCATATGCAAATCAGTCTTGACCCTGTGCCTCATGGGAACAGTCCAGCCCGAACTGCCAAGCCAGGTCCTCCCCGGACCCAAAACAAGCATCCTAGGACCGGTTTTGGGGTTTCACCGCTCATCAGCCAGGATAGATTGAATCCAGTGGCACAGTGAGCCCGGGACCCACGTCTGGGCATACCCGGCGCACTTAGGGCGAGAAAGCAAAAGACACACAATTGATGAACGGAATGCAGAATACAATCAAACATTCACCCCCAGTCAAGAGATCTGGGTTAAATCCATCATTCTTTTGCTCACCATGCCACCCCAGTTTAGACCTGACCATATGCAAATCAGTCTTGACCCTGTGACTCATGGGAACAGTCCAGCCCAAACTGCCCAGACAGGTCCTCCCTGGACCAGAAACAAGCATCCTAGGAACGGTTTAGGGGTTTCACCCTCATCAGCCAAGATAGCTTGAATCCAGTGGCACAGTGAGCCCTGGACCCACGTCTGGGGATACTCGGCGCACTTAGGGTGAGAAAGCAAAAGGCACATAATTGATGGACAGAATGCAGAACAAATCAAAACATTCAGCCCCAGTCAAGAGATCTGGGTTAAATCCATCATTCTTTTGCTCACCATGCCACCCCAGTTTAGGCCTGACCATATGCAAATCAGTCTTGACCCTGTGCCGCATGGGAACAGTCCAGCCCGAACTGCCAAGCCAGGTCCTCCCCGGACCCAAAACAAGCATCCTAGGACCGGTTTTGGGGTTTCACCCCTCATCAGCCAGGATAGATTGAATCCAGTGGCACAGTGAGCCCGGGACCCACGTCTGGGCATACCCGGCGCACTTAGGGCGAGAAAGCAAAAGACACACAATTGATGAACGGAATGCAGAATACAATCAAACATTCACCCCCAGTCAAGAGATCTGGGTTAAATCCATCATTCTTTTGCTCACCATGCCACCCCAGTTTAGACCTGACCATATGCAAATCAGTCTTGACCCTGTGCCTTATGGTAACAGTCCAGCCCGAACTGCCAAGCAAGTTCCTCCCTGGACTGGTAACAAGCATCCTAGGACCGGTTTTGGGGTTTCACCTCTCATCAGACAGGATAGCTTGAATCCAGTGGCACAGTGAGCCCGGGACCCACTTCTGGGCATACCCGGCGCACCTAGGGCGAGAAAGCAAAAGACACACAATTGATGGACGGAATGCAGAACAAATCAAAACATTCACCCCCCAGTCAAGAGATCTGGGTTAATTCCATCATTCTTTTGCTCACCATGCCACCCCAGTTTAGACCTGACCATATGCAAATCAGTCTTGACCCTGTGCCGCATGGGAACAGTCCAGCCCGAACTGCCAAGCCAGGTCCTCCCTGGACCCGAAACAAGCATCCTAGGACCGGTTTTGGGGTTTCCCCCCTCATCAGCCAGGATAGCTTGAGTCCAGTGGCACAGTGAGCCCGGGACCCACGTCTGGGCATACCCAGCGCACTTAGGGCGAGAAAGCAAAAGACACACAATTTATGGACAGAATGCAGAACAAATCAAAACATTCACCCCCAGTCAAGAGATCTGGATAAAATCCATCATTCTTTTGATCACCATGCCACCCCAGTTTAGACCTGACCATATGCAAATCGGTCTTGACCCTGTGCCTCATGGGAACAGTCCAGCCCGAACTGCCAAGCCAGGTCCTCTCTGGGCTGGAAACAAGCATCCTAGGACCGGTTTTGGGGTTTCACCGCACATCAGCCAGGATAGCTTGAATCCATTGGCACAGTGAGCCCGAAACCCACGTCTGGGCATGCCCGGCGCACTTAGGGCGTGAAAACAAAAGACACACAATTGATGGACGGAATGCAGAACAAATCAAAACATTCACCCCTAGTCAAGATATCTGGGTAAAATCCATCATTCTTTTGCTCACCATGCCACCCCAGTTTAAACCTGACCGTATGCAAACCAGTCTTGGCCCTGTGCCTCATGGCAACAGTCCAGCCCGAACTGCCAAGCCAGGTCCTCCCTGGACCGGAAACAAGCATCCTAGGACCGGTTTCGGGCTTTCACCCCTCATCAGCCAGGATAGCTTGAATCCAGTGTCACAGTGAGCCCGGGACCCACGTCTGGGCATACCCGGCGCACTTAGGGCGAGAAAGCAAAAGACACACAATTGATGAACGGAATGCAGAATAAAATCAAACATTCACCCCCAGTCAAGAGATCTGGGTTAAATCCATCATTCTTTTGCTCACCATGCCACCCCAGTTTAGACCTGACCATGTGCAAATCAGTCTTGACCCTGTGCCTTATGGGAACAGTCCAGCCCGAACTGCCAAGCCAGGTCCTCCCTGGACTGGTAACAAGCATCCTAGGACCGGTTTTGGGGTTTCACCCCTCAATAGCCGGGATAGCTTGAATCCACTGGCACTGTGAGCCCGGGACCCACGTCTGGGCATACCCGGCGCACTAAGGGCGAGAAAGCAAAAGACACACAATTGATGGACGGAATGCAGAACAAATCAAAACATTAACCCCCAGTCAAGAGATCTGGGTTGAATCCTTCATTCTTTTGCTTACCATGCCACCCCAGTTTAGACCTGACCATATGCAAATCAGTCTTGACCCTGTGACTCATGGGAACAGTCCAGCCCAAACTGCCCAGACAGGTCCTACCTGGACCAGAAACAAGCATCCTAGGAACGGTTTAGGGGTTTCACCCCTCATCAGCCAAGATAGCTTGAATCCAGTGGCACAGTGAGCCCTGGACCCACGTCTGGGGATACTGGGCGCACTTAGGGTGAGAAAGCAAAAGGCACACAATTGATGGACAGAATGCAGAACAAATCAAAACATTCAGCCCAGTCAAGAGATCTGGGTTAAATCCATCATTCTTTTGCTCACCATGCCACCCCAGTTTAGGCCTGACCATATGCAAATCAGTCTTGACCCTGTGCCTCATGGGAACAGTCCAGCCCGAACTGCCAAGCCAGGTCCTCCCCGGACCCAAAACAAGCATCCTAGGACCGGTTTTGGGGTTTCACCGCTCATCAGCCAGGATAGATTGAATCCAGTGGCACAGTGAGCCCGGGACCCACGTCTGGGCATACCCGGCGCACTTAGGGCGAGAAAGCAAAAGACACACAATTGATGAACGGAATGCAGAATACAATCAAACATTCACCCCCAGTCAAGAGATCTGGGTTAAATCCATCATTCTTTTGCTCACCATGCCACCCCAGTTTAGACCTGACCATATGCAAATCAGTCTTGACCCTGTGACTCATGGGAACAGTCCAGCCCAAACTGCCCAGACAGGTCCTCCCTGGACCAGAAACAAGCATCCTAGGAACGGTTTAGGGGTTTCACCCCTCATCAGCCAAGATAGCTTGAATCCAGTGGCACAGTGAGCCCTGGACCCACGTCTGGGGATACTGGGCGCACTTAGGGTGAGAAAGCAAAAGGCACATAATTGATGGACAGAATGCAGAACAAATCAAAACATTCAGCCCCAGTCAAGAGATCTGGGTTAAATCCATCATTCTTTTGCTCACCATGCCACCCCAGTTTAGACCTGACCATATGCAAATCAGTCTTGACCCTGTGCCGCATGGGAACAGTCCAGCCCGAACTGCCAAGCCAGGTCCTCCCCGGACCCAAAACAAGCATCCTAGGACCGGTTTTGGGGTTTCACCCCTCATCAGCCAGGATAGATTGAATCCAGTGGCACAGTGAGCCCGGGACCCACGTCTGGGCATACCCGGCGCACTTAGGGCGAGAAAGCAAAAGACACACAATTGATGAACGGAATGCAGAATACAATCAAACATTCACCCCCAGTCAAGAGATCTGGGTTAAATCCATCATTCTTTTGCTCACCATGCCACCCCAGTTTAGACCTGACCATATGCAAATCAGTCTTGACCCTGTGCCTTATGGTAACAGTCCAGCCCGAACTGCCAAGCAAGTTCCTCCCTGGACTGGTAACAAGCATCCTAGGACCGGTTTTGGGGTTTCACCTCTCATCAGACAGGATAGCTTGAATCCAGTGGCACAGTGAGCCCGGGACCCACTTCTGGGCATACCCGGCGCACCTAGGGCGAGAAAGCAAAAGACACACAATTGATGGACGGAATGCAGAACAAATCAAAACATTCACCCCCAGTCAAGAGATCTGGGTTAATTCCATCATTCTTTTGCTCACCATGCCACCCCAGTTTAGACCTGACCATATGCAAATCAGTCTTGACCCTGTGCCGCATGGGAACAGTCCAGCCCGAACTGCCAAGCCAGGTCCTCCCTAGACCCGAAACAAGCATCCTAGGACCGGTTTTGGGGTTTCCCCCCTCATCAGCCAGGATAGCTTGAGTCCAGTGGCACAGTGAGCCCGGGACCCACGTCTGGGCATACCCAGCGCACTTAGGGCGAGAAAGCAAAAGACACACAATTTATGGACAGAATGCAGAACAAATCAAAACATTCACCCCCAGTCAAGAGATCTGGATAAAATCCATCATTCTTTTGATCACCATGCCACCCCAGTTTAGACCTGACCATATGCAAATCGGTCTTGACCCTGTGCCTCATGGGAACAGTCCAGCCCGAACTGCCAAGCCAGGTCCTCTCTGGGCTGGAAACAAGCATCCTAGGACCGGTTTTGGGGTTTCACCGCACATCAGCCAGGATAGCTTGAATCCATTGGCACAGTGAGCCCGAAACCCACGTCTGGGCATGCCCGGCGCACTTAGGGCGTGAAAAACAAAAGACACACAATTGATGGACGGAATGCAGAACAAATCAAAACATTCACCCCTAGTCAAGATATCTGGGTAAAATCCATCATTCTTTTGCTCACCATGCCACCCCAGTTTAAACCTGACCGTATGCAAACCAGTCTTGGCCCTGTGCCTCATGGCAACAGTCCAGCCCGAACTGCCAAGCCAGGTCCTCCCTGGACCGGAAACAAGCATCCTAGGACCGGTTTCGGGCTTTCACCCCTCATCAGCCAGGATAGCTTGAATCCAGTGTCACAGTGAGCCCGGGACCCACGTCTGGGCATACCCGGCGCACTTAGGGCGAGAAAGCAAAAGACACACAATTGATGAACGGAATGCAGAATAAAATCAAACATTCACCCCCAGTCAAGAGATCTGGGTTAAATCCATCATTCTTTTGCTCACCATGCCACCCCAGTTTAGACCTGACCATGTGCAAATCAGTCTTGACCCTGTGCCTTATGGGAACAGTCCAGCCCGAACTGCCAAGCCAGGTCCTCCCTGGACTGGTAACAAGCATCCTAGGACCGGTTTTGGGGTTTCACCCCTCAATCAGCCGGGATAGCTTGAATCCACTGGCACTGTGAGCCCGGGACCCACGTCTGGGCATACCCGGCGCACTAAGGGCGAGAAAGCAAAAGACACACAATTGATGGACGGAATGCAGAACAAATCAAAACATTAACCCCCAGTCAAGAGATCTGGGTTGAATCCTTCATTCTTTTGCTTACCATGCCACCCCAGTTTAGACCTGACCATATGCAAATCAGTCTTGACCCTGTGACTCATGGGAACAGTCCAGCCCAAACTGCCCAGACAGGTCCTACCTGGACCAGAAACAAGCATCCTAGGAACGGTTTAGGGGTTTCACCCCTCATCAGCCAAGATAGCTTGAATCCAGTGGCACAGTGAGCCCTGGACCCACGTCTGGGGATACTGGGCGCACTTAGGGTGAGAAAGCAAAAGGCACACAATTGATGGACAGAATGCAGAACAAATCAAAACATTCAGCCCAGTCAAGAGATCTGGGTTAAATCCATCATTCTTTTGCTCACCATGCCACCCCAGTTTAGGCCTGACCATATGCAAATCAGTCTTGACCCTGTGCCTCATGGGAACAGTCCAGCCCGAACTGCCAAGCCAGGTCCTCCCCGGACCCAAAACAAGCATCCTAGGACCGGTTTTGGGGTTTCACCGCTCATCAGCCAGGATAGATTGAATCCAGTGGCACAGTGAGCCCGGGACCCACGTCTGGGCATACCCGGCGCACTTAGGGCGAGAAAGCAAAAGACACACAATTGATGAATGGAATGCAGAATACAATCAAACATTCACCCCCAGTCAAGAGATCTGGGTTAAATCCATCATTCTTTTGCTCACCATGCCACCCCAGTTTAGACCTGACCATATGCAAATCAGTCTTGACCCTGTGCCTTATGGTAACAGTCCAGCCCGAACTGCCAAGCAAGTTCCTCCCTGGACTGGTAACAAGCATCCTAGGACCGGTTTTGGGGTTTCACCTCTCATCAGACAGGATAGCTTGAATCCAGTGGCACAGTGAGCCCGGGACCCACTTCTGGGCATACCCGGCGCACCTAGGGCGAGAAAGCAAAAGACACACAATTGATGGACGGAATGCAGAACAAATCAAAACATTCACCCCCAGTCAAGAGATCTGGGTTAATTCCATCATTCTTTTGCTCACCATGCCACCCCAGTTTAGACCTGACCATATGCAAATCAGTCTTGACCCTGTGCCGCATGGGAACAGTCCAGCCCGAACTGCGAAGCCAGGTCCTCCCTGGACCCGAACCAAGCATCCTAGGACCGGTTTTGGGGTTTCCCCCTCATCAGCCAGGATAGCTTGAGTCCAGTAGCACAGTGAGCCCGGGACCCACGTCTGGGCATACCCAGCGCACTTAGGGCGAGAAAGCAAAAGACACACAATTTATGGACAGAATGCAGAACAAATCAAAACATTCACCCCCAGTCAAGAGATCTGGATAAAATCCATCATTCTTTTGATCACCATGCCACCCCAGTTTAGACCTGACCATATGCAAATCGGTCTTGACCCTGTGCCTCATGGGAACAGTCCAGCCCGAACTGCCTAGCCAGGTCCTCCCTGGGCTGGAAACAAGCATCCTAGGACCGGTTTTGGGGTTTCACCGCACATCAGCCAGGATAGCTTGAATCCATTGGCACAGTGAGCCCGAAACCCACGACTGGGCATGCCCGGCGCACTTAGAGCGTGAAAACAAAAGACACACAATTGATGGACGGAATGCAGAACAAATCAAAACATTCACCCCTAGTCAAGATATCTGGGTAAAATCCATCATTCTTTTGCTCACCATGCCACCCCAGTTTAGACCTGACCGTGTGCAAACCAGTCTTGGCCCTGTGCCTCATGGGAACAGTCCAGCCCGAACTGCCTAGCCAGGTCCTCCCTGGACCGGAAACAAGCATCCTAGGACCGGTTTCGGGCTTTCACCCCTCATCAGCCAGGATAGCTTGAATCCAGTGTCACAGTGAGCCCGGGACCCACGTCTGGGCATACCCGGCGAACTTAGGGCGAGAAAGCAAAAGACACACAATTGATGAACGGAATGCAGAATAAAATCAAACATTCACCCCCAGTCAAGAGATCTGGGTTAAATCCATCATTCCTTTGCTCACCATGCCACCCCAGTTTAGACCTGACCATGTGCAAATCAGTCTTGACCCTGTGCCTTATGGGAACAGTCCAGCCCGAACTGCCAAGCCAGGTCCTCCCTGGACTGGTAACAAACATCCTAGGACCGGTTTCGGGCTTTCACCCCTCATCAGCCAGGATAGCTTGAATCCAGTGGCACAGTGAGCCCGGGACCCACGTCTGGGCATACCCGGCGCACTTAGGGCGAGAAAGCAAAAGACACACAATTGATGAACGGAATGCAGAATAAAATCAAACAATCACCCCCAGTCAAGAGATCTGGGTTAAATTCATCATTCTTTTGCTCACCATGCCACCCCAGTTTAGACCTGACCATATGCAAATCAGTCTTGACCCTGTGCCTTATGGGAACCGTCCAGACCGAACTGCCAAGCCAGGTCCTCCCTGGACTGGTAACAAGCATCCAAGGACCGGTTTTGGGGTTTCACCCCTCATCAGCCAGGATAGCTTGAATCCAGTGGCACAGTGAGCCCGGGACCCACGTCTGGGCATACCCGGCGCACTTAGGGCGAGAAAGCAAAAGACACACAATTGATGAACGGAATGCAGAATAAAATCAAACAATCACCCCCAGTCAAGAGATCTGGGTTAAATTCATCATTCTTTTGCTCACCATGCCACCCCAGTTTAGACCTGACCATATGCAAATCAGTCTTGACCCTGTGACTCATGGGAACAGTCCAGCCCAAACTGCCCAGACAGGTCCTCCCTGGACCAGAAACAAGCATCCTAGGAACGGTTTAGGGTTTCACCCCTCATCAGCCAAGATAGCTTGAATCCAGTGGCACAGTGAGCCCTGGACCCACGTCTGGGGATACTGGGCGCACTTAGGGTGAGAAAGCAAAAGGCACACAATTGATGGACAGAATGCAGAACAAATCAAAACATTCAGCCCAGTCAAGAGATCTGGGTTAAATCCATCATTCTTTTGCTCACCATGCCACCCCAGTTTAGGCCTGACCATATGCAAATCAGTCTTGACCCTGTGCCTCATGGGAACAGTCCAGCCCGAACTGCCAAGCCAGGTCCTCCCCGGACCCAAAACAAGCATCCTAGGACCGGTTTTGGGGTTTCACCCCTCATCAGCCAGGATAGATTGAATCCAGTGGCACAGTGAGCCCGGGACCCACGTCTGGGCATACCCGGCGCACTTAGGGCGAGAAAGCAAAAGACACACAATTGATGAACGGAATGCAGAATACAATCAAACATTCACCCCCAGTCAAGAGATCTGAGTTAAATCCATCATTCTTTTGCTCACCATGCCACCCCAGTTTAGACCTGACCATATGCAAATCAGTCTTGACCCTGTGCCTTATGGTAACAGTCCAGCCCGAACTGCCAAGCAAGTTCCTCCCTGGACTGGTAACAAGCATCCTAGGACCGGTTTTGGGGTTTCCCCCCTCATCAGCCAGGATAGCTTGAGTCCAGTAGCACAGTGAGCCCGGGACCCACGTCTGGGCATACCCAGCGCACTTAGGGCGAGAAAGCAAAAGACACACAATTTATGGACAGAATGCAGAACAAATCAAAACATTCACCCCCAGTCAAGAGATCTGGATAAAATCCATCATTCTTTTGATCACCATGCCACCCCAGTTTAGACCTGACCATATGCAAATCGGTCTTGACCCTGTGCCTCATGGGAACAGTCCAGCCCGAACTGCCTAGCCAGGTCCTCCCTGGGCTGGAAACAAGCATCCTAGGACCGGTTTTGGGGTTTCACCGCACATCAGCCAGGATAGCTTGAATCCATTGGCACAGTGAGCCCGAAACCCACGACTGGGCATGCCCGGCGCACTTAGAGCGTGAAAACAAAAGACACACAATTGATGGACGGAATGCAGAACAAATCAAAACATTCACCCCTAGTCAAGATATCTGGGTAAAATCCATCATTCTTTTGCTCACCATGCCACCCCAGTTTAGACCTGACCGTGTGCAAACCAGTCTTGGCCCTGTGCCTCATGGGAACAGTCCAGCCCGAACTGCCTAGCCAGGTCCTCCCTGGACCGGAAACAAGCATCCTAGGACCGGTTTCGGGCTTTCACCCCTCATCAGCCAGGATAGCTTGAATCCAGTGGCACAGTGAGCCCGGGACCCACGTCTGGGCATACCCGGCGCACTTAGGGCGAGAAAGCAAAAGACACACAATTGATGAACGGAATGCAGAATAAAATCAAACATTCACCCCCAATCAAGAGATCTGGGTTAAATCCATCATTCCTTTGCTCACCATGCCACCCCAGTTTAGACCTGACCATGTGCAAATCAGTCTTGACCCTGTGCCTTATGGGAACAGTCCAGCCCGAACTGCCAAGCCAGGTCCTCCCTGGACTGGTAACAAGCATCCTAGGACCGGTTTCGGGCTTTCACCCCTCATCAGCCAGGATAGCTTGAATCCAGTGGCACAGTGAGCCCGGGACCCACGTCTGGGCATACCCGGCGCACTAAGGGCGAGAAAGCAAAAGACATACAATTGATGAACGGAATGCAGAATAAAATCAAACAATCACCCCCAGTCAAGAGATCTGGGTTAAATTCATCATTCTTTTGCTCACCATGCCACCCCAGTTTAGACCTGACCATATGCAAATCAGTCTTGACCCTGGGCCTTATGGGAACCGTCCAGACCGAACTGCCAAGCCAGGTCCTCCCTGGACTGGTAACAAGCATCCAAGGACCGGTTTTGGGGTTTCACCCCTCATCAGCCAGGATAGCTTGAATCCAGTGGCACAGTGAGCCCGGGACCCACGTCTGGGCATACCCGGCGCACTTAGGGCGAGAAAGCAAAAGACACACAATTGATGAACGGAATGCAGAATAAAATCAAACTATCACCCCCAGTCAAGAGATCTGGGTTAAATTCATCATTCTTTTGCTCAACATGCCACCCCAGTTTAGACCTGACCATATGCAAATCAGTCTTGACCCTGTGCCTCTTGGGAACAGTCCAGCCCGAACTGCCAAGCCAGCTCCTCCCTGGACCCAAAACAAGCATCCTAGGACCGGTTTCGGGGTTTCACCCCTCATCAGCCAGGATAGCTTGAATCCAGTGGCACAGTGATCCAGGGACCCACGTCTGGGCATACCCAGCGCACTTAGGGCGAGAAAGCAAAAGACACACAATTGATGAACGGAATGCAGAATAAAATCAAACATTCACCCCCAGTCAAGAGATCTGGGTTAAATCCATCATTCTTTTGCTCACCATGCCACTCCAGTTTAGACCTGACCATATGCAAATCAGTCTTGACCCTGTGCCCTATGGGAACAGTCCAGCCCGAACTGCCAAGCCAGGTCCTCCCTGGACTGGTAACAAGCATCCTAGGACCGGTTTTGGGGTTTCACCTCTCACAAGCCAGGATAGCTTGAATCCAGTGGCACAGTGAGCCCAGGACTCATGTCCGGGCATACCCGGCGCACTTAGGGCGAGAAAGCAAAAGACACACAATTGATGGACGGAATGCAGAACAAATCAAAACATTCACCCCCCAGTCAAGAGATATTGGTTAAATCCATCATTCTTTTGCTCACCATGCCACCCCAGTTTAGACCTGACCATATGCAAATCAGTCTTGACCCTGGGCCTCATGGGAACAGTCCAGCCCGAACTGCCAAGCCAGGTCCTCCCTGGACCCGAACCAAGCATCCTAGGACCGGTTTTGGGGTTTCCCCTCATCAGCCAGGATAGCTTGAGTCCAGTAGCACAGTGAGCCCGGGACCCACGTCTGGGCATACCCAGCGCACTTAGGGCGAGAAAGCAAAAGACACACAATTTATGGACAGAATGCAGAACAAATCAAAACATTCACCCCCAGTCAAGAGATCTGGATAAAATCCATCATTCTTTTGATCACCATGCCACCCCAGTTTAGACCTGACCATATGCAAATCGGTCTTGACCCTGTGCCTCATGGGAACAGTCCAGCCCGAACTGCCTAGCCAGGTCCTCCCTGGGCTGGAAACAAGCATCCTAGTGCCGGTTTTGGGGTTTCACCGCACATCAGCCAGGATAGCTTGAATCCATTGGCACAGTGAGCCCGAAACCCACGACTGGGCATGCCCGGCGCACTTAGAGCGTGAAAACAAAAGACACACAATTGATGGACGGAATGCAGAACAAATCAAAACATTCACCCCTAGTCAAGATATCTGGGTAAAATCCATCATTCTTTTGCTCACCATGCCACCCCAGTTTAGACCTGACCGTGTGCAAACCAGTCTTGGCCCTGTGCCTCATGGGAACAGTCCAGCCCGAACTGCCTAGCCAGGTCCTCCCTGGACCGGAAACAAGCATCCTAGGACCGCTTTCGGGCTTTCACCCTCATCAGCCAGGATAGCTTGAATCCAGTGTCACAGTGAGCCCGGGACCCACGTCTGGGCATACCCGGCGCACTTAGGGCGAGAAAGCAAAAGACACACAATTGATGAACGGAATGCAGAATAAAATCAAACATTCACCCCCAGTCAAGAGATCTGGGTTAAATCCATCATTCCTTTGCTCACCATGCCACCCCAGTTTAGACCTGACCATGTGCAAATCAGTCTTGACCCTGTGCCTTATGGGAACAGTCCAGCCCGAACTGCCAAGCCAGGTCCTCCCTGGACTGGTAACAAGCATCCTAGGACCGGTTTCGGGCTTTCACCCCTCATCAGCCATGATAGCTTGAATCCAGTGTCACAGAGAGCCCGGGACCCACGTCTGGGCATACCCGGAGCACTAAGGGCGAGAAAGCAAAAGACACACAATTGATGGACGGAATGCAGAACAAATCAAAACATTAACCCCCAGTCAAGAGATCTGGGTTGAATCCTTCATTCTTTTGCTTACCATGCCACCCCAGTTTAGACCTGACCATATGCAAATCAGTCTTGACCCTGTGACTCATGGGAACAGTCCAGCCCAAACTGCCCAGACAGGTCCTCCCTGGACCAGAAACAAGCATCCTAGGAACGGTTTAGGGGTTTCACCCCTCATCAGCCAAGATAGCTTGAATCCAGTGGCACAGTGAGCCCTGGACCCACATCTGGGGATACTGGGCGCACTTAGGGTGAGAAAGCAAAAGGCACACAATTGATGGACAGAATGCAGAACAAATCAAAACATTCACCCCAGTCTAGAGATCTGGGTAAAATCCATCATTCTTTTGCTCACCATGCCACCCCAGTTTAGACCTGACCATATGCAAATCGGTCTTGACCCTGTGCCTCATGGGAACAGTCCAGCCCGAACTGCCAAGCCAGGTCCTCCCTGGACCCAAAACAAGCATCCTAGGACCGGTTTTGGGGTTTCACCCCTCATCAGCCAGGATAGCTTGAATCCAGTGGCACAGTGAGCCCGGGCCCCACGTCTGGGCATACCCAGCGCACTTAGCGCGAGAAAGCAAAAGACACAATTGATGGACAGAATCCAGAACAAATCAAAACATTCACCCCCAGTCAAGAGATCTGGGTTAAATCCATCATTCTTTTGCTCACCATGCCACCCCAGTTTAGACCTGACCATATGCAAATCAGTCTTGACCCTGTGCCTCTTGGGAACAGTCCAGCAGGAACTGCCAAGCCAGGTCCTCCCTGGACCCGAAACAAGCATCGTAGGACCGGTTTCAGGGTTTCACCCCTCATCAGCCAGGATAGCTTGAATCCAGTGGCACAGTGAGCCCGTGACTCACGTCTGGGCATGCCCGGCGCACTTAGGGCGAGAAAGCAAAAGACACACAATTGATGAACGTAATGCAGAATAAAATCAAACATTCACCCCCAGTCAAGAGAACTGGGTTAAATCCATCATTCTTTTGCTCACCATGCCACCCCTGTTTAGACCTGACCATATGCAAATCAGTCTTGACCCTGTACCTCATGGGAACAGTCCAGCCCGAACTGCCAAGCAAGTTCCTCCCTGGACTTGTAACAAGCATCCTAGGACCGGTTTTGGGGTTTCACCTCTCATCAGACAGGATAGCTTGAATCCAGTGGCACAGTGAGCCCGGGACCCACGTCTGGGCATACCCGGCGCACTTAGGGCGAGAAAGCAAAAGACACACAATTGATGAACGGAATGCAGAATAAAATCAAACATTCACCCCCAGTCAAGAGATCTGGGTTAAATCCATCATTCATGTGCTCACCATGCCACCCCAGTTTAGACCTGACCATATGCAAATCAGTCTTGACCCTGTGCCTTATGGGAACCGTCCAGCCCGAACTGCCAAGCCAGGTCCTCCCTGGACTGGTAACAAGCATCCAAGGACCGGTTTTGGGGTTTCCCCCTCATCAGCCATGATAGCTTGAGTCCA
Source organism: Calotriton arnoldi (assembly GCA_963921515.1). NCBI lineage: Eukaryota > Metazoa > Chordata > Amphibia > Caudata > Salamandridae > Calotriton > Calotriton arnoldi. The sequence continues at coordinate 3,411,862 of CAWUFW010000199.1, forward strand.
GTAGCACAGTGAGCCCGGGACCCACGTCTGGGCATATCCAGGGCACTTAGGGTGAGAAAGCAAAAGACACACAATTTATGGACAGAATGCAGAACAAATCAAAACATTCACCCCCAGTCAAGAGATCTGGGTTAAATACATCATTCTTTTGCTCACCATGCCACCCCAGTTTAGACCTGACCATATGCAAATCAGTCTTGACCCTGTGCCGCATGGGAACAGTCCAGCCCGAACTGCGAAGCCAGGTCCTCCCTGGACCCGAAACAAGCATCCTAGGACCGGTTTTGGGGTTTCCCCTCATCAGCCAGGATAGCTTGAGTCCAGTAGCACAGTGAGCCCGGGACCCACGTCTGGGCATACCCAGCGCACTTAGGGTGAGAAAGCAAAAGACACACAATTTATGGACAGAATGCAGAACAAATCAAAACATTCACCCCCAGTCAAGAGATCTGGATAAAATCCATCATTCTTTTGATCACCATGCCACCCGAGTTTAGATCTGACCATATGCAAATCGGTCTTGACCCTGTGCCTCATGGGAACAGTCCAGCCCGAACTGCCAAGCCAGGTCCTCCCTGGGCTGGAAACAAGCATCCTAGGACCGGCTTTGGGGTTTCACCGCACATCAGCCTGGATAGCTTGAATCCATTGGCACAGTGAGCCCGAAACCCACGTCTGGGCATGCCCGGCGTACTTAGGGCGTGAAAACAAAAGACACACAATTGATGGACGGAATGCAGAACAAATCAAAACATTCACCCCTAGTCAAGATATCTGGGTAAAATCCATCATTCTTTTGCTCACCATGCCACCCCAGTTTAGACCTGACCGTATGCAAACCAGTCTTGGCCCTGTGCCTCATGGGAACAGTCCAGCCCGAACTGCCAAGCCAGGTCCTCCCTGGACCGCAAACAAGCATCCTAGGACCAGTTTCGGGCTTTCACCCTCATCAGCCAGGATAGCTTGAATCCAGTGTCACAGTGAGCCCGGGACCCACGTCTGGGCATACCAGGCGCACTTAGGGCGAGAAAGCAAAAGACACACAATTGATGAACGGAATGCAGAATAAAATCAAACATTCACCCCCAGTCAAGAGATCTGGGTTAAATCCATCATTCTTTTGCTCACCATGCCACCCCAGTTTAGACCTGACCATGTGCAAATCAGTCTTGACCCTGTGCCTTATGGGAACAGTCCAGCCCGAACTGCCAAGCCATGTCCTCCCTGGACTGGTAACAAGCATCCTAGGACCGGTTTTGGGGTTTCACCCCTCATCAGCCAAGATAGCTTGAATCCAGTGGCACAGTGAGCCCGGGACCCATGTCTGGGCATACCCAGCGCACTTAGGGCGAGAAAGCAAAAGACACACAATTGATGGACAGAATGCAGAACAAATCAAAACATTCACCCCCAGTCAAGAGATCTGGGTTAAATTAATCATTCTTTTGCTCACCATGCCACCCCAGTTTAGACCTGACCATATGCAAATCAGTCTTGACCCTGTGCCTCTTGGGAACAGTCCAGCCCGAACTGCCAAGCCAACTCCTCCTTGGACCCGAAACAAGCATCCTAGGACCTGTTTCGGGGTTTCACCCTCATCAGCCAGGATAGCTTGAATCCAGTGGCACAGTGAGCCCGGGACCCACGTCTGGGCATACCCAGCGCACTTAGGGCGAGAAAGCAAAAGACACACAATTGATGAACGGAATGCAGAATAAAATCAAACATTCACCACCAGTCAAGAGATCTGGGTTAAATCCATCATTCTTTTGCTCACCATGCCACTCCAGTTTAGACCTGACCATATGCAAATCAGTCTTGACCCTGTGCCCTATGGGAGCAGTCCAGCCCGAACTGCCAAGCCAGGTCCTCCCTGGACTGGTAACAAGCATCCTAGGCCCGATTTTGGGGTTTCACCTCTCATCAGCCAGAATAGCTTGAATCCAGTGGCACAGTGAGCCCGGGACTCACGTCTGGGCATACCCGGCGCACTTAGGGCGAGAAAGCAAAAGACACACAATTGATGGACGGAATGCAGAACAAATCAAAACATTCACCCCCCAGTCAAGAGATATTGGTTAAATCCATCATTCTTTTGCTCACCATGCCACCCCAGTTTAGACCTGACCATATGCAAATCAGTCTTGACCCTGGGCCTCATGGGACAGTCCAGCCCGAACTGCCAAGCCAGGTCCTCCCTGGACCCGAAACAAGTATCCTAGGACCGGTTTTGGGGTTTCACCCCTCATCAGCCAGGATAGCTTGAATCCAGTGGCACAGTGAGCCCGGGACCCACGTCTGGGCATACCCAGCGCACTTAGGGAGAGAAAGCAAAAGACACACAATTTATATACAGAATGCAGAACAAATCAAAAACTTTCACCCCCAGTCAAGAGATCTGGGTAAAATCCATCATTCTTTTGCTCACCATGCCACCCCAGTTTAGACCTGACCATATGCAAATCGGTCTTGACCCTGTGCCTCATGGGAACAGTCCAGCCCGAACTGCCAAGCCAGGTCCTCCCTGGACCCAAAACAAGCATCCTAGGACCGGTTTTGGGGTTTCACCCTCATCAGCCAGGATAGCTTGAATCCAGTGGCACAGTGAGCCCGGGCCCCACGTCTGGGCATACCCAGCGCACTTAGCGCGAGAAAGCAAAAGACACACAATTGATGGACAGAATGCAGAACAAATCAAAACATTCACCCCCAGTCAAGAGATCTGGGTTAAATCCATCATTCTTTTGCTCACCATGCCACCCCAGTTTAGACCTGACCATATGCAAATCAGTCTTGACCCTGTGCCTCTCGGGAACAGTCCAGCAGGAACTGCCAAGCCAGGTCCGCCCTGGACCCGAAACAAGCATCGTAGGACCGGTTTCAGGGTTTCACCCCTCATCAGCCAGGATAGCTTGAATCCAGTGGCACAGTGAGCCCGTGACTCACGTCTGGGCATGCCCGGCGCACTTAGGGCGAGAAAGCAAAAGACACACAATTGATGAACGTAATGCAGAATAAAATCAAACATTCACCCCCAGTCAAGAGAACTGGGTTAAAGCCATCATAATTTTGCTCACCATGCCACCCCAGTTTAGACCTGACCATATGCAAATCAGTCTTGACCCTGTGCCTCATGGCAACAGTCCAGCCCGAACTGCCAAGCCAGGTCCTCCCTGGACCGGAAACAGGTATCCTAGGACCGGTTAAGGGGTTTCACCCTCATCAGCCAGGATAGCTTGAAGCCAGTGACACAGTGAGCCCGGGACCCACATCTGGGCATACCCGGCGCACTTAGGGCGAGAAAGCAAAAGACACACAATTGATGGACGGAAAGCAGAACAAATCAAAACATTCACCCCCAGTCAAGAGATCTGGGTTAAATCCATCATTCTTTTGCTCACCATGCCACCCCAGTTTAGACCTGACCATATGCAAATCAGTCTTGACCCTGTGCCTCAAGGGAACAGTCCAGCCCGAACTGCCAAGCCAGGTCCTCCCTGGACCCGAAACAAGCATCCTAGGACCGGTTTTGGAGTTTCACCCTCATCAGTCAGGATAGCTTGAATCCAGTCGCACAGTGAGCCCAGGACCCACGTCTGGGCATGCCCAGCGCACTTAGGGCAAGAAAGCAAAAGACACACAATTGATGGACAGAATGCAGAACAAATCAAAACATTCACCCCCAGTCAAGAGATCTGGGTTAAATCCATCATTCTTTTGCTCACCATGCCACCCCTGTTTAGACCTGACCATATGCAAATCAGTCTTAACCCTGTGCCTCTTGGGAACAGTCCAGCCCGAACTGCCAAGCCAGGTCCTCCCTGGACCGGAAACAAGCATCCTAGGACCGGTTTCGGGGTTTCACCCCTCATCAGCCAGGATAGCTTGAATCCAGTGGCACAGTGAGCCCGGGACCCACGTCTGGGCATACCCGGCGCACTTAGGGCGAGAAAGCAAAAGACACACAATTGATGGACGGAATGCAGAACAAATCAAAACATTCACCCCTAGTCAAGATATCTGGGTAAAATCCATCATTCTTTTGCTCACCATGCCACCCCAGTTTAGGCCTGACCATATGCAAATCAGTCTTGACCCTGTGCCTCATGGGAACAGTCCAGCCGAAACTGCCAAGCCAGGTCCTCCCTGGACCCGAAACAAGCATCGTAGGACCGGTTTTGGGGTTTCACCCCTCATCAGCCAGGATAGATTGAATCCAGTGGCACAGTGAGCCCGGGCCCCACGTCTGGGCATACCCAGCGCACTTAGGGCGAGAAAGCAAAAGACACACAATTGATGGACAGAATGCAGAACAAATCAAAACATTCACCCCCAGTCAAGAGATCTGGGTTAAATCCATCATTCTTTTGCTCACCATGCCACCCCAGTTTAGACCTGACCATATGCAAATCAGTCTTGACCCTGTGCCTTATGGGAACAGTCCAGCCCGAACTGCCAAGCAAGTTCCTCCCTGGACTGGTAACAAGCATCCTAGGACCGGTTTTGGGGTTTCACCTCTCATCAGACAGGGTAGCTTGAATCCAGTGGCACAGTGAGCCCGGGACCCACTTCTGGGCATACCCGGCGCACCTAGGGGGAGAAAGCAAAAGACACACAATTGATGGACGGAATGCAGAACAAATCAAAACATTCACCCCCAGTCAAGAGATCTGGGTTAATTCCATCATTCTTTTGCTCACCATGCCACCCCAGTTTAGACCTGACCATATGCAAATCAGTCTTGACCCTGTGCCGCATGGGAACAGTCCAGCCCGAACTGCCAAGCCAGGTCCTCCCTGGACCCGAAACAAGCATCCTAGGACCGGTTTTGGGGTTTCCCCCTCATCAGCCAGGATAGCTTGAGTCCAGTGGCACAGTGAGCCCGGGACCCACGTCTGGGCATACCCAGCGCACTTAGGGCGAGAAAGCAAAAGACACACAATTTATGGACAGAATGCAGAACAAATCAAAACATTCACCCCCAGTCAAGAGATCTGGATAAAATCCATCATTCTTTTGATCACCATGCCACCCCAGTTTAGACCTGACCATATGCAAATCGGTCTTGACCCTGTGCCTCATGGGAACAGTCCAGCCCGAACTGCCAAGCCAGGTCCTCTCTGGGCTGGAAACAAGCATCCTAGGACCGGTTTTGGGGTTTCACCGCACATCAGCCAGGATAGCTTGAATCCATTGGCACAGTGAGCCCGAAACCCACGTCTGGGCATGCCCGGCGCACTTAGGGCGTGAAAACAAAAGACACACAATTGATGGACGGAATGCAGAACAAATCAAAACATTCACCCCTAGTCAAGATATCTGGGTAAAATCCATCATTCTTTTGCTCACCATGCCACCCCAGTTTAAACCTGACCGTATGCAAACCAGTCTTGGCCCTGTGCCTCATGGCAACAGTCCAGCCCGAACTGCCAAGCCAGGTCCTCCCTGGACCGGAAACAAGCATCCTAGGACCGGTTTCGGGCTTTCACCCCTCATCAGCCAGGATAGCTTGAATCCAGTGTCACAGTGAGCCCGGGACCCACGTCTGGGCATACCCGGCGCACTTAGGGCGAGAAAGCAAAAGACACACAATTGATGAACGGAATGCAGAATAAAATCAAACATTCACCCCCAGTCAAGAGATCTGGGTTAAATCCATCATTCTTTTGCTCACCATGCCACCCCAGTTTAGACCTGACCATGTGCAAATCAGTCTTGACCCTGTGCCTTATGGGAACAGTCCAGCCCGAACTGCCAAGCCAGGTCCTCCCTGGACTGGTAACAAGCATCCTAGGACCGGTTTTGGGGTTTCACCCCTCATTAGCCGGGATAGCTTGAATCCACTGGCACTGTGAGCCCGGGACCCACGTCTGGGCATACCCGGCGCACTAAGGGCGAGAAAGCAAAAGACACACAATTGATGGACGGAATGCAGAACAAATCAAAACATTAACCCCCAGTCAAGAGATCTGGGTTGAATCCTTCATTCTTTTGCTTACCATGCCACCCCAGTTTAGACCTGACCATATGCAAATCAGTCTTGACCCTGTGACTCATGGGAACAGTCCAGCACAAACTGCCCAGACAGGTCCTCCCTGGACCAGAAACAAGCATCCTAGGAACGGTTTAGGGGTTTCACCCCTCATCAGCCAAGATAGCTTGAATCCAGTGGCACAGTGAGCCCTGGACCCACGTCTGGGGATACTGGGCGCACTTAGGTTGAGAAAGCAAAAGGCACACAATTGATGGACAGAATGCAGAACAAATCAAAACATTCAGCCCAGTCAAGAGATCTGGGTTAAATCCATCATTCTTTTGCTCACCATGCCACCCCAGTTTAGGCCTGACCATATGCAAATCAGTCTTGACCCTGTGCCTCATGGGAACAGTCCAGCCCGAACTGCCAAGCCAGGTCCTCCCCGGACCCAAAACAAGCATCCTAGGACCGGTTTTGGGGTTTCACCCCTCATCAGCCAGGATAGATTGAATCCAGTGGCACAGTGAGCCCGGGACCCACGTCTGGGCATACCCGGCGCACTTAGGGCGAGAAAGCAAAAGACACACAATTGATGAACGGAATGCAGAATACAATCAAACATTCACCCCCAGTCAAGAGATCTGGGTTAAATCCATCATTCTTTTGCTCACCATGCCACCCCAGTTTAGACCTGACCATATGCAAATCAGTCTTGACCCTGTGCCTTATGGTAACAGTCCAGCCCGAACTGCCAAGCAAGTTCCTCCCTGGACTGGTAACAAGCATCCTAGGACCGGTTTTGGGGTTTCACCTCTCATCAGACAGGATAGCTTGAATCCAGTGGCACAGTGAGCCCGGGACCCACTTCTGGGCATACCCGGCGCACCTAGGGCGAGAAAGCAAAAGACACACAATTGATGGACGGAATGCAGAACAAATCAAAACATTCACCCCCAGTCAAGAGATCTGGGTTAATTCCATCATTCTTTTGCTCACCATGCCACCCCAGTTTAGACCTGACCATATGCAAATCAGTCTTGACCCTGTGCCGCATGGGAACAGTCCAGCCCGAACTGCGAAGCCAGGTCCTCCCTGGACCCGAACCAAGCATCCTAGGACCGGTTTTGGGGTTTCCCCCCTCAGCAGCCAGGATAGCTTGAGTCCAGTAGCACAGTGAGCCCGGGACCCACGTCTGGGCATACCCGGCGCACTTAGGGCGAGAAAGCAAAAGATACACAATTGATGGACAGAATGCAGAACAAATCAAAACATTCACCCCCAGTCAAGAGATCTGGGTTAAATCCATCATTCTTTTGCTCACCATGCCACCCCAGTTTAGACCTGACCATATGCAAATCAGTCTTGACCCTGTGCCTTATGGGAACAGTCCAGCCCGAACTGCCAAGCAAGTTCCTCCCTGGACTGGTAACAAGCATCCTAGGACCGGTTTTGGGGTTTCACCTCTCATCAGACAGGGTAGCTTGAATCCAGTGGCACAGTGAGCCCGGGACCCACTTCTGGGCATACCCGGCGCACCTAGGGCGAGAAAGCAAAAGACACACAATTGATGGACGGAATGCAGAACAAATCAAAACATTCACCCCCAGTCAAGAGATCTGGGTTAATTCCATCATTCTTTTGCTCACCATGCCACCCCAGTTTAGACCTGACCATATGCAAATCAGTCTTGACCCTGTGCCGCATGGGAACAGTCCAGCCCGAACTGCCAAGCCAGGTCCTCCCTGGACCCGAAACAAGCATCCTAGGACCGGTTTTGGGGTTTCCCCCTCATCAGCCAGGATAGCTTGAGTCCAGTGGCACAGTGAGCCCGGGACCCACGTCTGGGCATACCCAGCGCACTTAGGGCGAGAAAGCAAAAGACACACAATTTATGGACAGAATGCAGAACAAATCAAAACATTCACCCCCAGTCAAGAGATCTGGATAAAATCCATCATTCTTTTGATCACCATGCCACCCCAGTTTAGACCTGACCATATGCAAATCGGTCTTGACCCTGTGCCTCATGGGAACAGTCCAACCCGAACTGCCAAGCCAGGTCCTCTCTGGGCTGGAAACAAGCATCCTAGGACCGGTTTTGGGGTTTCACCACACATCAGCCAGGATAGCTTGAATCCATTGGCACAGTGAGCCCGAAACCCACGTCTGGGCATGCCCGGCGCACTTAGGGCGTGAAAACAAAAGACACACAATTGATGGACGGAATGCAGAACAAATCAAAACATTCACCCCTAGTCAAGATATCTGGGTAAAATCCATCATTCTTTTGCTCACCATGCCACCCCAGTTTAAACCTGACCGTATGCAAACCAGTCTTGGCCCTGTGCCTCATGGCAACAGTCCAGCCCGAACTGCCAAGCCAGGTCCTCCCTGGACCGGAAACAAGCATCCTAGGACCGGTTCGGGCTTTCACCCCTCATCAGCCAGGATAGCTTGAATCCAGTGTCACAGTGAGCCCGGGACCCACGTCTGGGCATACCCGGCGCACTTAGGGCGAGAAAGCAAAAGACACACAATTGATGAACGGAATGCAGAATAAAATCAAACATTCACCCCCAGTCAAGAGATCTGGGTTAAATCCATCATTCTTTTGCTCACCATGCCACCCCAGTTTAGACCTGACCATGTGCAAATCAGTCTTGACCCTGTGCCTTATGGGAACAGTCCAGCCCGAACTGCCAAGCCAGGTCCTCCCTGGACTGGTAACAAGCATCCTAGGACCGGTTTTGGGGTTTCACCCCTCATTAGCCGGGATAGCTTGAATCCACTGGCACTGTGAGCCCGGGACCCACGTCTGGGCATACCCGGCGCACTAAGGGCGAGAAAGCAAAAGACACACAATTGATGGACGGAATGCAGAACAAATCAAAACATTAACCCCCAGTCAAGAGATCTGGGTTGAATCCTTCATTCTTTTGCTTACCATGCCACCCCAGTTTAGACCTGACCATATGCAAATCAGTCTTGACCCTGTGACTCATGGGAACAGTCCAGCCCAAACTGCCCAGACAGGTCCTCCCTGGACCAGAAACAAGCATCCTAGGAACGGTTTAGGGGTTTCACCCCTCATCAGCCAAGATAGCTTGAATCCAGTGGCACAGTGAGCCCTGGACCCACGTCTGGGGATACTGGGCGCACTTAGGGTGAGAAAGCAAAAGGCACACAATTGATGGACAGAATGCAGAACAAATCAAAACATTCAGCCCAGTCAAGAGATCTGGGTTAAATCCATCATTCTTTTGCTCACCATGCCACCCCAGTTTAGGCCTGACCATATGCAAATCAGTCTTGACCCTGTGCCTCATGGGAACAGTCCAGCCCGAACTGCCAAGCCAGGTCCTCCCCGGACCCAAAACAAGCATCCTAGGACCGGTTTTGGGGTTTCACCCTCATCAGCCAGGATAGATTGAATCCAGTGGCACAGTGAGCCCGGGACCCACGTCTGGGCATACCCGGCGCACTTAGGGCGAGAAAGCTAAAGACACACAATTGATGAACGGAATGCAGAATACAATCAAACATTCACCCCCAGTCAAGAGATCTGGGTTAAATCCATCATTCTTTTGCTCACCATGCCACCCCAGTTTAGACCTGACCATATGCAAATCAGTCTTGACCCTGTGCCTTATGGTAACAGTCCAGCCCGAACTGCCAAGCAAGTTCCTCCCTGGACTGGTAACAAGCATCCTAGGACCGGTTTTGGGGTTTCACCTCTCATCAGACAGGATAGCTTGAATCCAGTGGCACAGTGAGCCCGGGACCCACTTCTGGGCATACCCGGCGCACCTAGGGCGAGAAAGCAAAAGACACACAATTGATGGACGGAATGCAGAACAAATCAAAACATTCACCCCCCAGTCAAGAGATCCAGGTTAATTCCATCATTCTTTTGCTCACCATGCCACCCCAGTTTAGACCTGACCATATGCAAATCAGTCTTCACCCTGTGCCGCATGGGAACAGTCCAGCCCAAACTGCGAAGCCAGGTCCTCCCTGGACCCGAACCAAGCATCCTAGGACCGGTTTTGGGGTTTCCCCCCTCATCAGCCAGGATAGCTTGAGTCCAGTAGCACAGTGAGCCCGGGACCCACGTCTGGGCATACCCAGCGCACTTAGGGCGAGAAAGCAAAAGACACACAATTTATGGACAGAATGCAGAACAAATCAAAACATTCACCCCCAGTCAAGAGATCTGGATAAAATCCATCATTCTTTTGATCACCATGCCACCCCAGTTAAGACCTGACCATATGCAAATCGGTCTTGATCCTGTGCCTCATGGGAACAGTCCAGCCCGAACTGCCTAGCCAGGTCCTCCCTGGGCTGGAAACAAGCATCCTAGGACCGGTTTTGGGGTTTCACCGCACATCAGCCAGGATAGCTTGAATCTATTGGCACTTTGAGCCCGAAACCCACGACTGGGCATGCCCGGCGCACTTAGAGCGTGAAAACAAAAGACACACAATTGATGGACGGAATGCAGAACAAATCAAAACATTCACCCCTAGTCAAGATATCTGGGTAAAATCCATCATTCTTTTGCTCACCATGCCACCCCAGTTTAGACCTGACCGTGTGCAAACCAGTCTTGGCCCTGTGCCTCATGGGAACAGTCCAGCCCGAACTGCCTAGCCAGGTCCTCCCTGGACCGGAAACAAGCATCCTAGTACCGGTTTCGGCCTTTCACCCCTCATCAGCCAGGATAGCTTGAATCCAGTGTCACAGTGAGCCCGGGACCCACGTCTGGGCATACCCGGCGCACTTAGGGCGAGAAAGCAAAAGACACACAATTGATGAACGGAATGCAGAATAAAATCAAACATTCACCCCCAGTCAAGAGATCTGGGTTAAATCCATCATTCCTTTGCTCACCATGCCACCCCAGTTTAGACCTGACCATGTGCAAATCAGTCTTGACCCTGTGCTTTATGGGAACAGTCCAGCCTGAACTGCCAAGCCAGGTCCTCCCTGGACTGGTAACAAACATCCTAGGACCGGTTTCGGGCTTTCACCCCTCATCAGCCAGGATAGCTTGAATCCAGTGGCACAGTGAGCCCGGGACCCACGTCTGGGCATACCCGGCGCACTTAGGGCGAGAAAGCAAAAGACACACAATTGATGAACGGAATGCAGAATAAAATCAAACAATCACCCCCAGTCAAGAGATCTGGGTTAAATTCATCATTCTTTTGCTCACCATGCCACCCCAGTTTAGACCTGACCATATGCAAATCAGTCTTGACCCTGTGCCTTATGGGAACCGTCCAGACCGAACTGCCAAGCCAGGTCCTCCCTGGACTGGTAACAAGCATCCAAGGACCGGTTTTGGGGTTTCACCCCTCATCAGCCAGGATAGCTTGAATCCAGTGGCACAGTGAGCCCGGGACCCACGTCTGGGCATACCCGGCGCACTTAGGGCGAGAAAGCAAAAGACACACAATTGATGAATGGAATGCAGAATAAAATCAAACAATCACCCCCAGTCAAGAGATCTGGGTTAAATTCATCATTCTTTTGCCCACCATGCCACCCCAGTTTAGACCTGACCATATGCAAATCAGTCTTGACCCTGTGACTCATGGGAACAGTCCAGCCCAAACTGCCCAGACAGGTCCTCCCTGGACCAGAAACAAGCATCCTAGGAACGGTTTAGGGGTTTCACCCCTCATCAGCCAAGATAGCTTGAATCCAGTGGCACAGTGAGCCCTGGACCCACGTCTGGGGATACTGGGCGCACTTAGGGTGAGAAAGCAAAAGTCACATAATTGATGGACAGAATGCAGAACAAATCAAAACATTCAGCCCAGTCAAGAGATCTGGGTTAAATCCATCATTCTTTTGCTCACCATGCCACCCCAGTTTAGGCCTGACCATATGCAAATCAGTCTTGACCCTGTGCCTCATGGGAACAGTCCAGCCTGAACTGCCAAACCAGGTCCTCCCCGGACCCAAAACAAGCATCCTAGGACCGGTTTTGGGGTTTCACCCCTCATCAGCCAGGATAGATTGAATCCAGTGGCACAGTGAGCCCGGGACCCACGTCTGGGCATACCCGGCGCACTTAGGGCGAGAAAGCAAAAGACACACAATTGATGAACGGAATGCAGAACAAATCAAAACATTCACCCCCAGTCAAGAGATCTGGGTTAATTCCATCATTCTTTTGCTCACCATGCCACCCCAGTTTAGACCTGACCATATGCAAATCAGTCTTGACCCTGTGCTGCATGGGAACAGTCCAGCCCGAACTGCCAAGCCAGGTCCTCCCTGGACCCGAAACAAGCATCCTAGGACCGGTTTTGGGGTTTCCCCCCTCATCAGCCAGGATAGCTTGAGTCCAGTGGCACAGCGAGCCCGGGACCCACGTCTGGGCATACCCAGCGCACTTAGGGCGAGAAAGCAAAAGACACACAATTTATGGACAGAATGCAGAACAAATCAAAACATTCACCCCCAGTCAAGAGATCTGGATAAAATCCATCATTCTTTTGATCACCATGCCACCCCAGTTTAGACCTGACCATATGCAAATCGGTCTTGACCCTGTGCCTCATGGGAACAGTCCAGCCCGAACTGCCAAGCCAGGTCCTCTCTGGGCTGGAAACAAGCATCCTAGGACCGGTTTTGGGGTTTCACCGCACATCAGCCAGGATAGCTTGAATCCATTGGCACAGTGAGCCCGAAACCCACGTCTGGGCATGCCCGGCGCACTTAGGGCGTGAAAACAAAAGACACACAATTGATGGACGGAATGCAGAACAAATCAAAACATTCACCCCTAGTCAAGATATCTGGGTAAAATCCATCATTCTTTTGCTCACCATGCCACCCCAGTTTAAACCTGACCGTATGCAAACCAGTCTTGGCCCTGTGCCTCATGGCAACAGTCCAGCCCGAACTGCCAAGCCAGGTCCTCCCTGGACCGGAAACAAGCATCCTAGGACCGGTTTCGGGCTTTCACCCCTCATCAGCCAGGATAGCTTGAATCCAGTGTCACAGTGAGCCCGGGACCCACGTCTGGGCATACCCGGCGCACTTAGGGCGAGAAAGCAAAAGACACACAATTGATGAACGGAATGCAGAATAAAATCAAACATTCACCCCCAGTCAAGAGATCTGGGTTAAATCCATCATTCTTTTGCTCACCATGCCACCCCAGTTTAGACCTGACCATGTGCAAATCAGTCTTGACCCTGTGCCTTATGGGAACAGTCCAGCCCGAACTGCCAAGCCAGGTCCTCCCTGGACTGGTAACAAGCATCCTAGGACCGGTTTTGGGTTTCACCCTCAATAGCCGGGATAGCTTGAATCCACTGGCACTGTGAGCCCGGGACCCACGTCTGGGCATACCCGGCGCACTAAGGGCGAGAAAGCAAAAGACACACAATTGATGGACGGAATGCAGAACAAATCAAAACATTAACCCCCAGTCAAGAGATCTGGGTTGAATCCTTCATTCTTTTGCTTACCATGCCACCCCAGTTTAGACCTGACCATATGCAAATCAGTCTTGACCCTGTGACTCATGGGAACAGTCCAGCCCAAACTGCCCAGACAGGTCCTCCCTGGACCAGAAACAAGCATCCTAGGAACGGTTTAGGGGTTTCACCCCTCATCAGCCAAGATAGCTTGAATCCAGTGGCACAGTGAGCCCTGGACCACGTCTGGGGATACTGGGCGCACTTAGGGTGAGAAAGCAAAGGCACACAATTGATGGACAGAATGCAGAACAAATCAAAACATTCAGCCCAGTCAAGAGATCTGGGTTAAATCCATCATTCTTTTGCTCACCATGCCACCCCAGTTTAGGCCTGACCATATGCAAATCAGTCTTGACCCTGTGCCTCATGGGAACAGTCCAGCCCGAACTGCCAAGCCAGGTCCTCCCCGGACCCAAAACAAGCATCCTAGGACCGGTTTTGGGGTTTCACCCTCATCAGCCAGGATAGATTGAATCCAGTGGCACAGTGAGCCCGGGACCCACGTCTGGGCATACCCGGCGCACTTAGGGCGAGAAAGCAAAAGACACACAATTGATGAACGGAATGCAGAATACAATCAAACATTCACCCCCAGTCAAGAGATCTGGGTTAAATCCATCATTCTTTTGCTCACCATGCCACCCCAGTTTAGACCTGACCATATGCAAATCAGTCTTGACCCTGTGCCTTATGGTAACAGTCCAGCCCGAACTGCCAAGCAAGTTCCTCCCTGGACTGGTAACAAGCATCCTAGGACCGGTTTTGGGGTTTCACCTCTCATCAGACAGGATAGCTTGAATCCAGTGGCACAGTGAGCCCGGGACCCACTTCTGGGCATACCCGGCGCACCTAGGGCGAGAAAGCAAAAGACACACAATTGATGGACGGAATGCAGAACAAATCAAAACATTCACCCCCAGTCAAGAGATCTGGGTTAATTCCATCATTCTTTTGCTCACCATGCCACCCCAGTTTAGACCTGACCATATGCAAATCAGTCTTGACCCTGTGCCGCATGGGAACAGTCCAGCCCGAACTGCGAAGCCAGGTCCTCCCTGGACCCGAACCAAGCATCCTAGGACCGGTTTTGGGGTTTCCCCTCATCAGCCAGGATAGCTTGAGTCCAGTAGCACAGTGAGCCCGGGACCCACGTCTGGGCATACCCAGCGCACTTAGGGCGAGAAAGCAAAAGACACACAATTTATGGACAGAATGCAGAACAAATCAAAACATTCACCCCCAGTCAAGAGATCTGGATAAAATCCATCATTCTTTTGATCACCATGCCACCCCAGTTTAGACCTGACCATATGCAAATCGGTCTTGACCCTGTGCCTCATGGGAACAGTCCAGCCCGAACTGCCTAGCCAGGTCCTCCCTGGGCTGGAAACAAGCATCCTAGGACCGGTTTTGGGGTTTCACCGCACATCAGCCAGGATAGCTTGAATCCATTGGCACAGTGAGCCCGAAACCCACGACTGGGCATGCCCGGCGCACTTAGAGCGTGAAAACAAAAGACACACAATTGATGGACGGAATGCAGAACAAATCAAAACATTCACCCCTAGTCAAGATATCTGGGTAAAATCCATCATTCTTTTGCTCACCATGCCACCCCAGTTTAGACCTGACCGTGTGCAAACCAGTCTTGGCCCTGTGCCTCATGGGAACAGTCCAGCCCGAACTGCCTAGCCAGGTCCTCCCTGGACCGGAAACAAGCATCCTAGGACCGGTTTCGGGCTTTCACCCCTCATCAGCCAGGATAGCTTGAATCCACTGGCACTGTGAGCCCGGGACCCACGTCTGGGCATACCCGGCGCACTAAGGGCGAGAAAGCAAAAGACACACAATTGATGGACGGAATGCAGAACAAATCAAAACATTAACCCCCAGTCAAGAGATCTGGGTTGAATCCTTCATTCTTTTGCTTACCATGCCACCCCAGTTTAGACCTGACCATATGCAAATCAGTCTTGACCCTGTGACTCATGGGAACAGTCCAGCCCAAACTGCCCAGACAGGTCCTCCCTGGACCAGAAACAAGCATCCTAGGAACGGTTTAGGGTTTCACCCCTCATCAGCCAAGATAGCTTGAATCCAGTGGCACAGTGAGCCCTGGACCCACGTCTGGGGATACTGGGCGCACTTAGGGTGAGAAAGCAAAAGGCACACAATTGATGGACAGAATGCAGAACAAATCAAAACATTCACCCCAGTCAAGAGATCTGGGTTAAATCCATCATTCTTTTGCTCACCATGCCACCCCAGTTTAGGCCTGACCATATGCAAATCAGTCTTGACCCTGTGCCTCATGGGAACAGTCCAGCCCGAACTGCCAAGCCAGGTCCTCCCCGGACCCAAAACAAGCATCCTAGGACCGGTTTTGGGGTTTCACTCCTCATCAGCCAGGATAGCTTGAATCCAGTGGCACAGTGAGCCCGGGACCCACGTCTGGGCATACCCGGCACACTTAGGGCGAGAAAGCAAAAGACACATAATTGATGAACGGAATGCAGAATAAAATCAAACAATCACCCCCAGTCAAGACATCTGGGTTAAATCCATCATTCTTTTGCTCACCATGCCACCCCAGTTTAGACCTGACCATATGCAAATCAGTCTTGACCCTGTGCCTTATGGGAACCGTCCAGACCGAACTGCCAAGCCAGGTCCTCCCTGGACTGGTAACAAGCATCCAAGGACAGGTTTTGGGGTTTCACCTCTCATCAGCCAGGATAGCTTGAATCCAGTGGCACAGTGAGCCCGGGACACACGTCTGGGCATACCCGGCGCACCTGGGGCGAGAAAGCAAAAGACACACAATTGATGGACGGAATGCAGAACAAATCAAAACATTCACCCCCCAGTCAAGAGATCTGGGTTAAATCCATCATTCTTTTGCTCACCATGCCACCCCAATTTAGACCTGACCATATGCAAATCAGTCTTGACCCTGTGCCTCATGGGAACAGTCCAGCCAGAACTGCCAAGCCAGGTCCTCCCTGGACCCGAAACAAGCATCCTAGGACCGGTTTTGGGGTTTCACCCCTCATCATTCAGGATAGCTTGAATCCAATGGCACAGTGAGCCCGGGACCCACGTCTGGGCATACCCAGCGCACTTAGGGCGAGAAAGCAAAAGACACGCAATTTATGGACAGAATGCAGAACAAATCAAATCATTCACCCCCAGTCAAGAGATCTGGGTAAAATCCATCATTCTTTTGCTCACCATGCCACCCCAGTTTAGAACTGACCATATGCAAACCAGTCTTGGCCCTGTGCCTCATGGGAACAGTCCAGCCTGAACTGCCAAGCCAGGTCCTTCCTGGACCGGAAACAAGCATCCTAGGACCGGTTTAGGGGCTTCACCCCTCATCAACCCGGATAGCTTAAATCCAGTGGCACAGTGAGCCTGGGACTCATGTCTGGGCATACCCGGCGCACTTAAGGCGAGAAAGCAAAAGACACACAGTTGATGGACGGAATGCAGAACAAATCAAAACATTCACCCCCAGTCAAGAGATCAGGGTTAAATCCATCATTCTTTTGCTCACCATGCCACCCCAGTTTAGACCTGACCATATGCAAATCAGTCTTGACCCTGTGCCTCATGGGAACAGTCCAGCCTGAACTGCCAAGCCAGGTCCTCCCCAGACCCGAAACAAGCATCCTAGGACCGGTTTTGGGGTTTCACCCCTCATCACCCAAGATAGCTTGAATCCAGTGGCACAGTGAGCCCGGGACCCACGTCTGGGCATACCCAGCGCACTTAGGGCGAGAAAGCAAAAGACACACAATTGATGGACAGAATGCAGAACAAATCAAAACATTCACCCCCAGTCAAGAGATCTGGGTTAAATTCATCATTCTTTTGCTCACCATGCCACCCCAGTTTAGACCTGACCATATGCAAATCAGTCTTGACCCTGTGCCTCTTGGGAACAGTCCAGCCCGAACTGCCAAGCCAGGTCCTCCCTGGACTGGTAACAAGCATCCTAGGACCGGTTTTGGGGTTTCACCTCTCACAAGCCAGGATAGCTTGAATCCAGTGGCACAGTGAGCCCAGGACTCATGTCCGGGCATACCCGGCGCACTTAGGGCGAGAAAGCAAAAGACACACAATTGATGGACGGAATGCAGAACAAATCAAAACATTCACCCCCAGTCAAGAGATATTGGTTAAATCCATCATTCTTTTGCTCACCATGCCACCCCAGTTTAGACCTGACCATATGCAAACCAGTCTTGACCCTGGGCCTCATGGGACAGTCCAGCCCGAACTGCCAAGCCAGGTCCTCCCTGGACCCGAAACAAGTATCCTAGGACCGGTTTTGGGGTTTCACCCTCATCAGCCAGGATAGCTTGAATCCAGTGGCGCAGTGAGCCCGGGACCCACGTCTGGGCATACCCAGCGCACTTAGGAGAGAAAGCAAAAGACACACAATTTATATACAGAATGCAGAACAAATCAAAACTTTCACCCCCAGTCAAGAGATCTGGGTAAAATCCATCATTCTTTTGCTCACCATGCCACCCCAGTTTAGACCTGACCATATGCAAATCGGTCTTGACCCTGTGCCTCATGGGAACAGTCCAGCCCGAACTGCCAAGCCAGGTCCTCCCTGACCCAAAACAAGCATCCTAGGACCGGTTTTGGGGTTTCACCCTCATCAGCCAGGATAGCTTGAATCCAGTGGCACAGTGAGCCCGGGCCCCACGTCTGGGCATACCCAGCGCACTTAGCGCGAGAAAGCAAAAGACACACAATTGATGGACAGAATGCAGAACAAATCAAAACATTCACCCCCAGTCAAGAGATCTGGGTTAAATCCATCATTCTTTTGCTCACCATGCCACCCCAGTTTAGACCTGACCATATGCAAACTCAGTCTTGACCCTGTGCCTCTTGGGAACAGTCCAGCAGGAACTGCCAAGCCAGGTCCTCCCTGGACCCGAAACAAGCATCGTAGGACCGGTTTCAGGGTTTCACCCCTCATCAGCCAGGATAGCTTGAATCCAGTGGCACAGTGAGCCCGTGACTCACGTCTGGGCATGCCCGGCGCACTTAGGGCGAGAAAGCAAAAGACACACAATTGATGAACGTAATGCAGAATAAAATCAAACATTCACCCCCAGTCAAGAGAACTGGGTTAAATCCATCATTCTTTTGCTCACCATGCCACCCCTGTTTAGACCTGACCATATGCAAATCAGTCTTGACCCTGTACCTCATGGGAACAGTCCAGCCCGAACTGCCAAGCAAGTTCCTCCCTGGACTTGTAACAAGCATCCTAGGACCGGTTTTGGGGTTTCACCTCTCATCAGACAGGATAGCTTGAATCCAGTGGCACAGTGAGCCCGGGACCCACGTCTGGGCATACCCGGCGCACTTAGGGCGAGAAAGCAAAAGACACACAATTGATGAACGGAATGCAGAATAAAATCAAACATTCACCCCCAGTCAAGAGATCTGGGTTAAATCCATCATTCTTGTGCTCACCATGCCACCCCAGTTTAGACCTGACCATATGCAAATCAGTCTTGACCCTGTGCCTTATGGGAACCGTCCAGCCCGAACTGCCAAGTCAGGTCCTCCCTGGACTGGTAACAAGCATCCAAGGACCGGTTTTGGGGTTTCCCCCCTCATCAGCCATGATAGCTTGAGTCCAGTAGCACAGTGAGCCCGGGACCCACGTCTGGGCATATCCAGGGCACTTAGGGTGAGAAAGCAAAAGACACACAATTTATGGACAGAATGCAGAACAAATCAAAACATTCACCCCCCAGTCAAGAGATCTGGGTTAAATACATCATTCTTTTGCTCACCATGCCACCCCAGTTTAGACCTGACCATATGCAAATCAGTCTTGACCCTGTGCCGCATGGGAACAGTCCAGCCCGAACTGCGAAGCCAGGTCCTCCCTGGACCCGAAACAAGCATCCTAGGACCGGTTTTGGGGTTTCCCCTCATCAGCCAGGATAGCTTGAGTCCAGTAGCACAGTGAGCCCGGGACCCACGTCTGGGCATACCCAGCGCACTTAGGGTGAGAAAGCAAAAGACACACAATTTATGGACAGAATGCAGAACAAATCAAAACATTCACCCCCAGTCAAGAGATCTGGATAAAATCCATCATTCTTTTGATCACCATGCCACCCGAGTTTAGACCTGACCATATGCAAATCGGTCTTGACCCTGTGCCTCATGGGAACAGTCCAGCCCGAACTGCCAAGCCAGGTCCTCCCTGGGCTGGAAACAAGCATCCTAGGACCGGTTTTGGGGTTTCACCGCACATCAGCCTGGATAGCTTGAATCCATTGGCACAGTGAGCCCGAAACCCACGTCTGGGCATGCCCGGCGTACTTAGGGCGTGAAAACAAAAGACACACAATTGATGGACGGAATGCAGAACAAATCAAAACATTCACCCCTAGTGAAGATATCTGGGTAAAATCCATCATTCTTTTGCTCACCATGCCACCCCAGTTTAGACCTGACCGTATGCAAACCAGTCTTGGCCCTGTGCCTCATGGGAACAGTCCAGCCCGAACTGCCAAGCCAGGTCCTCCCTGGACCGGAAACAAGCATCCTAGGACCAGTTTCGGGCTTTCACCCCTCATCAGCCAGGATAGCTTGAATCCAGTGTCACAGTGAGCCCGGGACCCACGTCTGGGCATACCAGGCGCACTTAGGGCGAGAAAGCAAAAGACACACAATTGATGAACGGAATGCAGAATAAAATCAAACATTCACCCCCAGTCAAGAGATCTGGGTTAAATCCATCATTCTTTTGCTCACCATGCCACCCCAGTTTAGACCTGACCATGTGCAAATCAGTCTTGACCCTGTGCCTTATGGGAACAGTCCAGCCCGAACTGCCAAGCCAGGTCCTCCCTGGACTGGTAACAAGCATCCTAGGACCGGTTTTTGGGTTTCACCCCTCATCAGCCAAGATAGCTTGAATCCAGTGGCACAGTGAGCCCGGGACCCATGTCTGGGCATACCCAGCGCACTTAGGGCGAGAAAGCAAAAGACACACAATTGATGGACAGAATGCAGAACAAATCAAAACATTCACCCCCAGTCAAGAGATCTGGGTTAAATTAATCATTCTTTTGCTCACCATGCCACCCCAGTTTAGACCTGACCATATGCAAATCAGTCTTGACCCTGTGCCTCTTGGGAACAGTCCAGCCCGAACTGCCAAGCCAGGTCCTCCCTGGACTGGTAACAAGCATCCTAGGACCGGTTTTGGGGTTTCACCTCTCACAAGCCAGGATAGCTTGAATCCAGTGGCACAGTGAGCCCAGGACTCATGTCCGGGCATACCCGGCGCACTTAGGGCGAGGAAGCAAAAGACACACAATTGATGGACGGAATGCAGAACAAATCAAAACATTCACCCCCAGTCAAGAGATATTGGTTAAATCCATCATTCTTTTGCTCACCATGCCACCCCAGTTTAGACCTGACCATATGCAAATCAGTCTTGACCCTGGGCCTCATGGGACAGTCCAGCCCGAACTGCCAAGCCAGGTCCTCCCTGGACCCGAAACAAGTATCCTAGGACCGGTTTTGGGGTTTCACCCTCATCAGCCAGGATAGCTTGAATCCAGTGGCACAGTGAGCCCGGGACCCACGTCTGGGCATACCCAGCGCACTTAGGAGAGAAAGCAAAAGACACACAATTTATATACAGAATGCAGAACAAATCAAAAACTTTCACCCCCAGTCAAGAGATCTGGGTAAAATCCATCATTCTTTTGCTCACCATGCCACCCCAGTTTAGACCTGACCATATGCAAATCGGTCTTGACCCTGTGCCTCATGGGAACAGTCCAGCCCGAACTGCCAAGCCAGGTCCTCCCTGGACCCAAAACAAGCATCCTAGGACCGGTTTTGGGGTTTCACCCTCATCAGCCAGGATAGCTTGAATCCAGTGGCACAGTGAGCCCGGGCCCCACGTCTGGGCATACCCAGCGCACTTAGCGCGAGAAAGCAAAAGACACACAATTGATGGACAGAATGCAGAACAAATCAAAACATTCACCCCCAGTCAAGAGATCTGGGTTAAATCCATCATTCTTTTGCTCACCATGCCACCCCAGTTTAGACCTGACCATATGCAAATCAGTCTTGACCCTGTGCCTCTTAGGAACAGTCCAGCAGGAACTGCCAAGCCAGGTCCTCCCTGGACCCGAAACAAGCATCGTAGGACCGGTTTCAGGGTTTCACCCCTCATCAGCCAGGATAGCTTGAATCCAGTGGCACAGTGAGCCCGTGACTCACGTCTGGGCATGCCCGGCGCACTTAGGGCGAGAAAGCAAAAGACACACAATTGATGAACGTAATGCAGAATAAAATCAAACATTCACCCCCAGTCAAGAGAACTGGGTTAAATCCATCATTCTTTTGCTCACCATGCCACCCCTGTTTAGACCTGACCATATGCAAATCAGTCTTGACCCTGTACCTCATGGGAACAGTCCAGCCCGAACTGCCAAGCAAGTTCCTCCCTGGACTTGTAACAAGCATCCTAGGACCGGTTTTGGGGTTTCACCTCTCATCAGACAGGATAGCTTGAATCCAGTGGCACAGTGAGCCCGGGACCCACGTCTGGGCATACCCGGCGCACTTAGGGCGAGAAAGCAAAAGACACACAATTGATGAACGGAATGCAGAATAAAATCAAACATTCACCCCCAGTCAAGAGATCTGGGTTAAATCCATCATTCTTGTGCTCACCATGCCACCCCAGTTTAGACCTGACCATATGCAAATCAGTCTTGACCCTGTGCCTTATGGGAACCGTCCAGCCCGAACTGCCAAGCCAGGTCCTCCCTGGACTGGTAACAAGCATCCAAGGACCGGTTTTGGGGTTTCCCCCCTCATCAGCCATGATAGCTTGAGTCCAGTAGCACAGTGAGCCCGGGACCCACGTCTGGGCATATCCAGGGCACTTAGGGTGAGAAAGCAAAAGACACACAATTTATGGACAGAATGCAGAACAAATCAAAACATTCACCCCCCAGTCAAGAGATCTGGGTTAAATACAACATTCTTTTGCTCACCATGCCACCCCAGTTTAGACCTGACCATATGCAAATCAGTCTGGAGAAGTGTGGCTCAATGGTTAGAGCGGCAGACCCTGATGCAGAGATCTGGCCCGGGACCAGGGTTCAATTCCCACCTCGGCGGGTCTTGGGCTCAATTTCCTCGGACCTGATAATTCTCGCCTCGGTGCCTATTCTAATCATGGGTCCCACTCTGCAACTCTGGGCAATAGCTTTCTTAATCTCCACAACGGCCCCAACAGCGCTGGGATGCCTGGCTTCACCCTGGGGGTGCCCAGGAGTGGACATTTCACAGGGAAAAGCCAGGAAGGGTTCCACAGCGGTATGCGTACAGCGCCTGGACACCCCTTTGGGGGTATGGGTGCGCTTTACAAGTACAAATTTCATTTCATTTCATTCAGTCTTGACCCTGTGCCGCATGGGAACAGTCCAGCCCGAACTGCGAAGCCAGGTCCTCCCTGGACCCGAAACAAGCATCCTAGGACCGGTTTTGGGGTTTCCCCCCTCATCAGCCAGGATAGCTTGAGTCCAGTAGCACAGTGAGCCCGGGACCCACGTCTGGGCATACCCAGCGCACTTAGGGTGAGAAAGCAAAAGACACACAATTTATGGACAGAATGCAGAACAAATCAAAACATTCACCCCCAGTCAAGAGATCTGGATAAAATCCATCATTCTTTTGATCACCATGCCACCCGAGTTTAGACCTGACCATATGCAAATCGGTCTTGACCCTGTGCCTCATGGGAACAGTCCAGCCCGAACTGCCAAGCCAGGTCCTCCCTGGGCTGGAAACAAGCATCCTAGGACCGGTTTTGGGTTTTCACCGCACATCAGCCTGGATAGCTTGAATCCATTGGCACAGTGAGCCCGAAACCCACGTCTGGGCATGCCCGGCGTACTTAGGGCGTGAAAACAAAAGACACACAATTGATGGACGGAATGCAGAACAAATCAAAACATTCACCCCTAGTCAAGATATCTGGGTAAAATCCATCATTCTTTTGCTCACCATGCCACCCCAGTTTAGACCTGACCGTATGCAAACCAGTCTTGGCCCTGTGCCTCATGGGAACAGTCCAGCCCGAACTGCCAAGCCAGGTCCTCCCTGGACTGGAAACAAGCATCCTAGGACCAGTTTCGGGCTTTCACCCTCATCAGCCAGGATAGCTTGAATCCAGTGTCACAGTGAGCCCGGGACCCACGTCTGGGCATACCAGGCGCACTTAGGGCGAGAAAGCAAAAGACACACAATTGATGAACGGAATGCAGAATAAAATCAAACATTCACCCCCAGTCAAGAGATCTGGGTTAAATCCATCATTCTTTTGCTCACCATGCCACCTCAGTTTAGACCTGACCATGTGCAAATCAGTCTTGACCCTGTGCCTTATGGGAACAGTCCAGCCCGAACTGCCAAGCCAGGTCCTCCCTGGACTGGTAACAAGCATCCTAGGACCGGTTTTGGGTTTCACCCTCATCAGCCAAGATAGCTTGAATCCAGTGGCACAGTGAGCCCGGGACCCATGTCTGGGCATACCCAGCGCACTTAGGGCGAGAAAGCAAAAGACACACAATTGATGGACAGAATGCAGAACAAATCAAAACATTCACCCCCAGTCAAGAGATCTGGGTTAAATTAATCATTCTTTTGCTCACCATGCCACCCCAGTTTAGACCTGACCATATGCAAATCAGTCTTGACCCTGTGCCTCTTGGGAACAGTCCAGCCCGAACTGCCAAGCCAACTCCTCCTTGGACCCGAAACAAGCATCCTAGGACCTGTTTCGGGGTTTCACCCTCATCAGCCAGGATAGCTTGAATCCAGTGGCACAGTGAGCCCGGGACCCACGTCTGGGCATACCCAGCGCACTTAGGGCGAGAAAGCAAAAGACACACAATTGATGAACGGAATGCAGAATAAAATCAAACATTCACCACCAGTCAAGAGATCTGGGTTAAATCCATCATTCTTTTGCTCACCATGCCACTCCAGTTTAGACCTGACCATATGCAAATCAGTCTTGACCCTTTGCCCTATGGGAGCAGTCCGGCCCGAACTGCCAAGCCAGGTCCTCCCTGGACTGGTAACAAGCATCCTAGGCCCGATTTTGGGGTTTCACCTCTCATCAGCCAGAATAGCTTGAATCCAGTGGCACAGTGAGCCCGGGACTCACGTCTGGGCATACCCGGCGCACTTAGGGCGAGAAAGCAAAAGACACACAATTGATGGACGGAATGCAGAACAAATTAAAACATTCACCCCCAGTCAAGAGATCTGGGTAAAATCCATCATTCTTTTGCTCACCATGCCACCCCAGTTTAAACCTGACCATATGCAAATCGGTCTTGACCCTGTGCCTCATGGGAACAGTCCAGCCCGAACTGCCAAGCCAGGTCCTTCCTGGGCTGGAAAGAAGCATCCTAGGACCCGTTTGGGGGTTTCACCGCTCATCAGCCAGGATAGCTTGAATACAGTGGCACAGTGAGCCCGGGACCCACGTCTGGGCATACCCGGCACACTTAGGGCGAGAAAGCAAAAGACACACAATTGATGGACGGAATGCAGAACAAATCAAAACATTCACCCCAGTTAAGAGATCTGGGTTAAATCCATCATTCTTTTGCTCACCATGCCACCCCAGTTTAGATCTGACCATATGCAAATCAGTCTTGACCCTGTGCCTCTTGGGAACAGTCCAACCCGAACTGCCAAGCCAGGTCCTCCCTGGACCGGAAACAAGCATCCTAGGACCTGTTTTGGGGTTTCACCCCTCATCTGCCAGGATAGCTTGAATCCAGTGGCACAGTGAACCCGGGACCCACGTCTGGGCATACCCAGTGGCACTTAGGGCGAGAAAGCAAAAGACACACAATTGATGAACGGAATGCAGAATAAAATCCAACATTCACCCCCAGTCAAGAGATCTGGGTTAAATCCATCATTCTTTTGCTCACCATGCCATGCCACTCCAGTTTAGACCTGACCATATGCAAATCAGTCTTGACCCTGTGCCCTATGGGAACAGTCCAGCCCGAACTGCCAAGCCAGGTCCTCCCTGGACTGGTAACAAGCATCCTAGGACCGGTTTTGGGGTTTCACCTCTCATCAGCCAGAATAGCTTGAATCCAGTGGTACAGTGAGCCCGGGACTCACGTCCGGGCATACCCGGCGCACTTAGGGCGAGAAAGCAAAAGACACACAATTGATGGACGGAATGCAGAACAAATCAAAACATTCACCCCCCAGTCAAGAGATCTTGGTTAAATCCATCATTCTTTTGCTCACCATGCCACCCCAGTTTAGACCTGAACATATGCAAATCAGTCTTGACCCTGTGGCTCATGGGAACAGTCCAGCCCGAACTGCCAAGCCAGGTCCTCCCTGGACCCGAAACAAGCATCCTAGGACCGGTTTTGGGGTTTCACCCCTCATCAGCCAGGATAGCTTGAATCCAGTGGCAGAGTGAGCCCGGGACCCACGTCTGGGCATACCCAGCGCACTTAGGGCGAGAAAGGAAAAGACACACAATTGATGAACGGAATGCAGAATAAAATCAAACATTCACCCCCAGTCAAGAGATCTGGGTTAAATCCATCATTCTTTTGCTCACCATGCCAACCCAGTTTAGACCTGACCATATGCAAATCAGTCTTGACCCTGTGCCTTATGGGAACAGTCCAGCCCGAACTGCCAAGCCAGGTCCTCCCTGGACGGGTAACAAGCATCCTAGGCCCGCGTTTGGGGTTTCACCCCTCATCAGCCAGGATAGCTTGAATCCAGTGGCACTGTGAGCCCGGGACCCACGTCTGGGCATACCCGGCGCACTAAGAACGAGAAAGCAAAAGACACACCATTGATGGACGGAATGCAGAACAAATCAAAACATTAACCCCCAGTCAAGAGATCTGTGTTAAATCCTTCATTCTTTTGCTTACCATGCCACCCCAGTTTAGACCTGACCATATGCAAATCAGTCTTGACCCTGTGATTCATGGGAACAGTCCAGCCCAAACTGCCCAGCCAGGTCCTCCCTGGATCGAAAACAAGCATCCTAGGAACGGGTCGGGGTTTCACCCCTCATCAGCCAAGCTAGCTTGAATCCAGTGGCACAGTGAGCCCGGGACCCACATGTTGGGATACTGGGCGCACTTAGGGTGAGAAAGCAAAAGGCACACAATTGATGGACAGAATGCAGAACAAATCAAAACATTCACCCCCAGTCAAGAGATCTGGGTTAAATCCATCATTCTTTTGCTCACCATGCCACCCCAGTTTAGGCCTGACCATATGCAAATCAGTCTTGACCCTGTGCCTCATGGGAACAGTCCAGCCCGAACTGCCAAGCCAGGTCCTCCCTGGACTCGAAACAAGCATCCTAGGACCGGTTTTGGGGTTTCACCCCATATCAGCCAGGATAGCTTGAATCCAGTGCCACAGTGAGCCCGGGACCCAAGTCTGGGCATGCCCGGCGCACTTAGGGCGAGAAAGCAAAAGACACACAATTGATGGACGGAATGCAGAACAAATCAAAACATTCACCCCCAGTCAAGAGATCTGGGTAAAATCCATCATTCTTTTGCTCACCAAGGCCTGGGGCCCTGCCTTTTTAAAAATACTGTTTAATAAACTAAAAGGGAGGGGGACCGAGTGGCCCACCTCCCAGGCCAATTTCAGCCCTGAGGGCCCCATCCCTCAGGGCCCGGACCAATAAGGCGAATGCGGCCGCGCAGCCCCACTCCCAGGCCAATTTTGGCCCCAGGGACCCCAGCCCCCGGGGTCTGTCCTCTTTTGTGGGTGTCCAACCCACAAGGCCCTCGGGTCCCTGTCGGCTCCCCGCCTCTTGTGTAGGCGGCATTGCTTTGACACAGAGGGAGCTGCTAACATGCAGCTCCCTCTGTGTCAAAGCCTTCATGCTTTCAGCAAGCGAGAGCATTTTCTATGCTCTCGCTTGTTGAAAGCAAGCACAGTTTGCTATGGCTTGGCAGCAGCAGTAAGGCGCCCACTAAGCCATAGCAAACAGCTAAGTCCCAGGGGTGGGCACCCCAGGACACAGCAGGAGCCGCCCTATGTGGTGGCGGTCCCTAGGGCCATCTATGGCTCCAGAAGGAGGGCCGTGCAGCCCCCCTTCTTCGTTATTATCATTTGCCTGGGAGGTGGCGGTTCCTTGGGTTGCGGGGACCACGTGACCCCCCGCATTTATGTTATATTTCACCCTGTGGAGGTGGCAGTCCCCGCAGCTGCGGGGGCCTCGTGGGTCCCCCGCATTAATACAAGATTTGCCTTGGGGAGGTGGTGGTCACCAGTGCACGGGGTTCCCTTGGGCAACCCCTGCATTAAGTCTTAAGAATACCCCAGGGAGGTGGCGGTCCCTGGGGCTGCGGGGAAGGCCATACGGGCCTCCCCCGCACTAACTTTACAAATATCCCCGGGAAGGTGGCAGTCCCCGGGGCTGCGGGGGGGCCGTGTAGTATTATTGTTTGCCCTGGTTAGGTGTTGGTCCCCAGGGTGCGGGGACACCCCCCACATAATTTGAAAATACTGCCCCCAGGATCTGGCCGACCCAGGGGCTTCAGTTATATTGTAGGGTTTTTTGTTGTTGATGTTTTTAAAGATCCGCGAGGCCGCTCGCAGGGCTCAGCACGGCCACCAGTGTGAATTTGTGAGCGGGTTCGCAGATCTAGGAATACGCTAAAAAAAAGGGGCCAGAGTAGAGATACCCTGACCCCATTCTATACATCTATCTTTGCTTACTTTAAAAAAAAAATACTTTTTAAAATTAAAGGGAGGGGGCCGTACGCCCCCTCCCTGCCCCGATTTCAGCCCTGGGGACCCCATACCCCAGGGCCTGGCCTCTAGTGTGGGTGCCCTGGCCCCACCCAGGGCACCCCTTTCTACTGTTGGGGACCACGGGGAACCTCAAGGCCCCCGCGGTCCCTGCCAGCTCCCCGACTCCTACGGAAGCCAGCATTGCTTTGCCACAGATGGAGCTGCTAACAAGTAGCTCCCTCTGTGTCAAAACAATTGTGCTTGCTTTCAGCAAGCGAGAGCATTTTCTATGCTCTCACTTGAAAGTGAGCACAGTTTGCTATGGCTTGGCGGCAGCGGTAAAGCTGCTGGCAAGCCATAGCAAACACCTATGTCCCCAGGGTGAGCACCCTGGGACATAGCAGTAGCCAGCCCTGGTGGGGGGGGTGGCGGTCCCCAGAGCCATCTTTGGCTCTAGGAGGGTTTTGCACGGCCCCCCTCCAATCTTCACTTTAGCCCCGTGGATAGTGGTGGTCCCCGGGGCTGAGGGGGTGCACGAGCCCCCAACACTTCAATAATTAATAGCCCCGGGTAGGTGGTGGTCCCTGGGGCTGCGGGGGGCCTAGTGGGCCCCCTGCATTAATACATTTGCCCTGGGGAGGTGGCGGTCCCCAGAACAACCCTGCATAAATTGTAAACAATGTCCCAAGGAGGTGGCGGTCCCCAGGGCTGCGGGGAGGCCATACGGACCTCCCCGCAAAAACAACAGTTGATGGACAGAATGCAGAACAATGTCATACATTCACCCCAGTACAGAGATCTGGGCCTAAATCCATCGTTTTTTGCTCACCATGCCATTCCAGTTTGAACCCAGCCATATGCAAATCAGTCTTGACCCTGTGCCTCATGGGAACAGTTCAGCCCGAACTGCCAAGCCAGGTCCTCCCTGGACTGGAAACAAGCATCCTAGGACCGGTTTCGGGGTTTCACCCCTCTTCAGCCAGGATAGCTTGATTCCTGTGGCATGGAGAGCACGGGACCCACGTCTGGGCATACCCGGTCCCACTCGGGGTGACAAATGCAAAAACAACAGTTGATGGACAGAATGCAGAACAATGTCATACATTCACCCCAGTACAGAGATCTGGGCCTAAATCCATCGTTTTTTGCTCACCATGCCATTCCAGTTTGAACCCAGCCATATGCAAATCAGTCTTGACCCTGTGCCTCATGGGAACAGTTCAGCCCGAACTGCCAAGCCAGGTCCTCCCTGGACTGGAAACAAGCATCCTAGGACCGGTTTTGGGGTTTCACCCCTCTTCAGCCAGGATAGCTTGATTCCAGTGGCATGGAGAGCACGGGACCCACGTCTGGGCATACCCGTCCCACTCGGGGTGACAAATGCAAAAACAACAGTTGATGGACAGAATGCAGAACAATGTCATACATTCACCCCAGTACAGAGATCTGGGCCTAAATCCATCGTTTTTTGCTCACCATGCCATTCCAGTTTGAACCCAGCCATATGCAAATCAGTCTTGACCCTGTGCCTCATGGGAACAGTTCAGCCCAAACTGCCAAGCCAGGTCCTCCCTGGACTGGAAACAAGCATCCTAGGACCGGTTTCGGGGTTTCACCCCTCTTCAGCCAGGATAGCTTGATTCCAGTGGCATGGAGAGCACGGGACCCACGTCTGGGCATACCCGTCCCACTCGGGGTGACAAATGCAAAAATGACAGTTGATGGACAGAATGCAGAACAATGTCATACTTTCACCCCAGTACAGAGATCTGGGCCTAAATCCATCGTTGTTTTGCTCACCATGCCATTCCAGTTTGAACCCAGCCATATGCAAATCAGTCTTGACCCTGTGCCTCATGGGAACAGTTCAGCCCGAACTGCCAAGCCAGGTCCTCCCTGGACTGGAAACAAGCATCCTAGGACCGGTTTCGGGGTTTCACCCCTCTTCAGCCAGGATAGCTTGATTCCAGTGGCATGGAGAGCACGGGACCCACGTCTGACTGGGGGTGAGTGCTTGCAATGTTCAGCGCTCCGTCCATCATCCCCTTTGGTTTTGCTACATACGGGCCTCCCCTACACTAATTTTACACAGCGTCCCGGGGAGGTGGCTGTCTCTGAGGTCGCGGGGGATGCCGCATGGGCCCTCCCACATAATTAATAAACACTGCACCCGGGATTTGGCCCACCCGGGGGGCTTCATAAAAAAAGACGCACGGGAGCCCGCGCATCTTTTAATTTTTATTTTGCCTTGGATCCACCCACTAATATGCGGCAAAATTAAATTGAAAAAATACTTTTAACCCCCAGCAGGGTCCATGTGGGACCTCCCCACCATATATGGGGAGTCAGGGTATTCCTCCTGCCCCCTTTTCTTTAATTTTTACTTTTTTTGTGGGACTCAGCTTCAAGCCGAGTCCCTAGATGGCTGCCAACACTTCTTGGTTGAAGAGTTGGCAGCCAATCAAATTTTAGTAGGATCCGGGAGTCCAATGCAAGGACTCACATCCCAAGATAACTATATTTTTTAAACTTAAATATCTCTGCAACTACTGAACAGAGTTACACCAACTCACAAAAAGCACGCTCTCTGGACCAACATCTAGCCTATTCTGCCAAATTTGGTGTCATTCCATTCAGCGGTTAGGGCTGTAGTCATGTTAAAAAAAATGAAAAATCTCCATAGACATAACATAGGGGAAAACGCGTTTTGAGACCCCCTTTTTTCTCGGCCCCCGCTTGACAAATCACCCCGAAACTTTCAACATAGCAGCTGAACCAGAAAGCGGAAGTTTTTTAAAAAAAATGTGAAGATTTGTCAAGCGGCGCCAAAGTTATTGGCAATAAAAAAAAACGCTTTTCCTATGGAAACTTAGGTCCTAACTATAATTACCTATTGGCGCCTGTTGAAAGTTTCGGGGTGATCTGTCAAGTGGGGGCCAAGAAAAAAGGGGTGGTCCCAAAATGCAAAATCTCCAGGCATTTTCCATATATCTCGTTAGGCAAGGCTACAGCAAAACACTGCTGCACGGAATTACACCAAATTGGGCAGGAAGCTGATCTTGGTCCGCAGATAGTGCTTTTTGTGATTTGGTCTAAATCCAGTCAGTAGTTTTTTAGATAGTAAGGGTCAAACATATTTCTATAATTGGGTGGTTGGGTCCGCAAGAGGCTCGAGAGACTCTTGCAGGAGCGCCAATTCAAAAACACAGCGTTCTGATTGGCTCAGTGAGCTTTATTTCCCTTGTGCCAATTTACTCCCACCTCTGATTGTCTGCCAGCGACATCAGAAAAATGTTGCTATCAGCTATTTCAGGACTCGGCAATTTAGTCCCTGCCTTGAAGTTTGAAAAAAATAGATATTAGGAGTCAGGGTTGGGATACCCTGCCCCCCTAGGTCTTTGGGTCCCCTCCCTGGTCAAAATACAGAAAATAAATCAGCAATTTTTGCCGCAATCCCGCGGGACTCCCACAGGATTGGAAAAAAAAGCAAAATGCCTGCCGGGGATGCATTCTTCAATTATAGCCCCCCAGGAGCCGACTCCCAGGGTCACATTGTTTAATTAGAGGAGGGGCACACAGCCCCCCTCCCCAAGCCTTATCAGTTCCCTTGGATCCCATCCCCAAGGGCTTGATTCGTGAACTATGGGAAGAGGGGCCTGCGGCTCCGCTCCCCGAGGTGTATTTTCCCCCTGGGACCCTATCTCCAAGGGCCCACAGAATTTTTTAAAAGGCCCTGGGGATCCCAGCACCTACTTCCACCCTGAGCCATTAATGGCTCCAGGGACCCCAATCCTTGGCTCTGGTTCACTCAGGGAGCCCACGCCTGGGACACAGCAGTTTCTCTGCCCACCGGCACGGGCAGGAAAACTTGTATTGTATTTGCTTCCACCTGGCAGGAGCATATTTAAAATTCCTGCCAAATGGGAGCAAACACTAAGTCTGCTGCCAGCGGGAGGGAGCTTTAAAAATGTTCTCGCCAGCTGGGAGCAGACTTTTCATCTGTTTCCCTGCCCGCACTGTTGAATGCAGGGAAACAGATTAACAGACTGCACCCACCTGGAGGGAGCAGCATAAATAGCTGAAAAAATACTTTTAACCACCAGCAGGGTCCATGTGGGACCTCCCCACCACATATGGGGAGTCAGGGTATTCCTCCTGCCCCCTTTTCTTAAATTTTTACTTTTTTACTCCCTGTGGGTGGGAGCAATGCCAGCTCCCACTGCATGTGGGGGGCTGGCTGAGGCCTTGGTGGCCCTGGGGCTCCCCCAGCAGCCCCCAATATTGTGGTTGGTGGGTACCCTGGTGGGCACCAGGGCACCCACATATATGAAATGCAGGCTGCTGGGAATGGGGTCCCCGGGGCCAGACGAGGTTCGTGGAGGGGGCACAGGCCCCCCCTTCCCTTTAGATTAAGTACTGGCCCTCAGGGATGGGTTCCCACAGTGCCTTTTAAAGGCTCCCTTTAAAATATACTTTGTGCCCATAGGATGTGGTCACCGGGGCAGAAAAAGGCTCAGGGAGGGGGCCATGCCCCGCCACTTCCCTTTTAAGAAAACTGTAATAAGGCTTGGGGAGGAGGGCCACGAGGCTTCCCTCCCCTTTAGATTACAGAAGGCCCTGGGGGATGGAGTCACCTGGGCCTAATGAGGCTCGGGGAGGAGGGCCATATGGCCCTCCACCCCTATAAAAAAATGCCTTGGGGATGGAGTCCTGAAGGCCTAATGAGGCTCAGGTTAGGGGGCCACAAGACCCCCTCCCCTTGTCCCTTGGTTTGGCCCCAGGGGATGGCATCCATGGGGGCTAATTAGGCTCGGGTAGGGGGCTTATATTTGGTCATGGGGGAAGGGGTCCCCAGCGCCTAATAAGGCTTAGGGAGGGGGGTTTACATACCCCCTCTCCTCTTAGATTTTGCCCTGGGGAACAGGGTCCCCGTGGACCCATGAAGGCTTGGGGAGGGGGACACGCAGCTCCCCTCCCCTGTAAAAAAAATGACCCTGAGGGATGGGTTACCATGGCTTAATGAGGCTCGGGAAGGAGGGCCACAAGGTCTCCCTCCCCTTTTAAACAAATATAGGCCCCGGAGTATGGTGTCCCAAGGGCCTAATGATGCTCGAGAAGAGCGGCCCCCACATTTTCTATTGTATTTGTCTCCACGGAATGTGGCACCCAGGTCTATTAAGGCTTGGGGAGGGGGACTGCATGCCCTCCTGTTTCATTGTATTTGGCCCAAGGGAATGGGCTCCCTGGGGCCAATTAAGGATCAGGAGGGGGCTGCACAGCCCCTCCCCCTGATATATATGTTTTGGCCCCAGGGATGGGGTCCCTGGGGCCCAATGGTCAACCCTATACTGTGCATGGCAAAGGCTGTGCACGTTGTGGGGTTGGCATTCTGCTGGGTGTTGGCCCACAGGGTCTGGTAGCAGGCCAAACCCTGTGATCAACCCCTCTCGGCACACGGCCAAAGGCTGTGTGTAGCATGGTGTTGGCTGTCTACGCAGAGCTGGAAGCAGGGCCTGGCTGCAACACAGGCCCTGTGGCTAACCTTATGCCACACAAGAGCAAAGGTGTGCGCGGCGTGAGTTTGGCTGCCTCCAGGTGGCTGTCTGCAGGGATTTGGACGCAATCTTGGCTACAAGCCAGGACCTGTAGCCAACCCCACACCATGTGCGATGAAAGGCCTGCAGGGGCGTCGGCTGCCTCCGGGTGGGTTGGCCACAGGGCCTGGCCGCAGGCAAGCCTCAGTTGCCAATCCGCTGCTGTCACAGCTGAAGGCCATGCGCAGTGTGGGGTTGGCGGCCTGTGGGGGGTTTGCTGCAGGGCCTGGCTACTGTGTGTGATGAGGGGTTGGCTTTACGTATGGTAATAAAATATTACTTTACGTTAAAAAAACTAGAAATTCACTGAAAAAAACAATGGTTAAAGTAACGTTATAGTTAGGTGTCATGAATGATGTCATAAATGATGTCATAGAACATGTCATAGAACATGTCATGATTGATGTAATATGTGAGGTCATAAGCAGTGCATAGTGGGGGCTCAAGTTATAGTTAACTCTGCTAACTATAACCGGTGACTTTTTGTGTTTTTTTTAGTTCAAAATTGTTAATGTTGTCACTGACATATTCACATAACTAGAACGTTACTTTAAACTTTGGTTGTTTCAATGAATATATATATATATATATATATTCACTGAAAAAACCATAGGTTTTAGGGACAGTTATAGTTAGTTGGACATTTCACTCGTACAAAACCATAGAAATTCCCCCGTTATAGTTAGTTCAGCTAACTATAACTCGCGCCCCGCAATGCACTGCTGATGACGTCACATATTACATCACTCATGACATGGTCAGTGACATCACTGATGACATCACTGATGACATCTCAAATGACATCACTGATGACATCACTGATGACATCATCCAGTGACTGTGTGTTTCTGTAAAGTTTAAATATGTTTAATATATATAGGGAAAGGCGTATTGAAGAATGAGTGGGTGTATAAGTGTCTGAATGGATGATGTAGTACGTGAGTGACTGACTCTACAAGTGAGTGATTAAATGTATCTTACTGAATGCATGGGTTAGTGACTAAACTGTGTGAATGTCTGTATCCGTCTGTCTGTTGGTTTGTAAGCGACTGCATGGCTTTCTGAATAGCTACATGAGTGTCTACATGATTGATTGTCTGAGTATCTGTATGGGTGCCTGAGTGTTTGTGTGGGTGGGGTGTGTGTGACTCTGTGCATAGATGTGTGAGTTGGTGATTCACTGGGTGCATGGTTTCAAGAGTGCATCTGTGATGGACTGTATGGGTGGGTGAGTGTGTTTATGGGTATGTTAGTGATTGAATGTATATCTCAGTGGTACATGTGTGAGTAACTACATATGTGAAAGGCAGTATATATGTGTGTTGGAGTATATAAATGGCTATAAGTGAGAGTGTGTGATTGTGAGAGTGACTGTATGGATGAGTGTGTACTTGTATCAGTGATTGTATAAGAGCGTAAGAATGTGCTAGTATTTGTATGAGTAAGTGAGCTGGTGTGCGTATAACTGTATAGGTGAGTAAATGGGTGTGTGATTAAGTTTTTGCATGACTGACTAGGTGTGTAAGTACCTCTATGGATGAGTGGCGGTGTGTGAGTGTTTATATAGGTGTATGAGTGCATATGATAGTCCTGTACTGAGTGACTAAGTATGAGTGACTGTACGGGTGAGTGAGTGGATGTGTGTGTAGACCTAAGAATCAGTGAGTGGGTATGTAGTTTTTGGTGTTGGAGTGTCTATGGTTTTGAGAATGGCAGTCTGTAATTTAGAGTGGGTGTATCAAAAGTTATATTAGGGTGTGAGAAGATACATGAAATTATCACATGGATGATGTCATCAGTGATGTCATTTGAGATGTCATCAGTGATGTCACTGACCATGTCATGAGTGATGTAATATGTGACATCATCAGCAGTGCATTGCGGGGCGCGAGTTATAGTTAGCTGAACTAACTATAACGGGGAATTTCTATGGTTTTGTACGAGTGAAATGTCCAACTAACTATAACTGTCCCTAAAACCTATGGTTTTTTCAGTGAATTTCAAAGGTTTTTTAAATGCTAATTTCTAACTATAACGTGTCTGAAACCTATGGTTTTTTCAGTGAATTTCAAAGGTTTTGTAAATGCTAATTTTTAACTATAACGTGCCTGAAACCTATGATTTTTTAAGTGAATTTCAAAGGTTTTTTTAAATGCTAGTTTAATAAAATTCACCTTAAAGGTAGAGCAGGCCACAGTAGCCACTGTCTCCCAGCATAGGTGTGTCACCTACAAGGACTGGTCTAAGATTGACACTCCGAAACTACAGGAGCAGCTTTCTATGACTATTCCGGATCTTGAGTTAGATAGTAATTTAGCTGCCGAACAGGTTTTCAGTTGGATGAATTCAGCGGTCGAATTGGCAGTTCCACTGAAAAAGATTTCCTCTAGGAGGAAAAATCCCTCACAACCTTGGTTCAATGAAAAACTAAAGGCACAAAAACTAAATTGCAGAAGGGCGGAAAGGAAATGGAGGGCTGACTATGAACAACGGACGAAAGATGAATATAGAAACTCCCTGGCAACTTACAAAAAATTAATCGTAGAGGAAAAAAGTAATTATTTTATACGAAAAATAAATGAAGCTAAAAACTCCAGTAAGGAATTATTTGCCACGGTAAAAAAACTAACTAATCTCAATGCTAACAAACAGATAGACTGTAGCATGGAACTTTGCAACACTCTAGGTCAGTTCTTCGTTGACAAAGTCCAGTCCGTGTATGAGTCCTTCATTACGACCAACAAACCTGATACCCTACTTCCGTTCTTAGAATATAAACAGGGCCTGCCCATGGAAAGTTCCAATACGGGGTTCCATTTTTGGCCTCCATCAGTAGAACAGATTAAACAGGTGGTAATGACAACTAGGTCTGGAGGCCTAACAGACCCCTGCCCACCTAAGGTGATGCATCTATTTCCAGATCTATTGAGTGACCAACTATCCTTGGTGTTCACTAAGATAATTACATCGAGCTGTTTCCCTGATGCCTGGAAAAAGACCGCAGTCCTCCCGTTACTTAAAAGCCAAATCTTGACCCACAGGATCCCGGGAATTACAGACCCATTTCAAAGATCCCTTTTCCAGCAAAAGTACTGGAAAAACTACTGAACAAACAACTGTCAAAATATCTAAACTCCGTAAATGCCCTAGACCACTCAC
Source organism: Calotriton arnoldi (assembly GCA_963921515.1). Classification (NCBI taxonomy): domain Eukaryota; kingdom Metazoa; phylum Chordata; class Amphibia; order Caudata; family Salamandridae; genus Calotriton; species Calotriton arnoldi. The sequence goes on from CAWUFW010000199.1 coordinate 3,448,941, forward strand.
AGTATGGGTTCCGGGAACAACATGGAACCGAAACAGCTCTGATCATGGCAGCGGAAGAACTCAGGAGTGTACTGGATGCTGGAGGGAAGGCTGCCTTGATCCTTTTGGATCTTTCGGCGGCCTTCGACACGGTAAACCATGGTACACTCCTGACCCGATTAGTCGAAGTAGGAGTCCAAGAGACGGCACTTAAGCTTCTATCCTCATATCTAACTGATAGAACCTTCTCAGTTAGATTAGGAGATGCCACTTCCAAACCTTTTAATTCACCTTGTGGCGTACCTCAGGGGTCGTCGTTAAGCCCTACCCTTTTTAATGTATATGTTGCCCCATTAGCGGCTATAATAAGGAATTGTGGTTTCCTACCAGTTTCCTATGCGGATGATACTCAAATTGTGGTAGCAGTCTCAAACAACACTGATGAGACAGCAGGCAGATTCAGAAATTGCATGAGTCAGATCACTCTCTGGATGCAATATAACTGCCTGAAACTGACTGGTGACAAAACCGAGGTTATGCTGCTTGGGACAGATATGAATTTCTGGTTCCCAAAATGGTGGCCAGACAGCCTAGGCGACTGCCCACTCCCAGTGGACAAAGTTAGAAATTTGGGAGTGCTACTGGACAACAAACTATCTTTGGGCGCCCAGATAAACAAACTATCCTCCTCGGTGTGGTACATCCTCAAACTAATAAAGAAATTATCACCGTTTATCCCCCAAGATTCCTGTAAAACATTAGTAACTGCACTGGTCTTATCCAGGTTGGATTACGGGAATGCACTGTATGCAGGGTTACAAATTCAACATTTAACAAAATTACAGCGCTTACAGAACACTGCAGCAAGGCTGGTGCTGGACATTCCCAGATATGAACCAGTCGCTCACAGATTAGGAACACTCCATTGGCTACCTATTGAAAAAAGGATCAAGTTCAAGTCAGTCTGCCTGGCCTACAAAGCCCTTCACGGAATAGGATCCCACTTCTTAAAAACTCATTTGAAACCATATGAGCCATCCAGGAGACTGAGATCAAGCCAGGCAAAATTGATTCAGGTCCCTAAATTTAAGCAAGTCAGGTGGGGAGGGAGAAGCTTCCTCCTACAGGCAGCTAAGACTTGGAACCTTCTACCTGTTACAATTAAAAACAGTACATCGCTACTTTCATTTAGGAAGGAGGTGAAAACATGGCTGTTTACTTCGTAGTGTGGCATCATTCTCCGGCAGACCTAGTCTTTTACAATGATTAGCGCCAAGACGCCCTTGGGCATTCGTGCGCTTTACAAATTTGCAAATCAAATCAAACTATGCCTACAGAGGTAGGACATGTGAAGAAAGAAGAAAAAACACACAGAAAGAAGCAAAAGATGTGCAGAAAGAACCAACAGAGGAGCAGAAAGAGGCCTTGTTGCAAATTCATCCTGTGCCCACAACTTTTTCAGACGGGTACTGGTGGTAACTGACTCTGACTAACCAGAGCCAGTGCTATGCTAAAAGACACTTAGAATACAGTGAAAACACCTACATACACTAGGGAACACTATGCGTTGGGGTACCCCTGTGATTAGCATGACCTCCTCTGCAAGTCCCTAGTACATAATAGGGCAGGGGGATTAAAACTACCTCTTAAAACGCGCTACAGGGCGCGTTTGCACAGTGGTGAAGGGAGGGGGCCTGAGGTGACATGTGTGCAAACGCACCCCGTGGCGCGTTTTAAGTTGCGGGATTAAGTCCCCTTGAATTCTGAGGGTCCCTGGGGCCTAACTAGCCCCCAGGTACCTACAGTTAGGACCACAGAGCTGAGTTGCAGAGAGGCGTTCCGAGGCCACGCACCTTTTTTCACCTCTCTGCAACGCAACTCTGTTGTGCTTACTGAAGGTACCTGGTGGGCTAGTTGGCCCCAGGGTCCCTCAGGATTCAAAGGGAATTAATTCCCCAACTTAAAACGCACCACAGGGCGTGTTTGCGCACATGTCACCTGAGGCCCCGCCCCCTCCCTTCACCACTGTGCAAACGCGCCCGTGGTGCGTTTTAAGTTGGGGGATTAGGTCACCTTGAATCCTGAGGGTCCCTGGGGCCCAACTAGCCCACTAGGTACTTCCAGTAAGCACCACAGGCCTGCGTTGCAACGCCTGTAACAAATTGTGCAGTTGTGTTTAGGTAGTGAAGAGGGTCGTGCTGGGGGTAGTGTTTTACGGTTTAGGGTAGTGCAGTGGTGTTTGTGTAGTGTAGGGGGTCATGCTGGGGGTAGATTTAGGGTTTAGGGTAGTGCAGTGGTGTTTGGGTAGTGTAGGGAGTCGTGCTGGGAGGAGTGTTTTAGGGTTTAGGGTAGTGCAGTGGTGTTTGGGTAGTGTAGGGGTCGTGCTGGGGGTAGTATTTTAGGGTTTAGGGTAGTGCAGTGGTGTTTGGGTAGTGTAGGGGGTCGTGCTGGGGGTAGTGATTTAGGGTAGTGCAGTGGTGTTTGGGTAGTGTAGGGGGTACTGCTGGGGGTAGTGTTTTAGGGTTTAGGGTAGTGCAGTGGTGTTTGGGTAGTGTACGGGTACTGCTGGGGTAGTTTTTTAGGGTTTAGGGTAGTGCAGTGGTGTTTGGGTAGTGTAGTGGTTTGTGCTGGGGGTAGTTTTTTAGGGTTTAGGGTAGTGCAGTGGTGTTTGTGTAGTGTAGGGGGTAGTGTTTTAGGGTTTAGGGTAGTGTAGTGGTGTTTGTGTAGTGTAGGAGGTCGTGTTTTAGGGTTTAGGGTAGTGCAGTGGTCTTTGGGTAGTGTAGGGAGTCGTGCGGGGGTAGTGTTTTAGGGTTTAGGGTAGTGTAGGGGTTATGCGGGGGTAGTGTTTTAGGGATTAGGGTAGTGCATTGGTGTTTGGGTAGTGTCGGGGTCATGCGGGGGTAGTGTTTTAGGGTTTAGGGCAGTGCAGTGGTGTTTGGGTAGTGTAGGGGGTCGTGCTGGGGGAGTGTTTTAGGGTTTAGGGCAGTGCAGTGGTGTTCGGGTAGTGTAGGGGGTCGTGCTGGGGGAGTGTTTTAGGGTTTAGGGCAGTGCAGTGGTGTTCGGGTAGTGTAGGGGGTCGTGCTGGGGGAGTGTTTGAGGGTTTAGGGCAGTGCAGTCGTGTTCGGGTAGTGTAGGGGGTCGTGCTGGGGGTAGTATTTTAGGGTTTAGGGTAGTGCAGTGGTGTTCGGGCAGTGTAGGGGTCGTGCTGGGGGTGGTGTTTCATGGTTTAGGGCAGTGCAGTGGTGTTCGGGCAGTATAGGGGGTGGTGTTTCAGGGTTTAGGGCAGTGCAGTGGTGTTCGGACAGTGTAGGGGTCGTGCAGGGGGTGGTGTTTCAGGGTTTAGGGCAGTGGTGTTCGGGCAGTGTAGGGGGTCGTGCTGGGGGTGGTGTTTCAGGGTTTGGGGCAGTGCAGTGGTGTTCGAGCAGTAAAGGGGTCGTGCTGGGGGTGGTGTTTCAGGGTTTAGGGCAGTGCAGTGGTGTTCGGGCAGTGTAGGGGGCGGTGCAGGGGTGGTGTTTCAGGGTTTAGGGCAGTGCAGTGGTGTTCGGGCAGTGTAGGTGGTGGTGCAGGGGGTGGTGTTTCAGGGTTTAGGGCAGTGCAGTGGTGTTCGGGCAGTGTAGGGGGTCGTGCTGGGGCTGGTGTTTCAGGGTTTAGGGCAGTGCAGTGGTGTTCGGGCAGTGTAGGGGGTTGTGCTGGGGCTGGTGTTTCAGGGTTTAGGGCAGTGCAGTGGTGTTCGGGCAGTGTAGGTGGTCGTGCTGGGGCTGGTGTTTCAGGGTTTAGGGCAGTGCAGTGGTGTTCGGGCAGTGTAGGGGTCATGCTGGGGCTGGTGTTTCAGGGTTTAGGGCAGTGCAGTCATGGTCGGGCAGTGTAGGGGGTCTTGCTGGGGCTGGTGTTTCAGAGTCTAGGGCAGTGCAGTGGTGTTCGGGCAGTGTAGTGGGTCTTGCTGGGGCTGGTGTTTCAGGGTTTAGGGCAGTGCAGGGGTGTTCGGGCAGTGTAGGGGGTCATGCTGGGGGTGGTGTTTCAGGGTTTAGGGCAGTGCAGTGGTGTTCGGGCAGTGTAGGGGGTCGTGCTGGGGCTAGTGTTCCAGGATTTAGGGCAGAGCAATGGTGTTCAGGCAGTGTAGGGGGTTTTGCTGGAGGTGGTGTTTCAGGGTTTAGGGCAGTGCAGTGGTGTTCGGGCAGTGTAGGGGTCGTGCTGGGGGTGGTGTTTCAGGGTTTAGGGCAGTGCAGTGGTGTTCCGGCAGTGTAGGAGGTCGTGCAGGGGGTGGTGTTTCAGGGTTTAGGGCAGTGCAGTGGTGTTCGGGCAGTGTAGGGGATCGTGCTGGGGTGGTGTTTCAGGGTTTAGGGCAGTGCAGTGGTGTTCGGGCAGTGTAGGGTGTCGTGCTGAGGGGTGGTGTTTCAGGGTTTAGGGCAGTGCAGTGGTGTTCGGGCAGTGTAGGGGGTCGTGCAGGGGGTGGTGTTTCAGGGTTTAGGGCAATGCAGTGGTGTTTGGGCAGTGTAGGGGTTCGTGCAGGGGGTGGTGTTTCAGGGTTTAGGGCAGTGCAGTGGTGTTCGGCAAGTGTAGGTGGTCTTGCTGGGGGTGGTGTTTCAGGCTTTAGTGCAGTGGTGTTCGGGCAGTGTAGGGGGTCTTGCTGGGGGTGGTGTTTCAGGGTTTAGGGCAGTGCAGTGGTGTTCGGGCAGTGTAGGGGGTCTTGCTGGGGCTGGTTTCAGGGTTTAGGGCAGTGCAGTGGTGTTCGGGCAGTGTAGGGGGTCATGCTGGGGCTGGTGTTTGAGGGTTTAGGGTAGTGCAGTGGTGTTTGGGCAGTGTAGGGGGTCGTGCTGGGGCTGGTGTTTCAGGGTTTAGGGCAGTGCAGTGGTGTTCGGGCAGTGTACGGGGTTGTGCTGGGGCTGGTGTTTCAGGGTTTAGGGCAGTGCAGTGGTGTTCGGGCAGTGTAGGGGGTCATGCTGGGGGTGGTGTTTCAGGGTTTAGGGCAGTGCAGTGGTGTTCGGGCAGTGTAGGGGGTCTTGCTGGGGGTGGTGTTTCAGGGGTTAGGGCAGTGGTGTTCGGGCAGTGTAGGGGGTCTTGCTGGGGGTGATGTTTCAGGGTTTAGGGCAGTGCAGTGGTGTTCGGGCAGTGTAGGGGGTCTTGCTGGGGGTAGTGTTTCGGGGTTTAGGGCAGTGCAGTGGTGTTCGTGCAGTGTAGGGGGTCATGCTGGGGGTGGTGTTTCAGGGTTTAGGGCAGTGCAGTAGTGTTCGGGCAGTGTTGGGGATCGTGCAGGGGGTGGTGTTTCAGGGTTTAGGGCAGTGCAGTGGTGTTCGGGCAGTGTAGGGGGCCGTGCTGGGGGTGGTGTTTCAGGGTTTAGGGCAGTGCAGTGGTGTTCGGGCAGTGTAGGGGGTCGTGCTGGGGGTGGTGTTTCAGGGTTTAGGGCAGTGCAGTGGTGTTCGGGCAGTGTAGGGGGTCGTGCTGGGGGTGGTGTTTCAGGGTTTAGGGCAGTGCAGTGGTGTTCGGGCAGTGTAGGGGGTCGTGCTGGGGGTGGTGGTTCAGGGTTTAGGGCAGTGCAGTGGTGATCGGGCAGTGTAGGGGGTCATGCTGGGGGTGGTGTTTCAGGGTTTAGGGCAGTGCAGTGGTGTTCGGGCAGTGTAGGGGGTCTTGCTGGGGGTGGTGTTTCAGGGGTTAGGGCAGTGGTGTTCGGGTAGTGTAGGGGTCTTGCTGGGGGTGATGTTTCAGGGTTTAGGGCGGTGCAGTGGTGTTCGGGCACTGTAGGGGGTCGTGCTGGGAATGGTGTTTCAGGGTTTAGGGCAGTGCAGTAGTGTTCGGGCAGTGTAGGGGGTCGTGCAGGGGGTGGTGTTTCAGGGTTTAGGGCAGTGCAGTGGTGTTCGGGCAGTGTAGGGGGTCGTGCTGGGGGTGGTGTTTCAGGGTTTAGGGCAGTGGTGTTCGGGCAGTGTAGGGGGTCTTGCTGGGGGTGATGTTTCAGGGTTTAGGGCAGTGTAGTGGTGTTCGGGCAGTGTAGGAGGTCTTGCTGGGGGTAGTGTTTCAGGGTTTAGGGCAGTGCAGTGGTGTTCGGGCAGTGTAGGGGCGTGCTGGGGTGGTGTTTCAGGGTTTAGGGCAGTGCAGTGGTCTTCGGGCAGTGTAGGGGGTCGTGAAAGGGGTGGTGTTTCAGGGTTTAGGGCAGTGCAGTGGTGTTCGGGCAGTGTAGGGGGTCGTGCTAGGGTTGGTGTTTCAGGGTTTAGGGCAGTGCAGTGGTGTTCGGGCAGTGTAGGGGGTTGTGCAGGGGCTGGTGTTTCAGGGTTTAGGGCAGTGCAGTGGTGTTTGGGCAGTGTAGGGGGTCGTGCTGGGGGTAGTGTTTTAGGGTTTAGGGTAGTGCAGTGGTGCTTGTGTAGTGTAGGGGGTCGTGCTGGGGGTAGTGTTTTAGGGTTTAGGGTAGTGCAGTGGTGTTTGTGTAGTGTAGGGGGTCATGTTTTAGGGTAGTGCAGTGGTGTTTGGGTAGTGTAGGGGGTCGTGCTGGGGGTAGTGTTTTAGGATTTAGGTTAGTGCAGTGGTGTTTGGGTAGTGTAGGGGGTCATGTTTTAGGGTAGTGCAGTGGTGTTTGGGTAGTGTAGGGGGTCGTGCTGGGGGTAGTGTTTTAGGATTTAGGTTAGTGCAGTGGTGTTGGGGTAGTGTTTTAGGGTTTAGGGTAGTGCAGTGGTGTTTGTGTAGTGTAGGGGGTCATGCTGGGGGTAGTGTTTTAGGGTTTAGGATAGTGCAGTGGTGCTTGTGTAGTATAGGGGGTCGTGCTGGGGGTAGTGTTTTAGGGTTTAGGGTAGTGCAGTGGTGTTTTTGTAGTGTAGGGGGTCATGTTTTAAGATGCAACGCTCCAATACCTGACCAGTCTGCACTACATAAAACTGCAAAAAAACTAAAAATTAAAAGTGTTTTGCACACTTTTGTCATTGGGCTATATGTGGGCTACATCTGGGTAATATTTGTGCTACATTTGGGCTCTTTTTTCACTGGTGGCCATCTTGGAAGACTTCTTTGTTATGAAGTTTCCTAATTTCCTCATTTACTGCAGTCTCCTCAGTAGGAAATGCTTTCAGTTTTTACTTTGATTCCATCAAGAAGGCATTCAGATGTGTCACACATTTGCCATAAATTCAGAATGTTAGCACTCTAGTTGTTCATTAGATCACTGTAGTAAAGCTACTGCTCACCAAGGAGTTAACTGGAAGTGTACTGCTGGTATTGAAAGTGATTGTTTCAGTCTGCATGTCAGAATTTTCTAATGAAATAGAAGAGGATTTGAGATCTCACTTAAAACATGCACTACATTTTCTTTTGCAGCACTAACCATAATTTCTATGGCAAAATGAACCCCCTCATTTTGTTCCTTTTTAAATTAAATGTTTTAAGTGTTACCAGTTTATTCCAATCAAGATGGCTTCAGGTGTGCCATACTTTTGCCATAAGTAAGGCTGTTAGCACTCTAGTTGTTCTTTAGAACATTCTGGGAAGCTGCAGTAGAACACAAAGGCATCAACTGACAGGCTGCTCCTGTTGAAATATAACAGGAAGATATTTGAGATCTCACTTAAAACATGTCCTAATTTTTCTTTCTACAGCACTAACCATAATTTCTATGGCAAAATGAACCCCCTCATTTTGTTCCTTTTTAAATTAAATGTTTTAAGTGTTACCAGTTTATTCCAATCAAGATGGCTTCAGGTGTGCCATACGTTTGTCATAAGTAAGACTGTTAGCGCTCTAGTTGTTCTTTAGAACACTCTGGGAAGCTGCAGTAGAACACAAAGGCATCAACTGACAGGCTGCTCCTGTTGAAATATAACAGGAAGATATTTGAGATCACACTTGAAACATGTCCTAATTTTTCTTTCTACAGCACTAACCATAATTTCTATGACAAAATGAACCCCATCATTTTGTTCCTTTTTAAATTAAATGTTTTAAGTGTTACCAGTTTATTCCAATCAAGATGGCTTCAGGTGTGCCATACTTTTGTCATAAGTAAGACTGTTAGCGCTCTAGTTGTTCTTTAGAACACTCTGGGAAGCTGCAGTAGAACACAAAGGCATCAACTGACAGGCTGCTCCTGTTGAAATATAACAGGAAGATATTTGAGATCACACTTGAAACATGTCCTAATTTTTCTTTCCAGAGCACTAACCATAATTTCTATGACAAGATGAACCCCATCATTTTGATCCTTTTTAAATTAAATGTTTTAAGTGTTACCAGTTTATTCCAATCAAGATGGCTTCAGGTGTGCCATACTTTTGTCATAAGTAAGGCTGTTAGCACTCTAGTTGTTCTTTAGAACACTCTGGGAAGCTGCAGTAGAACACAAAGGAATCAACTGACAGTCTCTGCCCTTGTTGGATGTACATATTTTACTGAGAATGTCAGACTTCATTCTCACATGACTGAGAAAGATAATGTGAATTTACAGAAAATATGCTCTCATTTTAGCTTCTGGAGCACCTTCCAAAACTGTATGGGACAAGCATGTGAAAATAGTTTTCTCTCAAACATGATTCATGATATCCCAGCAGAAGGTTTTTCACAGGGTAAAATCACCTTAGAACACACCACAATTCCTGAAATTAGTATGGTACCATCAACAAATGAATTCTAATGTAACTAAAGTCTGTTATCACCCTTTATAGTTCTCCTTTTGGTAACCCTCAAAATCTTCGATTCACTACAATGCATTTCAATGGGATACTATCATTTATATTGGTCCCAAGATGGCTGCCAGCAATTCCAGGATGAAGTGCTGACAGCCAATCAGATCTCACGATGACATGTGTGGTTAGGCTCCGCCCAGAATATATATGTGTTTTTACTTTTGATTTTCTCAGCAACTACTGAACGGATTTACACCATTTAACAAAAGGGTTCTTTCTGAACCAAGAACTACCTCTTTGCCAAATTTGGTGTAATTCCGTTCAGCAGTTCGAGGCTGTAGCCTTGCATAAAGTTTCCTATGGGAAATTGATTTTTGACTCTTATTTTTAATTTCTCCGCAACTACTGAACGGATTTACACCATTTAACAAAAGGGTTCTTTCTGAACCAAGAACTACCTCTTTGCCAAATTTTGTGTAATTCCGTTCAGCAGTTCGGGCTGTAGCCGTGGCTAAAGTTTCCTATGGGAAAATGAATGGGGAAAACACGTTTTGGGACCCCCTTTTTCTCGGCCCCCGCTTGACGAATCACCCCAAAACTTTCAGGGTAGGAGCGGACCGGAGCGGGCCATAAAGTTTGAAAATTTTGCGAAGATTCGTCAACCGACGCAAGAGTTATTTCAAATAGAATGTTGCGGATTTCCTATGGAAAATAGGTCCTAACTATAACTATCTACTGGCGACCGCCAGTAGATAATATATATATATATATATATATTCCACAACAATGATTCCTCGATCTTAAAAACCACTTTTTCAAAAGAGCGCACTCTGGAGCAGTAAATCTTTGTAATTAATTATTTTATTCTTCGTGCCCGAAAATCAGATTGACAAACGCGTTTCGGCGTAGCTGCCTTCCTCAGTGTCAATGATTCATTTCAATTCAGTGTTTAAATAAAGTTGTGCTGTACAAATTGACCGAAAATCAGTGCTATAGAAAGTGTCTTTGTGCTGAAAACAAAATTACTCATTGCGCGGCAGACATTTTGAATTTGTCATTATATACACTTTTAATCAGTCGATTCTATCTTATATATATATTCTATCGTGGTAATGAATTCATGTTTAGTCACACGTTCACCTTTCTTCCTTAGCGCTATTATGTGAATACACCTTTTAAATGCATTTTTCTAAATTAGGAAATTTCTTCAACTTAGTCAGTTATAACGCAAATTGAACCGAAAGAAGAGAGACTAAATCGCTTTGATTATAAGACATCGTAAAGCATGTCACAATGCTTTTTCATCCCCTTCTTACCAGGGGTGTCTCTCAGTTCTATACGATAGAATTCGAGCATTTCAATTAGTTTGCCACACCATCAATCTAAATAGTGCCCTGTATGGGCTTTCTAGCAGCAATGGGGTACTCTGCTCTATTACATTTCATCATTCCTGTGACAAAACACCTTATTATAGACAATGCTATCTTGTTCAATTACACACCAACCTTAGTCCATTCCTCATCATAAACTGTCTTGTTAAGACGATCATCTTGTAATATAACAATGTTTAAAATATTTACAGTTATGACGCCGATAGGTGGGAAAAAAGGGGGATAGACTCAGTTTCATTAACAATCAACCATATTGTATCAATTTTCACTACTATTTACAATGTCTTTCACTCCCCTTGATCTATTCTTTGTAGGGTTATTTATATATTTATTTGTATATCCTCCTGTTGATCAGGGATAACCTACTCTAAGGACTATGGCGGCATAAAAGAACAGGTTGGTTTTAAATATTTTAGTGTACTTGTCACTTTCTCTACTTTAATCACGCCCTGTATGGGCTTGCCACCGTACGTTGAGCAGCACCCGTGGCGTGAGGAGCGACGGCTGGTGGATTGGAGTGTGGCGATATATATATATATATATATTCAAAACGAGAGCTTGAAAGCCAAAGATTTATTCCCAAAGATCTATTTCGTAACACATATATATAGATATATATATGAGTCAATTCAATAGTGCATGAAAAATAAGATATAGATACAAAAAGCAAAGAAAAAGGGAAAAGAAGTACATACTGTGATATGAAATGCATATAATAAACATTTGATTAAAGATAATCTTATATGTAGTCAATTACAACAGAGGTATATACTAATAATAGAATATATTCTAAGCAAGAACAACAAATGCACTATGGTCATAAATTGATTATAAGGATACATTTCATAAACGGTTCAAGGGGGATTAGTAAATTCTTCAGCAGAAATATCTATAAAATTACTACAAAAAAAAGAGTTGTTCAGGAATTGTGTTAAAGGTGACCACATCTGCACTCTTTTGAGAGTCAAAGCAAGGGGCTAATGTGTGCTCTATCCATTCTATGATTAAAACAAAACTGTATGCCACCAGGCTTTGTAAGTAACATGCAGAACATTTTTCCAATTTGAAGTTATGTGATGAAATGCTACAGCAAGTAAAATATCTATTAATTTACCTGCATAAGATAGAACCTACCAGTTAGAGGAAATACTACCTAAAAATATATTAGATATAGAATATGGAATACTAACATTACAAATTGTGTTTATTTGTTTCTAAACCTGTAGCCAAAATCTATGTATACGTGGCCAAATGAATAACACATGCATTAAATCACTATATTGTACACCATCAGACCAGCAATTATCTTGTGACATGAGGTTCAATTTTAAGAGTTATTAATGATCTGTTATAAACAAAATAAAAGTGTTTGTGAAGTATTGGCAGCTCTAGATGATTTAGGAATTTTGCTCCAAACTAAATTCCAAGAATCTACAGACCAAACAAAATGTGAGTTATGTTCCCATTGCATTTCAGTAGTGCATTTCGGCCTGTCTTCAGAGGAGCAAAGAAGATGTTTATTTCTCAAGGATCCCTTAGAATGAGTTTTAAACAAAGAAATGATCTTATTCTCTTAAGAACATAGTATGTTCTTATTTTGTAGCTATGAAATAGAATTATGAATCTTCTGGATTAATAAATTATATTTATGCATAAAGCAGTTAATGGTAAATTAAAAAGATGTCAGTCTGGGTATCCTTGAATTAATATTATTGCACCACAAGGAATAATTAATACAATTAATTTCTGCATATGTTTGGGAAACAAAAGAGATTTATAAAGTTTATAGGAGTATGAAATAAGAGGTGTAGTAAGATAATTTGCCTTGGCTGTAAAAGATAACAACTCTTCAAAAGAAAAAGGCGAAATAAATACATTTTCTATATTAAGCCATACAGGTTCAGGCAAATTGTCATCTTAAGTAATTCAATGTGCATTTTGTTTAAGAGAGAAAGCTTCATGAAATGTCTGAAAATAGGGAAAGTTTACACCTCCTTATTACTCATTTTATTTTAGACGTGACAGAGTTAGTCTAAGTTTTTTCTTATGCCACAAAAATCACAACAAAACAGATTATATTTGTTTACAGAAAGTAGCCAGAATATGAATAAGGATCATAGAAATTAAGTCCATCACTTTAGGTGAGAACATAATTTTTAATAGAACTTAATCTACCAGAGTGGTGGTGGTAGGTGAGACGGGGCTGGGGGGATTGCCGGGGGCGGCGGTGTGATTGCAGGAGGCATCACAAGGGTCACATTGACCTATTTGCTCAAGGTATGGGTGGTGGGTGGGGGGAAAGGATGGTCAGGGGGGTGGGCAGGGGGTGTAGGGATAGGGTGGTTCATGGTGGGGGGGCATTCCAAGTATGTCAAACAGGGGAGACGGTTATGGGTAGGTGGCTGGACAAGTGCTGGAGGGTAATAGTTAGTACATAGATGAGTCAGTTAGGAATAGCTTCAATAAATATTTGTGGGCTAAATAACCCCCTGAAGAAATGAAGGGTCAATGTGGACATACAGTTTCTGAAAGCAAACATTGTTTGTCTACAGGAGACGCACATTGAGGCATGCAGTCGGGAGGTACTAGATCTAGCGGGTTATCAAATTGTGACTAACACCACACAAGGGACGCGCACACATGGAGTAGCCATTATGGCTCGTAAGGGAAGGCTCAGGTTTCCACACAGCAGGGCAGATAAATTTGGCCGATGGGCCATTGTGCTATGTTGTGTAGATAATAAATTGTTTACACTATGTCTGTATATGGGTCAGTGGCTGATGATCCGACTGTTTTTAATTGGCTCAATAATGAACTGGCAGGGTGGCCGCTCCCTCTTATTTTTTGCGGGGGGTTTTAATATTAACATTAAAAGGGGTGGTTTTAAGACAGGGGGTGAACAGTACCAAGGCTGCAAACCAGGTTTTTTTTTTAGATCTCTGACGCATCTGGGGGTGGAAAAAATAACACACAAGGTAATAGGGGGTCTCAGGGAAAGGTTTAAAGACCTGCGCGGACGCAATCCCCACTTCAATACTATTATAAACAAATAAAGTCCGCGGGTCTGTTGCACTCCTTCCAGGAGCGGTCAAAAACACAAGTGGTACAAACAAGTGATCTGATGTTAAACATGGAGAAAGTCCTATTTAAGAGGACGGAATCCCATCACCCACCAAGGTGGCATGCTTCATCATCTGGGATCTCCTCTTAGTTGCAATTCCTAGTGCAACCAAGGGCTGCGGCCCCCTCACTGTGAGGGAGGAGCTCACAGATGTTTTAAAGAGGGACAGTTGGTCTGATCTCCTAAGATCTATGAAGCATGTGAAGTGTTATGTGGGGTGGATATTTGCAGTGCCAACAAAGGTAATAAAGTGATATTAAAATTGACTACCAAGCGAAAAAATGTTTAATGGTTAACGCCTGGTGTCAAATGTTAAAAAACAGTGCAAACGCGATCTGAATAAATTTACGAGCACGTTGGTCTAGAAAGAGGGTCTACATGTTTCAGCCATGACGATCGAGCTTCGATCTTGGCCTTCCTCAGGACCTAGATGATAATGCTACTGCAAAATTGTGTGTGTGAAAAGAATGATAACACGTAGGTGGACCGTTACAACCTACAGTCACCTGTGGTCTTCATTGCGAAGGTTCTAGAGGATTTGTCTTGTCACCTGCGAGAAAATAAACACAGTGACATGTTTATACCACAATCATCTCAATTTGTACTCAAAACAGTGTTATTGAAAAAATAGGAACTATTTCATTATATATGTTCCTATCATATATCTTATTCATTTTTGCATTTAAAGTAATTTCAATTCATTTCCTTACCCGTGAATGTACGGGTGAAGTCCTCACCACTCCTGGCAACAGCTCAGGGCGTGAGGCACCGTTCTGTGGAATGGAGAAAAGCTAGATTCATGGATCTGTTAAATATGCCATAAATCAGTTTACCCTTAATTAAAAACAACTCTCAAAAAATCTCAACCTGACAGGTAAGTAAAGAGTAGATAAGGTAGGCAACTAGCACATGAGATTCTTTAAACAGTGCCCAAAAATGGGATACTGTAACCTTTCGAATAGCCATTCAATTGCTCAATTTGGTCTTGACCTAAGTCTTGAGGGGACCACTAACTGCTGTAAAATTTATAGGTGTGCCTGAATACAAAATAGTGTGCCCATCTCGCCTAAAACATGCAGCAATCAGTTAGATTTACGACTGGTCTCCAAACACCCATTCCTCACGCTAGGTACAGCGTGTTGGTCTATAAAGAGGGGCGAGCCCAGGAAAGCAGTTCCCCCACTACCTAAGCGCATCAAGTGTTTGTAGCGTTCTAGAAATGGCAGGTACATTTCCCCTACTTACCTCTCCGTCGGTACCCCGGACCGTCTGCTGGCTGTCCCGAGCGGTAACCGACAGGAGAGTGCGCGCGCTATTTAAACCTAACTTGATGAGTAAAGTGGATGCAGCTGACTACAATGGTCTTGTCGCGTCTTTCGCGCGTCATCGCGCGACTACCGATTAGTGAAGAATGATGGGAAATGTAGTTTCCCATATTGTTATAGACGCCGCATCGCAAAACTACAGTATCATAGAGAATCATGGCCGATTTGGAAGCATGTCAACTGACCCAGCGAGTCCGGACTAGCACACATGCTGCTGGCCACTTATTAGATCCTATATTTTCTAACTTAGGCTCCCTGATTGTCTCTTCTCCTATTCCTATGGCCTTGTCTGATCATTTCCTTGTCCCCTTTTCCATTCATTGGATGGGGAAGCCGGCTCAAACAGATCTCCCGCCTATATTAAAACGACCCTGGCATAAGTTAGACATCAGCAAATTTTCCGATCTACTTTTAAGGCGCAAACCTCAGTTCCCGCCTAATATAGAATCCGCTGTAACTCTCTCTTGCGAGTGGATATCTTCATCTTTGGATCAATGCATCCCGGCTAAACCCTAAATGAGGAAGAAAAAAGAGCTTTCCAACCCCTGGTTTAATGAATCTCTGAGTAAAGAAAAAACTAAATGTAAACAATTAGAACGAGTCTGGAGGCGTTCTTATGATGAGGAATCCAAAACCAAATATCGTAACTCCATCAAGATATACCATAAATTAGCTCGGAAAGCCAGAGCTGAGTACATTGCCAATGAAATTTTAGACAGCAAGAATCCATCAAAAACGATTTTTTCGCTTCTCAAGGTGATGAAAGGCTCTATGCTGAAGGCCGACTCTCCCGTCTCCTCTAATGCACAATGTGTTGAGCTGGCTAATTACTTTGTGGACTAAGTGGATAAAATTTATGATAGTTTTACCCCTAGTTTTACTCCTAGTCCTGTCTTAGATGAGGTAGAACACTGTGCCGTCAAAAGACCCTCTGTGGGCAATAATTCCCTGTGCACCTTTCCGTCACTATCTCTGGCTGAGACCGAATCTGTATGTGGAAAGATCAAATCCGGCTCTGCTGATGACCCCTTGAGACCACCCCATTTTCTCCAACTGCATAGTGCTCTCCTCCCTATGGCACGGGATTTGATTAATCTATCCTTGTCCTCAGCGTCCCTACCTGTGGCTTGGAAGCATGCGAAAGTCATCCCCCTTCTGAAGAAACCTTCTCTTGCACCTTCTGACCCAGGCAACTATCGCCCCATTTCCCAGCTCCCTTTTTTAGCCAAAGCCACCGAATTTTATGTTAACTCACTTCTTACTGAGTTCGTAGAGTGTAACGACATTTTGGATGCCTCCCAAAATGGCTTTAGGTCCCGTCACAGCACCGAGACTGCGCTGATGGCTGTGACCGAAGAGATCCGCGTCAGTCTTGATAGAGGTAGTTCAGCGGCTCTGATTCTCCTGGACCTAAGCGCCGCGTTTGAAACGGTGTCTCATGCGATACTCTTGCACAGGCTGGAGGAAATTGGGATTGGGGGTTTGGCTCTGACCTGGTTCCGCTCCTTTTTGGAGGATAGAACTTTCCAGGTCACGGTGCCACCTTTTCAATCCCAGGTGCACGTCATCAAACACGGGGTACCGCAAGGCTCGATCCTGAACCCCCTGCTGTTTAACATTTACGTTCAACCTCTGGCAGTGGTGGCCAGGAACAGAGGGCTGTCTTTGGTGTCCTACGCGGATTTTACCCAACTAGTGATTGCCTTCTCTAAGAAGTGCAATCTCAATCTTGCGAAATTTAAGGACGATATGCAGGCAGTTGCTAACTGGATGACAGTCAACTGCCTGCAGCTTAACGCCAGCAAGTCCGAAATTCTTCTGTTGGGTAAAGACAGGGATCTGTGGTCCGAGCAGTGGTGGCCGGAGGAACTCAAACCAGCCCCGATACCAAAGGAGGTGGTCAAGAATTTGGGTTTTTTGTTTGACAGTAGCCTGTCCTTTGACCCACAAGCTAAGTCCGTGGCAGGGACCTGCTTTGGGCTTTTGAGAGGTCTTAAACCCTTGTTGGGTTTTTTCAACCCCTCTGTCCGCCAGACCATCTTGCAGGCCACGATCCTGTCAAGATTGGACTATGGAAATGCCCTGTATTTGGGGGTCAATAAATCTTGTATCCGGCGACTTCAGAGTACAAAATGCAGCCGCTCGTACCTTGCTGGCACTTCCGAGATCCTGCTCAGTGTCTAGCTCTCTGTCCAGGCTTCACTGGCTGCCAGTGGATAGAAGGATTCAGTTTAAGACCTTATGTGTGGGCCATAAAATTTTGAACCATCGAGCCCCGAAGGTCCTTGCGAATCTGCTAGTGCCGTATATTCCAACTTGATCTCTCCGCTCCACAGATAAAAGGCTAGTTTGTATCCCCCGAGTTTTTAGAGCCAGAGCCGGGGCCGTTCGTTTAAGGTGTTAGCAGCTAGGCTTTGGAACTCCTTCCCTTTGGGATTAGAGAACTGCAGAACTATTTAGAGTTCAGGAAAGCCATAAAGACCTGGCTTTTTCGGGGCTAGCTCTCTTTTTGACATCTTCCTTCCGTCCCATGTCTGTGTTCTTGGGTAGCGCTGGGACGCCCCGTCGCTGGGGCAGCTATGCGCTGTACAAAATTAGTAAATAAATAATAAATAGTGTTCCCTGTTTTAATGAGTAAAATGGATGCAGCTGACTACACCGGTCTCGTCGCGTCTCTAGCGCGTCATCGCGCAACCAACGGCTGGCGAAGAGCGATGGAAACCGCAACATCCCACTGCCACATCGCAAAACCACAAAAATCATAAAAAAACATGGGAAGTGCAGTGCCCTCCATCCCACACCCCAGCCACACGCGACAAAATCACCCACCAAAAAACGCACAAGTTGTCACCGCGAATCGTGTGTGCCGCACCCATGTGCACACCCTCCACGAGCGCACCGAGCAACCACAAAAGTCAGCATCGAAAGATGGAACAATACGATCCCTCGCATGGCGACGGATTCTATTACATCAACGTTTTCGTCTCTATGATGCAAATACCACGTGTACCCTTAGTATTGACACGTAATTTTTGTCATTAGTAATCGTTGTTTTTTGGCAATGTAATAAAACGTGCAATTGTCTGCGGACCAGAAAGATGGATAATGGGATTAGGAGATCAGTTGTCAATTACATTTCTGGCTCTCTCTTCATCATAGTCACTGTATTGTGTCCATAGTTAGTTATATTTCAGATAATAATGTTATTCAGTTATGTAACCTGTTATAACTGTGTCCACGGAATGTCATCGTTCAAACCCATAGTATCACTATGCAGTTTGAAGACCCAACATTGCTCTTTCTTAAATACAAATTTTGATATGTCTGCAATTTGGGGAGGAACAAATGGTTGTTCAAGGACTGCCCATATCAAGTCATCTGCTTTATGTTGCCTTTCTAGAAAGTGGTTCGTCAATCTAGTAGATTGTTTCTTGCACCGAATCGTGCTTTTATGTTCCAGAATACGCTGTTTGACCTTTCGGGTCGTCATCCCAACATATTTCAATTGGCACGGGCAACTGATAAGGTAAATCACTTTTTCGCTGTTACAGTTGGTATGTTTCACCTGTCGCCAGGGTTTGGCAGTGCCTATGTCAACTTCTGTTGTGTGTTTCGTTTGTGGACAAACCGAGCATGTACCGCAGGGATAATGTCCTTGCACGGGCGGTAAATTCCATAAGGTTTCTTGTCGCTTAGGAATTTCCACTCTGGGTCTGGTATGTACCAGACTATCACGTAAATTAGAACTTCTCTTGAAAGAGAACAAAGGTAACTGCACAGTTTCTTTTCCCACATTTAGAATGCGCCAATGTTTACGTACGCTTCTCTGGATCTTCGTTGACAGAGTACTGTAGGTGTTGACGCAGGTTAGTCTGGTCATTGGTGGTTTTGTTACTGGGAGTTCTAACAGTGCTTCACGATTGTTGTTTGAAGCACGTTTTTTTGACTGCTGTATCAATCTTTTTGGATAGTGTCTCTCCTGTAATTTTTGAGACAAGACGCTAGCATGATGTTCATAACTTTCTTTCGAGGAACAATTCCTGCGAATACGGAGGAATTGTCCGAATGGTAAGTTCATGCGTAGTGACTTGGGGTGGAAACTTTCGAATGTCAATAAAGAATTTCTTGACATAGGTTTAGTATAAAGTTCACTACCTAAGCCTGTAGAGGATGGAAAGATCCGAAGATCCAGGAAGGGTAGGTTGTCTTTACTGTACTCCACCGTGAAGTTGAGAAATTTGTTTCTTGTATTGAGCCAAGTGTGGAATGTATTGATGGTATTGGCATCACCCATCCAGACAACAAAAATATCATCAATATAGCGTTTCCATAAAACAATCCGTTCAAGGAAAGGGTTGTCAGTAGTTAATATGTGCTGTTGTTTAAAAAGGTGAACATACAGGTTAGCTAAACTGGGGGCAAAAACGCTCCCCATTGATGTTCCCGATGTTTGTAGGTAGATTTTTTCTTCAAAATCTGCATCTGGGGGTGGCTCATGGGCAATCTGATGTATGGGCTGAAAAGGAACAACATGATCCGGGATTTACGTTTTTTTCCGCTCCGCACCGGGTTCATGCTAGGTTGGATTATTTTTTATTTCTCATGGACTAGTACAGGCAAGCCAGATATATAAATATCCTAGGGTTATGTATGACCATAACCCTTTGGTTTTGGAGATTGAGGTAGGGGTAGTTTCTCCTCCTGCTACTAGTTTGTCATTAGAAAGGGCTTTATTGTATGACGAGAAATATATCAAGCATATGAATAATTAGATTCCGATGTTTATAGCGGAGAATATAGGGAGCGCCCAGGTAAATGTTGTTTTGGTTGCTCTTAAGGTTGTCATTCAGGGGGAGACATCAAGATATAGCTGGGCTTGTCAGAATAGGGTCAAAAAACGTCTGCAAGAGTTATATGAGGCTTTATTAACTGCAGAAAAACAGCTAATTATGGCTATTTCTAGTGGTGAAGAAATTGGAAAGGCCCAATTGAGCGTTGCAGTCGCCAAATCAGCGATAGTTAATATTTCCGCTAAAAAGGCTGCAGATAAATACATTGCCTGGAAGAACAAGGTGTATGAATTTAATGAAAGGGTGGGGCATTTGTTGGCCATCCACACAAGATAGAAGGCAGCACAGGGAGAGATTAGGGGAATTTGTGATCC
This sequence comes from Calotriton arnoldi, assembly GCA_963921515.1. NCBI lineage: Eukaryota > Metazoa > Chordata > Amphibia > Caudata > Salamandridae > Calotriton > Calotriton arnoldi. The sequence continues at coordinate 3,468,518 of CAWUFW010000199.1, forward strand.
TCAAAGTGGGATGGTCTCCGAACCGGCTGGAATATACTCCTCCTTTCAAAAATTCTCTCAGCTTCTGTACACTCAGGAGTGTCATCAGGAGTGTCAAGAATTTAACAAATACTCAGGGGCAGATTTACAAGCCCCTTGTGACATCTTTACGACACCGTTGCGTCACTTATGTGACGCAGCGGCGTCGTAAACAATGCGCCACTATGCAACAGATTTACAACGTGACGCATCTAGTGAGATGCGTCACGTTGTAAAGCCCTGCGCTACATTATACCTGCGTCAGGTATAATGTATGCAGGGTGGGCGTTCCGTTGCAAGGAAGCCCCGTAAAAGTGACGCAGTGAAATCTACAAGATTTCACTGAGTCACTTTTATGTCCCCGCTGCGTCAAAACCTTACGCAAGGAATGACGCAGCATTGCAAGTATAGGGTGCCCCTGAGCAGTGCTGGCGTTGCGTCGCGCTTGCGACACGACTCCAGCACTGCGTCACCTATACGCTGACAGATGCGTCATGCATCTGTCTCTCCTTGCGCCACGGTGCGCCGCATTGTAAATGCGGCGCATCCATGGTGGCGCAAGGGTTTCCTAACGTCACACAAAATAACTGGCGCATCCCTGCTGATCTGCAGGGATGCGCCAGTTATTGTAAATCTGCCCCTTAGAGTGTATGATGCATGAGGGGCTAACCGTAGAAGAACAAGAGTTGTTGGATCAACCAATTACGGGTGAAGACGTTACTATGGCTATCCGATCGCAGGGGTAATCAAGAAGTTAGTCTCCCCAGTCCAACATGGGTTTTTTCCGGGACGCAGTACAATCGATCACATACACCATGTGATTACATTATTTGACGCTGCTAAGATATCTGGAGACCCTATGGCATTAATTCTGCTTCATGCAGAGGAAGCATTTGATAGGGTCTCCTGGTCTTATCTGTGGGCAGTTATAGAGAAAAAAGGTTTGGGTTGCGGGTTTATTACAGCAGTCAAAAAACTTTATACCGTAATCCAGTGGCCAGGATTTCAGTGATGGGTGGTACGTCCGATGTGGTGGTTATTGGACGCAGTACGCGACAGGGGTGCCCCTGCTCTCCCTTGCTGTTTGCCCTCTATATAGATCCACTGATTAGGAAAATAAAGGGCAATAGTTTAATCTTACTGATACACAGTCAGGGAGGGGAAACGAAAATGTTAGCATACGCTGATGATTTAGCAATTGTTAGCCTGAGGGTGTGGAAAGGAAATTGAAATGGAGGCCTTGAAGTTTGGACATCTGTCGGGGTATTTATTCAATCAAAACAAAACGCAAATAGTTGTTAAAAGGAAAGTTTAATCGAATGGTAGGTGGGTGGTGTCACATGCAGTTTATCTTGGTGTGGACGTTACCGCAGATATAGAGAAAATTGTGGAGAATAACCTGAGCCCGCTGATCCAAAGAACTAAGCTTGACTTCGCAAGAATGAATAATCTTAGGCTTACATTGATTGGGAGGAGCAACATTGTGAAAATGCTGGTCTTACCTAAAATTTTGTATTTTCTTAGGGCTATACCCCTGGATGTTGAGGTTCGTTGGTTTAAGGTGTTGGATCAGATGATTTTGAGGTTCTTATGGGCGTATTCGCACCCCAGAAGAGCTCTGAAGTTTTTGTCACTTCCCAAGGAATGCGGGGGTGGGCTGTGCCAAATTTTCAAGTGTATTATTGGGCCACTGTCCTTCAGCAAATGATAGTCCTGCTGAGGGGGGAGGGGGAAGGGGGAAGTGGACCAGGTGAGGGTGACCCTCCCTCGACCTACGCGGTAGTATTAGGAGGTGAAGCTAGGGGGTATCTTATGCGTCAATTGGAGTTTGGGTATTTTAAGAGTTAAATTTAAAACATTGATCTGTGCATATAGAATTTGGACGAGGGTCCGGAAGAAATTGGAGATAGGTCGTTTGAATTTCTATACCCCTCTGAACAATAATCCACTGCTGCCTGATATTTTTAGGGATGCACTTGTCAAGCGCTGGAAAGAACTCGGCCTGTTTAATTTTGGTGATTTTGTGAGCGATGCGAGTATGTACTCATTTGAGGAGATAAAAAGCAAGTTTGAGCTGGAGCATAGGAAATTCTTTAAATACCTGCAGATAAGAGATTTCCTGAGGAAAAAAGTAGGGGGGACAGCGGGTTTTCTAGGGTCGATGTGATGATTCTCTTCTCAAACCTAAGCCCTCGGTGGGTACAATTTATAGTATGTTGAACTGTAGGATGGCGGATGACTTAAACAAACATATTAGAAGGTGGGAAGGGTTGCTGCAAGTAGATACAGGGGAATGTTAAGACTCTTTACATCTGGCTCATCAGCAAGCGAAGATTGCGAAATGGGGAGGTGTTGCAGGAACGCACTGCCCCGATGCGGTTGTTATGGGGTGGATCTCATTCATATGTTTGCCACTTGTCCTAATCTAGATGGCCTTAACGGGTATATTAGTAGAATGTTAGAGACAAGGTTGGGGCTGCGGCTATCAATTACTCTCCAATTAATCATGTTAGGGGTGTGTGAGGGCGCGACTTCAACTCATGTGCAGGCTTTTATGTTATAGCTATGATAGTATTAAGGCTTTGTTTGGCTACATGGTGGTTAGACCAGCTACCCCTTTCAAGTCATCAGTGGAACGCTCGACTTTTAGCCATATACAGTATGGAATCAGCAGTTTATGCTCAGAAAGGTAGAGCGGCTAAGAAAAGAGGGCTGAAAATATGGGCACCTCTGAGGGCTTGGAATAGAGCTATAGTAGGGGAAGCTAGCTACGAATGGGAGAAGGGGTAGCAGGGAGTAAAAGGGGGTCTGATGGGGGTGGGTTCGCAGGGTTGGAGGAAATGTAGTGTGATATTTGAGCGGGGAGGTTTCCCACGATGAATTTGAGAGCCTTTTCCATTTTGTTTTTTTTTCTTGTCTATATGCGCTGTGTGTATAAAGTTTTACTGATTAGTGGTATTTGGTACCTGTAACCTTCCTAAGAATGAAGATGGATGATCTGGCTTTGCTTGGAATGGGTTTTGGGGGGAGGTGGGTGGGCTGTTGGGGCTGTATTTATAAATTCAGCAATAAAGATTGGTTAAAAAAAAAAGAACTTAGTCTACCGCACCAGGACAAAGAGAGTTTCAAGACATCTTCAAAATATATTTTAGCGTATCTTTAATTGAATCTATGAAACACATTCCCAAATATTGATTTTATTATGGTTACAAGCAAAACCCAAACTATTTTAAGAATTCCTTGGTGCAAAATTTGTTAAGAGGTAATAGTTCAGGCTTATCTCCATTTAATTTATAACCCGAAATGTGGGGAAATGCTTGAACTTCTACTTGAAAGGCAGGGATAGACTTATTTTAGTTTGAGATATGTAAAAGAATATCATCGGCATACACTGATAATTTCAGTTGGGAATTATTATAGAAGAAACCTGAGATTTCGATTTTTTTGTCTAATCCTAGAGATAAAGTGTTTGAGGGTGAGATTAAATAAAAGTAGAGATAGGAGACATCCCTGTCTCAGCCCTCTTTGTAACAAAAATTATCTCTGACCTACGATATGGGCATAAAACGATTGGAGCATTTAGCCATTTGGAGAACATTGTCATATTGGGTCAGAATTTGGACAACAGAGGAACTAGAAACATATAGAGAAACTTTGAGTGAGCTGTTGGAATTGGATGCCCAAGTCACCTTCCCCTGGTTGGTTCACTTTCGGACATGGCTCTTTGATTTAGGTCTGAGCAGATTTTTGACGAACTTGAGGCTGCTGACACCTGAATCAAAGCGAGAGATTAAGTATATTTTTGGGAATTTTATCAGGCACAAAGTTATTTCAGACAGTACAGTGGGAAGGCTCACTACACAATTTTTATTGTTCAAAATGACCCCTTGTTTTGAGCCATTTTTGGACGAAATCGAACCTCAATTAGCAAAGTCAATATATCTGAAATTTAGATATGAAATACTGCAGATAAATGCTTTTACCTCCAAATGGGCATTGCCACAATCTAAGGAAGGGGACTCCAAGTGCAATCTGTGCCAATTGGGAGTAGAGGAGGATGTTGCACATGTTCTGTTTTTTTGTCCAGCGTATACAATGGCTAGAAGGAAATGGATAAAACCGATAGGCAGGAGCCTGAATGCCAGGAAATACAAGGAGATGTTACGAATATTAAAAACAGATAATTCACGTCTCATTGTATTTGGTCTCAGCAGATATCTATTGGCTATCAGTTTTATAAGGAAAAAGAGAGGGCAAAAAGTTTAAACAATAAGATCCAGGCCTGATGCTCGTATTTAGTTAACATGGTGTTTCATCATACATTAAGCGCCTCGGCTGAAACTAAACCAGTAGAGCAGTTCCACCAAGAACGTATTATACTGATGCCTATGAATCAATCTAAGTAAATTGACTAATAATCTATATCTCTGGAACGGGTCAATTTAGTATGCACTAGCACTTTTATGTATTTCCCTACAATACCGTACACGGACAAATAACTACCTCAGAGGGAAAGGAAAACCGGAAATCTCAACTTTTCTATTTATACTGCACTTATACTGAAGAGGATAGTTTTTATGTATCAATCAGTGGATTCTATGTGTTATGTATTTTAAATAGCTTTTACATTTTTAAGAAATGCTTTGTTGATTCTTTGAATTGTTTTGCACACGCACTTCATTGAACCAGATTTTCTGAGTAATGTAAATGTTATTAGGATGTTCATGTAATGCACACGCACTTTATTGAATCCTACAGCTAGAGCTGAGTGATGTTGGATCACTGTAATGGCCTCCTTGTTGCTTAGGTATTGCATATGCACTTTATTGAACACGATCTTTTGAACAATTTACAGACCATCATGCTGCTTATGTATTGCATATGCACTTTATTGAATACTATGTTTACAGGTTAGTTTTTGGCCCGTTGAGGCAGGTTTATGGGATAGCCGAGTGTTTTATGTAAAATTACTGTAAGTTCACACTAATCATGTGTAATTCAGTGTCTCGTACAGAGCAATGATTGTTTTATTTTACTTAGTTGAATGTATTATACTGTATTTTTACCTGCGCTTTTATGGCCATATAGGCCGAAATAAAGATCTTTGAATTGAATTGAACAAAAATAATCTTCTAAAACACATTTGCAAAAATATCAGCTTTGGGAGATCAATATAATAATTAAATTAGATTCAATATTTTTGATTCAAAACCAGACCATTTCAAGGAATCAAAAATAAACTGCCAACCAATGTGTCAAATGTTTATCTGCAGTTAATGTAATAGTAGTTAATGCATGTGGTAATTTTGATGGCTTACTAATGATATTAAAGAGAAATCTAATGTTATCAGAAAAAGGTTGTCCTGTGATAAACCCAAATTGCTCTAAACCAAATAATTTAGAAAAAATGGCTTCTATGTGGAGCGCTAAAATAGTGGCAAAAATGTAATAATCTACATTGACCAATGAATATGTTGATAATTTTTACACAACTGTAAGTCTTGATTCTCTTTAGGCATTAAACAAATTACCGACTCTTGGAAAGTACCAAATATCAATTTAGAATCAGCAAAAAAGTTGCATAATTTAAGTAGCCAAGGAAACAAAAGTGTAGAAAAATGGGAATAAAATTGATGGATTGAGGCAATGTGTGAGTCTATTCAGACGAAAGTTCTACAACTAACATAGAAACTACCCAGTGGCTAAAAAAAATCCACTCATGAAAATCCACACAAAACAGGATTAAGAGTAAAAACCATGAAGATTTATTTTAAAATTAAGAAGTCAACACAGAAAACAAAAAGTACTGGTTGGTCATATCATATCAAAATGCAAGTAAATGGTAAATATAATTGGCAGCGGAAACTAAACCCAAATTTAATTGACAGCCAGCATCAAATACAGGCTAGCACAAATCAAATGAGAATCAAGGAACATACGTCATAAGGACTGCTCAGTTTGGCAGGAGAGAAAGAACATGGAAATTATAAGTTCCGATTGATAAGCAAACCAACATGGTGAGCTTTTATACGAATATGCCTCTTTTTCCCGCATACCATTACCCCGCATGTTGTTACAACGCGGTCGTTACAACGACCGTGTTGTAACAACGCATACCATTACCCCGCAAGTCGTAACAACGACTTGGGGAGGGGGGGGGCGCTGGATGTTGGAATAGTAAAATTTACTATTCCAACTGCAGTCTGGGCGGACTGTAGGGAAGGTGTTGGATTTTAAATCCAACACCTTCTCCCCCCTCCGCAAGTCGTTGTAACGACTTGCGGGGTAATGGTTGTTACGACCGCGTTGTAACAGCATGCGGGGTTACGGATGCGGGGTGACGGTTGTTTACCCTTTTATACAGTTCTAGACAGAGAAACTGTGCAGTCACTGTGGTCTGAGAGAGAAGGTAACATTAAACCATCCATTAATTAAACAGAAAACATATCACATGGTGATATTGACATTTGCTCTAAATCTAATTAGAACATTGAAATGTTGAGCACTCCATTGAAGACAGTGGAGTGCTCTGGGCTTCTAATGGCTGGTAGAGACCTTGAGCATCAACATTTCAATATTTGTTCAACCTCCGTAGCGGGCTCTATCGGCCATTATGGCCTGTCCCTTGATAAAGGCCCTCGTCTTCGGCTCGGGCCTTTATCGCTAGCAGGTCCAGCCCGCTACGGTAGCTCTAAGGCTATATTATTATGCTGCACTATGCCTTGCCCAGAAAACAATACCATATTCAGAATATAACCAGCACCTGTGGGTAGCCAGTCTACAACCCAGAAGGGGGTCTCGCATGTAAGTTTGCCATCCAAGCCAATGTGTCTCAGTGCCTTGTGCCAAATGTTCAACATCAGGGTCGTGGGTGGAGACAGGTTGGTGGGAAGTGTGGACTAGCAGTGAGCTTTGCAGAACAAATCTATTTCCAAACTGGGTTATCCCTGTCCCCAAAGATCCAATCATTGATGGCAACTAAGGGAGAGGCCCAATAACAAACTGACATTCGACATACCAAGGCATCCCTGGTAGTGTGATTGTATGCATTGGCAATGGATACTCGTGGTGGTTTGCCCGACCAGAGGAACATAGTAAAGGTAGCTGGTATGGTATTGAAGAGCTTGTGGGTAGTTTTGCATGACGTACAGGAATTTAGGGATAATAATCATTTTTAATAAGGCAATTTTACTGATTGATAGCAGAAGAGTTTTATTTCTGTGTAGGTGATCATTTATTTGAGTAATCGGAGACGAGGTATTATTGAGTGTCCATGTCATATGGGTTCGAAGGGCTATTATTATCAATTTTTGATTTGGACATATGGCTGCCATGGCACCTCTTTCACTGCCCCATTAAGTGACACAAGGACAGATTTACTACAGTTAATTTTAAGTCTGAAAGCATCTTCATATAGCCTCAGTATTTGCTGAATTTAAGGGTCCATTTCTTGAGGGTCGCAGATAAATAGAAGCATGTCGCCCGCGTACAAAGAGACATACTTTTCCAACAGGTTTCCCACTTTGAATCAGCTTTTGTTTATTTTCACGTTAGCTCATGTCTCACTCCAACTCCTAACAATAACGTCACTTTAACTATTGTTTTTCCAGTTAATTTCTGGGTTTTATTTAATGTAAGTTAAGTTTTTCCACAAATAGATACATATGTGTCTACCAACATGTTACTATTTTAGAATTTGGGAGCTGTTAAGTGACTGAGAAGATGGGTAGGCTGAGGAAACAGATATGGAAAGCGGATGCAGTACTTATGCAGATGTCTCTTTCATAATGTGCCCGTTTAACACAAAAGATTGTAGTAGGTATTCACACTTAGATATTATAAGCAAATATACAAATTAACATATTGTAATGAATTAAGTTAGCTTAAACACTGATGCCATTTTGAATGTCATCTTTACAAGTTTAAGAATAATAGGCCTGTTTACTTACTCATGCAGTTGCTTTACACAAGATGTTTCTCTCTTTCTTCCCACTGGAGATACTGTATTTTTCCAGAAGCCTTCTGTTAGTTAGTGAATAGGCATTTGGTATGTATTAGACAACTGATAGTAAGGTTCTCACCTGGAGCACAGGAAGATGCCAGGAAACGCAACTTGTGGGAAGAGTTGTCTGAACCACAAGATACTATTTAAAGTAACAATTCAAGGACTTAATCATGTATGAAGGATTGTAAAGACGTGTAAAACTGGGGAGTTTACCTGCTCCCAGAGTTTGGTGAAGACTGATTGGTTCACAGGAGTGGAAATGGGGAGAAATGTTGCAGGTAGATTTTGTGTCTAATTATAATAACTAGTGTTTTAGATTTGGGTAGGGCATATGTTGTAATAAAGATAGGCAGTCCAGGTAGATTTCCATGTAGATTTATTGTAAGCAAGATGTTACAAGGTTGAGAGCCCCACCAGGAGCAGCCTCCCTGCTGCTCAGCCCTTCCTCCAACTGACACTCTCTCTCATCCAACATTCCATAACCAGCTCTCACACCAACATTCCACTCCACAGACACACAGGCTGAGCAGCAGGTATAACACATCTCCCTTTCTTAATATCAATACAAATCAACAGCAAAAGAATCACGATAAAACAGATGCATGTAGAAGATGGCAATAATAATTACATGCAAGAGAGGGGCAACATGCAATACATGTAGATGGCGAAATACATGTATACAAAATAGCAAAAGATAAATATTTGGAAGAAGTAAAAGATTACGCAATCCAGCAATTATAACACTCACCACTTCTCCCTTTGTCATACAAACAAAACAAAACCCACACTCCTTAAAACCAAGCCAAAGCAACACACGCAGTACCACGCCAGCAAAGCACAAACAAAACCCTAAAAACCAAACAAGCAGGCTGGCCAGACCAACAAGAGGTAGGAAGGGTCCCAACTAAAAGGCGCGAGAGGAAACGTAAAACAGATACAATAAATTCAGTACCTGATGAAAAGCAAGCAAACACACACATACAAACAAGGAACTCCACCCAAACAAAAATTGGGTTGTGAGGTGTGGAAAGGGCACTCCACACTGAACCTGAAGAAAAGCAATCAGAAACTCCACCAAAACCAAAGATTGGGTTGTGATGTGTGGAACACTCCACACTGAACCTGAGAAAAAGCAATAATACACTCCACCCAAACCAAAAATTGGGTTGTGAGGTGTGGAAAGGGCACTCCACACTGAACCTGAAGAAAAGCAATCAGAAACTCCACCCAAACCGAAGATTGGGTTGTGATGTGTGGAAAATAAGCTCCACACAGAACACTTGTACAATGCACACTTCACATGAAAATACGTAATAAGGGTCCGCACCACAATGGGTGGTAAATCATCACCAACCCAAAACCACGTAAAAGTGGGAAACATCAACACAATAATATACGACCCATCAATTAAATCCAATCTCCTGACAAATAAAGGATTAAGCACAGTAAAATTTAAAGCAAGAAACAACGTACAACATCCTATCGCAACCCTGACGTGCGCAGGAAATAAAAAGGATAAGGCACAGCACAGAACCCCCTGCACAACATCAAGAAATGTAAGGTAAACCTCTCAGGGATAAAAAAAAACAGCACACATGCAACGTATAAAAAAAAAACAAGTGCAGAACTTCAAATGTGAGCAGAATTAGAAATAAGGTTCAGAGAAACTGCATGGAAAACAACAAGTACACGGAGAAACTGTAAAATGCCTACAACAATAGTGCTATCAGGTAATACAGGCACACACACTACAAAAGCATGACAAATAATCATGAAAGAAAGTAAATAGGCATTTAAACACAAGTTAAACACAACATAAATAACGAGATGTTGACTAGCATTAAGCGACCTCTCACAAGAAGTATGACACTGTCCCAAAAACAATAAATTAAAACAAAGTAGTCACCGTGGTCTGCAGTGAGGAAAACATGCTTAGGCTTGAAGGACATGTGGGAAGAAAATCGGAAAGAAACAGTACCTTGCTGGAAGATTTCAAATGTCTTGCATTTCACTAAATGAGGATCGTAAAGACTGGAAGGCAGGTAAGGAAATTGCAGTTAAAGTGTGCATTTTAAACTAAAAGAACTGGAACACTGCAAATATCCTCGACGAAGACACAGACTGCAGTTTAAAAGAACACTGCGACGTTACAAGTCCAGTGCAAATTCTAGTAAAATAAACATGGTTGGCAATGAGGAATCTTCAGGAAGCCACGTAATAGGGGAAAGAAAACAGAGTTGCTCCAATCCCAACGCACCGGTGATGCCGCGCAGGGTGGCTCACGGCAAAACGGTGCACCAAAACCTCCAAAACAGCCATGAGTCTTGAGAGGGAGAAGACGTCATCAATGATCGAACGGAGACACTGCAGAAAAGCTTGAAACAGGTAAGGCAGCGCGCGAAGGATGTATGCGCACTGTGCAGAGCTCGTGAGGAATTTGAAATGAGGTCGTGCCAGCATTTTCGAATAGCAGGACGGCGGTTAATTAACGCTCACAGTCTGAAGGTCTCAGGTGACGAATAGGAATAATGGACAGAAGTTTTCACAAGCTTAGCAGGGTGAACAGTAGCCCTTCCACAGGATCAGTAAATTGTACACTTCCACACGAGGGCTCAGGGGACATCACTGGCAAAAACAGTGAAAGGTACATCTTCAAACATTACTCTTGCCATGAAGTTTGCAGCATGAGACAGTAAACAGCACGAAAAACGCAGGTGTTTCACAGCACAGTGTGATGGAGACACAAACAAGACGCGAAAACGGCTTCTGGAGACTGGCAAAGAATGAACAGGGCACTGCAGTTCAAGTATCATTTAAAACAGGCACAGTGAAGAGTGGTAAACTTGGGTTGGGTTACAGCAAGTAGAATCCAGCAGTGAGGAATGTAGAAGAAGTAGCAGGAACTGACAGGCAGCAGAACATGTAAACTCTTTTCCAAAGAAGCAGTACAGGCAGCAAAGCAGGAAAAGTTCATTAAAACAGTAGGCGAGCAGAAGCAGGCAGAAGGTTCGCTCTTCAGGGAACTGCACTTTGTGAAGACACTGTCCCAAATTGGCAGGAAGGGGACCACTGTCCCAAAGGAGCTGGAGAGGGAGAGAAGTAAAACAGGAACTGGCACTTACGTGTTGGGGCGACCGATGGAGTGGTCACTGGTGGGGCTCTGGGTGCCAGATTCATCAAGTTCTTCTTCAATTTCTTTAGTTTCAATTCACTTACTTCAGGCATGACAGGTTTGAGTCCAAAAAGGTGGCAGACGTAGGTTCTTCCTTCTTAAATCGTCGCCAAAATATGTTGTAATAAAGATAGGCAGTCCAGGTAGATTTCCATGTAGATTTATTGTAAGCAAGATGTTACAAGGTTGAGAGCCCCACCAGGAGCAGCCTCCCTGCTGCTCAGCCCTTCCTCCAACTGACACTCTCTCTCATCCAACATTCCATAACCAGCTCTCACACCAACATTCCACTCCACAGACACACAGGCTGAGCAGCAGGTATAACAGCATATCTGAGAGATACTTGCTGACTTCGAGATGAGAAGATCCTTCTAGCCTCTGCTAATCTCCACTGCATGAGTGCTAAAGCTTCATGCCTATGCAGAGGGACATCTTAAGGATTTGGGGGGCCCTGGGCCAAACGCATTTTGGGGGCCCCTGTTTAGAACAGCTTTGAATATATGATCCAATTTCAGCTCTTTCATGCCCTCTTTGTCCAGGTTACTGACAGTGCACAGGCAAACTCCTCCAAATTCTAAATGTGTTTACATCTAGTATTAAGGGATAGTGACTTGTATTTTCAATATTGTAATACAAAAGTGTTAGAACTGGGGGTCTCTAGTTGGCAATGGTATACACCTTTGACCAAATAGGGACCCTTGCTTCTAGTCAGGGAAAGGGGGATTACACTACTGGATAACCCCTGCTCACCCCTTTGGTAGCTTGGCACGAGCAGACAGGCTTATCTCAGAGGCAGTGTGTTAAGCATTTGTGAACACATACAGTAATACAGTGAAAACACTACAGATGGACACCACACAGGTTTTATATAAATAAGTATTCTTTATATAGACTTAACACAAGACCATAAACGACAAAAATCCACATTATTGTACTCAAAATAGACTTAAAGATGGTAGAAGTAACTTAGTTCAAGATGATGATAAATGCGACACGTTTCTTCACAAAAGTACCTTGGATGCGTAACGCAAAACAAACAAAGGGTCCGCAGGGAGGGCTATGCGGCAAGCAGGCGCCTCGATGCGGTGCGACGATCCGGTGTGATGCGATGAGAGTGCGCTCTTGATGCGATGCGACGACGTGGAGATGATGCGTGCACACCCGACGGCCGTGCGGCGAACTCTGTACCTTTGGAGCCGTGACAGGCCCTGCGACACGCCTCTCCGGTGATGCGACGGCAGGCAGCTGCGACAGTGACACGCTTCTCCGGTGATGCGACGGCGACCCTTGCGGTGGCGACACGCTTCCCCGGTGATGCGACGGCAGGCAGTTGCGATGAAGACACACTTCTCCGGTGATGCGACGGCAGGCAGCTGCGACGAAGACACGCTTCTCTGGTGATGCGGCGGCGGCCTCTGCGGCGGCGACACGCTTCTCCGGCGATGCGACGGCAACAGCTGCGACAGCGCCACGCTTCTTCTCGTTGAGTCGCGCTTCCAGCTCCCAGTGACACGCAGGCTTCTGCAGACAGAATCCCCAGCAAGGGAATTCAGGAGGGAGCTGGTGGTGAAGTCTTGTAGCCCTGAGACTTCAGCAGGAGGCAAGCTCTAGTTCAAGCCCTTGGAGAAATATTCTGCAAGATGATGAAAGTTCTTTGAAAGTTCCTTCTCCTTTCCTTGGCAATGAAGACCACTGCAGGCCAACCCAGCAAACAGCACACTGGCAGAGGGGCAGTTCAAACTCCTGCAGCTTCCTTGGTTCTTCCCCTTGGCAAAGGTTCGTCTTGTTGTTCCAGAAGTGATCTAAAGTCTTGGGGTCTGGGCCCCAATATTTATACTAGCAAATCCTTTGTCTCTGAAGGCAGAGAGTGTCTGTACCTAGTCCAAACCAGTTCTGGGTGCATTCTGCCAGTGCACACCTTCTTCCTTTGTCAGTGTGGGCCAGGGTCATCAGAGGCACCCCAGGAGGTGGAGCCGGCATTGTGGAAGGCAGGCACAGCCCTATTCAGGCCCAGGTGCTACTCCTCCCACCACTCCCAATGCAGATAGGTCTAATCAGCCTAGTGCTGACTCACCCTGTCTCCTGGAGCACCCCAGCCCCTGTCACTCACAAAACCAGACATACAATACACAAGCTAGCAGAGGCAGGCTGGATGGTTAGGCAAGAAAATACCTACTTTCTAAAAGTGGTATTTTCAAACACAGAATGTTAAAACGAACTTCACTAAAAGATGTATTTTATCATTCTGAGTTCAGGCATACTAAACTCAAATTTCTACCATGTTCCCGGGTCAGTTAGGATTATAAGAGGTTATAATCAAGCTGCCCATTCTGGCCTATGGGGACAGGTAGCCTTGCAATAGTGAAAAACGAAATTGGATGTAATTCACTATAAGGACAGGCTACACACATCAGGGCATGTCCTACCTTTTACATACAATGCACCCTGCCCTTGGGCCTACCTTAGGGGTGACTGATATGTAGAAAAGGGAAGGTTTAGGGACTGGCAAGTGGGTGCACTTGCCAAGTCGACATGGCAGTCCCAGACTGCACACAGGCTCTGCAATGGCAGGCCTGAGCTACACTTTACAAGCTGCTTCTGTTGGTGGCACAACTAGTGCTGCAAGCCAACCAGCAGCATTTGATTTACAGGCCCTGGGCACCCATGGTGCACTATACTAGGGTCTGGCAAGTAAATCAAATAATCCAATCATGGAGTCACTAATTCAGTATACAATTTACAAAAGAGAGCATATGCACTTTAGCACTGATCAGCAGTGAAAAAGTGCCCAGAGTCATAAAACCACCAACAACAGGTCAGAAGAAATACAGGAGGAAGGCAAAAAGTTCAGGGATGACCCTGCAAAAAGGGCCAAGTCCAACACAACCCCCTTCCAGCCAAAACGCAGGGTAGACCAATCACTACCTTGATGGGATTCCCTGCTTTGGGCGATAGAACATGGACCCTGGCCCGCAACTGCAGGGGCATACTCCAGTTCTACGCCAATCTGAACCTATTTGGGTCCCTCTGTCTATACTCTCAGGGCCCACCAAGCTAACCCCTGGGGAACCCTTCTCCTCACCTGTGGACACCATCTGTGCAGCACCAAACCTTATCTTGCTCACAGGTGTGTCCCAACAGACAGACAGCAAGCCACAATGACCACTGACAGTGGTCAGTGATGAGACCCAGGCCTTATGCCTCTCAGGGCTCTCAAACCTTTATGGTGTCAGAGAGCCGGGGGCAGTAGCCCCAGGTGCTTGGCACCCTTTGTCCACTCTCCCTCCTGTCAGGTCAGGTATGACATCCTGACACTGACCCACCAGCCCCGGGCCTGTACCTGGCGGCTGGACAGGAGACTGGGGTGGGCTTTCCCACACCCGGTCCTCCTCCTCCTCGGGGCTCTGCACCCTCCCACTTGGAGTGGTAACCCCTTCCAGAATTGTCAGGGTGCCTGTGACAGGTGTCCTGCACAATTCGCCACCAGTTCAGGGGTTCTATCCTGCAACTGGGCTTCCAGGTCAGGGGGGACACCCCGAACCTGGGCCTCCAACCTAGGGTCTAAACCCTCCAGTTGAACCGGGGTCAGAGGCGAGGACTCCCTCCCTCTGCACCCCCTTCCAAAGTGCTGTACCCTCCCACCTGGAGTGGTACCCCTAGAAGACCAACCGGGCAGGACACTGTTTACAGTTGTCCCTCCCTCCAGGTCAGACAACACCTGAACCTGGCTTCCCAACCCAGGGACCAACCCCTGCGGTTGACTACTTGCCCGGCACACCAGGACTTCATGGGGAGCACATATGCCCCCCCGAGGGTGACACACAACTCATGTGTCGTGTGACAGTCTGCCTGGCGAAGATCTTCCGACCCCTGTCCATCTGACAGTGCATGAAGATTCCCCAGGACAGAAGTGGTGTCACCATGGTCATTCATTGGTGACTCAGCCCTTCTGGCTGGCCCCTGACCCACTGGTTCTTCCACTGGGGACTCTTTCCCCCTCTCACTCCTCAATCTGGACTTCTGCACCCTCCACTTAGGAGTGGCACTGCCAGACACCAAAACTAATGGAGGCCTGCTTACAGACACTCCCAGTTCACCAGACACTAGGGGATCCTCCTCAATGGGCGGCCCATCAGGACAGACTAGGCTCCCTACCTGGTGTTCCCTTAAATAACCACCCAGTCCCTGAGACTGAGGTTGGGCACTATCGGGACGCATCCCAGTCTCACTCCTTCTTCTTGAAGACAGGACGTGAGGCCCTACACCCCTCCCACTACAACGGGACCTAGATGGGCTACTCTGAACCACCTCCACCACTCTGGGTTGGAAGATACCTGAGCCACTGCCCTTAGGGTCACTCCCCAATGCCTCTTCAGACCCTCTGGAATTCACAAAAAGGTCTGCCTCCCTGGTGAGCTCCCTGGGGTCAGAGAACTCACTCTCCAACAGGTGTTGGCATAGCTCTGGAAAACAGGGACTTACAATATGCTCTCCCACAATTGGATCACACAGCCCCCTACAAGGGTTAACCAAACTATCCTTTACCTCACCATCCAGTGCCTCACACACGTAAACCACACCACTCTCCTGAGACTGGCAAGACAGTATCTGACTGTCTCTGTCACTCAACCCACACTCTTCTGGGCGGTCTTCACACTCACACACCAGGACTTCAATCATGGGGGAACCCCTCTCCCTGTACCTCTCATCTAGAGTCAGTAGAGTGTCCCTCCCACCACTAGGACCATGAACCCCTGCGTCAGTTTCCCAATTCACCTCAGGGACACTGCACCCCACTGGAGCTACCTCACATCCTAGAACCTCCTGGTGTATGTTAACCCCCTCCAAGTCGGGCGCCACATCTCTGGGTGTGTGCACTACTCCCTCAGCACTAGGTAACCTAATTTTGCTGCCACCATCTGAGCCGGATTCCACCTCCAACTCAGCCAAGCTCGCTTTCTGAGCTACACACATTTCTTGTTGCTGGGCTGAAACACTCATGGCTTCAAGCCTCTCGAGCTCCAAATCAAGCTCCCTCATTCTCAACTCATGTTCCAATCTCATCCTCTCCCTCTCCAAGGACAACCTGCTATTCTCTAGGTCCCTTTGGCCCTCCATCTGGAGCCTGGCCATCTCCAGTTCGTGCACCCTATCTCTCTCCCTGTCTTCCAGCTCTCCTGGGGACAGGCCTTTGGAAGAGACGCTACTGCCAGGCGGGGACGGTACCCCTTCCCTGGCTGGAATCAATGGTATATTCAGCTGCCCCTCTGCAGTTCAGGGGTATTTCTTGCTTCCACCCAGGCCCTCAGCGCCTTTTGGTATTCATCCTTTTTGGCAATGCCTTGGGTAGCAACTTTAATTTTTTTGCAAAAGCGCTTCAGCTGTTTCACATTGTAGGTTTCCAACCTCTCTTCCTCAAAATCTAGATCCATAGATGCAACAGATGCTGGTCGGCTCATGGTAGTAAGAATTGGCAGTTCTCAGAAAAAATAACAGTCCAAGGAGAAAAAAATTCTACCAAAAAAGTATGTGGTTGCGTTTGGTCTGCATTCACTAGTAGTGTACACCAATCACTGTATATGAGTCACAAATGCAAGTCCAGAATCCTCACCGCTGACCACCAATGTTTGAACTGGGGGTCTCTAATTGGCAATGGTATACACCTTTGACCAAATAGGGACCCTTGCTTCTAGTCAGGGAAAGGGGATTACACTACTGGATAACCCCTGCTCACCCCTTGGTAGCTTGGCACGAGCAGACAGGCTTATCTCAGAGGCAGTGTGTTAAGCATTTGTGAACACATACAGTAATACAGTGAAAACACTACAGATGGACACCACACAGGTTTTATAAAAATAAGTATTCTTTATATAGACTTAACACAAGACCATAAACGACAAAAATCCACATTATTCTACTCAAAATAGACTTAAAGATGGTAGAAGTAACTTAGTTCAAGATGATGATAAATGCGACACGTTTCTTCACAAAAGTACCTTGGATGCGTAACGCAAAACAAACAAAGGGTCCGCAGGGAGGGTGATGCGGTGCGATGATCCGGTGTGATGCGATGAGAGTGTGCCCTTGATGCGATGCGACGACGTGGAGATGATGCGTGCATGCCCGACGGCCGTGCGGCGAACTCTGTACCTTTGGAGCCGCGACAGGCCCTGCGACACGCCTCTCCGGTGATGCGACAGCAGGCAGCTGCGACGGCGACACGCTTCTCCGGTGATGGGACGGCGACCCTTGCGGTGGCGACACGCTTCCCCGGTGATGCGACGGCAGGCAGTTGCGACGAAGACACGCTTCTCTGGTGATGCGACGGCAGGCAGCTGCGACGAAGACACGCTTCTCTGGTGATGCAGCGGCGGCCTCTGCGGCAGCGACACACTTCTCTGGCGATGCGACGGCAACAGCTGCGACAGCGCCACGCTTCTTTTTCGTTGAGTCGCACTTCCAGCTCCCAGCCACACACAGGCTTCTGCAGACAGAATCCCCAGCAAGGGAATTCAGGAGAGAGCTGGTGGGGAAGTCTTGTAGCCCTGAGACTTCAGCAGGAGGCAAGCTCTAGTTCAAGCCCTTGGAGAAATATTCTGCAAGATGATGAAAGTTCTTTGAAAGTTCCTTCTCCTTTCCTTGGCAATGAAGACCACTGCAGGCCAACCCAGAAAACAGCACACTGGCAGAGGGGCAGTCCAAACTCCTGCAGCTTCCTTGGTTCTTCTCCTTGGCAAAGGTTCGTCTTGTTGTTCCAGAAGTGATCTAAAGTCTTGGGGTCTGGGCCCCAATATTTATACTAGCAAATCCTTTGTCTCTGAACGCAGAGAGTGTCTGTACCTAGTCCAAACCAGTTCTGGGTGCATTCTGCCAGTGCACACCTTCTTCCTTTGTCAGTGTGGGCCAGGGTCATCAGACGCACCCCAGGAGGTGGAGCCGGCATTGTGGAAGGCAGGTACAGCCCTATTCAGACCCAGGTGCTACTCCTCCCACCACTCCCAATGCAGATAGGTCTATTCAGCCTAGTGCTGACTCACCCTGTCTCCTGGAGCCCCCCAGCCCCTGTCACTCACAAAACCAGACATACAATACACAAGCTAGCAGAGGCAGGCTGGATGGTTAGGCAAGAAAATACCTACTTTCTAAAAGTGGTATTTTCAAACACAGAATGTTAAAACGAACTTCACTAAAAGATGTATTTTATCATTCTGAGTTCAGGCATACTAAACTCAAATTTCTACCATGTTCCCTGGGTCAGTTAGGATTATAAGATGTTATAGTTCAATATCTTTATTATTTTTTAAAAAAATAAAAGTTCATACAATCATAATAAAATGCAATACAACAGCGCATTGTGATCAATAAATAAGTGAAAAATTGAGTAAATTCAAACTCTAAGATAGAATTCATATCAGAAAAATAATGAAATCACAAGAGGCATAGAATCAATATATTATATATAGTATATGTTATAGATTTAATATCATAAAGCCTGGGTGAGTGAAAACCGATAGAAGAATAGCTCCTACTAAATAAATATCAGAAAAAATTAGTTGTATTGCACAACAACGAAAAGTACCATAGAGAAAGAAAGAAGAGAAAAAGAAAGAATAGATAAAAGTAAAGAAAAAAGAACCAGGAAACAAAGGAAGAGAAAGAGGACAAGAGATAGATAGATAGATGGGGACAACTGCTACAGTGAGGAAAACAACTTAAGAAGTAGAGACAAAAGGATATTGGGCTACCAACCCCTGAGAAGACAAATTCATATATTTATCCAGTGAACTCCAAATAGTATTAGAAATGGAAGGAGTATAATGCTTCTCTTCAACAGAAGTATGAGCCCCACGAAGTTATGATACCCATGCCCACCAAGTATGATAAGACAAGAGATTAAAGGATTTCCACTCAGTTAAAATAATTTTGACAGCAATTGATATAAGGAGATCTAATAGCTGCATATCCGTATCAGTCAGGGGTAAAGGAGTCAATGCAGCCCATGGTCCTAATAAGATCATAGGTAATGAGAGCTCCAATGGAATATCAAAAATTAATGATAAGTGTTTCTGAACTAAATCCCAAAAGGATTGTAATAACGAGCATTCAAAAAACATATGTTGGTGAGTGCCTGAAACCAAATTGCAATTCCAACAAAGATCATTATCCCTAAGCTTCAACTTGTGTAAGCGAGCAGGGGTCCAATGTAGGAGATTCATTGTAAAGAATTTAGATTGAATAAGAGAAGGAGCAATCTTATTCCGTAGTGAAAGCTTCCCAATCAACTGCCAGGACTCTTGTGAGATAAGTTTAAAAATCTCGCTATCAAAATGATGTGACCATTTATCTTGTGTAATAGTAGACTGCGAAGAAAGAGGCGCAGATAAAAACTTGTATATCTTCGAGGCAGTATGACCTGAACGAGACCACATAGAAAGAAGTGAAATAGTAGTCGAATCTGTACAGAGGGATATTTTAGAGAGGGCAACCTTTAATTTTAAAAAGGAATAGAAATCCATATTATTAAGGTTATATTCTCTGGCCAAAGAAGAAAAGGGAAAAGGATCATGATTAGAATCATAAAGATGTTTGACCAACGTAAGACCTTTAGTAGCCCAGGAAGTCATCGTAACAGGATCAATATCGGTAACAATTTTAGGATTATACCATAAAGAAGACCACCTCGATTTGTGAATGGATTTGAAAACCTTTTTGTCTATATATTTTAGTGCATTAACTGTGTCTGAAATAATACGGGCTGAATGAGGTAGCACAAGTTTGGAAGCAGTGAGAAAGGAAGGGGTAGAAAGCGGAGAACACAACTCACGTTCAATATAAATCCATGGAGGGATATAGTGGAAATCCGATAAGAACCAAAGAGCACCCTGAGACGAAAAAAAGGCAATTTGATACAAGTTCCAGTCTGGAAGATTACATCCACCCAGAACATATGATTTCTTAAGATGTTTATATGCAATTCTAGCACGCTTATCACACCACAAAAATGTTGACGTAAGTAAATCAAACTCATGAAAAAAGGATGAGGAAAGCTTTACAGGCAGCATGGAGGATAAAAAGTTAATAATCGGAGTTATCATCATTTTAAGAGTTTGAAGTCTTCCCCACCAGGAGATATATTTCGGAGACCAGGAGGACAAAAGATCTTTAACCTTAGCTAATATGTGAGATTCATTATAAGAAATAGTATCTAAAAGATTGTTACAAAACCAAATTCCTAAGTATTTAATTCGAGTCGATTGCCATTTGAAACCGGCCTCACCCATGTGAGAAGGGAAACACAACGCATTAAGAGGGAACATTTCCATCTTTTCTTTGTTCAGAGTATACCCTGAGACGAGCGAAAACTCTTTAATAGTACTAGAGATAGCAGGAATGGCAGTAGCAATATCTTCAGAAAAGATGAGAACGTCATCCGCATAAGCAGCCGTTTTAATTGCATGTGAACCAAACTGAAAGCCTTTGATATCCTGATTTAAATTGAGTAACCGAAGGAGTGGGTCTATAGACAATAGAAAAAGAAGGGGTGATAACGGACATCCCTGTCTAGTGCCCTGACGCAGATTAAAAAAAGAAGACGTAGCCCCATTGATTCTGATGTTAGCTTTAGGTTGCGCATATAGGGACATTACCATATTGATAAAAGAATCCCCTAGATTATGAGATTGAAGCACTGCTTGTAAAAACGGCCAAGAAACTTTGTCAAAAGCCTTTTCGGCATCAAGAGCAATCGCAGCCGATGGCAAAGCAGAGAGTTTCGCTTTCTCCAAAATATGACAAAAGGTTCGGATATTATCTCTAGCAAGTCTCCCTTTTACAAAACCAGTCTGAGAACCATGGATAAGACTAGGGATATGTCCCTATAGGCGTTTAGCCAGAATTTTGGCAAAAATCTTAGCTTCCATATTTAATAGTGAAATTGGATGGAAATTTTTAGGGTCAGAATGATCTTTGCCCTCTTTCGGAATCACGACAATAGTAGCCTCAGCGGCTGAGCCAGAGACTTTACCAGACATGACAAAATTATCAAAAACATCCTTGAGATATTTTATTATTGAGGATGAAAATGTCTTATAAAGCAATAGGGTATCCATCAGGCCCCGGAGCCTTCCCCGACCGAGTCGCCCTAATGGCTTGAATTATCTCTTCAGAGTCAATCGGTTTTCCCAGAGCAATCATCTCCGACTGTGAGATAGTATTTGTAGGAATCGAGGTCAAGAATTGCTGACACTCAGATAAATTGCATTGATCTTTGGGAGTGTATAGCTTTTCATAGAAATCGCGAAAAACTTCAAGAATTTCTTGGGTATGGAATTTTCTAGAGCCACTGTTGTCATTAATGTAGGAAATCTGGGCAGTTTTGACATTCGTGTTCTGATACTTTAAAGTGGCAGCCAACATGTTACCGGCTCTATTTTGTAATAGCAAGCGTCTAGATTTTTGAGCATGTATACCCAAATAAGCTCTCTTAGTGACAATGGAGTTGAAAGAGTATTTCAAATTCTTGATGTCTTGCAAGAGAGACTTATCATTAGAACTTCTATATAGTATTTCTTTACGTTTGATCTCATCTCCCAAAGACTGCAGTGACTTTTTAATATCACTATTCCTTTTTGAATTTTTTTTGATAATATGACCCCTAATAGTGCATTTAAATGCATCCCATAAAACTATTGGGGAATTCACCGAGGACTCATTATCTTTGAAGAAATTAACAATTTCCTCAGATAGTTCTTTAACTTCATCCTTATCATCCAAAATCTCTGTATTGAGCCGCCAAGTACGAGGTCCTTTTTTATCCGCCAGATTAAGGAGAGTGAATGAGACAGCTGCATGATCAGAAACAACTATTGGATGAATTATAGCGTTTCTAGTATGTTTTAAAAGAGCAGCATCAACTAGAAGATAATCGATACGAGAGAAACTGGAATGTGGAGAGGAGAAAAACGTGAAATCACTACCCGTAGGGTTATGCAACCTCCAAACATCAGAAAGCTGATGAGAAGAACACATATTGAGCAATAGTTTATGTGACCTGGGAGGACGAAAATTAAAAGCAGAGTGTCTATCTAAGATAGGATCCAAAGGCAAATTAAAATTCCCACCAACAATTGTTCTAGCATTTTGAGGGATGTCAGAGAGCTTTTTATTTATGGAACGCCAAAAGAGTTGATCATTAATGTTGGGGGCATAAATATTCATAACATATAAATCATCTGAACCATTGGACAAGCGAGAAAGCAGCCATCTACCATCCGTATCATGCTCAGCCGTAACAATAGAGAGACCAGAGTTTTTAGAAATCAAAGTCACAACCCCGTTCTTTTTACCAGAGGCTTCAGAACAAGCAACATCAAGAACCCACTGCTTTCGCAGAAGCAAAGCTTCCTTAAAGGCTATCTTAGTCTCCTGAAGAAGAACAATATCGCCAGATAAGCTTTTGCAATAATCTAGGATCTTGGCCTTCTTAACAGGGTGATTCAGCCCACGAACATTAAGAGAGATTACATTTAGACCAGACATATATAGACATAAGATAACACAAATAAAAACATTTGATAAAGGAGAAAGGGAAGATAATCCAATAGGTCATCAGGTATAGGGATGAATGGAAAGCAAGAAAAACGTAACAAATGAACCGAAGCAGAAGTCCCCAGAGTAGAAAAGATAGAAGGAAGAGAGGAAAAAACTAGAAAGAAGAAAAGAAAGAGAAAGGGTACTCCAAAGAAAAAAGGAGCATAAAAAAAGAGGAACCCCACCAGGGTATGTCTGTAAGAGACATTTTGCATGGGGGAAATAACGTGGAGGAGCAACCACAGAGGCCAACACATACAGTGCAGAGCGCTCACAAATAGTTGATTAAGCAACGGAATATTAAATATAAATGTGTACTATATTATCAATAGTCCATCAATAGGATCAAAAAATAAGAGTTCCAGAGACTACTTAATCGAAGAGTGATCAACACATTATCATATCTTAAATAGAAAGGGGAGACAGCAATATCAGTTAATATTAAATTAAGGCATCAATAGCAGATAACAATAGATAATTCAAAATCTATAGAATATATCATACTTGAAGAGAGACCAACATATAGTCATTTAGAAATCAATATTAGATATATGGAGAATTAAGAGGTAAATAACATATTCCACATAGGAAGTAGTTCATGACTTGGGTGGGTGGACAAAATATCGAAAACATAAATATCGTCGGACAGAATATCGTGTCAAAAATATCGAGGACAAGAATATCGTGCAGGTCATTTTCTATGGGTAAGTAAAGTTTTACTATATATAACTCCACATATATGTACTTTGACGATATATATATCTTCAAGGTACGTAGATCTGGAGTTAAGAATAGTAAATTGATACCCACCTATTTGCACTTACCTACTCGATATTCTTGTCCTCGATATTTTGGACACGATATTCTGTCCACACGATATTTTGTTTTCGATATTCTGTCAGTGAACCCATGACTTGAGTACATAAATAATGAAAACAAAGACAAATCAAAATAATAAATAAATTCATATATAAAATTGTAAAAACAAAATGCAGATGAATATAAGAAAAACAATAACGAACAAAGACACGGATAAATAATAACCACACGGAAAAAGATTAAACACCAGCATAAAATCAGAGAAAGAGAGGAGGAAAAGAGTCAATCGAAATGGAGAATAAACATACAGGCAGCTTGAAGGAAGGGAAAGAAAAACGAGCAAAGAGAAAGAAAAAATGAGGAAAATGGAGAAAAAATATATATCATTTAACATAAAAATAGTAAGAAAGAAAAGCCAGACGGAGACAAACTAACTAGAATTACATACCAACAAATATTCCATTAATAGAGACTAAGAAAAAAGTCCTCAAAAGGAGAAGCAAGTGAGTAGCAAACATAAACAAAGTTGGAAAAGATCAGAAATATAAAAAGATGATAAAGAAAAAAAAAAATGCGAAGTAGGGAAATAAAAGCACAATGACATCCAAAAGATAACAAGATAGCACCAAAAGAGTGCAAACGAATCCAATGAGAGCTCCAAATAGCATTCATAAAAATATGAGCAACCTTAAGACCTGTAAAGGAGAGAACAGTTAAAAGAAAACAACCAATATCGAGCAACATCATTCACAGTGAATAGTTATCATTACAAAAAAGAAAACAGAGAAGCACTATTAACCACACATTATGCGGTAAGGCACAGAGGGCATGAAACAAAATATCAGAACAAGAAGGACATTAAGAATGAGAAGTGCCAGGAAGAGACTCGGAGTCCATCTGTGATTCAGACTGATTATCCAAAAAAGTGGAAAGCTCTGCAGGCTCATAAAAAATCTGTGGGCGACCTCTGAAAGTTATTCTGAATCGCGAGGGACCTGCAAAGGAAAATGGAATATTCATATCTATAAGTCTTCTGCATAAATTCAAGAACCCTTTACGACGAATAACGGTGTCTCTAGCAAAGTCCTGTGATATTGATATTCTGTGCCCTTCCCATTGCAATGTTTTAATTTTCCTCATTTGAGCTAGGATTTGCTCAGTATGTTGATGACGCAGAGGTTTAAAAATCACCGGCCTTGGAGAAGATAACGTTTTGGGTTTAAAGGTGGGGACTCTATGAGCACGTTCTATTTCAAAGTCCTTTTGAAATAAAATGTTCAGGACAGAAGGAATCCAAGAAAGCAAAAAATCCAACACTGATGGAGCCGATTTCTCACAGTCTTCCGGTGAACCAAAAATTCGAAGGTTACTTCTACGATTCCTGTCTTCCTGTTCAGTCAGGTCTTTTCTCAAAGAAGCCAAGGAGCGCTCCACGCTTTGAACATGTTTAGCTTGCTTATTCGTAAAGTCTTCAACAAAGCTTATTCATGTTTCAGCATTGGAAACGCGTAATGAGAGATTTTTGAGATCATTTCGAATTGCCGCCACCTCAACTTGAAGTATATCAGTGTTTGTTTTAGTGCTTTGTGCTATGTCATGGACTGCATTAAGTTTCAGTAAAATAGTATCTAACGTTGAGGCAGAATCCATATTGCCCTTCGCTGAAATATCCGGAGTGGGGGAATTCTGTTTAGACCTCTTCAGATTTCCCTTCGAATCTCTATCTTTGGGGGTGACACCCATGCCTTCCGCCATTGGAATGATGAACAAAAAGAAACCACACAGAATAACTTAGGAACGTAGATGTTATCGTAGGACAGACTAAAATGCTGTTTGAAGTACTGAAGAACACCACCACTGGAGAGTACAACAAAGGGGATCAAGCACCGAAGAAGGCTTCAGACAATGGTGCTGAATAGATACTGCTTACCCAGTCAGAATCAATATGCTCTTCAGAGATTCCAAAATTACAAACTAACTGTTGAACATGTGGTTAAGCACCCCCACTGAAGTAAGGCCAACTGGATATCAGGCCGCAAATAAGGCACTTAGAGTTCCGATCAAAAATTCAGTCAGCGACCGCCATTTTGTAAAAAAGTTTATCTCCTCATAATAATGTCCCCTCAAGAAAAAGCAGCGCATAACATAAAGAGGTGTAAAAGATATCCTCACAATACCTCATCCATGATGGGAAATGTGCACAGAATCCCAATATGCAGGTCAGTACCTTGCTATTCGTCCCGTGAATCGGCAGGGACCTCCAATTCTGCCGCCATTTTGGTGCTCGAGCCCGAGGAGAAAGTCGCCGTGGAGAAAAACGCTGAAGGAGTGGTCCAAACGGCACGAAAATTGTTCTCAAGCGTCCCCAGGTGTTCCGCCGCTTAATTCCGCTACGTGGTGAATGAAAATCACCAGCGCAGCATGATTGAAGGAGCGATCGCACCGGAGATCTGACAGAGCTTAGAAAGACGCGACCATCTTGGTCGGGTGTCAAGCCACGCCCTGAGAATTATAAAATGTTATAATCAAGCTGCCCATTCTGGCCTATGGGGACAGGTAGCCTTGCAATAGTGAAAAACGAAATTGGCTGTAATTCACTATCAGGACATGCTACACACATCAGGGCATGTCCTACCTTTTACATACAATGCACCCTGCCCTTGGGCCTACCTTAGGGGTGACTGATATGTAGAAAAGGGAAGGTTTAGGGACTGGCAAGTGGGTGCACTTGCCAAGTCGACATGGCAGTCCCAGACTGCACACAGGCTCTGCAATGGCAGGCCTGAGCTACACTTTACAAGCTGCTTCTGTGGGTGGCACAACCAGTGCTGCAAGCCCACCAGCAGCATTTGATTTACAGGCCCTGGGCACCCATGGTGCACTATACTAGGGTCTGACAAGTAAATCAAATAATCCAATCATGGAGTCACTAATTCAGTATACAATTTACAAAAGAGAGCATATGCACTTTAGCACTGATCAGCAGTGAAAAAGTGCCCAGAGTCATAAAACCACCAACAACAGGTCAGAAAAATACAGGAGGAAGGCAAAAAGTTCAGGGATGACCCTGCAAAAAGGGCCAAGTCCAACAAACAGCAACTCACTTACATTAACGCAAATAATCTCTGTGACACCCTCTCATTTCCCATATGTCAGGTCCTGTTTTGATCTAAAAGAAACTTTTTTATGAATGTTGCTTGAAACTAAAACAAAATGTATCTGAAAAATGTCTGTAATAGACTCTCACACATCATCCACATTTAAAATAAATTAACACCTTTCAAAACAATCTGTTTAAGAATTATTCAAGTTCATCAGGACAAGACTCTCTGCAGAACAGAGCTGGGTCTATCAGGGGGCCCCTTGAAAGGCTGGGGCACTGGGCTAGAGCCCACTTTGCCCACGCCTTAAAACGTCTCTGCCTATGCATTTTTATTGTCTCATTAGAAACCTTCATTTGGTTTTCTGAAGCTGTGCAACATGTAAAGAAACATTGACAAAGCATAGGCGAAACCCATTGGCTTTGTCAATGCTTGTTTACTTACAGGTATAGACTATCTCATTTCTGTTGCAGGCATCCATTGATACATTCTTATATGTTGCAGACAGGAGCCCACAAACTCATGTTAACTGCCCATATCACATAGTTTGCAGATTTAAATTGTATTATTAGTTTGGACTTTTATCCCTAGTTTTTGGGTGTGTGACTGGATGCGCAATCTGGATTTTGTTTGAGTAACCTGATGTTCATGATGGCACTCTTATTCTGTTGTTTTTCCAAAGAACGACAACTTGTTCATCCATCACACAAACTGCATTAACTGTAGAGGAGACAATTCAACAACAAGCATTGGCAAAGTCCATAGGTCTCACCAATGTAAGAGCTATTGGCTTTGCCAATGTCTTTTAGTCATATTGCACAGCTGTGCAGCATAGCTGAAGAAAAAAAGTTGTTTTTCATAGAACTATAATGCAGCATAGAAGGGCTCGGCTGATTAACACCACTTCCTACCCACGACGGCCATGGGTTAAACTAAATTGTCTATAAAATAAAAATTGTGACCCTTTATTTTTCACTGAAAAAACAGGTCCTCATCTCATTATTGCTCAATGCATTGTTTTGGATGAAAACTGGACCATTCGGGCTAACGATAGGAATGCTGTGCCCAGGTTCCCGAAAGCTCAGTCAGCCTGGTTAACGACCATCGTAGATGATGAAGATGTTCTATCAAGCTGCTGCTTTACAAGGTCGGCAGCTGCGTCACAGCGCTGCATTGTCTGCCCACGTCTCCTCACAGCTGGGTTGCACCTGCAGAGCACCATTTCAGTCACAGTGATCTTGTGGGCTGCTCAGGGAGGCTGCACCGTTCGTTAGTTTTGCTCCCTGCCTGGAGACAGTTTGATCTCATGTACCCCACAATTGCAGTCCCTGACACGTAGGGTGCAGGTCAGCTCCCCCAGCTGCAACATTACACAATAAACGCCAATGTTCTGAGAGCTTATAAGATTCTGTATGCCATTCTCTCACTGTTGTTATGAACTTGTTATGTTTTGGATCTCAGTCCTGCGGCGGCTTTTTTCTTCTATTGTAGACTCTGCCTAAAAATAAAACTGCTTGAAAATGTGCATTGTCTACTTAAATTAAACTAACTCCCCTCCATCAAAGTGCCCTCATGCTATAACATGAACAACGGGTGGGTTGGTGGGGGCTAAAGAAATGCGATAAACGGGCGGGTGAAGAGAGGGATTAAGATAGATGTACAACAGAAACAGTACCCGTATCACAGCACGATCAGCAGAGGGACACTAATTAAGCTAAATAAATCTGTGCTTGATCCATGCTCCACAGAAGAACAGAAAGTGACGCCAAGGCGCATGCTGGCCAATTAAGAGGCACAAAAGAAAAGTGACAATTATTCCAATGGATGGTAAGCAATGGGTGGGCTGCAAGCACCAAATTGTACACAATAGTGCCTAGCAAGCAAGAGTGCATGCGCCAGCACATGCTGCTCAGCAGGCTCGGCCCTAAAAATGAGTAAATCGACACTGGTAAAGGTGTGCTCGATGAGGTAAAGGTAATGCCTTAAATTGTGAATTTCATATCTTTTGAGTATTGGTGTGTTGCCTCTATTGACACCGCCCTTAACTTTCCTTTATAACTATCCTTTAATTTAACATAAGCAGTGGTATGCCTAACATGAGATGGACAGGACTTCTTTTAGTTTTTGAAGGTATATCAGACATTTTTGAGAGCAGACTAACACAGGAATTGGTGGAACCAAGTCTAAAAGAGGGACATGGCTTCAACTATGATTTAAAGTTTAAATATCCAGTTCACTAAACTGGAAAAAAAGAAAAAGATAAGTTGGAAATTTTACTCCAGTAGATTCAAGTTTGGAGTGGAGTTTGGTCTATATGTAATTGTGAGAGAATTTCAGGAATATTTACAGAAGTTGTTGTTTCATGAATACTTAAATGTGCCAGTATTTCTTTATAAGGGATAAACAAGAATAATTTTGCTACTGTAAAACTGGTGCAAAAGTGCATTTTGACTTAAACCACTTATTTACTTATGTGTCCTTTATCTCCCTTGGAATATATTTTCCTACTGGTACAATTCCTTTTCCCTAAACCCAATCAACCTTATTGGTGTTTGCTCTCTATTGTGACCACCGTAAACATATTTACTTCTGGCCTTGATATGAGTACCTTTGTGAGCATTTCTAGGATGAAAAACTACCGGCAAATAGTTGCTGAATACCCATAAAAATACATGATTCTGGGTTCCTCCGACCCTGTAATGGTGGTCTCACACGGCAAAGCCCATAAGCCAACACCTGGTACTAGATTCATGAAGATAGAAATCCCACCAGACTGGCAGAATTTACATGTACAAAAGTCTAATTTATGAGGGTTAATCCAATCATCCTGGATTCTCTTAATCAGCAATGGGTGTTTACTATTGCAAATGATCATTCTTTTTCAGCTACGATGAGCTTTGGTTTGCAGAAACATTTTAACAATTGAGACCTCAATGGTTTTACCTGAGAATTTCTTGTCTTTAATCAACATTTTATGATCTCCCCAAAAAACCTTTCTAGACTCTTTCCTCCTCTATCCCTCCTTTATCCTATTCAGTCCAACTAACAGACTCACATGACACCGCTCCAATTAATAGTTTATATTTCCTTGTGCTAATCCACCACTAATCGACTCTGGGTTCTGGAGTAGCGTGCTATTCGCCGAAAATCGCTTGAATGCCTCGTCAGGGGTAATATATGCTTTATAAATAAAATTACAACTATCTAATTTGCCTAATTTAAATGTCATTCTTGCCCGCATCTTCTTTAATTTAGATTAGGGATTTTCCTTTGTCTAACACACTTGTTGCACATTTTGCATCTATTTGTAATTCTTACAAATGAGCTATTTAACCCTATTCTGAAATATCGACTTTAAGACAATTTGAATCTGTAATAATATGGTAACTAAATTTGCATACATAATAAACTAATGATCTAGTTTGAACTAATTTGTTAAATAAACCTCTTTTAAACTCACTTCAATTCTCCTTGTTGTTTCCTGTGAAGTCCCAATTGGTCTTCGCTGTCATAGTAATTAATGTAAATGATAGCTCCTTATCCCCTCTCCTTGTTGACTAATAAAGGTCCATAAGACCAATGGCGGGGTTATTTGATGACTATACGTGATGTTTGAGATACAAGAATCCTGGCTTTGGCACTAGGGAATTAACTGACATACTGCCACCGGTTTTGGAAGTACATGTGTCTCTCTGCATTTCAGAATGTTTTATTGATATGAATGAGGAAGATACTTGAGAACTCATAGAAAACGTGCCCTCGTTTTAGATTTCTAGAGCACTAACCATAGTTTCTATAACAATACAGCCGCCTCAATTGGTACCTTTAGTGCAGTGCAGTCGGCCACTGGCGTAGCAAGGGGGGGGCGGAGGGGGCGGTACGCCCCGGGCGGCACAAGATTGGGGGCGGCAGGTAAATTTATCGCCAGCACCCCCCCCCCCTGCTCTTAGGCGCTCGGCGGCGGCGGCGGCAAAAGGCAGGGACCGCCACGGGCGGCAGAGTGCCTAGCTACGCCACTGCAGTCGGCTGTGCAGTTAATGCATTCAGTTTTAGAGCTTTGATTTCATCAATGTGGAGATAAGGTTATCCCACACTTTTGTCATAAACACAGAATGCTAGTGCTCTAGTTGTTCATTTGAACACTGTGGGAAGCTGCAGTAGAACATGGGGGAATCAACTGACACGCTGCTGCTGATGTTGGAAACGAATGTTCACTCAGCATACCAGACTTTTTTCTGACATTGATTAGGAAGATATTTGTCAGATAGAAAAGACGTCCTCATTTTAGCTTTCTAGAGCACTAACCATACTTTGTACAAAATAATGAACCTCCTTATTTTGTTGATTTTTAAAGGAAATGCTTACTTTTACAGCTTTGATTTCATCAATATGGCGTTCAGGTGTGGCACACTTTAATCATAAATACAGAATCTTAAAACTCTAGTTGTTACTTAGTACACTGTGAGAAGCTAGAGTAGAACACTGGGGATTTAACTGCCAGGCTGCTCTGCTGTTGTTGCAAGCACATGTTTTACTCAGAAGATCAGACTTTATTCTCACATGGCTGAAGAAGATAGGGTGAACTTAATAAAATGTGCTCTTATTTTAGAAATCAGCTTTTTCTCAAACATTGTTCATCGAATCCCAGCAGAAGCTCAGTATTTTTCACAAGGCAAAATCACCTGAAAACTCACCAAACTTCCTAAAGTGTGTATAAAACCACTAACAAATAATTAATTTTGTGACTAAAATCTGTTATTATCCTTTATTTGAGCTCCTTTTTGTGACCCTCAAAACCTGGCATTCGATCCAATGCATTTCAATAAGGACCGTGTCCCTGAGTCCTGTAATGGCTGCAACAACACGTTGCCCATTTTGTGGCCAATCTTTCACGTGTGGGGGGTCATTTAGGGATGCCCCTACATCCCCCTGGGGGTCAGGGTGTGCTCACCTAGCACCTTATATTTTTTAATTCATTTTCAGAACCCAAGGGAACATGTCCCTGAGTTCGTTGATGGGGTCCAAAACGTATTGTCCATGTTGCGGCCAGCCAATCAGGATTGACTTCTCCCATTCAAACTGGTCAATTAGGACATATATGGACAGTAAATAACTTTCTAACCGCTTCATGTCCATCCCGAACCCCTCTTTAAACTCTAACTAATCGAAAGCGGCTGAATGGTCCTTTATTGTCATTGAGAAGTTCAGTATGAATTTTGCAAATGCACCCAGAATACTGAGATGGGCATATAGGACAATATTACAGGTTATCCTTTATGTATTTTTTATATTACATATTTATTTTGGGACAGCTTGAAAAAGCATTTTTCTTCAAAGTGAAGCTAATAATGGGCACTGACAGGAATTAGACTGTTTAGGTTTCCCTTTCTTGAATAAATTGTTGGCAAAACAAAGGACAATGGTGAGGTACGGTGGATATATATCATTCTATAGCTGCAGCATTTACCACATAATTAATGATTTATCACATTGGCCGTTTAATTTGCAACATAATTTCCATATTTAACAAAAAATTGCATCTAACTCAAAATCATCAAATTAAAACTGCCAGAAAATGTGTTTCAGAATTTGCCTTTATGGCCACATCATTATCATACATTTGTGGCATAGTTCAAATAATTTTACTGCATAATACTAGTGGTCCTGACAATGATCAACCTCAGCAGAGTAGCTTGGGACTGTCGTTATGATGATAAACCTTATATTTAACAGGGAACTTTGAGATATGTGTCATATTTTATGGTTTCCTATGCAATATATTTTTATAGCACTGCATTTAGTGTTATATATATAAAATAAACCAATATATTAATATTAAAATTCTTGACGCTGTCAAAAGCCATCCATAATTAATAGGGTTGTAGAATATCTCGTTCTTCAACCCTCCCCTCATCTTCCCAAATTCAAGCATATCCTCTTGTTTATGGCATTCCATATCACCTTCTTTCTCTTTTTGGTATTTCCACTGCTCGACGGTGTATCCTAAATTTTCGAATATTTATCAAAATGAATTTCTATATCCTCGAATTTCGTAAGTGTCCAATTTCTCAGTGCATATAACGATTTTCATTTCCTGATCCGTGTTCTCTTTTCTACCCTATGGTCATACTAAGGTGCTTGCGCCAACTTCCATTGCTGAGTGATGGCCTTTTCTAATCCTGCTTTTTAGACACATAAACCCAGATTCTCAAAGGTTTAGCATCGGGTTAGCGTTAGCTTTTTAACACAAACCCAACGCTAAACCTGTTTTGGGATTAACAAACCAACGCAAATTGGTATCTGCGTTGGTTTGTATGGAAAAGTAACACAAAGCAACGCGAAACGCTGCTTTGCATTACTTTGCGTCACGGGCCTCTACATGGGTGGCACATGGGCGTTCCCATGCAACCACCCATGCTTTTTGACGCGAAACCCTATCTACTAACATTGGCAGACAGGGTTTAGCACCAAAAATGTACACCGCTGGAAAGCAGGCTTTAAAAGGAGAAATGTTGTCATTTCTCCTTGCTTTTCCGACTTTGCATGCCTGCTGCACTGTGCAGCACACATACAAAGTAGAAGAAGATTTGAAGTGTGTCCACGCATAGTATTTTGTACTGAAAGAGTACTCTTCCACTACAAAACCTATGGTAGACTCAGGCACGCACCCTAGCCTACGACTGCTGAAATCAGCATCAGCGCTAGTGAGAGGGGAGGACAGGGCCATATCTCTGTGAATATGGCGCTCTCCACTCTCTCCCTGTCACACAACGCAGCGCCGCCTCTTAGGGTGCTGCATTGCCTGAAAGCTACGAGAATCTGGGTTCCACCCTTCCTCCAACTGAACCTGAAGTACCTTAACCGCTTAACCGCGGCGCGAATTCCGCCGCGGTGCGTCGGTTTGAACGAGTGGGCGGGGCCGCGTCGGCCAACGGACGTGCGCAGCACTACCGAGGTAGTGCTCGCGACGGCCGTTGGCCGACGGACGCAGCGAAGGGGTGTTAAACATGCAATCAAACACTCGAGGCTTGCTACTTCAAGACAACAAGACATTACTCTATTGTAGGTATTGTTTTTATTTTACTTATAAACCAATCGCAAATTCATAATACCATTTGGGCAAATGCAGCATTGAATTTCTGAGAATAATTAGCATAGAAACCCACTTCAGCAAATCACCTCACTTATTAAGGCTTAAAAGCGTCCATTCTAATTAGGCACAACAAACCTCTCCGCACATAGAAGCTTAGAGTAAAGCTACCAAGAAAAACAGCCGCACTCTCATTAAAGAAAATGTTAATCAGTGAATATATGGTCAAACCACATGGTTTTAAGAATGTTGTTAATTCCATCTCCACCCACGACATTGAGTAAGCAATGCTGACATTCAAATAATGAAGGTTTTATTATTTTCTCATGAAACAGTCTCTTTTACAGAGATATGTTACTAGACCTCACTCTGAGCAGTGAATAGGCAAAACAACCCTTTTCAGCAGTATCGTATTATTTAGTGTTCCCGCGTAAACAAAAAACCAAGGCCCACGCAACGCTAAATAAGCCGTGGAAATGAATAGGTGCCGAAAACATCATGTCACGTTAAAAGGAAAATTACCCAGCGGCAACAGTTGACTTTGTACTTTAGACAGATCAAATGAAGTGTTTGGAAATACCAACTCTGAAACAGGGTTGATGCATCTATTAAAGAGAGTTGCGTTTTAAGGAACGCAAGAGAACAGAAATCGTTACGTGCAAGCTGGATAAGCTATTTTAGTAGGGCAACAGACCGCGCAGATGTTATATTAAGAAGTAATAACAGGCACTTAAGGGCAACAAGCACTGGCAATGCCCACAGGTCTGACCTTTTGCAAGAGTCTAGTGTTTTTCTTTAAATGTATTTTTGACAAACATATTTAACATTCCACACAAATGGCAAAAATGTTAAAACACAGGTACAGAATAGGCGCACTAGCCCTAGCACTGAACTGTATTCCTTTTCAGGTGCAGTGCACGTCATCAGGAAAAATACTGTCTGTCACAGGGGAAGAAAACCAATTACTGAAGTGGTCTTACCCCTTTGCCCCCATGCTAGTTGCTGTTGTGGGTGGAAGCAGAATATGACTGACACTTGTAGAGATCAATGGATGAAGGAGGCGGACAGAAAACCCACGTATGTATGTATATATATGTATGTATTTTTATAAACAATTTTTCGAAGAATTTTGAATTTTTTTTCGAAGATATTTTAGAAACACTGTTGGATGTATGTTTTCTCCCCCCCCAAGCTCCAAAACCTAAGGCCTTTTGTGCAAACATTTTCTATAACACATGCTGTAAAAAAATTAAGGTTCACATTCCAAATAATGAAACATGCTCATTGCATTTGTGCAAGAATATATGGGCTAAATGTACTAACATTAGGAATATCGATTTCCTAATTGCGATTCTCTCCGAATCGCAATTAGGAAATTAGGAAATCAATATTCCTAATGTATGAAACTCTTTTAAGTTTCATTAGCGATCCCTAGTGGGTCGCAAATAGACCTACCTTATGCATAATAATGAGCTAGGTCGCAATTTGCGACCCATTAGGAATCGCAGCTATCACAGGGATGGTGGCCTGCTGAGGTCAGCAGGCCACCATGTCCAAGCTTTTTACTGCCAATGTTTGTGAATTTCAAAAAGAAGTACATTTCCACCCATTTAAGGAGTACTTCTATAGGTGCAGATTCATACATGTCAACCCTCCCGATTCAGGTGGGAGACTGCCAATTTCAAGGCTAATCTCTGCCTCCTGATTCCTGCATGCAAAAATCAGATTTTTGCAGAATCAGTATCTGCTGGTGAAATGGAAGGCAGATTGAGCTCTTGCACAACCCCTTTGTCACCATCTCTATCGGCCATAGCGCTGAGTTTGTGCTCCTGGCAGGTAAGGGAAAAACAAAGTATAGTTTGTCATTGATCTGACATCTGATCCTGCAGCAGCACACTTGCAAGGCCAGTCCCTCTGCTGTGTCAGTTGGCATGCAGGTTCGAATCACAGGCCTCAGCTCTAAAACACCCTCTAAAACATCCTGTGAATCCCAGCAAATTCCCTGAGAGACGAACTGTATCAAGCAGAGCTCCAAACTCTGGGCCTCATTAGGATGTCAGTCTGACTGCCTCCGACAGTCCGCCACAGCACAAGCTGCAATGGAAAAAGCTATGATTCTGACTGCCTACATAATTTGGCAGGTGGGACCGACAACTTGTCGGATGGTCCCAATTCCCCTGCAATGTCGGTCGGACGCTCGTCCGACCGCCATCAGAATCGGGCCCTAAGTTTTTGTTTGTGTTATGTAACACTGCCAAAATTAAAATGTTGTTGCCACATACATACCAACAGACCTGATTCAGGTGGGAGACTCTCAAAATTTATAGTCACAAATGGCTTAATTGTATTTGTCTCCTCCCCGAAATTGCCTCTGCATCAATAGAAGTAAGTGGGGAGGATACATTACTCTGATTATTTTCTCACTATCTCCCTCTTTCTAGTTCTGAAATATTGGCATGTATGCAGATTTACGACTTTTTTGGGAAAATTGGTCACTATATATATATTTAGGATCCCGATCCAAAGTTAAAATCTCTTAGTGAAATGAAAATGATGACCCAGACCCAACCATCAAATCAAGAATGCATTGAGGGGTGTCACACCCCAAACACACTCCACTGAAGTTACGCACATGACTGTTCCACTTGAGCCTGGTAGTTCTCCAGAGGATATCAGTACTACGGTCAAGTACAACACAATGGTATTGAGTCCATGGTCTTTAATCACTTATTTTAAATGTATTTTCACTGCACACACTGTTCTTTGTCTCTCCTTAAAGAAGCCTTGATCGTCAAATCAGTGCATGTTGGCAGGGCTCGATGTTTCTAGTCCACCCTTTTAAAAAATAATTTTGTCAAATGATTGATATATCTGCAAGTGTCCGGAACATCGATGGGAGCATCCTTTGCGCCCAGTCTGGCTTTCATTTATGTAGGCCAGTTTGAAGAGCACTATATATACCATCCGTCAAACCCCTTCCAGAGGCATATTTGCCTCTGGAAGAGGTATATTGACGATGTGCTATGCATTTGGACTGGTACTGAGAGCCATCTTCTCGAGTTTTTGGAATGGCTAAATGGATTGGATGTTTGTCTGAAGTTTACATGGACAAAAAGCAATGAATGAGTAGTCTATCTGGACCTGGATATTTCAGTAATGGATAACAAACTGTGTACGGTGGTACATCAGAAATCCACAGACAGAAATTCGTTATTGCATTATCAGTCATTCCACCCGAGAGCATTTCGGGACAATTTACCGGTAGGTCAGTTTTTAAGATATCGGAGAAACTGTTCCACCGTAAGTGCATTCATGGAACAATCTGAAAATCTTGCTGACAAATTGGTACAGAGGGCTTACCCCAAAAGGGTAGTTAATAGAGCATGTAAAAGAGCCCGTAACACACCCTGTGATGCCCTCCTGGAAAGGAATGTGAAACAATCTGACGACTGCCTGCCAGTCGTCTTGACTTTTGATCCCCTAGCCTCAAAAATTCGGCAAGTGATGAGGAAACATTGGCCGTTGCTGTCCACTGCTGAGTTTAAAATGCCACAGCCCAGGTTTGCATTTAAGCGTGCATGCAATTTAAAAGATAAATTGGTGCACACGCGGCCTATGCAAATACCTAAAAATACATCTATGCCATCTGGACACTACCCTTGTGGTAGTTGTTCTGTATGTGAACTGACTGAGAAGACCAGTAATGTGCAACTAAGGAGTGGAAAGATATGGCATCTAAACAAGTTTTCCAATTGTAATACGGTGAACGTGATATACAGACTAACATGCCAGTGCGGGCTACATTACATTGGCTTAACCACTCGCAAAATTAAGGTCCGCATTCAGGAACATTTGAGCACCATTAAAGCAGGGAAACTCACCACACGGTTGGTGCAACATTTTTTTGAACAAAAACACGACTATAGAGCATTAAAATGGGTGGTGTTGGAACGAGTAATAGCCGCCAATGACTGTGTGGACCAGACATTAGCCGTAAAAGAAGCACGTTGGATTTTTTCAGAGAAAGCAGACCAACTGGGTTTAAATGATTCAATTGAATGGAATAAAGTCAGTAGATAGAGATGTGGGATGTCATTTATTGGTGTCTCTACAGACTAATGAACTGTTATTCCCCCAATAGGTCTCAGTGATGGTTGTTGACTGAATGGGTTTCTAGTACACTTATGGATATAAGTCTGCTGTAAGCGTGGCCAGGAGTTATTTTGCGCTTTAATAATATACAAATCTTGGGTACAACTCATGGTTGAACTGTATGTGCCCTTCTGGCATAATCACTGAAGTATTAGAGAGCTCTTTCTAGCAGGTCTATTCGTAGCTGTACACCTTAAGATGGCGCCCGCAGTGGAGAAAGGATTTTCTAAGGGTTAGCTGTACGATCACGTGGGTCACGTGACGCGATCTCTACCGGCGAAGGCATTTTAAATGTTCCGGCGTTTTATTCACTCATACGCCGGAACAAGACGACGCACGTCAGACGTGTGTATGCGGTAAGAGTAAGGTTGGGGGGCCTTTGCTTAAGTCGGAACCACAGTACGAGAGCTTTTTAGCAGCCCGCGTCTGTGCTTATAAATATTGCACAAAAGTTGACAACGTTTAGGCGGATGTTTTGAAATTATCCACGCGTCTTTGCAAATAATTTGGGGCCATAGTATGAGAGTTTCTTAGTAGCCCGCGTGTGTGCTTGAAAATATTTAACATGTTTTTTAACTTTAGAACGTGCATGCAGTTGTTTTGAAATCATCTACGCGTGTTGACAGTGGTGTGCGCTGTCCGGGTAAAAGAAAATGACCCTTGAATGTGGAATTCGATTTAGATACGGATAACTCGAGCGTATA
The DNA here is from genome assembly GCA_963921515.1 of Calotriton arnoldi. Taxonomy (NCBI): domain Eukaryota; kingdom Metazoa; phylum Chordata; class Amphibia; order Caudata; family Salamandridae; genus Calotriton; species Calotriton arnoldi. Next base: position 3,507,168 of record CAWUFW010000199.1, read on the forward strand.
CATGGCAAGTAGTTTTTCAGAGGTTTTTCTGATGTGACAGTGTATTATAGCACAGATCGAGTGGGTCCTAACAGACACGTAATAGAGGATAGGTTTGTGCTATAAGAGATCCTATATACTGAGAAGGGGTCCATTGCCGTGTTTCCTTAAAAAGAGACCGCAGTGCTACTGAATGATGATGTCTTCACTAAATATATCTCCACAGGTATACTATGAGCAACGAAAGTGCTTTAGACTAAAGGGATTCATATTGAATAGACACCCTTTTGGCACGGTGGAAGCTGGTACGTGCGCTCTTGGCTCCCACTTGGTAAATATAGCTTTCTAAGATTGGGCATATTCCAGGTTGTGATTTAATATAACAGCATATTATCTGGTTGGTTTTATTATGAATTTTTGTCTTGTTTGTGTATTCGTTTGTCAGCCACTCCGCATACAAAAGTCAGTTGTCCAGTAAGGCAAAAACTAACCTCGCGTCCTGACGAAATTGCCACGACGACGCAGAGGCAATGAAACATGTTGGCCTACTTTGAAAAGGTTTGCAACATGCTGTGCTTTTAATGTTGAGTAAGCTCACGATTGTGAATAAAGAGAGCAAAGCCAAATGTGAGACTTAACTCAATTTTAATTCTGGGACACACTGTCCAGTATAGTTCACGGGGTTTCTGTTTTGGATACATTCACTTCTAGTTTTTCACTTTTCTTGTCTCTTCACTGGACCCAAATTCTTTTTTCTCAGTGAGAAAGCAACCGATGATGATAGATGTGGGCATGCTGGTGAGAACCTGCCAGTAGCTCCTCTGGTGTAGCGCGCGTGAGGTGCTTTCTCACTCTTGCACTTACTTTTTGACGTGTTTTATATTCACCTTTCTTTATTAAGGGAATATGTTTGTGGAGTGTTCTGACTTACTTTGTATTTGAATATTTTGGGTACCTAGGACGGGTTTAGACTGAAAAAGTTATCAGCGGTTGAGTGGAGGTAGATACCCCCTTAACCCCTTGTCCTTTGTATAAATTTAATGTTGACCCCTCGCAAGCCAGGTCTTTGTTGATTAAATAAAAAATAAATGATTGATGGCCCCATGTACTAAGCACAAGTCACAAATATAGGAGGGCACCCAGGCAAATTAACAGGGCCGGCTGAATCATTGGTCTGGCTTGGCTCCAAGAGACCGTGCATGAACTGAGCCATGAAAACGTTTGGCATGTATTTCATATATCAAATGTAAAATACGATACAATCGCTTCAAAATTAAAAACAATGTGTATTTCTTTAATATGTGGAAGTGTTCACCTTAGTACATCATATTATATTACTGCATAGACAAACATTTATTAAAAGTGATAGTTTTTAGAAACATTCATATCTTACCCCCCAATGACAATGCCATTAGTGAAATAAGAAGCAAGACTGTAGTTTTTGTAAACCATAAATGTGGCCTATACATTGCACATCCTGCAATAAAGTATATAAATGTGGTCTCATGTGTGATAATAAAGAAAAAGGAGGCTGTGTAAGATAAAATATTTGACTATCTCGTACAATTTGGACAAGCGGGGAAGCCGATAGTGATTGCAAGTTATCTGCTTTCACATTTTGAAATTCAGCCACCAGATGAGAATCTGTCTCTGTCTCTCTCTCTCTCTCTTCAGTTTAAATGTCACTCTTTTATTTTTCATTCTTGGCTCTCAATGACAAAAAAATAACACAGAGATAGCAAACCTGACTCAGGGCCCATAGACCCAGCTACCAAGCCAATAATGCATTTATTAGGGAGATGTCCCAACCCAAATACCCCCGCCCCAAAGCTACACCCCTGCGTATAATATTTTTTAAGGCAGCTGTACTGGATAGGTAGCTCTAAGGAATAGGGCAAAAATATGCATTAAAATGAAGAGAAAACGTGCCCAAAAGTTCAGAGAGTAGCTAGAAAGCCCCTCTCATTGTACTTAAACCACAATAGGAGAAAAATCAGATGTTCCCGGAGGTGTTACAAAACTAATAAGCTGCATTTATAGAGCCACACTTGTTGATCAGATCAGGTAATAGCCAAACAAAAAAAGGGCCAGCAACCTTCATTCTAGCAGTTCTTTCCTCATATTTTTTCTCACCATCAAAGGCAGATCCTTGGCTGATTTCAAATGATCTGCCCAGCGTTGTTGCCTAGGACCCTGATAACCCAGTTGAATACCAAATGAAACCCCATCTTTAGTTTGAAGCTGCATCTCTGTCTGGATAAGCCAGCCACCATAACATTCTCTCCAGTCTAACTGGGGTAGGCTTATTGTGTAGAGGTTCACTCAGCTGCCCCTTGGCCCTAAAATCCCTCCCCTGATCACCCAATGACAACTGCGCAAAGCATTGTGAAACTGGGTATGCCTGCAATGGCATAATTGGCGGAAACAAGACCCCCTGTTAAATCCCCATCATGCTCCCCCTGGTACCATAGGTTGTCCTCTTCCATGGTTCCCTGCCCCACCCAGGTGGGGCTACTCAGAAAGGGCTGGTAATGAAGCAGCAAACTTCTTACTGTATGGGTAACTGGCACCGAGCGTGTGGGCACCATCCACTGCAGCCATAACTCATAATCCACCCCATCTCGCGGTTTCTCTGGGGTGATGCTCACCTGCACCCTGAATTCCTCATCGTAGCTATACCAGGCAAACCCACAAAAGTCCATCTGTGCCTTTTTTATTATATCTCGTAAACAAGGGGAACCAGGAGCTATATTTAATCAGGTCCTGCACACAAGCTCCAATTTACTGAACCAGACTTATGGCAGTGCACACGAATTGCACTGTTCTTAAAAAACTTCACATATGGTCCTGATGAAGTGCCACGAGACCCGTTAGGGGCTTAACAGGCACAAAACATGTCGACCCACTACACCACTTTAGCCCTATAGGAACATTACACCCATGTCGGGGCTTATCCATTTTTAATTAGGCTAGAGCTACCACAGGAATAAAAAACATAACAGTAGGACTGCTCTAGACTTATTTTATCTCACCTACTTAGTGCACTACCCAGCCCTCACACCCGCACACACCCTACGGCTTCTTCAAAAGATCTCCGCCAAAGAGCCCCGTTCGCGGGTGCCCGTCGGGCATTGCAGCCCCGGCCCGACGAGGAGCAGGCCCAATGATGAAGCATGACATCCTCTGGGGTGTGTGAGGGCATCACGAAGAAAGACCTCCCTCTCCCCTCCTCTTTCCCTAGGAACTGCACACCCCTTTGAGACACCTTTTTTATTATACCCATGTATCTAAAGAGAGCCACAGCTCTATTTGCTGGCGTTCAGAGTACATCCTGGTGAAAATTTAAAAAGCTGATGTTCAAGTTTCAATGTTAATAGGCACCCGTGGGCACCATGCCAATTCCCACTCTTCTTCTTAGAACCTAATTTTTTTATCTTTGTCCAGCTTCGTCTCCTCTTTTCACCCTTTTTACCCTAATTCTTTTACCCATTAACCTTTCCTTTCAGCTGTCCCTTTTTCGGTGTGCTCATGTTATTCACCTAGCCCAACTCCAAAATAGCACCTGTGCCCTTAGCCTCCTTTATTCTTGTATGTCAAGACTTACCACCGAATGACCAATAACACCATTGCCTACACTTGGGCCCCAGCATACCATATGGACCACTGATGTGTGTGAATTCATGGACAACAAAAATTGAGAAACCACATTGGAAGAAACCAAATCATGGAAATACAATTTTAAGGAAATCCCATTTTACGGAAATACAAAAAAATCAAAAATCAAAGGAATCATTTTAAAGGAAAGAACATTTTAAGGAAAACTCTAAAATGACATTAAACTTTGGTGGTGTTTTGGGTTCAGGGACGGGTAATGTTTAGGGTGATGAGGGGGTTTTAGGGGCTAGTACTAATTGGAGTTCAGGCATAGAAAGGGGCTAAGAGATGGGTGGAGTGTAGGGGTGGTGAGGGGTTTTTAGGGTTCAGTGATGGGTGGAGTGTAACGGTGTTGAGGAGTTTTAGGATTCATGGATGGGCACTGTTTAGGTCTGGTGTGGGTTTTAAGGTTCAATTATAGGCAGAGGGTGGGGCGGTGAAGAGTTTTGAGGGTTTAGAATGGGGTGGAGTTTAGGGTGGTGAGGGATTTTAAGGTTTCATGGATGGGTGGAGTTTAGATGTAGAAAGGGTTTTTTAGGGTTCTGGGATGAGTAGTTTAGGGTGATGAGGAGTTCTTATCTGTCATGGATGGCAGGTGTTTAAGGGCGGTTAGGGCTTTTCAGGGTTCAGAGATGGGTGGAGTTTGGGTGTGCTGAGGTGTTTTAAGGGGTATGGGATGGGTGGGGTTTAGGCATATGCAGGCATTTTTAGGGTTCAGTGATGGTGAAGTTAGAGTTAGTGAGTGATTTTATGGTTCAGGGATTGTGGATTTTTGCGGTAGAAAGGACTTTTAGGCTTCAGGGATGAGTGTAATTTAGGTGTGGTGGGTGTTTAGGGGCATAGATTGACAGTGTTTAGGGGTTGTGAGGGGTCAGTGATGGATGGTGATTATGGGTGGTGATGGGTCAGCGAATTAAAAGCATCCAAAGTAATTGTTTGACAATGTAAAAGATATAAATATGAAATAAGGTCCCCTGAAGTAAAGCACTGAAATAAATATCTCCGACAAAACTGTTTCTGAAAGTAGAACCTGTTTCCATTGTATTTACACTTAAAAAATAAGCATTCAAAAGCCAATTTCGGTCAAAAAGATATTCCATTAATTGGTCTCTACGAAAAGGTAAATGCCATTCATTCTGAAAATTTCCAATAAACAGTTTAAATGAAATGGTTGCTCAGTATTGGTATTCTATGAAAGCCTTTTTATATGAAATCATATAAACCATGGGCCACCACTTCTCCATGCCTTGTTGTAAATGTCTTAAAAGGCCGTCTTCCTCTCCCCTATTTCTTCCCTTAGAAAAACTTCTTTTCACTTCCCGCAATGTTGACTTAGGTGCCTTGTCCGCTCGTGACTTCTGAAATGCACCAAGCATCTGACCTCTCAAATATCTCAACCTCATGGTCCACCATATGCCTCTCAACCAGATCTCAAACTCCTTTTAACCTCAACAATCTCTCCTTCTGGAAGATACTCACAACCCTCATTGTTATCCAACAACATAACATCACCAACAACATCCAACTCACCAGAGATACAGCTTCTTTTTTTGCAGTATGGGAAGCCTTAAAGGCCACAGTGAGAGGGAGGGTTATTGCCTTTAAAGCCAATCAAGCCAGGGAACGTGTATGGCAAATAGAGGGGATCAAAGCTGCAGTAGATCAAGCTACAAGAGCAATGCCTGGTACTGCGCCGTTAGATTTGGCAAAACAAAATCTTAGAGATTTCTTTACGTTAGAGGAGATAAGCCACTCTAACGCTTTCCAGCAGCAACCATACGAAGAAAACCAGAAGATAGGCAAGTTTTTAGCTTGGTCCACCCGGAACAAAAATTTAAAAGGCTACGATTAAAATAGTTGAGAATCCTTTTGCTGGTGGAGTAACAGTAGAAGAAGAGAAAGTCACTGAAAGTCACTCAAGTATTTCTTCAACACTATAGGGATATTTATTGAATGAAATACACATTTCCAATGTCCAACATAGAACAGTACTATGTTTCTATTCAGCTCCCCCTATTGCCAAACTCTCTGTCTCAGGCAATGCTGGAGACAATTATGCCTATTGAAATCTTAGAAGCACTCCAAAGAATGCCCAATGCGAAAGCATGTGGAAATGATGGATTCCCTTCAGAATTCTATAAAACATTTGCTAGTGAATTGGTGCCTTTTTTGGTAGAACTTTTAAATTATATTAAAGAAGGGGGAAAGTCCCCTCTTCTTTCAAAGAATCAACTATTGTGAGTTTTCCTAAGAAAGATAAAAATCCAGAAAATGTGAATTCATTCAGACCTATCAGCCTTTTAAACACAGATTAAAAAATGTTGATGAAAGCCGGGACAACTTGAATGATGCCTGCTGTGCAGTCATAAATCTATAAAGATCAGTGCCGTTTTTTTGCCGGTCATCTCATGTCAGCTAACACCCAGTTTTGTAACACAGGCAATAGATTATTTTACAACTAACCAGATAAAAGCGTTAATAAGGATAATTGATGCTGAAAAAGCATTTGATCTTGTAAACTGGGATGCTTTATTTTATAGCCTGAAAAAATGTGGATTTCCCTCACAATTCACCTCAATGTTAGTAAATTTATATCAGGGTGCACATGCCAAAGTAATGATAAATGCTAAAATGGTTGGCACCATTTCAATTCATAGAGGCACAAGTCAAGGGTGTCCCTTTTACCCAATTTTATTTACTTTTTTATTGAACCTCTGGCAGAAAATTATGAAAAAGTGATATCAGGGACCCAATAGAGGGGATGGCTAGGCTCAAGCTTTTTGCAGATGACATTATTCTTTATAGCAGCCAGATGAGTAAATTATACAAGGGGTAATGCAGAGGATAGAGGAGTTTACAGGAATAGGGGTTATAAGATCAATCAAAGCAAAACAGAGGTCCTACTTTTTAATGCAGCTGCTCTATATCTCCCAGTTCAACTACAGCCCAAAGCAAGGTTGCAAACTCCTATAAGGTATCTCAGAATATATGTTACAAATAATTTCACTGATTTGTATCATTTGAATTAGGAGGCAACGCTTATCAAAATTAAAGAGCTTCTGGAAAGATGGTCTCTGCTTCCCTTGACTTTAATTGGACGAGTTGCCATGATTAAAATGTCGGTCCTATGGAGGCGCGCGGCGGTGGCGAATCAAGATGGCCACCCCCTGAGAAGCTCCGTGACATCGAGTAATGGTCGGAGCTGAAGGGCTTCTTTCAGGTTAGCGGTGCGGCAAGGAAATTATGGATTTATTTATCGGAGGAAGTAAGGAGCACTGAGGCAAGTTTTTGGACCTGGAAACGGTCTACTTAGACACCTTTTCCTTCATTCTTTTTTTTTCTGCCTCAGTGATCCCTCACATTGCGGCTGCCATTTTGCGCGTTTGCTTCGAGCACTTCTTTTAGGCAGCATCGTCAGAATGTGAATAGTTTTGGGAGTACTGAGCAATGCGGTAGCCAAACAGTTTATATTGCAGCAGAATGTGTTTTTTTTTCTTTTTCCAAAACAAATGGAACAACAATACACCGACTGATATGCTGTCTTCATTATAAAGACCAAAAGAGAATCGCCCCGTTTTAAATAATTGACTGCTACGTCATGCTGCATATGGCAAGAGGGCATACCTGACATGTTGGCGGAAACCCCCTGTAATCTTTATTTCCTGCCCATTTGGACTTTTCTCCTCATTACTAAGCATATAGCTACTTCTGCTGGTCATCTTGGTTAAGCCCTCATCTGAATTCTTAGCGCAATTTTAGTCATTTTGTAGTGAAGTTACAGATTTTTGTGCATTGAGAGAGCAGATTTTTTGGATCGCGTTGTCATTCATTCCTCAAACATGGATTCCTCGCATCCTACTAAATCCCAAGGAGCAACTGGGTCGAACATTAGTAGTCGCAAGGATTCTTCTGGTAACACTAATAAGCGTGTCAAGAAAGACCCATCCTCCCCAACAAAATCACCTCTCCCTCTGACTTTGGAGGACATCATGGATGAACTGCGCAATATTCGACCTTTTATGACGGAAACCACTGCGTCACTTCAAAGAATTGAAGAAAAATGGTCTGGTTTAGATTCAAGGCTCTCGGATGTAGAGCAAAAGATTAGTGATGCACAAGATGTTGTTGCTAAGGTGGACATCCTTTCTCGAGAAGTGGCGCAGCTGAAGAAAACTACAGAGGACTTAGAAAACCGAAATAGGCGCAACAACCTACATGTTTATGGTATTCCGGAAGGCTCCGAAGGTTTGGATATGATCTCCTTTTTGAAGATTCATATTCCTCAGATAGTCGGTTTGCCAAAATCTACTGATCTCAACATTTAAAGGGCTCACAGGATAGGCCCCCAGAATGCATCACCCTCTAACAAACCACGAGGAATCATTGCTTATTTCCTATTATACTCTGATCTTATGGCGACTCTCAACGCAGCAAAACAACATAAACAGATGCTCTGGTCTGGTCAAAAAATCTTTTTCAGTCAGGAAGTCTCTAAACCTACCGCTACCTGCCGTAAAGAGTTTCTAGACCTCAGACCGACGCTGCAATCCATGAATGCCCGTTACGGTCTCATTCATCCATGTTTCTTTAAAGTAACCTACAAAGACAGAGCTTATACTTTTGAAGATCCAGCTGAACTTAGGAAATTCATTCACGTTCACAGGGGAGAAGCTATGGAACTGACCAAAACTTGAATGTTTTCTTACATGTTTTCTCTTTTATTCCACAGGCTTCCCCTTCATGTCTTGTTTGATGCCGCTGTTCTTATCCGCGTTGTTCTTCTGTTTTGTCCTATATGCCTCATCCGTTGTGTTATCCCCCTTACTGTTCGGTAAGTCCCCTTCCAATATGTTTATGTTCAAGATGATAGTTTTCTGAACATTTTTGTGGTTATGATACTTGTCTTTCTCGGTGTCCTTCTTGGGGTGGCCTCTGTCCTCCTCGCCCCCCCCGCCTACTTCAATGCTCTTCTTGTTTGTGGTTACTATGACTGAAGTCTTGTGGCTTCTTGCCATCTTCCCTTTGGCTATTTTTCTGAGGAGACTGAGTACTCCTTTTGCTTCCTTTCCTTATCCCTTTTACTCCCTCCTTACTATCCACCTTTATCCTTTTCTCTATGTTTTCAATTTTACTGCAGCTTCTTTTCTCTGTCACTACGTTTTTACTTTTATGGTTTTCCTTTATTGTATAGCTTCTTCTCTCTGTCACTACGTTTTCACTTTTATGGTTTTCCTTAATTCTATCCCTGGAATGTCTAAATGGTTACATCAGTCTAGCTGTTTTTCTCTCATTCATATCTCTCAACTCTTATTTTCCATTATTTTTGAATCTACACCTGTTCCTCTCTTTTCTAGATTTACTTTTATTCAGGACTTGCATTGCTTATTCCTACTCTACCTTTTGCATTTCCTTTATTATACTTTTTCAAGTTTTATATAGCTATGTGCTTTATTTGGATTAAGTTTTTCCAATGAATGGTCTATGTATTATCTCTTGGAATGTCAAGGGTATCCGTAATCCAATTAAAAACCTGCGTGTACTAGCTCACCTTGCTAAATTGAAATGCCATGTAGCGTTATTGCAGGAAATGCACCTTAAAGAACAGGACTTGTCTTCCTTAGGCAAAGTATGGGTTGGAGATGTCTTCTGTTCCCCAGCAGTTAATAACAAAAATGGTGTAGTAATATTGTTTCACAAATCATTATCTGTTTGTTTGCAAAACGAGGTCAAGGACACCAACGGCAGATGGCTTTTATTGAATGTTAAAGTTAACAATACTCAATTTTCTTTTTGTAATGTATATGGTTCCAATGGTATTGATTTAACATTTTGGAATGATTTCTCCACTCTCCTTTCTTCTCATGCCTCCGAAAATTTGATTTTGGGTGGTGATTGCAATCAACTTATGGATCCTTTTTTAGATCGTAAATCCCAAACCAAATTTATCCCCAATAGAATGCAAAAGACTTTCCACAAAGCAATTACATCTAGAGGGATGTTGGATGCATGGAGAATTTCCCACCCTGATGTCCTGGAATTTTCCTTCTTCTCCCCTGTTCATAGGTCTCATTCCCGAATTGATTACATATTTCTCACCCAATCATCTCTTCAATGTATGACGAATGTTGAGATTGGATCCATTCTCATCTCTGACCATGCCCCTGTCATATTAGATATGGATTACCCCACATTCACACCTACCTCACGCAGAAGGCGTTTTAATAATGCCCTCCTGTTGGACACTCAATTTGTTGAACAATTTACACAGTTTATGCAGGAGTTTTTCAATAATAATCTCTCCTCTGTTTCACAATTCCACCTTATTTGGGACGCCTTTAAAGCCACGGCTAGAGGATTTATAATAGAGTTTGTCTCCCGGAAAAAAAAGAAGGCACTTACGGCTGCAACATCAATTCTAAAACAAATCAAGGCCCTAGAGCACGAATATTATACTACAAATTGCTCTGATACCTTGTCTAACCTCATTAAAGCTAAAATGCAATACAATAAACAATCCTGGGACAATGCCTGTAACAACTTGCTCAAATTTAATGCAAAAATGTATGGTGGCCGGAATAAAGCTGGCAAATCCCTAGCCAATTATCTTAAAATCAAAAAACAAAAATCTAAGATTGTTGCTATCACAGATAGCAAAGGAATTAGACACATTACAGATACTAAAATTCTCGATTGTTTCACCGAATATTATACCTCTCTCTATACCCCGGAGTCAACCCCCTCTGCTGATCAAATTGACTTGTTCTTTCAAACTATTCCCAAACCCTCTGACAATCATACGGATCTTACTTCTCTGGATAGTCCAATATCAGAACCAGAAATCACAAATGCTATTTCCCAACTTCCCAAAGATAAAACACCCGGTCCGGATGGTTTTACTGTATGTTTTTTTCTTCATTTCAAACAATTTTTGGTCCCTCAGTTGTTATCCCTCATAAATCACTTTTTAGCTTCCGGTGTTTCACAGGGTTCTTTCACTCAAGCGATGCTGTGTCTGATCCCTAAAAAAGACAAGGACCCCTCTTATTGTAAAAACTACAGACCCATTTCCCTAATCAATACGGACTGTACGATCTTTGCCAAATTATTAGCCCTTCGTATCAATCTGGTAATCCCAGACCTAATCAATATATATCAATCAGGATTTGTTAAAGGATGGTCCATTACAGACAACTCAAGGACTCTCCTTAACATTATTCATTTAGCCTCCAAGGATAATTCACCGATTGCTGCTATCGCGTTGGACGCTGAGAAAGCTTTTGACAGGGTAAATTGGGAATTCATTTTCGGAGCATTAAAATGGCACAGCTTTAGCCCTCCCATTCTTAGATACATCCAGCTGCTATATTCTTCACCTTCCACTTCCATTTGGGTAAACGGTCTCCAATCCAAATATTTTCCACTTCACAGAGGAACTAGACAAGGTTGCCCTTTATCCCCTCTTTTATTTATTCTTGCCCTAGAACCATTTTTTGAAAAACTTCGTCGCTCTCCACATTATACGGGTTTTCAATACAAACATAATGAAATTAAGTTTACTGCTTATGCGGACGACATCTTATTATATCTCTCCAATCCCACTACCTCTTTACCGACGTTTTCTCTTTGCTAAAAGAATATTCTCTAGTCTCTGGTTATAAGCTTAATCTTGACAAAATCCGAGGTTATGCCATTGAATAAACATTGCTTTTCTCATATGTTTCAAGATACAGGTTTTAAATGGAACCCTAAGGGTAACAAATGCTTAGGTATCCTCTACACTAATAATATCAAAGAAACTATTAAAATTAACCTTGCAGACATACTTAAAAAACTTTCGGCACTCATCGATAGTTGGTCTCCACTATTTTTGTCTTGGTGGGGCAGACTCGCTACAATTAAAATGATGCTGCTTCCGATCATCAATTTCTACCTCTCTATGGGGCACATGCATCAAAGGTTTTTGCGATCGCAAATGGTGCGATTCGCAAAAATCGGCCGTTTGCGATCGCAAATTGGCCTTTGGAGATGCATGAAAGTGTTTCCTATGCGCAATTTAAGAATTCGCAATTATTTGCGAATTCCTTAATTGCGATTGCATTTAAGGAATCGCAATTTGCGATTCCTTAAATGCAATGCTAGAAGCACTTTCAAATAGCGATTTCGCTATTTGGGACCGCAAATTACAGACAAATCAAACTTGTCTGTAATTTGCAAAAACTTTGAAAAATGCACTAAAATGCATTTTTAAAGTTTTAGGTTACACACACACATGCCCTTGGGGCATGTGTGTGCGCAACAAATGTGCACAGATCAATTTCAGGGGTGCAACAGGGTGTCCTTATGACACCCCTGCACCCTTGGAATTGCATGCTCAATTTGCGAGTACCTATTGGTACTCGCAAATAGCGCTCGCACTTTCCCATTCATTCCTATGGGCCTGTAGGCCCATAGGAATGAATGGGAAGCCATTCCTTATTTGCGACTCGCAAATTGCGACTTGCAAATAAGGAATGTGTAGGAATCGCTATTATTTTTGCGATTCCTACATGCATAGGCTTTTGCAAGTCCTTAATTGCGAGTCCTTAATTCTCGCAATTAAGGACTCGCAAAAGCCTACTTTGATGCATGTGCCTGTATGCTCCCAGTCACTCTTCCACTCTCTTTTTTCAATATCATCAACCGTTCCCCAACCAAATTTCATTGGAATAACCGTAAAACTAGGATTTCACTTATCCGACTTCAACAGCCCAAAGAATTAGGTGGGGTTAATTTTCCTAATATTAGACGTTATCACTCTGCATTCACCCTGAAACAAGTTTGGACCTTTTTATCTGATTCCTCACATATACCTTTAACGGCCTGGAGTTCGTTGGAACAATCCCAATATGCTCCATTCTCTTTTGCTATGGCCACTCGATTGTCCCAGCCCCCAGAGGCTTTTCATCGCCCATTCTCACGCATTCGACTTCTCTCGTTACTTCTCTACTTAAAGTTAATCTTTCTCACTCGGATAACTTCAAACTTACGCCTGTTTGGTATAACAAACACTTAAAGATTAAAAATAGAGCTTTATTTTGGAAAGAATGGATTGATAAAGGAATTATTACATTTGAGCACTTGATGATCAATGGATCTCTCATGGACTTTACGGAGATCCAAGATAAATACGATATATCTCTCTTACATGCTCCTCAGTATTCTCATCTCAGATCATCTATCACTCATCTACACTCTCAAAACTCTTCCTCAACCTCACATAATCAGACATCCACTCTCTTGCTTGATTTCTCTTCTCAACTTAAGGCATCCCATATATATAAGATATTATCTCACCCTAGATCCTAGAACTAAATCCAGTATAGAACTTTTATGGGAAAAGGATTTTGCACAAGAATTCTCGTTTCAGACCTGGAGCTCCATTTGGACAAAAATTCACACATCCTCACGGTCAGCAAGCACAACGCAGACTCTATACTATTTCTATAACAGGCTTTTCCTCACCCCTACAGATCTTCATAAGTTCAAACTAATGGATGACACGAAATGCTGGTCCTGTCTGCATGGTAATAGTGACTTACTCCATATGTTCTTTCTCTGCCCGTTGGTTAAGAGTTTTTGGTTTCTCATCTGGAAGAAATTGAATGAGATTTTATCCACTAATATTCCTTTTGACATTGTACAAGTTTTTCTGGGTGGCTCCTCTCCTATTTGGAGCTCCCAGAGAAGTGTGGGTAAATTTATTGATTTGTTTATAGCTATTACTTTACAGATTATTACCACCAACTGGAAGGACACTTCTAAAATTTCTTACCAAGCTTGGTGGATCCTGCTATGTTATCATCATAGACTAGATCGTGCACATGCCACTTCTACACCCCTACTGATTAAAAAAGACTTACTTTGGTCACCATTCACCACATTTCTTTCCAGGTTGTCCGTTTGAATTATTTTGTATGTATACTGTTTTGAACCTTCTTAATAGTATCATGTTCATTTTTCCTCATTGTTATTTTTACATTACTATTTAGCTGCTGCTTATCATTCCCCTTATCCCTCTCTTCTCCCCCTCCCTCCTTCCTTTCCTTTTCTCTTTCCCCCCTCATCACCTCCTTTTAAAATATTAAATTGCATTTGTCTAAGTATAGGTTCAGAAGGTTCTATCTGGTTTTGTTCATATATTTCTTAATATAGTCTCAACTTGTTACTTCAATTTTTGTTATGATACTATTTGACCTTTGTTTATACACTGTATACTGATGTTTTACTTTGTATTTCATCTCAATAAAGCATTCTAAACTTAAAAAAATGTCGGTCCTACCATTTTTAATATTTCCCTTTTCCAATATTTTGATTAAAATTCCCAATAGGTTTTTTTAGGCGCTTGATGCATCAATAAGGAGCTTTTCTTTGGAAGAAAAATTCATCTAGATTGCAATTGAGTGTTTTACAATTAGAGAAAAAGCAGGGGGGATTAGCTCTCCTTCACATGCATTGGTATTATCAAGCAGCCCTATGGACACGTTTATGAGGGTTTTGGATGGGAGCAGGGTATTTGATGATTTTTTTTAACCAGAATGGTGAAGGAATCTGAAATAAGTCTACCAGCTTTTATTAAAACAGCTAAACTACCCAAAAAGACTAGATATAAGCTCCTTCAGAGGTTCAGAGGGCGGTTGTGTGCTCTTAGTACATTTTATCAAGCCTTTTTTGATAGTTCATTTTTGCTGCTCCAGGAGAACAAGTTCCTGGGGTTATCGCTATCTAATGGGGAGATCAAGTTTTGGAATTCAATAGGTTTCAAAGAATGTGGAGATTTTTTTCTACAGGGGTAAATGTTTTTCTTGGGAGGAGCTTATCTCCAGAAGCAAGGTTCAATGCAATCGCTTCTTTTTAAGTTTTGGACGGATAGTCCACTTCTTGGCAGAAAATATTTTGGGGGACGGCCAAGGTATGCACCCTATAAGTTGTGCGCTTTGTAAAAAACAAATTGGCAGGAATAGGAAACTGGTATAGACTGCTTAGGAGCCAGTCTCCGAAAAAAGAAATCACTGTATTCTTGTTCAGGGTTCTTCAAAGTACGCAATGCAATTTCTCAGAAACGGATTGGCATGCTATATCAGAGACCGGGCATAAATATTTACGAGGGGCAAATTTTAAAAGAATGTTATTCCTATATCAATAGATGGCATATTTCACTCCAGTAACACTTCATAAAATATACCCGTTGGTCCCCGATTACTGTTTTCGCTGTCATCAGCAAGGGGCCTGGGACTGGCTGCACACATTTTTTACTTGTCCGTAATTGGAAAATTATTGGACAGAATTATTTGAGGCAATTAGCCAGATTTTACACTCTAGAATAATCCCAGAGGCAAGCTTAGTATTATTTGGGATTTCCAAATAGAGCCAGCGGCTTACTAAGGGAGGTCAGTTCTTTCTCTCCATTGCTTTGACGATTGCACGATCCTTTATCCTGCAGAACTGGAGAACCAATCTGATTCCATCCGTTCAGGGCTGGAAGGCAAAGATGACACGCACTATGAAATTTGAAGAAGTGTACGAAAAGAGAGTGGGGGGATGAAGAGGTTAAATGCCATATGGCATTACTGGGAGCATAATGTAGGGAGCTACCCAAACTAGTCACTGAAAGCTGGCTTTTAGACGAGGTAGTATAGGACCAGGAGCAAAGTTAAATAAAAAGTACTCAAAATAAGTTTGCACATTGCACTTCATAAGCATAAAAAGCACCTTGCACAGAATGCACTTTTATTGTTGTAAAATGTGAATGAATTGCCCTGCTCTGGTTGGGCGGGATAGGAAAACTTGCACTTTGATATGCTGGTGTTGTTTGCAAAGAACAGTATTATGTTTTATTGTAGTGATACTTGCTTTCTGTATCAGATCATAATGTATTTATTTATGTCTGCTCTTTAAAAATAAAAATTATAAAAAAAGAACCACATACATCTGAGCACTCAAATCCAGAATTCTTTGACACATTGGCAATGGGTCTTTAAGAGGGCTTTATGAGTGGCTCCTGGAGCAAGAGCAGTGTCCTAAGAAGGGACCGTGCACTGCACACAGGACCAAGCCAAAGCTCTTCAAAAGATGGGAAGTAATAGACTTAGCATTTACCATCCAATCTCCCACCGAACTCATCCCCATATTTATTTACGAATGTATCATACTCTATATGAGATTTGGTCAGCACACAAACTGTCACACCTCTGGCTCTCTCTTCTAGGGTTCCTCTTAGCCTAATCGTTTTCTATATAATCATTTCCTCAAATCTGGTACCTACATACAGTGTTTCAAATCTGCAGTCACGTTACCATTACAATAAAGGATATAAGTAATCTTTCCCCTCCTTGAAACTACTGCCCAGGATCCCAGCTCCAGTTCTCCAAGATACTGGAATGTCTAGCCTTTAAGTGACTTAACACATACTTTTCGCCTAACAACTTGTACAGTCCCCTTCCATCATGACTCCGTCCCCTTCATTCAGCAGGAATTACACTCTTGAATTTACTTACATCATAACTACAGCTTGTCACAACCACATCTCGTCTGTTCTCGTACTCCTTAATTTATCAGTGACGTCCAACACTTTATCATCCTGAATTCCTATTCTCCATTTACTACTTAGGCATCACTGTCCCAGCCCTAAAGTGTTTTCCTTATATCCCCCAGGCTCTGCCCTAGGTCTAGTTTTTTTTCCATCTGCACTACCTCAATTGGTTACATTAAATCTTCATTCAGCTCCTGTTACTGTCTTCATGCTGATGAAACAAAACGTCTCTCCCCTCTTTCAGTCACATATCTCCAACTGCCTCCCTGCCATTCTTTGCTAAATGGCTCTACAGTCTCACTCTTATGTTATGGTATGCTATGCAGATTTGTAGAGCGCACTATCACTGGAGGGTATGCTGGCACAGAGCAGGTGTGATTCTTGGCACACCTGGGGCCTAGTGGGACTACTTGAAAAGCCAGAATCTCAGCTTCTTTTGGAAATCAGGAACTGAGGAGGAGGCTCCTGTTTGTAGTGGCAGGTCATCCCACGCTTTAGGAGCGATGTAGGAGAAGGCTTGACTCCCGTATCTGGTTTTCCATAGGTGTGGTTTTTGTGCAAGTAGGTAGTCCACACGAGCGGCGGTGTCTGCAAGGCTTGTGAAAGCAGATGCAATTGTTGAGGGATGCTGGGCCAGTGTAATGTACTGCCTTGATTGAAAGTGTGGGTAGAGAGTTTGGATTGTGCACGTTTGTGAATGGTGAGCCAGTGGAGTACCTTCAGGTATGATGTAATGTTAGTGCGGCATGGGAGGTTGAGAGTGATTCTGCCCGCCGAGTTCTAAATAGTCTTCAGGCTTCTGGTGAGTTTTTTGTTGAAACCAGCATGGAGGGTGTTCCCGTGGGCCATCTTGCTTGTGACCAGGGCCTGCGAGATGTTTTTCTGGGGTTCTGATCGCGAGCCATTTGAAAATCTTAATCATCATCTTCAGGGTATGGAAGCATGAGGCGATGATGGCATTGACTTGGGCGGTCATGGCGAATTTGCTGTTGATGATGATCCCAAGGTCTTTGCATGGGTGATGTAGGTAGGTGTCGGTTCTAGCTCTGTTGGCCACTGGGTAGAGTCCCATGGTGATGTGCTCTTTCCGAAAATCAGGATTTCGGTCTAGTTAGTGTTCAGTTTTAGACAGTTGGCCTTCATCCAGTGGGGGATTTCAGTCATGCAGGCATTGAACTTGATCCAGGTATTAGGCGTCTGGTCTGTGAGGGAGGGAATGAGTTGCATGTAGTCGGTGTAGGAAAGGATGTTGATGTGGTGAGAGTGGTTGATGCTGGGTAGAGGGATCATGTATGCATTGAAGAGAGTCCAGCTCAGAGAGGATCCTTTCGTAACTCAGCAGATGAGGTTGCGGATGTTCGAGGTGTATCATGCCAGACTGACTAACTGGGTCCTTCCAGTCAGGAAGGAGTAGATCCATCAAAGTGAGCGTACTTGGATTTTGATGTTGTGGAGGCATTGGATGAGAATGGGGTGGGAGATTCTGTCAAATGCTGCAGAAAGGTCCAGGAGGATGAGGGCTTCTCTGTCCAGACTCATGCAGATAGCTTCTGTAGCGATGATGAGGGCAGTTTCTGTACTGTGGTTCGGTCTGAAACCAGACTGAGTGGTGTCAAGTTGGTGGTCGTTGAGGTATTCGGTGAGGTGTGTGTGTATGATTTTGGCCGGCAATGGTAGTAGGGAGATCTGTCTGCAGTTGGTGAGCATTGACGGGTCCACATAGGGTTTCTTCAGCAATGGGAGGACGGTTGTGTGTTTCCAAGTGGAAGAAGTAGAGAGATGAAGAATGGGTGTGAGTATGGCGCTGATGGGTTGCAGTCCTCTGTAATAGGCATGGTGGAGGCAGGGATCTGATGGGGCCACTGAGTAGATGAACTTCATGGTGAGGGTGTTTTCTTCTTGAGTGATGACAGGCCATGTCGTGAGCATTGGTTCTCTGGATTAGATCATGAGGTGTTTGGCGAGGTCTGTCAGATCCGGTTGCAGGATGAAGTTGCTGTAAATGGCGGTGATTTTGTTGTTGAAGAATTGAGAGATATTGTTGCAGAGGTCTTGTGAGGGAGTGATTGAGTTGGAGGCGGCCTATAATGAGGTGAAATCTTTCATAGTGGCAAAGATTTCATTGCTTCTGCTGGTACTGGTACCAATGTGGTTTGCCAAAGTGACCCTTTGGTGGTCCAGATCATTTAGTGGTAGCATCTCAGTTTGCAGTGGCGTTTCATCAGTCTGAGTTCCACCGTGTACCAACCGGCTTGGGGTATGGATCTTGTTGCATTGCTGTGCTTGAGGGGGGCCAGGGAGTTGGTGCAGGAGGCGATCCAATTGTTGAAATTCTTGATGGCTTTGCAGAGGCTGTTGCTGTGTTCAGGGTGGTGGGTGTTGAGAGTGGTGTTCAAGTCCTTGTCAGTGATGCTGTTCCAATTTCAGTGGGTGGGTCTGGTGATGGTGTGTGTGTGTGTGTGTTGGACTGGGACAGGGATGCTGAACTTGATGAGAGCGTAGTCTGTCCGTGTAACTGATGTGGGCTGGTTGAAGGTAGTGAAAATATTGTCCAGGAGGTGTCTGCCGATGTAGGTAGGTCCCTTTACTCGTTGGGTGAAGCCCAGGCTTCCAAGGTCATCAGTGAGCGCTCTTGAGTTGAGGTCAATCTGGTCTTCCCGGTGGAAGTTCAGGTATCTGATTAAGATGTAATTTCTAGCACCAAAGGGCGAGTGGAGCGATGAAGTTCGTGGTGCATGGCCCCGGTGGTCTGTATATGAGGGTGCCGCTGAGGGTGAAGTTGGCTGTGACACGGAGCTTGAAAGACAGGTATTCCGTAATGGAGGATGACTTGTCCATGGATGTGGTGGAGCTGATGGTGTTCTTGTGGATGATGGCGTTTCTGTCTCCGGTTTGTGAAGTCTGTCTTGCCTGACAATCTTGTAGCTAGGGCAGATGGCTGTGGTGCTGTCAGGTGCTGATGCAGGGTTCAGCCAGGTTTCCGTGAGGAAAAGTAGGTCAGGGGCTTTGTCGTGCAGCAGGTGCCAGTGGCGTGTTTGGTGAGTAAGTGGGTGTTGAGGAGCATGCATGCATGCAAGTGTGGAGTGTTGTGTGGGTGGTTGCAGAACTGTGTTAGTTTGAGAGAGTGGGTTGTGTGCTGTTGGTAAGTGTTGGGTGTGGGTAAGTACAAGAAAGCTTGGATGAGGCGCATGAGAATGCTCCCTTGGTGTTGTGTGGTGCAGCAAAGTAGCAGCATTTTGAGCACCAGCCGGGGTTGAGAGTGCGGTGGTGATGGAGCAAGGTTTCGCAAATGAAACTTGCTCGTATGCAATCTTCCTCATTGTATTAATATTAAAACTTGTATTGTCTGTATTAATATTTGCACACACTACATGAATAGTTAGGAAGCTTGCCTATGTTGTTTTTCTAACAAATAACGCTTGTTCCTAGTCTAAAATGGCCGCTTAAGCGCGGGAATTTAACTGCGCATGTCACAACCTGATCACATGGTGTGACGTCTTTCTTTGCTTGGTGGGAATTTCTGCTTCTGCGCAGTGTGCAATAAAATGGCTGCTCAATGTTCTCACATGCTTAAGCTTGCTCCTGTGTCATTACTAAATTGTCATTTCTTAACACAATTAATACGGGATAGGTTTTATATAATTGAAAGGGATTAGAAATAAGATAAGTGGTATACAGTGAAACGTTTTATTTTTGATATTAATATTTCCTTCTTGCACTTTTAGTAATTCGTAATCTTGGGCCTGGGTTGGTGACTTGAAACTAGAGAAGCAGAAGGTTCTGCGCATGTCCCCTGAAAGACTGCCAAAATGAAGTCAACTTGGACGTCTCACAAGGCCATGACCTATCGGCCGAAGAGGATGTTCTAAATGTACAAATTTGTAACAAAAGATACAATTGCTGTAGAAATTGTATATAATTTGTTGTGAGACGGGTGGGAAATAAAGTGAATGTATTAAATTGAAGGGGAGGGAACGTTAATACAATAGGCTTCACAAATTAAGCCAAATTTGTCATGGTGCGAGAATCCACTTCCTGCCCAATCAGAAGTAGTGGTCCCATATTTTAGCAACATTAAGGGGAGGTACATGGGCGTAGAAGGGTATAATAGAATATAGCATTAGTAGTTAGTTAGCTCAGACTTTTAAAACATACAGAAGAGCTCCAGGCTGCCCAGCTGATCGATTGCTGACTGAATCCCTATCCAGAAGAGGTCCTGAGGAGGGGGCGGCGGAGTCCATTAGAGGGAAGAATCGAGGAGAAGTCAAGTACCAGAGAGGGGAACGACGCAGGCGTCGTTTTAGAGAGGTCACCAGTCCGGTCCTGATCCCGAAGAAGGTCCTTGCTCTTCATCCTTCCAGGGTCCTATCCTTTCAAACTCCTTGGCTAAGGGTTTGGTTCTCGCATTTAGGTAAATATATGCAACCTTTAGTTGCGCTGCTGTTCCTATCTCCTCTTTTCCTTAAACACCGTCATTTATTAGAAATAATCATTCTATGCTTTCCACGAGTATTCTGATCAAATACCGTGTCTTTTTCTGTATTTACTCTGCTAAAAACTTCAGATAAACATTTTTAAAACTTCTTGACTCTGTGGTTATTTCAGGGTTATGTATTATAGTGAATGTCACTCATTTTAAACTTCCCAATTAGCAAAGGATCCATTGGTAAGTTATTACTCTTCAATCAGAAGGTAATTGGTAGCAGGGATTTTGATAAAAGAGTATATCTGACACCCAGCGTAAGTATTAGTGTAGTATGAATGTATGGGCCCAAGTGAGTATATGGTGTATGAATGCTGTTTGCTAATATCGCGCTGGATCAGTTTTCTGGTAAGCAGAGGACGGTTTGTGTTACTCTTTGTTAATTGGGTAATGAGAAATTTAAATTTGTACTTTTTATGAACTAATACCCGTTATTCTTAAGTATTGTTTTATGTTGTCCAGAATACCCCGGGGAAAAAGAATAGTGGGTGGCAAGTAGAAGCCATACTGCAGTGAGGTTATCTGTCAGGCAGAAATAGTACTGAATAGTTAAGCAGAACTATCAGCACTTGTTAGGGATTCTATGCGTGTAAGTATAGCCAAAGGGGTACGCTAGTGAAAATTTGATGTTATATCACCTAGAAAGGGTAATATTGAAGAAGTAACAGGTATTTCAGAAGCTTGCGTGAAGAGTAAAAGGAAGGGTTTTACTCGTAGTGTATGTTTAGTAGTAAACGGAAAAGTTTTACTAAGTATGTAAGAGAACCTATCTTTCTGAATTAGAGAAACTGGCACGATAGCGAATGTTTTATGTTGTCACTGAATTTTAATTAAGAACTATAGAGAAAATAAAGTTTGCGTAAAATTTTGTAAAGGGAGGGTCAGTTGCCGGAGAGGGAGCTGATGTCACAAAACGCCGCGCTGGGATTGGTTGGATCCGCGGGCGTGGGAAAACCCTTGTAAAGGAGGGGTCAGTAGTCAGGAGTAGTACTGACATCACAGGTGCCGCGCTGGGATTGGCTGCATCAGCGTGAGAACAGAAAAGAGCAGATTATAAAGGAGGGGTTGACAGAGAAAACGTCACCAAAAAGGCCGTGCAAGGATTGGCTTAGAATTAAAAGTTAGCAAAGGTTTGATTGGTTGAGAATTTGGAAGCGAAATTTTAAGTGGATAAGGGTTGCATGTTAAAACGCGATCCGACTTTAACAGGGAATCGTCCAGATAGGAGATTTCTAGGGTTTGCAGAATATAATTTTATACATCGGTATTTGCCTAAGATGTACGGAGAAAAGAAGAAGATGTCAGTTTTACAAAAGATTAAGAATTTTTTCAAAAAGGATAAACCAATCAAAACTAGAGAGGGAATTATTATTCCCCCAGCCAAAACGCCCGCATCATATATGATGATGGAGAGAGGTTACCATACTTGTGTATGGATAGAGAATTGGAGAGAATATACTAAAAATGACGGGATACTAGAATTTCCCGAGAATGGCACATTCAATGGGCGAATTCTTCAAAATTTGAGACAAAGGATGAATGATTTAGAACCTAGACCCAGATTGACTCAATATGAAGCTTTAGAGGAATGGGAAACTGAAGCATTTGAGCGTGATAGATCACGAAGTAATGGGAGATATCCAGGATTTTTTCCCAGATACTTACGGGAAAATAGGGAAGGTCAGATGAAGCAATGGAGAAGGACAATGCTTGTTGAGGGATTATATCCACTACTCACAGAAGGAGAGAAATCAGGAGGCAAGTGTACAGAAAAGACAAAACACTTTATGAGACATGAAGACTCAGAAGATGAGTTTATGGAAGAAATATTGAGGAATCCTCCACCGTATCAGGAAGGGTCAAGTGGAATTCCTCCTAGTGCCCCACCACAAACACCAATGGTACCTCAGGTACTACATGAATTCACCCCGAATAGAATACTTCATGAAAAAGAAAAAGAAGCATTAGAAAAGACCAGAGCAGAATTAGTACGGAAAATATCACAGATAAAAACACATCCTGATTCATTGACTATTCCTGTAACAATTGGTCCAGTAGTGCCATTATATGGTATACAAGGAAATTGTCCTCCTCTGATACCCGTATCTTCTCCTATGAATACTCCCGAAAATTTTCAAAAACTTGAAGCTCCAGGTATAATTGAAGATCACTTTAGTGATTGTGATTCCACAATATCTCTCATGGATTTACCTATCAGAGGTCCAGTAAAGGGTACTCCAAGAAAAGAAACACCTGAGCGTTCCAAAGATGTAAGTTTAATAACTTCATCAGGGGCAAAGAGTGCTACCATAGTAACACCGGAAGATTTAGAAAGGTGGGTACAAGGATCAGATAAATTGTGCACTCCTCCAAAATTGCTAGACATTCAGAAATTAAAAGCTGAGTTAGAAGAAATGATAGCAGGAAATATAGGAGTAGAACGCTTAAACACTTATGATGAAGAAGAATTGCTGTTCCTATGCAGGAGTATCACTAGAAATGTAAGGTTATTTCATGAAAAATTGTCCAATCTAGCCCTACAAATGGGAATTGAAATAGGGAAGTCAAAAGTACTACAGAAACCCTATAGAGCAGAATTCTCAGACAAAGATTTAGAAAATATGAATGCTTCTGGAAGAAGACTGCAAATACGAGAATTAATGTTAGTTTTACAAAAATGGGGAGACCTAGATAAATGGAGAACTAGGTGGGCAAAGAAAAAGGAAGAAGCTCGCTCAAGTCGAATAGCTTCTGAATATGTAATGAAAGAAACAGAAAAACTTGACAAAATGTACCCGATGCGAGAAGTTGCAGGAGGAGGTTATGTACATGTCCCATGGAGTAGACAGGATATTTTATCATTTACGAATGATTTTCCAAAGCTGAGAGAAAAGCCAATTGAATGGTACAAGCAGGTTGAAAGGTTTGTGAAAGTATCAAAAGTATTATTGAAGGATTTGGATGGTCTGTTTGACATAGTGGTACCTGCAGATTTATGGACAGATTGTAAGATCACAGTCGATTGGCCGAATGATGAATATCCCAGAGATCCTAAAACAGGTGCCCCGTCAAATGATGTGATGAAGAAGTATCAGCAGGTGATAACATACCTGAAAGGGAAAATACCACCGAAAGAAACAGATTGGGTAAAAATAGATCGAACTACCCAAGAAGCCAGTGAAACAGTTCATTCGTATTATGAGCGCCTTTTGCAGGTGTTCAAACAGTACAGTGGATTTGAGGACATTGGAGACAAAAACATGAGTCAGTTTGTATACCGATTTGTGTATGGTTTGAAGCCCGAGATTTGCCAGATGATTAAGCAGCATATGCTCTGTTGGCAAGGGAAACCAATTGACGAAATTTTGAAATATGCAAAATATTGTGGGGATGACATTGAGGATAGGCACAAGAAATTACAAGAAAAGGTAATGTGGGCACAAGTGAAAATGGCTGAAAAACAGGGTATTAATTTAGACAATCCCGATGAAACGCAAGGAAAAGACTCTGGAACGAATGGTGATTCGGGAAATGGTGGGAGAATGAAAGGACGAATGAGTAGAGAAGAAGCCAAAAAGAAATTTCCCTGTCATGGATGCGGAAAATTGGGGCATTGGAAGGATGAGTGTAAAAAGATTCGAAATAATAATGGCCCAAATCAAAATTTAAATTCACAGCCGCAGAATGACTCACAGCAAGGGGTAAATCTTCAGAGTCAGTTGCCACCTCCACCTGTTCAGGGTAATGTAAGCAGAGCAAAGCACGGTACAGACATCGGTTACTCGGGGGGAAGTGGTAAGAATGATTATATGACCTCACAATTTCTTTTGCAGGATGATTTTTGCGGGTTCGACGCATGACGGTGCCTAGGAGAGGGGGAGAAGGAATGCGTACTTGGCGCATCCCTGCAGGTAGATCAATCAGGTCCATATGTTGAAGGAAAAGTGAGAGGTAATGATATTACTTTTCTTTTGGATACTGGTGCTACCAGGTCTACTGTGAGAACAGTAGACGTCCCAAATCTTCCTCTCTCTGGTGAAGATATTCAAGTTGTAGGGGTTGCTAACCAAAGAATTAGAACACCACTTACTGAACCGATGGAGGTTAAAATTGGAAATTTCAAAGAAATGCATCAATTTGTAGTATGCGATTCTAGTCCAGTAAACTTGCTAGGTAGGGACTTGTTGTGCAAAATGAATTGCACCATTTTCTACACGCCGGATGGTGTGGCAGTACAGACGCCAGATGAAGATCATGTATATAAAATTATGGTCGCAAAACAAGGAACAGAAGTAGATGAAATGTTTTCATTAATAACAAAAGATGAATTGCCAGAAGAATTAAAAGATACAGTAAATCCCATAGTATGGGATCTCACGGGAAAGGAAGTAGGATTCATGGCTAAAATAGACCCAGTTCAAGTAACTGTAAAAGAAGGTGCAATTTTCCCAAATACAAAACAGTATAAAATGAGTGCAGAAGTAAAAACAGGTGTCATTGAAGAAATCAATCGGATGGTCAAACAAAATATACTGAGAGAAGTAATGAGTAGTCCATGTAATTCACCAATCATGGGACTAAAGAAACCTAGTGGTAAATATAGAATCGTTCAAGATCTGAGGAAAATCAACAAAATTGTAGAGCCATGTTGTCCTATAGTGCCAAACCCTGCAGTAATTCTGTACCAGATTCCTTGGAATGCTGGATGGTTTACAGTCATAGATCTGTGTCAAGCCTTCTTTTCAATTCCGTTACACCCAGACAGTCAGTATCTTTTCTCATTTAAATTTGAAAACAAGGTCTATGTATGGAATCGTGTTCCTCAGGGGTACACAGAAAGTCCTTCCATCTTCAACCAGATACTGAAAAAGTGCCTTGAAAAACTAGTGATGCCAGGAAGCTCAGTTTTAGTTCAATATATCGACGATTTATTGGTGGCATCGACCACCAGAGAAGACTGTGTTGTTGATTCCATAGCCTTATTAAATCTTTTGGCTGAGGAAGGGCATAAAGTCTCACCTGAAAAGTTACAGTTTTGCAGGACAGCGGTTAAATATCTGGGACATCAAATTGAGAGGGGAAAAAGAAGAGTAACCTCTGAAAGAGTAGCATTAATAAAAAGAATGCAAATGCCAGTAACGCAAAGACAAGTAAGAATGTTCTTAGGAATAGTAGGTTACTGTTGACAATGGATACCAGGATTTTCCATGTTGGCTAAGCCCTTGATTAACATGACCAAAAAGAAAGCAAAAGATCCTGTTGAGTGGGAAGATGAAAGTGTAGAAGCCTTTGTAAAATTGAGAAACTCCCTTTGTTCAGCACCTGCCTTAGGCATGCCGGATTATAAAAGAGAATTCGCATTATTCTGTCATGAAAGAGAAAATTGTGCACTTTCAGTTTTAACTCAAAGACATGGTCTGGACAGACGTCCTATAGCATACTTTTCCGCTACACTAGACCCTGTAGCATCTGCGTTGCCAGGATGTTTGAAAGCAGTAGCAGCAACATGTTTAAGCATCGAACAAAGTGAATCAATTGTGATGGGACATCCTGTAAAAGTATATGTTCCACATGCAGTGGTGATTCTGTTGACCAGAACACGAACTCAACATCTCACTCCTAGTCGGCTGACTAAGTATGAGAGGATAATAATGGGTGCAGAAAATGTAACCATGGTGAGGTGTACGATAATAAATCCAGCAAGCTTATTACCAGATCCATATCATGAGACAAATAAAGATGACGAAGAAGATGAACATGATTGTATACAGATTACAGAACTATGCACAAAACCTCGCCCAGATATAGAGGAACAGCCTCTTAAAAACCCAGATAAAGAACTGTTTGTTGATGGCTCTTGCCAGAGACATGAAGATGGCAAGCTAACAGCTGCTTATGCAGTATGTGAATTAACTGGAATAGTCGAAGCATCCTATTTACCAGGGGTAAAATCTGCACAAGTAGCTGAATTGATTGCACTGATAAAAGCGTGCAAAATTGGGAGGAATCAGAAAATAACCATATTCACTGATAGTCAATATGGTTATGGGGTTGTGCACGATTTTGGCCAACTGTGGATGCAGAGGGATTTCATGACTTCTTCAGGATCCCCCATTAAAAATGGACAATTTGTAAAAGAATTGCTAGAAGCAATACAATCACCAAAAGAATTGGCTGTGGTGAAATGTGCCGCACATCAGTCAGGAAATGACTGGGTGGTAGTTGGCAACAGATATGCAGATCTGGTGGCTCAATATTGTGCCAAAACCAGAACATCAGTGAATAAGAGGGTGGAAAGAATGGGAATCAGCTGCCAACTTATGCTATTTATGCCACCTGAAACCTGGAACGAAGTGAAAAGATTACAAGATGAAGTGGATGAGGTTGAAAGAAAAATGTGGATCAAAACGGGTTGTTCTCAAAGAAGAGAGGATGAAGTATGGGTCAGTACAGATGGCAGACCAGTCATGCCAGATTGTTTACTCTCACAAATGGCTAGAATGTATCATGGAGACACACACATAGGGAGAGATGCAATGATTAGACTATTCAGACAAAATTGGTACAATCCCAAATTCAGAGCTGTTACAGAGAGTCTTTGCCAGAGATGTCTAATTTGCCAAATGCACAACACAGGCAGGAATACGATAATTGGGTTTGGGAAGATCGGAAAAGCAGAAGGTCCATTCATAAGACTACAGTTTGACTTCATACAGTTACCACCATGCAGAGGGCTGAAATACGTATTAGTCATAGTGTGTCTGTTTTCAAAGTGGGTGGAGGCATACCCAACTAGGAGAAATGACAGCATTACAGTTGCCAAGCTGTTATTAAGAGAGCTCATACCTAGGTTTGGTTTCCCAGTATCTTTGGAATCAGATAGAGGAAAACATTTTAACAACGAAGTGATCCTGATAATTTGTGAAGCATTTCAAATCAAACAGAAACTGCATTGTGCATATCGTCCAGAGGCTTCTGGAGTGGTGGAACAATTGAATGGCACCATAAAGTCAAGATTGGGAAAAATGTGTGCATCAACATCATTGGAGTGGCCTGATGCATTGCCACTCGCTCTGATGGGACTCAGAAGTATACCTGATCGAACAACAGGTTTGAGCCCCCATGAAATTATGATGGGAAGAGCGATGAGACAAACACACGTTCCCACAAATAGACTGGTGAATATTTCTGATGATATGGTGTTGGACTACTGTAAAGGATTGGCTGACCTAGTGCGTTCTGTCTCTCACCAGGTTGGAGAAGACGCAGTTTCCAGACAGCCTGAACTAGAACATGATCTGAATCCTGGTGACTGGGTGGTGGTGAAGAATCACACCAGAGAAACGTGTCTATCACCCAGGTGGAGCAGACCTTGTCAAATCATATTGACCACAAACACAGCAGTGAAGTGTGCCGTATTTCCGAATTGGATTCACGTAAGTCACACCAAGAGAGTACCAGACCCAGAAGAAGAAAACACTCAGACAACACCAATCACTGAAGAAGCTGAAGGTTGCCAAGCTGAAGAATCTCAAGCTCGAGGTTCAAGAGAGGCTGACGGAGAACAACCGAGCACAAGTCAGGATTGGATACCAGTGGTCGAAATTCCTGAGGTTTTCCACCGAACAAGAAGCCAAAGAAAATTAAAAGCAATTGTAGAAGATCAGATAGGTGAAGAAGAAGGGGTTCAGGCTCAAGAAGACAAGCTAGTAAACGACCCTGAACCAAATCAGATAGGGAAAGAAAATTGGACTGAAAGCAGTGAAGAATTAATAGAATTTGAACAGGGAGAGACAGGTTTAGAAGAAGCAGGTCAGGCTGCAGAAGTACACAGTGCAATAAGCCCTGATCAGAAGCAGTTAGGACAAGAGGGAAAAACAGAAGAAATAGAGACTGAGAAAAGTGAACATAAAGAAGTAAACCCAGAACAAAGTGAATTGTTGGAAACTCACAGTGGAGCTGCAAATGAGAAACCAATAAGACCAGAGAAAGAACAATTAGATAAATTAAAGAAAACAAAGAACAGAACAGTACAAACAAGTGAAATTAAAAAGGCACTTAAAGACGAAAATTTAGAAACAGTACAAACAGAAAAGCCAAGAAAAGGAGACCAGTGGCCAAGTTTCATCAAAAGAGTAAAGTGCCACATAAAAGTGAAGTGAAGTGAAGTGAAGATCCAGATCAAGTACCTGAAGTAACAAGTCAAACAGATCAAGAGAAAAAGTCTGGGAAAAGAAAAAGTAAAAGATTAAGACTTGTGAACAACAAATTCAGGGGTCCTGATTGGACGTATGTTGTTCTTGAAGACTTTGAAAGTTCAGAATCAAGTGACAGTGGTGGTGAAGGAACAAGTGCAGAACTAACTTACGAAGAAGAAACAAGACCACCCTGACTAAACAAAAGAATCTATTGAAGAAAAGGAACAGGGATAAGAAGAGCAATCTTCCTTGTCGAAAAATGCCTGATGATAGGGATACTGGGAGATCAAAGAGAAAATGTTGTAGGAGATGCTGTGCAATTTGCATATGTAGTCTAGTATTGGTGCTTATAGCATGGTTAGTCCTGATTGTAGCAATTCCTTACCTGATGATAATAGATAAAAAGAACAATAATGAAACTATAGGGAGGACAGCAAACATGAAAGGAGATAGGGTAGAACTAATGGCAGAAGAAGATGAAGGAATTCATCATGTGATAGCTGATAATGACACTAGTTTAAATGTTTTCACGAAGTTATTGTTTCAATATGTAGACACTATGGAAGTTAGTAATTGTTATGTTTGTATGAAGTTACCTGAATCAGTAGCAGAAGGATTAACATACCATCATTTACCACTGACATACGGCATTTCATGTAGCGTATTAACAAGTTTATTTTATAGTACAGGTAGACTACAATATTACTATTCCAATATAGATGTTGTATTTTCTGAAGTTCCTATTCGCAAGAGTATGAACCCAGTGCTTAGCGCCTTAGATGCACAGTTTATGGGAGAGTTTTTCTTAACAATGAAATCAATAGACTTAACACATGCACGTAGACACAATCTAACATGTTCTTTATTAGAAGAAGAGAAAATATTTTTGAATTTAGTAGAAGATAGAAGACAGGATTTTCAAAAGAAAGCTACAGAGCATAAGGCTCATTTACCACCTTGGGCAGAGAAAGAGGGAAGTTACACCCCTGGCAAGGCTCAAGCTGCTATGGCTCTGGATTTCGAAAAGAAGGGAAAAATTTGTCTTCATAGGTTAAAGACTGACTATAACAATGTTTTCATTGGTACCAGTGATTGTGAACACAATTTTTTAATATTGGGAAGTTGGGGACTCAAAGGAGGAACAGATTCAGTTTTTCCTGGAATCTATTATGTCTGCGGGAATAAGGCTTATTTTAGGCTTCCTGCACGGTGGTATGGAAGTTGTTACTTTGGAATAGTTTTTCCAAAGATATACCACGTAAAAAGAAACACTGGAAGAAATGAAAACAATGGTGAATTAACACGTAATAAAAGGGCTAGTTTTTCAGAAATAATAGGTGATATATTTGGTGCATTGATACCTTCAGTGGGAATAATTCTGAACTCAAGAAAGATATGTAAATTGTCTACAGTAGTTGATCGTTTATCAACGAATACTGCTGGAGGGTTTCTAATGATTAATACGGAAATGGTTGCGATTAGATCCATGGTAATGCAAAATCGACTTGCTCTTGACATAATATTGGCAAAAGAGGGCGGAGTCTGTAAAGTATTGAAAACTAAACACTGTTGTACGTATATTCCTGATAAGAGTGCAGAAATTGGGACATATATTCAGAATATAACTAAACTTGAGCAGGAACTTAAACCACTGGAAGTTGATAATGTATGGGAAAGATTGACAAATAGTATATCGTCAATCGGAACCTGGTTTTCTAATATAGGTAAAGGACTTATAGGTCAAATATTAGTTCCCTTAGCAGGGATAGCAATAATAGTTCTGACAATAATATTTTGGTGTAAATGTTGTAGAAAGAGTGGAACTTGTAAAGTAACTGAAAAAGGAAAGAAGAGAAAGAGAGACGAAATTGAACTGGAAGAATGGAAAAGTGAATTATACTAAAAGATGAAGGGAGATTGTAAAAATAGAAAAGCTAAAAATGAAAATGAGAACGAAGTGATTTGCTAGAAGTTGGCATCTGATTGAGGGTACTTTTTGATGGCTCAGAAACGCCATCAGAGAGGGGATTGATGGAGCAAGGTTTCGCAAATGAAACTTGCTCGTATGCAGTCTTCCTCATTGTATTAATATTAAAACTTGTATTGTCTGTATTAATATTTGCACACACTACATGAATAGTTAGGAAGCTTGCCTATGTTGTTTTTCTAACAAATAACGCTTGTTCCTAGTCTAAAATGGCCGCTTAAGCGCGGAATTTAACTGCGCATGTCACAACCTGATCACATGGTGTGACGTCTTTCTTTGCTTGGTGGGAATTTCTGCTTCTGCGCAGTGTGCAATAAAATGGCTGCTCAATGTTCTCACATGCTTAAGCTTGCTCCTGTGTCATTACTAAATTGTCATTTCTTAACACAATTAATACGGGATAGGTTTTATATAATTGAAAGGGATTAGAAATAAGATAAGTGGTATACAGTGAAACGTTTTATTTTTGATATTAATATTTCCTTCTTGCACTTTTAGTAATTCGTAATCTTGGGCCTGGGTTGGTGACTTGAAACTAGAGAAGCAGAAGGTTCTGCGCATGTCCCCTGAAAGACTGCCAAAATGAAGTCAACTTGGACGTCTCACAAGGCCATGACCTATCGGCCGAAGAGGATGTTCTAAATGTACAAATTTGTAACAAAAGATACAATTGCTGTAGAAATTGTATATAATTTGTTGTGAGACGGGTGGGAAATAAAGTGAATGTATTAAATTGAAGGGGAGGGAACGTTAATACAATAGGCTTCACAAATTAAGCCAAATTTGTCATGGTGCGAGAATCCACTTCCTGTCCCTGCCCAATCAGAAGTAGTGGTCCCATATTTTAGCAACATTAAGGGGAGGTACATGGGCGTAGAAGGGTATAATAGAATATAGCATTAGTAGTTAGTTAGCTCAGACTTTTTAGAACATACAGAAGAGCTCCAGGCTGCCCAGCTGATCGATTGCTGACTGAATCCCTATCCAGAAGAGGTCCTGAGGAGGGGGCGGCGGAGTCCATTAGAGGGAAGAATCGAGGAGAAGTCAAGTACCAGAGAGGGGAACGGCTCAGGCGTCGTTTTAGAGAGGTCACCAGTCCGGTCCTGATCCCGAAGAAGGTCCTTGCTCTTCATCCTTCCAGGGTCCTATCCTTTCAAATTCCTTGGCTAAGGGTTTGGTTCTCGCATTTAGGTAAATATATGCAACCTTTAGTTGCGCTGCTGTTCCTATCTCCTCTTTTCCTTAAACACCGTCATTTATTAGAAATAATCATTCTATGCTTTCCACGAGTATTCTGATCAAATACCGTGTCTTTTTCTGTATTTACTCTGCTAAAAACTTCAGATAAACATTTTTAAAACTTCTTGACTCTGTGGTTATTTCAGGGTTATGTATTATAGTGAATGTCACTCATTTTAAACTTCCCAATTAGCAAAGGATCCATTGGTAAGTTATTACTCTTCAATCAGAAGGTAATTGGTAGCAGGGATTTTGATAAAAGAGTATATCTGACACCCAGCGTAAGTATTAGTGTAGTATGAATGTATGGGCCCAAGTGAGTATATGGTGTATGAATGCTGTTTGCTAATATCGCGCTGGATCAGTGGGATGCAGCATGGTAGCGAAGGGAGGGCGGAGGACCAGGGTTCCTAGCACTGGGCGCGGTCCAGGCGAGAAAAGGCGCAAACATGCTTGCCTTTGGGACGTGTCCGCTGCGCATCCACATTGTGGCATCCATTAAGTAGGTCCTGGAAGGAAGAGGAGTGATGTCACTTCCTGTGCAGATGGATGATGGAAATGATTTCTCTTTGCTTGGCTTTGTCTTTTAAAGACACTTTTAGTGATAAACCAGTGATGTCATTTCCTGTGCAGATGGATGATGGGAAATTTAGTGATGTCACTTCCTGTGCAGATGGATGATGGGAAAATTGAGAATCATTACGTTGCTTCATCATGTGCCCTCCCTAACCACGCCCAATAAAAAATTTCCTTCCATTTCTGGTTATTAAAAAAAGGGCTTTTTTTCCCTGACTATACAGATATTATATGAAAATTATATGAACTGCATATATAATTTAATATAAAATGTATGTTTCTGTCTCTTCTTCCTTAAAAGTAATTGTGAATCAGTTCAGCATGCACATCTTTTTTCTGCTCTGCCGAATCCTGTTTAGGGGTAGAAGTCGAGGTGCAACATGGCACATGAGGCCATGATTTTCCAACAAGTAGCAGGATTGTATTAAAGTTCATCCCCCACCTCCGCTCTTGTGCAGGCAAAATCCGCCTTACATCAAGCCAAATGTCCGTTGCATAATAGGTCTGGTTTGCTTGTGAGCAGCATTATAACTCCTTTCTCCAGCTGTCCCTGCATTTAAGGGAAGTGTCATTATCTATAGGTGTAGGACATAAGTACTGTCAATTGAAATTGGAAGGCATGTATATACTAAGAAAAGAGGCACCACCAAAATATCTTTACTAAATAATGACCATCATGAATCCTTACCAAGCAACCACCTGCTTCAAGCTCTCCTCTTGCTAGTCGGGCACACAGTCCACAATAACAAAAGACACAGGAGTTCTGTGTGCTTCCTAGTTACCATGCAGCTACGTCAGTAATTAGGCATGTGGCATAGCATCCCACCTGTATATATCAAGGAATGACTCTGAAGATCTCTGTGAGAAATCTGTCTCCATGAGAAGAAGTATAGTAGAACATGGGTTCTATCCACACTTCCAATGACGCCGGGATTGTGCAATAGCATAAAATTGGACCTTGGTACCCTATAATTCAGCTGTGGTGTTTACTAAATATATATGTGTTTTTATTATTTCCACCATAGCATCAAGAATGTTTCTGAAAACCCTTGACTGGCCAATCTCTGATATGCCCCCACCAACTTCAACATACACTGGTAACTACCGGTAGGCTTTATAATTTGAATTGGTTACCAACTGCTTCCATTTTATGGTAAATTTCACATGCAATATGATGTTTTACCACTCCTAGCAATTTGCAAATGTTTTGTTCATTTAACTTTCAAATGAGGAATTGGAAAGTGCAATCTTTAAATTGTTAATTTCATTTGAAAAATAAGGACTTCGTAATGTTTACTCCTCTGTGAAAATCTGGCAAACCATGGGCTTGCTACCCTTGATACATCACACATGGCCAATTTTGCAGATGATGTGCGACTTGCAAAAGCTTCATACTCCATAACCCTCATTACTGGAAGTCTCTTACTCTTTCTTTGTCTCAATATTCTTTCTCCCCACTGGACAAGATTCTTAACTTTGCTACTGGAACCTTAGAGTCTCTCGCCAGGCACATTCGTAGCTTATACCACCGCCAGATGAGGGGGTTCTCAACCTGCACGCATATTAATATATTAAGTTGTACATAACATTTCCCCGTCTACATTTTTGACAATTTATTTTGCTACACTCCTTCATGGAACCTACGTTCTGCCAACCAGAAGCTTGGGTTGTCTCCCAAGCCACCCTGTGCTCTGCCCAGATTCTGGTCTTTTTGCTTTCTACGACCCTTCACTGGAATTTACTTTTACCCAATGTCCAGCCTTGCTTTTGAATCACAAGTTTAAAGCCGCCCTAAACTGTCATTCCCCTGTTCTATTGCTTTTCCCTCAAATAGCGACTGTGCTGAGGTGTTGCAGGTGTTCCCTCGAGGACTCATGAAAAGCATGCCATCAGAGAGTGTTTCTGCAACAAGGCCTCCGTGTCTGATGGGAACATGGAGGGTTCAGATAAGGGCAGGATTGGGACCTGCCACTTGCCTGAGTACCACTCCATTGCCGTTTTCTGGTTGGCATACCACATGAGTGGCTTTGACACACTACACTAAGGGCTGCTCAGCCTAGCACCTGATGCCTTAATAATAGGCATCAGGTGGCGTAGTGGGCAAAAGAACGATGGATTTAACCCAGATCTTTTGACTGGGGGAGAATGTTATGTTATGTTATAAATTTTTATAGAGCGCACGGCTGCCCCAGCAAAGGGGCGTCCCGGCGCTGAGCGCAGAAAACTACAAAGCAAATCACAGAACGAGACAGCTTATAACGGAGGAAAGAGGTATGTTTTCACAGCTTTCCGAAAAGGCAGGTAGGACTTTAAACTGCGAATGGAGATGGGGAGCGCATTCCAGAGCTTCGAGGCCAACACACGAAAGGAGCCCCCACCAGCGCGCGCCCTCCTGACCCTGGGGACAGCCACAAGATTCTGTCCCATGGAACGAAGTTGGCGAGAGGGGATATAGAAGGTATGAAGATTAGTCAAGATGCAAGGAGATGAAAAGTTAAGGATTTTAAAAGTAATGCAGAGGGCCTTGAACTCTGAACGCTTAGCCACGGGCAGCCAATGAAGGCGGCGGATAGCATTAGAGGTAGGACACCTCCTCAGCAGACCAAGGAGGGCACGAGCCGCAGCATTCTGAACCCTTTGTAATTTGACAATCTCAGACTGGTTGACCCCCAGATAGAGGGAACTGGCATAGTCCAGTCTTGACAGAATCAAGGCCTGAATGATAACCTGCCTAATAGGGGGATCAAAAAAGCATGTTTGCATTGTCAGCATTCCGTCCATCATTTGTTTGCTGTAACGCTTTTTGCCCTAAGTGGGATGGGTATGCCCAGACGTGGGTCCCTTGCTCACTGTGCCACTGGATTCAAGCTAGCCTGGCTGAAGAAGGGTGACATACCCAGAAACCGGTCCCAGGATGCTTGTTTCTGGTCCAGGGAGGACCTGGCCTGGCAGTTCGGTCTGGACTGTTCCCATGGGGCACAGGGTCAAGACTGATTTGCATATGGCTGGGTCCAAACTGGGATGGCGTAGTGGGCAAAAGAACGATGGATTTAACCCAGATCTTTTGACTGGGGAGAATGTTTGCATTGTCAGCATTCCGTCCATCATTTGTTTGCTGTAACACTTTTCGCCCTAAGTGGGATGGGTATGCCCAGATGTGGGTCCCTTGCTCACTGTGCCACTGGATTCAAGCTATCCTGGCTGAAGAAGGGTGACATACCCAGAAACCAGTCCCAGGATGCTTGTTTCTGGTCCAGGGAGGACCTGGCCTGGCAGTTCGGTCTGGACTGTTCCCATGGGGCACAGGGTCAAGACTGATTTGCATATGGCTGGGTCCAAACTGGGGTGGCATAGTGGGCAAAAGAACGATGGATTTAACCCAGATCTTTTGACTGGGGGAGAATGTTTGCATTGTCAGCATTCCGTCCATCATTTGTTTGCTGTAACACTTTTCGCCCTAAGTGGGATGGGTATGCCCAGACGTGGGTCCCTTGCTCACTGTGCCACTGGATTCAAGCTAGCCTGACTGAAGAAGGGTGACATACCCAGAAACCGGTCCCAGGATGCTTGTTTCTGGTCCAGGGAGGACTTGGCCTGGCAGTTCGGTCTGGACTGTTCCCATGGGGCACAGGGTCAAGACTGATTTGCATATGGCTGGGTCCAAACTGGGGTGGCGTAGTGGGCAAAAGAACGATGGATTTAACCCAGATCTTTTGACTGGGGGAGAATGTTTGCATTGTCAGCATTCCGTCCATCATTTGTTTGCTGTAACACTTTTCGCCCTAAGTGGGATGGGTATGCCCAGACGTGGGTCCCTTGCTCACTGTGCCACTGGATTCAAGCTATCCTGGCTGAAGAAGGGTGACATACCCAGAAACCGGTCCCAGGATGCTTGTTTCTGGTCCAGGGAGGACCTGGCCTGGCAGTTCGGTCTGGACTGTTCCCATGGGGCACAGGGTCAAGACTGATTTGCATATGGCTGGGTCCAAACTGGGGTGGCGTAGTGGGCAAAAGAACGATGGATTTAACCCAGATCTTTTGACTGGGGGAGAATGTTTGCATTGTCAGCATTCCGTCCATCATTTGTTTGCTGTAACACTTTTCGCCCTAAGTGGGATGGGTATGCCCAGACGTGGGTCCCTTGCTCACTGTGCCACTGGATTCAAGCTAGCCTGGGGAAGAAGGGTGACATACCCAGAAACCGGTCCCAGGATGCTTGTTTCTGGTCCAGGGAGGACCTGGCCTGGCAGTTCGGTCTGGACTGTTCCCATGGGGCACAGGGTCAAGACTGATTTGCATATGGCTGGGTCCAAACTGGGGTGGCGTAGTGGGCAAAAGAACGATGGATTTAACCCAGATCTTTTGACTGGGGGAGAATGTTTGCATTGTCAGCATTCCGTCCATCATTTGTTTGCTGTAACATTAATAATAGGTTAATCTGGTTGCTGGCAGGGCACATTCTTGCTCTCACTTAGTACTTGCTTGTTACTTTCTTTATTAACTTTTACTACAATTAAGGTCTTCCAAGAAACTTCTTTGGTCATAGTTTTTTTAACCTGGTTGCCAGCTGGGCATCTTTTCTTGCTCTCACTTAGTCCTTGCTTGTTTCTCGCTTTATTACTGTTTTCTTCCATGAAGGCTATATGAAATTGGGGTATTACTTGAGAGGGGTGAGAGCTCCGCTCAAGTAATAAACACAATCCTTGTCAGAGTGAACCATAAAAAGTCACTAAATAAACCTGTGCTTAACCCTCTGGTACCTTGGCACAAAAGCAGTCAGGCTTAACCTAGATGCAATGTGTAAAGCATGTATGCAGCGCTTTTACACCCAAAAAGTAAAATCAACACCCCAAGAAAAATCCCAGAGCAATTTTGAAAAATAGAGTCAAATTTTATAAATAAAATGACAGCAAAACAGCAAGATTCCAATCGACAGAAATGGAGTTATGCGTTTTTAAACGTTTAGGTGAAAATAGCACCAAAAAGCACAATGCGCCATTCTCATGTATTTGGTCATGCTGGACCAGATCAAAGTCACAAGTTCAGATCAACCGCAATGGAACTTAGGTCAGATACAGGAAACAGGTTTGCAAAGAGCCCCAAACTTCTGGATTTTCACCTGCAGCTTGGTTTTGAAGCAGGAAGAGTACACTCTAATGCCAGCCAAGGGCCCAGGAACTGGGAGGGGGCATCTCTTGGGCATCAGGACTCACTTCAGCAGAGGTCAGCAGCAGGGCTCAGGCAGGTCCAGTTGGTGCTGGGCAGTTGCAGCCTCTAGAAGCTTGTTATGTCCCTGTAGCTTAAACAGGAGGACAGCCAACGGACCCTTTGAGTCACTTCTGGATTCAAGGCAAGCAAGACCAGACTTCCTTCTTCAGACATCAGGGATGTCCTTCTTCTGAATTTTCCACAGCTCCAGGAGTGTTCTGATGAGGGGTTCTGAGGGTGCTCTTCTTAAACCCATTGCCAGCCTTTGTGTGAGGGCAATCCCTGGCCTACTTCAACACTAGTCCTGGCCAGTTCTTCCCCTTCCCCTGGGTTAGGCTCCAATCTGTCCAGAGGGGCAAAGGCAAGGGCAGGCCTGGTGTCAGGTTCCTTTGTGAGTAGTGCAGGTAGAGTCCTTTGAAGTGTAATCGGGGAAGGGCACAACTCGTCCCCAGCCATCTTGCCAGAAAGACACACTCAATCTACATCCAGGCCTCTTTTCTCCCCGTGTCTAGAAGGAATACACAACACACCACAGGAGAGCCATTCACAGTCGTGTGACACTGAACACCGGGAGTAAGGCACATTTTGTTTGGCCAGAAAAATGCCAACTTTCTAAAAGTAGTATTTTCAGAACAGTAACTTAAAATCTGACTTTACCATTAAAGAGGATTTAAAATTACAATTCAAATGAGTGGAAGAAGTATTTCTCTATCTGTTCCCAAACTTATTAAGTGTAATAACGTAACCCAGTGTTAGTCTATGGGAGAGATAGCCTTGCTAGAGTG
This sequence comes from Calotriton arnoldi, assembly GCA_963921515.1. Lineage (NCBI taxonomy): Eukaryota > Metazoa > Chordata > Amphibia > Caudata > Salamandridae > Calotriton > Calotriton arnoldi. Next base: position 3,545,845 of record CAWUFW010000199.1, read on the forward strand.
AAAAATGACTTTAAGAGTTTTTCCCTGCCAGGACATGTAAAACCTACGGCACATGTCCTACTTTTTAAATACTATGCACCCTGCCCAATGAGCTTTTAGGGCCTACCTTAAGGGTGACTTCTATGTATTAAAAGAGAAAGTTTGGTGCAATAAAAGGTTATTTTGCCAGATCGAAATGGCAGTCTACAATTGCACTCCAGGCAGCAGTGGTAGGCCTGACATGTTTTACAGGGCTACTTTAGTGGGTGGCACAACAAGTGCTTCTACCAACTGATAGCATTTAATTTACAGGCCCTGGGGACATGTAGTATCATTTACTAGGGACTTCTAAATAAATTAAACTTGCCAATTAGGTGTATACCAATATTGCTATGTTTAAGGGAGAGAGCGCAAGCACTTTACCGTGGTTAGAAGGGGGGGTCATAATATTAACAAAAACGAGTTCAGCAAAAATAGGGGAGTGGCGTCAAAAAAGTCTGAGGGGATAGCACGTCAAGGATGACAGGTCTAACAAAGGTCATCTTGGAAACTTCTTTTGGGGCAGTTTGTTTTCCTACTTGACTACTGTCCTGCTTGGAAACCTGCTGACTTTCCAGGATTTCTCACCATCCTGTTTTACTTGCATCTGCTGGGCTATTTGTTTATCGGTCAACAAATTGTTTTTGCCTTTACAAGAGGATTTTGTTGTCTCTTTGTGCATTTTGCACCCTTCTCTTGTTTGTGGATTACAGCTGATGTGCATCTTTTCGATGCAGGATACCACACCCATTGATGGAACCCTAGTTGAACTTCAGTTTATATCTTCACGTGGCACCTGGAGTTGCTTCATCACATGTATCATGTTGTGGTCCGAGGGTGATTGACATCACTGGGATTGACGTCCTCAGTATTTCAAGGGGGTGGTTATTTGATAACAGTCGTGTCTGTTCTTCAAGCTCCTGTCCTTAATTGGATAATGGCTATCTCCACCCCTGACCTATCCTCTGTGTACTGCCCACCTACGCATGTCTTGGACCACAGCATTCTTCACCTTTGAATGTCAGTCTCTGAATTGCAATCTGCATGCTGGGATTGATATCTGGGCTTGGGTAGATTCTTCCATCCTTTCCTGGGTAAAGGCCCAGGTTAATGGTTAATACCTGCCATAAAATGTCATCTCCTGGGACTTAGGGGAAAGAGAACCACTGCCTGTCTGTGGCTATGTTATTGTCATCACTTGTTAAATGCATCTCTGCATCCCAATTGTTTATCTGTTAATTGGTCGCACAACAGCACCTGTGTTACTCACTTCAGTCATTCAGTCTCTTATTTGTTTAATCACCCAGTTTGCCTCTGATGCTAGGTATCTTTATTTTACTCTGACACATAAACAACATAATAGGTGGTTTCCGACTAAAGAAGCAAATATAATATTACAGTCAAAGAAGAAAGTAGAAAAGACAAAATGGAGGACATGAGGCATACACACAATTTGCTTAAGGAATTAAACGCCCTAGAAAAAATATGAGGAGCTGCAATTGGTTGTTTAAGTTTGCAGAGGGCCCTTCTCAATTGAGTGTAACTGATGCTTTTTTGGACAACCTGTTCACTGTGGTGTAGGCCATGGTTCCAGCGAAGGTGTGTGATAACCAGTACTGCAGCCTGGACTCAGACAGATTGGCAAACATGAAGTAAACTAGGAAGAAGGGATGGCCGCCTCTGTCCCAGGGCTGCATCCCCAGAGACCCCCTTCTCGGAAAATCAGGATCCATTCCAGCACTCTCAACAAGCATGTCAGACAGGTATGAACCGGAAAGATCACCCGTCGCCATTCATAACATGCCTCTTAAGACTGTATGTTTCTTCCTGTATGCCCTCATAATCAATAACATTTTGGGAAACAAAAATAGCACTGTATTCTCAGTTGCAATAAATATAGAATTGACCAGCCATGGCTGTGAGTTCCTAAAGACAGAACGTTTTAATATCTCAGTATGTACATTTTGTTTGCAGCAGGAATTGAAGTCAAATAGTGAAAAGTGCACAAATCGCAATACATAATAAAACTGTAATGGACCACAGTGCACTGATAATACCTGTTACACTGGATCTAAACTCTCAACGTCCTACACGATCACATACAACTGAACACTCATGAAAAGTAGAAGCACAAAACAACACAACGCAGTTGCTGTAAAAGGGTTTGATGAATCATTCAGTGTTTGCAAACAAGCAATGTGTGTGATCGAGGCTCTTTTGTGAAAGCCACACTCCTGTCAAAACCTAGTTAACCTCAGTGTTCATGAACCTGCTGATCGTGTATACCATGAACTGGCAAAAGAAACCACAGTAAAAATGAAAGAATAAAACAGTAACTACCAAAGAATGCACACATTGTCTCTGATTAACAGAAAGTCGCTGGGAGGACAGGCTATCTCCATGTTTAGGGTTAATGGTTGTCAGTCCCTGCAGATTGGGGGCCCCAGTAGCTCCACACTCTGGGAGGGCATCTTGATGTAAGGCAGCAGACTGCAGGCTGACTCACATTGACACCAGTTGACTCACATTGACACCAGTTGACTCACATTGACACCAGTTGACTCACATTGACACCAGTTTTGAACCCACAAGAGAAACCCACTAGGACCACTCTAACCCTTCTTGATCTGACTAGGGTGCTGTCCACAAGATGCTGAACCTCTCCGAATGTTTTGATTTGTTCTGCATTCCGTCCATCATTTGTGTGTTTTTTTGCTCTCTCACCCGTAAGTGCGCCGGGTATGCCCAGACGTGGGTCCCGGGCTCACTGTACCACTGGATTCAAGCTAGCCTGGCTGATGAGGGGTGAAACCCCGAAACCGGTCCCAGGATGCTTGTTCCTGGTCCAGGGAGGACCTGGCTTGGCAGTTCGGGCTGGACTGGTCCCATGAGGAACAGGGTCAAGACTGATTTGCATATGGCTGGGTCTGAACTGGGGTGGTGTGGTGAGCAAAAGAACGATGGATTAAGCCCAGATCTGGTAACTGGGGGTGAATGTTTTGATTTGTTCTGCATTCCATCCATCATTTGTGTGTTTTTTACCTCTCCAACAAAGGCACAGTCAGGGGATCAGCAAAAGCAATAAACTATAGTGTGGAGAGGAAGTGTGCTCTCCAGGCAGTGTCACCACTGAGCTCAACTACACTGCTAGAAGTTGAATCTTGATATAGCTCTCCTCTTGTCTCCAGTGGGGCATAGAAAGGGCTTCTCTTTTCAGAGTTCCGTCTGTGACTTTAAATCCCTGGGCTGGTGGAGACTTTCACAGAAGCAGGATCAGCAGCGGGGTGGGCCAGAAGTGCTTCAGTAAGGCCTTTGAAGGCGTATTCCTAACCTCGAGAAACCGCACTGAGATCTGTATTCTGGGAGCACCACACCAGGGTCCATGGAGGCCTGTGAAGGTGCATCTCGAACTGGACTGGAGTTCTAGCTTCTTTGTTCAAGTCTGGGGAGTTGGGCGGCAGCCCACTGCCAATGAGGCTAAACGTCCCTTCACCAGATTGGTGCTTGCACTCCAACACACCAGCGAATAACTTACAGGTGTGCTTCATTTCTCTTCCCACTTGGCATGACATGCTTTGTAGTTCGTACACTTTTGGCATTGTACAAACATGTCACACAGTTTCTGATGCTTATTTTGCTCTACTGGGAGCCTGTCAGAGAAGTGTAGCAGTACAGCAAAGCCGGTCTGGAAACAGTCCTGTTTCACTACAAAATTCCTATAACCTGTATAATGCATTAATTGATGAATTAATGTGTTTTTGTGGTTTTATTGAGCTGGAACTCGACCCGAAGGCATTGAAGCGCTTTACATGACCACCAGTTACATTACACAAAGACGCATTCGTTTTTTGGTAGGCACAGGGAGATTAAGGGATTTGCCCAGAATCACAGGATGTTGAGCGGAAGCTGAGACTCGAACCTGGTTCCCTGGTTCTAAGGTTGGCAGCTCTGTATAGCACTCTGCTTCCCAAAGGGGTCCTGGTGCTTAGCCCGGAGAAAAGCAAAGGAAGAAGCAGTTGACAGAATAGCCAGGACCTGATGACTGGGATACGTTACAAAGCTTTTGTTGTTGAGTGAAGAGAGCAGGAAGATCTATACCAGTTACATTTATTATTTAAGTAGTAATGATCCAGATTGAGTAGTGCCCGGTATGTCATACATAGCGCTTTAAAGTTCACCCATTTGTGTACTGGGAGCCAGTGTCTGGCATGGAGATGTCCTGAGCTGTGGGCCTAGGGTGAGATTCCCCACAGTCTCACTGAAGCAGTCTGTAATCCTACATACAGGGAGTTAAGTAGCCCAGCCACGAGAGCAATTAGCTTGGGTAAAGTCAACGTCTTTGGTGAAGGACACAATTATCTTGCTGTCATCAGCAACTGTCGTAGGTAAAGGCAATGCCTTTGGCAAAGGGCACTATTATCTGAGTATCCCCAGCATATGAACATCAGAGGGTAGCAGATGGCAAGAGGCCAACGGCAGTCCCTTGAAGAAAGTGTGACTAGAGGGAGACGTTCCCACCACTACCCCGGTTTCGGAGAAAAACAGATAAAACTCAGGATGTTCCTGAGGAGAGTCGCATTACGATCAAGTAAGGCAACGTTGTGATTAGAAATCCCCACACATACCTGAGGATACAAGGTATTTAATGTAGGGGGGCACAGAATAGAGCCGTTTAAGAGGGATCCAAAATCCTGAGGAAGGCCTGTTGACCTCATGGGGCATGCGGAAGGCCGAAACATGTAGATACAATTAACACAAATATTTAGGGGGCACGGATACTAATGATCCAGGAATACCCCACCTAGACAATTTTAATCATGCCAGGAGAAGTCCAAAATAAAATGTAGCAGACTTTCCCCTAGGTAGTTTTAGTAATTTTCTGTGTGTGTTGAAAGAATCCTTGACTCAGATGGGACAGAGGGATTTCCTCGAGTCCACCTATGTTGGTCTGTGTCAGAAAGTCGATGCGCACCCTATGATGAAGCATGACACTATGTAGTGTGTGAGGGCAGTATTAAAACACAAAAGGATTTTCCAGTGTAGAAAACTGAGCAGCTCCCATGGAGATAATAGACCGGTTTAAAATCCCCTTCCTTTCCTGTGTGTGAGTAAGCAGTTATCATCAGCATAAGACAAGATATAGAGCCCAAAAGATTTAACCAGGTGGGCAGAGGGGATACATAGATATTGAACAATTTGGGGCTCAGAGAAGACCCCTGAAGTACCCCACAATAAATGGAAGTTCTTCTGATGGGGAAGGGGGCTGGAGAGAGAGACACTTTGTGCTCTGTTAGATAAAAAGACCTTGCCTAATTTAAAGTATTTTCTCTGATGCCAAAGTCAGTAAGTCATATGAAGCATGTGATGGGATGAGAGATCTAGAAGGACTAGGGCTGCAGAATCTTCCTGGTCTAGGATTCTTCTTCAGTCACCTGTGACCACAATCAGGGCTGATCCACTGCTGTGGGATGGTCTAATCCATTCAGAGATTCATCTAGCAACTTGTGTTCCACCAAAACATCTGACAGCTAAAGGTTCACTGCCCTCTCAAGAATTTTAGTGGGTAGTGGAAGAAGGGAGATAGGTCGAATCTAGGTCAGCATTTATTTGTTTTAGAAAAGGGGTGACTTTGGCTTCTTTCCAATCAGTGACACCATGGCCATAGTCAGAGAGTTGTTGCATGAAGAGGTAAGCAAAGAGGGAATCTGCTGCTAAACCAGATGAAATATTATTTGGCGGTTCAGGTCACCAGTGGGGACACTTAGTTTGTCCAAAGAGATTGTTTATGAGTTTGTCAGATGGTGGCATGAACTCATGTAGTGATGCATCGGAGGCGGTCTGTGCAACTTTATTTAACAATGTCAGAATATATAGAGAGCATTTAAAAAAATGTGAGGTCTTGCTGATTTTGTTGCTAAAGTACTCAACGAGTTTATTGCAAAGGGATGGGGTGGGAAAATTAGTGGACTCTGGAAAATGGGGATGAGATTTGCTTGAGACAATAGAGAAGAGTTGTTGAATTAGATTGACCTCATTCTCAATTTTGTAGGAGTGGTAGTCTACTTTCACTGAGCTTCTAAGAGCTTTATAGTTTTGAATGGCTGATCTGCAAGTATCTTGAAGATTGTGTTGTTTCCTCCGTCTAGCTTCAAGTTTTTTGCTGTATCTTTTTGCAGTTTGTAGATGGGCTCTTTTTCTTGGCTTTCTTTTTCTGTGGGGTAATTGAGCCTAAGGCAGAGGAAATCCAGGAGTTACAGTTGATAGCATCTGCACTAATGTCATTGTTGATGTCTACAGGGGACTGTTTGAGAGCTGAAGTCAGATTGGCTTGATTGACTTTGGCCAACTTACGAGAGTAGTTTGGTTTGCAACAATTTGAGCCATAATTCTGAGTTGGAACGCGTATATCAAAAAAGAGAGCACCACATAATCAGTCCAGGTTAGAAGGAAAGGTGACCAAGTATTGATAAGGTTGTATTTGGGGAAGACAGGATCCAGGATATCACCCCTAGTGCTGGTGGGAAAGTTGACCCTCTGGGAAAGACGAAGAATGGCTAAAGATTCAGTGAAGTTAATGGTATCTAAGTTGAGAGTATCCTCCAGCAGGTGCGCAACGCAGGGCTCCATGGCCCTCAGAGTGTGGGGGGCCCCAGGCGTCCTCATCCAGGAGGGGGCCCCTTCAATGCACTCTGTACTGTGAGCAGGGCTGGACTGGTCGTACGGCACCAGGCGTTTCCCCGGTGGGCCGCCAGAGTGGGAGCCGGTTTTGGGCTGCTGGGGGGCCGTTTTTGTTACCTGTGGCTGCAATATCGGCCCCCTGTAATAAAATCGGCCGAAACCGGCCCTAGCAAACAGCTCGCTCTCCCCCACCCCCACAGGGCCGGCCAAGCAGTTTGCCAGGGCCGGTTTCGGTTCCCAGTCCGGCCCTGACTGTGAGGCTGTGGTATGAAGAACAATCAAACACTCTGTGAAGCCTACAGACATGAACGTGCACACTTGCAGTGTTACTTTATTGTTGTTTAGAAGCACTTGCTCACAAAAAGGTGCCTTGTCTCATCTACACTCCTCTCCACTCTTCTCCTCTCCTCGAGGTTGGAAACAGAAAGGGAAAATGAAAACTGGAGAAAGGGAAAAGAAAGAGAAGCAGAAAAGAGAGATTAAGGGGGCAGAGAACAAGAGAGGGAGGCAGGGAAAAGAGAAGTGAAAAGAGAACGAGACAGGTGACAGAAAAGAAAGATAAAAAAAGGCAACCAGAGAGATGAGACAGCACGGGAAACGAGTGAGATGAGAGATAGATCCAAGTTAAGACAAATTTGACAAGGGAGAAAGCAAGATTGGAAAGGAGTGTTAGAGAGAGGGGAAGAGAAGACAGAGGAGAGACATAAGGTTGAACACAAAGGTTTTTGAATAGCCTGACACATTATCAAGGGGAGGAATGTTTTCAAATGCTAAGTTAACGGGCATATTCTATTGTAGCATAACATTATTAGCATGTAGTATGTGATAATGTACATGTATTCTGTTTAAAAAAGATGGGCATAGGTCATAGTAAAACGATGGTGCATGTTCAATGATAAATTGCTTGGTATATTCTTGGCAGGTAACAGATTTTCCTTGGGCATTTCAACTCACTGTCACTCGTGCTTCTTTTTAAAGACATACTACACCGAAACAGTTTACTTTTGGTGATGGCACCTGTTGAGAAGCCCCATACATAATTCTGAAACTGGACCTTCAGAATCTTCAGCTTTTTCTTTTGGTAATAGGCGTGGACATCTTGAGGGGTGGGTGAGTGAAAGAAATTGCCACTCCTATGTAAACTCTGTTCTGCAGGGTTTTTATTGATTTCCACCACTTCCATAGTGTCAGGCTGTCAGTAGCACAAGACAGTAGAGAGCCACTAACCTCCTCTCAGCAGCCAGCAGGGACGATGACCTGTCGAGAAGCTTCCCCACTCCCCTGAGCGCAACACCCCACAGTGTAGTGAACACAACTATGGAAGGCAGCACCCGGGGAAAAGGGAAAGGGACAAAATAACAAAGTGTGCTGCCGGGAACACTTGGTTCCTAGGTCTGGTCTAGGTATCTGTATTTTCTCCTTTTTAATGCACTTCACTGCAAGGGGGGAAATAAAAGAGAGAAAACAACATGAAAAGAATCCACACAACCACATACAGATTCAGTCAACTAGTATCAGACATGTGATTCACTCACAAGGAGCCCTGCAGCAGTTGTAGAAATATGAGGTCTATATTTCCTTCAAATAGTTTAAACGATAATCATCCGAGGGTTTTGGAACGTCAAAAATAGGACCGTAGCATCCCCAAGGAGGGCTTCCTTCCAGCTGTTAAGTCTCACAGCTAGAATTCACTGTAGTTCCACAAACAAAAATGGGGCAACAAGCTGCTTCCAATAGTACCAAAGATATAATCAGATCACAGCTCTCTCTTGGGTATGGTCACTGAGCCACGATGAAAATCTGCCAGAAGGACGCGCTGTGATTCTCTAACAGCGCAAGTTCATAATCAGCAGAAAATACCTCAAGAATTAGTTTGCGCTAACCGCGAGTTACCTGTGACTGTTCTCGCTCAAAAAAGAAAGGCAATCCAGGGTGAATATGCACGAGAGCCTCTCATGCAGGAATTCCGGACCGCGCTTCACCAAATTTCAAAAACAAAACAAACAACGAAGAATGCGGCATCTCCAATATCCTCCGGCGCGAAGGAAAGCGTCCGCTCTCAAGGGAAACTCGATTCAAATTGTCAAGCACCTTCCCATCGCGGAGGAGGTGCTTATAAGGAGGCGTTTCATGACAGGGTTGCGCTGTTTGTCCCGGCAAGGTCCCGCTGCTTTCTGGGAGTTGTAGTGCAGCGGGCTCCTCTTCCATTTATACCAATTCCCATTCACACTGATGAGCCTACTATGGTGTAGGTGTGCCGGATTCGCCCCTATACTGCTCAGAACCGTGACAGAACCCCCTCTCAAGGATCGCCGACTCGGCGGTCGTCCAGGCTTCCCTGGATTGTCTGTATGGAATTGTTCTAACAGTTCAGGGCAGTGGAGGTTCTGAACTGGTTCCCAAGTCCTATCCTCAACTCCAAACCCTTTCCACTCCACCAAATACTGTATTCGCCCCTTAACCAATCTGGAATCTAAGAGCTTCTGGACTTCATACTCCTCCTGCCCATCTATTTCCAAGGGGGGAGGCCGAATAGGTAGTCTCATGCTAGTAGGGCATGGTTGTGGTAGAGACACGTGAAACACTGGGTGAATGCGCCACGACGGGGGCAAGGTCAACCTCATGGCTACAGGGTTGATGACTTCTTCTATACTGTATGGCCCGATGTATTTGGGCTTTAATCGGTCTATTCCCTTAAGATGTATATTTTTTGTAGCGAGCCAAACCTTATCCCCCACTTGATACTCGGGTGCTGTAGTGCGTTTTCTGTCAGCAAAGTGTTTTTGCGCTGTTTGCGCTGTGGCGAGGTGTCGTTTGGCATCGAGTAACACCGCTCTCAAATGAGCGTGATGCTCGTGTACACTTGGGAGTCTGGACTCAACGGGCCATTCAAAAGGGAGCATGTTGGGATGATGTCCGTAAAGACAATAGAACGGGGAACACCCCAGTGTGGAATGCTCAGCGTTATTATAAGCAAACTCTGCCATCCATAGCAATGTGACCCAGTTTGTGGTGTTTTGCAGCGTAAAACAGCGGAGATACTGTTCCAGTGTCTGGTTAAGATGTTCTGTCTTCCCATCCGTCTGTGGATGGTAGCTGGAGGAGAGTCCGCATCAACGTTCATCGTTGCACATAAGGCCTTCCAGAAACGAGAGGTGAACTGCGTTCCTCTATCGGTAATCAGAACACAAGGTATTCCATGTACTCTAACCATGTTTTGAAGAATAACAATGGCCAATTCGGCAGATGTAGGTAAACCTTTCAATGGTATAAAATGTCCCATCTTTGTTAGGTGATCTACTATTACCAGAATAACCGTTTTCTCATCGCAGGGGGGCATCTCCACGATAAAATCCATTGACACGGTATGCCAGGGTCGAGGAGGTATAGGTATTGGTTGGAGTAGACCCGTTGGTTTGGAGTGACTGGTTTTCCTTGTGCACACACTGAACAGTTTTTTATGTATTCTTTGGTATCCACCCTCAGAGACGGCCACCAAAAGGAACGCTCAATACAGGCAATTGTCTTGTACATTCCCATGTGCCCTCCTAACAATGAATCATGAGCCCATGTCTGTACTCGTAGCTGTAGGTCAGTGTTGGGTACATATAAGGTGTGGTGATGATACAACAGGCCGTCGTTCTCTACCCGATGTTCAGGGTCCTCCCTGAGCCAGGCCTGTGCATCGAATTCAGCCAGAACTACTCTGACGTCTTCTAGAAAATCCTTCGAGGTGAGTAATGCACGGGTTTTAGTTCGGAAAGCCCCCTCCGCAAGTATCAAAGGGGCTTCGGGATTTTCGGATAGCATATCTTCCTCGGTGTCCGTGATGCGAGAGAGGGCATCCGCTTTACCATGTTGTGGTCCTGGACGGTACTTAATAACAAAATCATAATCGGAAAAGAAAAGGGTCCAGCGCAACTGACGAGGTGTGAGGGCTTTGGCGGTTTTCAGAAATAACAGGTTTCGATGGTCTGTGTATATCTCAATAGTGTGATGAGCCCCTAAGAGATAATGTCTCCATTCCTCGCAGGCTCTTTTTATTGCCAGTAGTTCCTTGTCGGAAATAGAATAATTCACTTCGCTGGGGGTGAGTTTTTTAGAATAATATGCAACAGGGTGTAGTTGCCCTGTTGTTGGATGTCGCTGAGACAACACACCACCGATGGCATACTGTGAGGCATCTGTTTCGACGATGAAGGGAAGATGCGGGTCAGGATGCCGCAAGATGGGAGCTTGTGTGAACTTGTCTTTTAGGATCTGGAACGAGTGTTCGGCTTTTTCCCCCCCACACAAAGGGAGTGTTCTTCCTTAACAAGCAGGAGATGGGATGAATAACCTTGGAGAAGTCTTTTATAAAACGCCTATAATAATTGGCGAAACCCAAGAAACTTTGTACGGATTTTACGTGAGTGGGGGTTGTCCACTGCGTGATTGCTTTGACCTTGTCGTTGTCCATCTGACAACCATGTGCGTTGATAATGTACCCTAGGAAGGCTACCTCTTGGACGTGGAATAAACATTTCTCCAGCTTAGCGTACAGCGAGTGTTGGCGGAGTCTGTCTAATACTTCCTTTACATGGATTACGTGTTCATGGAGACTAGACGAATAGATGAGGATATCGTCTATGTAAACCACACAGTACCTGTCCAACAGTCCCCTTAAGACCTCATCCATAAAATATTGGAACGCCGCCGGGGCGTTACAGAGCCCAAAGGGCATCACCCTATACACAAAGAGTCCAAACTTCATCCGGAATGCGGTCTTCCATTCATCCCCGCTTTTCACCCGGACCAGTTGATAGGCCCCCCTTAGATCCAGCTTTGTGAAATAACGAGCTCCTTTGAGTTGGTCCAGGAGCACAGGAATCAACGGTAAAGGATACCGGTTCTTGATGGTCACACGGTTTAGTGCTCGATAGTCGATGCACGTTCGGAGCTCTTCACAATCCTTCTTAGGTATAAAAAAAAGAGGGGAGGAAGCGGGTGAAGAGAAATGTTTGATGAAGCCTGATGCAAGGTTCTCATCAAGGTAATTTTTAAGGTACAGGGTTTCGGGTTCTGTTAGTGCATACACTCGGCTACATGGAATCTCCGCTCCAGGTATCAGTTCTATGCGGCAGTCATAGACTCGATGGGGTGGAAGTTGTGTAGCCTTCTGTTTATCAAAGAGGGGTTGATATTCCCTGTACTCATCAGGCAAGAACATCGTACAACAATACCGGTCTTGTATACATGCCGAGGCCAAATGACACGCTTGTGTGTCTACCTTCTCTCTAGAAAGGACTACCTCCTTCTTGCAATGCTCTATGCAATAGTCAGAACTCAGGACAACAGTGCGGGCCGCCCAGCGCACTACAGGGTCATGTAGAGTCAACCATGGCATGCCGAGTATGAGACGAAACTGTGGGGCGTCTATTAGATCAAACTGGATGTATTCATAGTGCTCCGTACCAAACCGCATCAAGAGGGGAAGGGTATGAGAAGTGACTGGTCCAGACGTCAGCGCAGATCCATCCACAGCCTTCACGTATTCGGGGTTCTTCTTCTGTTCCCAAGGAATACCGATGGTTTGAGCGTACTTTTGGTCCATATAGTTTCCTGTCGCACCGGAATCCAACAAGGCATCCACTTCTCGCGGAGCATCTGCATTAACCCACAGTGATACACTGATATTCAGATGTGCTACAGCTGGTTGTAAAGTATTGGCGATTACTGAAGAGATCGATGTCCGTCGTTCGCCCGACCCAGAGATCTCCTTCTGACTCGGGCTCTTCAGTTTTCCGACGTCTCTCTTGTTCCCATGACTGCTTGTCTCCGCGGGGCCGGGTTTCGCTCTGGGAGTTGGGCCCGAGCTCGACACTCTCTTATGAAATGCCCTCCTTTTCCGCAATATAAACACAGCTTCATTTTTCGTCTCTTCTCTCTTTCTTCTGTGGTGAGGGGACCACGAATACCCCCTATCTGCATTGGTTCGGATAATTCCACAGCCTTAGAGGGTTCTTCTGTGGGAGGTTTTGGTTTAGCATACCAAAAACACGGTTCTCCTTTGTTTTTGTCTCCTCTTCGTTCTTGTAATCGATGGTCTAGTTGGACAGTGAGATCAATCATTTCCTCGCAGGTCTGGGGCAGTTGTACTACTTGAGAGAGGACATCCTTTAGTTCTCCCCGCAATCCCTGATAAAATAAAGTAGTTCTTTTTTCCTGGGGCCAGTCGGTTTCCACCACTAAACGATTGAACGTTGTTATGTAGGTCAACAAATCTTGAGACCCCTGTCTTAGGGTAAGTAGTTCTCGATCCAAAGTCATCATATGGGATTTCCGGTCAAACAATTTTCTCATTTCTATGCAAAAGTCTGTAAACCTATGCAAGACGGGATCGTTTCTCTCCATTAAGGGTATAGTCCAACTCGCAGCGTTTCCTCCCATGTAGGACATCATGAAAGCTGTTTTAGCCGTTTCGTCCTGAAATACAGCGGGTTTGCACAGGAAATGTAATCTGCATTGATTCAGAAACGTTTCAAACTTTTTCGGATCCCCATAGAAACGTTCTGGGGGTGCCAACGGGATCCCTGTGTTTTGTATCACATGAACAGTGGGAGTGGTAGCAGTGGCAGGTGGAGTAACAGGAGAGGCTGTAAAGAACCCACCCCCTTGTGTGGGGCCTGAAGAGGGAGGATGCACTACATGCCCAGGAGCAGGAAGTGTGGCTTCCCTGATATATGAACCTACCCCTGGGCCCCTCCGTGATAGACCTGCTACCTCCCTTCGTAAAGTGCCCATCTCTGTTCTGAGATCCTGATTCTCTAATCGCGAGGTGTGCACCTCCTGCTGCAGAGCAGTTAGGCTCTCCAACAGTGAGGTCAACACCACATTAGTGTCCATCGTCCAGGCTGGGCGTCTAACTTGGGCTTGACAATCTGTCAGGCTGTCAGTAGCACAAGACAGTAGAGAGCCACTAACCTCCTCTCAGCAGCCAGCAGGGACGATGACCTGTCGAGAAGCTTCCCCACTCCCCTGAGCGCAACACCCCACAGTGTAGTGAACACAACTATGGAAGGCAGCACCCCGGGGAAAAGGGAAAGGGACAAAATAACAAAGTGTGCTGCCGGGAACACTTGGTTCCTAGGTCTGGTCTAGGTATCTGTATTTTCTCCTTTTTAATGCACTTCACTGCAAGGGGGGGGAAATAAAAGAGAGAAAACAACATGAAAAGAATCCACACAACCACATACAGATTCAGTCAACTAGTATCAGACATGTGATTCACTCACAAGGAGCCCTGCAGCAGTTGTAGAAATATGAGGTCTATATTTCCTTCAAATAGTTTAAACGATAATCATCCGAGGGTTTTGGAACGTCAAAAATAGGACCGTAGCATCCCCAAGGAGGGCTTCCTTCCAGCTGTTAAGTCTCACAGCTAGAATTCACTGTAGTTCCACAAACAAAAATGGGGCAACAAGCTGCTTCCAATAGTACCAAAGATATAATCAGATCACAGCTCTCTCTTGGGTATGGTCACTGAGCCACGATGAAAATCTGCCAGAAGGACGCGCTGTGATTCTCTACCAGCGCAAGTTCATAATCAGCAGAAAATACCTCAAGAATTAGTTTGCGCTAACCGCGCGTTACCTGTGACTGTTCTCGCTCAAAAAAGAAAGGCAATCCAGGGTGAATATGCACGAGAGCCTCTCATGCAGGAATTCCGGACCGCGCTTCACCAAATTTCAAAAACAAAACAAACAACGAAGAATGCGGCATCTCCAATATCCTCCGGCGGGAAGGAAAGCGTCCGCTCTCAAGGGAAACTCGATTCAAATTGTCAAGCACCTTCCCATCGCGGAGGAGGTGCTTATAAGGAGGCGTTTCATGACAGGGTTGCGCTGTTTGTCCCGGCGAGGTCCCGCTGCTTTCTGGGAGTTGTAGTGCAGCGGGCTCCTCTTCCATTTATACCAATTCCCATTCACACTGGTGAGCCTACTATGGTGTAGGTGTGCCGGATTCGCCCCTATACTGCTCAGAACCGTGACACATAGCCGGGAATCTCCAAGACGGCCATCCATACAATTATCCGGCAATTACAGGTCGACCGGATAATTCTGACCCACCACAAACCCGCCAATTTGCATAGGAATCTGAATTATAAATTGAGTGAATATTACCATACTCGGGAGTTGCATATTGGGAGGCCAAAAGTGGTGATATAACCAGGGGGAAATGCCTGTTAAAGTCCGGGACATGCGGAGTTTGGTGCAGAAAGCATCGAATTAAGAATATTATGCTCCATTTTGAACAACTAAACTCATAAACGCTGACAATTAGTGTACCTGAATTAATACCGAACCTCGGTACCAAATTTTATATGGTGCGATGATTGCTCACAACCCCTCTGGGACAACCAGAAATCAGTGTCTTAGTCGTCTAAGAATACCAGGAAGAATGCCACGTGCGGCAGTCTGAATAAAAGACAGAGGGCCTCATTTGTGGGTTTGTGTGCTGCTGCGCTGCCCTACGGCAAAAGAAATGGGCAGGAATGCACCGTATCTATTAGATATAGCGCATTCCTGTCCTTTTCCCCTGCGCTGGCGCACAATGGGCTGCCGTGCGCCAACGCAGGCACCTTTGCACCATGGTGCAAGGTTGCCTGTGTTGAGGGGATGATTATTTTTGTGCAGGAAGGAAAACCTTCCTGCACAAAAATAATCACAAGAGGCTTTTTCCTCTTTCTATGTGTGCTGCAGAATGCAACACACATAGAAAGAGAAAAAACGAGGAGAAATAAAGATATTTCTCCTCATTGTGCCTCCCTTATGCCTCCCCTTAGGAGGCGTAAGTTTTTGGCGCTGCCTCAGACTTACGATTTCTCGTAAATCTAGGGCAGTGTCAAAAAGCCATGGATGTTGCTGGGAACGCCCCCAGCAACACCCATAGAACGCTCCTTTGAGGGCACATATCTATAAGGCCATGAAAAGCCCTGTAACGTGGCTTTACGTGGCCTTATAAATATGCCAGTGACACATTGCGCCACCGGCACATCAAAAAGTGATGTTCCGGCAGCGCAATAATGCCGGTAGGGCCTCATAAATGAGGCCCACAAATGCAAAGTGGATGTGTATCTAATATCACACTGATGTTTTGCTGCCAGTGGACTTGCCTTCATTACTGCTGATGTCATCAGGGGTCATCTCTTAGGGATGAACATGAGAAGGGGTAAGAAAATTACAGGAGATGGGAGCAGTTGCGTAAGTAACACGTTATGGGCATTACTCCCCGCCTCAATTAGATAGGAATGGGCTCTCCCGATGAGGTGGTGTTCCAGACCTCAAGTCTGTTAGTCTGTGGAATAGAATGAGGGGTAGCCACGCATTTTATCCACAGCAAAGGATAATATCAGGAATGAGACCCAGAGGACCACGTGAGAATTTTCAAGTTCTCAAGAATTTACTTTTTGCAAGAAATACAGGATGCTTCCTCAGGCTTCATGCCATGCTGTCACTGGGCATCCTACTGCCATTTAGGAGAAACAGGAGTTTCTGCAAAAAAATGTTTTCAGCACAATGTTTAAAAAAGAACTTCATGAATCTGCAAATTTGATGTTGCGAATGAAAAATATTTGCCTCTTTGCACATTCCTCTTTCTCTGCTTAAATTGCTGCTGCTAATGTTGTATCTCTGAGGGACCCATTAGAAAGAAATTACGCCTGGCTATAGAAGTGGACTCTCTTTGGAACTTTACTGCAGCAACAAACGCCTCCATTACGAGTGGTAGGATGTTAGTGCGATATTCATCACACTCAGCAAAAATGATGATACCTGGTGTTGTAATTTATAGGGGTGGGCGAAGAATTCTATGTCAGGACCGGAGTCTCCGATTATGCTTCTCATTTCTTTGCATTTATTATACAGCAGCCAATAAAAACACTTTTATTTGTCAAAACTACAAATCCCATGAGCACCAGGTGCCCCATAACCATAGAGAGTATCCCTATATAAGGTCTCACTGAGGTAACCACTTCCTCTTTCTTTGCTGCTCCGCAGCCAGTTAAGTGCCTTCCCTTACTACTCTTATTGTATGGTAGCGTATGGGTTTTGGGCATTGGCTAATAATTATATGCGCTGTGTGCTTATACGCTGTGTGCTTATTGCGCTATTGACATTGTCGCTAAGCGTTTTGCTCAATTACAGCCTTTTTCTGCCGTACGCTTATTCAGCATGTGCCTATTGCGGGTACTTGCCCGATTTCTGGTGTCGATCCGTCCGCGTTTGTTCGCCGTCGTTGGGGGAGCGCTTTTGTCTCTCCGGCCGGGCGCGTTATGCCCGCGCCAGTGTACAGGTGGAGTGGGAGTGCGGGGGCGAGGACCGCGCGTCTCTCGATCGCGCTGAGTCCTCTCTCGTTTGCAACGGGCGGCCGATACCACGCATGCGCGACGGCCATTTTGCGCATTGGCCCGATAGGGTTTTAGCGTTGGTGAACAAAGCGGGAAAACACTCCGATTTTAAAAGTGATTTTGCCCGTCTGCAGCCCCCGGTGACGCCCGATGCTTACAGGTCGCGGAGGGCAGTAAAATCGTGCATAGGCTCTGCCTAGAGAGGTTTGGCAAGCCCTCCCTCCACCACATAACAGTTAATTCACCTGCTAGCTTGCCTGGGGTTGTTCCTCTCCCACGTGACTCCTCCTGGCGACTGAGTGAACCTCATATCATCGCACTCTTGGTGGCCTATTACTGTAGCTCTGCACAATGGCCGAATACTTTTATGAGGAGGATTATTTTGGATCAGAACCGGCTGGTTCGCTGGAGCAGGACCTCGTGGAGGCCTTAGATGCTGGGGTGCAACACTCAGTCAATTCAGCGTTAGTGCGAGCGATTGCACCTCTCAAGCGCCATTTAAATAGCTACGCGCTTCAGCAAGGGCGGCTCCCGGCCGCAAGCGCCTGACCAAAGACCAGTGAAAAGAAGGGTTCCAACCCTCATACAGAGGATTTCGCTCGGCTCTCCAGGGCCTTGGCCAACGACCACGCGTACATTGCGCCGGTTGAGCCTACGGAGTCCATCCAAGGAGAGGATGGAGACTCCTCGTCCGACAAGGATTCAGAGCAGGAGGAAGCTCCCAGACCGGCGAAGAAATCCAGGAAAGAACACCACATTGAGCCCCCCCCACAGCCTAAACTACTCACATTCGAACCAGCGGACATAGTCCACCCTAACTCTACAGCATGGCTCCCGCCGCAGCAGGTGGCGGATTATGTGCAATCGCACCTCCGACGCGCTTTTGATAAGGACGTCAGGGCACGACTTTGGTCGGAATGCCCGAGACCGGATTTAGCGGCACGAGTTGCGGAGACCCCCCGAAGTGGATCCCACGATGTTGACCTACCTAAAGAAATATTTGAAAGACCCCAAGAAGGGCATAGATCGCGCCTGGCGGTCATGCCAAGATAAATTACTCGACCTATCAGGGCCATTGACCAAGATCCTGGAGATGGGGTTTCATGCCAAGGAGTCCGGGACTCCAATAGACCCAGATGATCTCATCGGATGGGCGCAACGAGCAGTATGCCAGCTGGGCAACGCCAACTGCGCCATGTCCAGTGAGAGGAGACGGTCTATCCTCCTCAAACTGGACCCCAAATTAGCGGAGTTGTCCTCCTCGGAGGCGGGACCCGTGGCCCAGGGTCTTCTCTTCGGCCAGCCATTCTTGAAGGAACTGACCAAATTCGTGGCCACCTTCAGTGGCCTGGATAAAGCGCAGGAGTCCCTGAAGCGCGCCTTCCGACCGGTTTTCACCAGGACCGGACGAAATCGAGGGCGGTCGTTCCGCCGAGGATATAATCAAGGCGCTCCACGTGGCCAACAACATCAGAGAGGAGGGTATAAAGACCCCAACTCCGGAAACGCCTCCTTCTACCCCTCCCGAAGAGCGAGGAACCGGTTCCGAAAGGGCAGGTTCGGTGGCAACCAGGGCAACCACCAGGACACCGGAAATAAAGGTGAGACTCATCTTGTGTTTAGAGGTGGTGCTGGGGGGACGAATTCACTCTTTCCTACAGGTCTGGCAAACGATCTCACAAGATGCTTGGATCTTGGAGACGGTTCAGGAGTACAAACTAGAACTGTACGATACTCACATCCAGAACTCCCTTCCTCCTCCCATACATTTTTCCCGTCACAAACAGAGTTTTATTACGGACGAGATCCAATCCCTCCTGAAGAAGGGAGCTATCGTTGCCACTCAGCCCCACCCTCGAGGGTTCATCAGCAATGTTTTCCTTGTTCAGAAAAAAGTTGGCGGGTCCAGATTAGTTCTGAATTTGAAAGAGTTCAATGGGTGGATTATTTACCGTCACTTCAAAATGGAAGGCATCCATTTACTACGAGACCTTCTGCAAGAAGGGGATTGGATGGTCCGCCTGGACCTGAAAGACGCATATCTTTCCGTACCCATCTACGCCCCTCACCGACGGTTCCTTCAGTTTCTCTGGCAGGGCGTTTACTATGAATACAAGGTCCTTCCCTTCGGACTTTCGTCAGCACCATGGTGCTTCACGAAACTCCTTCGTCCAGTAGTGGAATCCTTGAGAGCGCGCAGGGTTCGGTTAATCGTCTACCTGGACGACATCATTATCATGTCTCGCTGCCCCCAACTGGTGACCACGCACCTAGAGTGGTCCATCGATTTACTTCAGAGCCTGGGTTTCGTGGTGATCCCTCAGAAATCCGTTCTGTCACCCACACAATCTATCGAGTTTCTGGGCTTCCAAGTCGATTCTCGGAGCTGCCAGCTTCTCCTCCCCACACAAAAGATCAGGGCAATCAAGAAGGAATTGAGATTGATTGTGAACAGGCAGATTGCATCCTTGAGGTCAATAGCCAGAGTGGTGGGTCTGTTGGCCTCTTCGATCCAAGCCATTTTCCCGGGACCCCTTCACTACCGTGCACTCCAACGCTTAAAGATTCAACATCTCTGCAAAGGCCTCGGATATGCCGAACGGATTCCTCTTTCCGAGGAAGCGAGGTTGGAAATGTTGTGGTGGTTAGACCACATGGAGTCGTGGAATGGCAGAGCCATATTCGGATCCAGTCCCGAGGTAGTGATCGAATCGGACGCCAGCCGCTGGGGCTGAGGAGCCTGCTGCGGTCCGCTTTCGACGGGGGGTCGGTGGTCTCAGGAGGAGCTCTCCCTACACATCAACTGCCTGGAATTGCTGGCAGGCTCGTTAGCGATTCGCAGTCTCTCCCCTCAGAAGACGGACTGTTGCATCCTCTTGCGGATGGACAATGTATCGGCGGTCCGATATGTGAACAAACTGGGGGGAACGAGGTCCCGAATTCTTGCAGAAATCGCCAAAGACTTTTGGCATTATTGTCTGCACCACAGAATATCAGTCGTGGCGGAATACCTCCCGGGACGCAGCAACGAGGTAGCAGATTGGCACTCTCGTTATCTGCGGGATTACAGCGATTGGAGGCTTCACCCCCGAGTTTTCCGTTTTCTGAATCAGTTATGGGGCCCTTGCCAGTTGGATTTGCTTGCGTCACGTCTGAACAAACAACTGCCAGAATTTTACAGTTGGCGTCCAGATCCAGAGGTGAAGGCCTCGGACGCGTTTCTTCACACATGGCCTCCAGCCCTTTGCTATGCCTTCCCTCCTTTTGTAATGATACCCAGAGTTCTGGCTCAAACCAGGCGCCAGCGAGCAGAGCTGATTCTAGTCACACCGTTGTGGAGAGCACAAGCTTGGTTCCTGATAATCCTGGAAATGTCGTGTGCTGCGCCAATTCTCCTTCCACAGAGATGGAACCTATTGCTGGACCCTCAGAAGGCCCCTCATCCCTTAGTAGAAGCAGGACAACTGCCTCTGGTAGCATGGCGAGTTTCAGGGATAGATGGGAGATCCCAGGGCTTTCGAGAGACGCTCATGACTTCATTAAACAGGCATGGTCTGTTAACACCCACAAGCGGTATTCTTCAGCATGGAACAAATGGTGTAGCTGGTGTGCTCAACGGGACGTCAATCCCACTACAGCAAATGTCTCCATGGTCATGAATTACTTAGCCTCCCTGGCGTCATCTGGCCTCGCGTACAGAACGGTCAATAACTTTGGGTCTGCTATCTCGGCTGGGCATGTTCAGCTGGATGGCAAACCTGTGGGGGAACATCCCTTGGTTCGCAAACTGCTTAGGGGCATTCGGATGGTCAAACCTCCGTGTCCAAAATACTCGTTCCTATGGGACGTCACAGTTGTGCTACGATTCCTAGAAAAATGGCCCGCTAACAAGTACTTGTCACGGAAACAGCTTTCCGCCAAGCTGGCTATGTTGTTATGCTTGGTCTCTTACAAAAGAGTATCTGATATCGGGGCCTTGGATTTGGCAGGACGTCGTTTTTCCCCTGACGGGGTTTCTTTTACTATCTCCAGACGTACCAAGTGCAATACCACATCAGTGTCTTATCCAGCTTTTCCGGATAATCCGAAATTATGTGTGGTTCAGTGTGTTAAAGCGTACGAGGTGAGTACAGCTGAATTTCGTTCAAATATGCATGGACAACTGTTTATTGCTTTACAAAAACCTTTTCGCCCGGTGACCCCAGCCACCTTATCTCGATGGGTGCGTTGGCTCATGAGCGAAGCAGGCATTGATGTCTCCAGATTTGGTGCTCCTTCTGTTCGAGGGGCGATGGCGTCTAAGTCATTTTTTCTGGGAGTAAGTCTAACCGATATAATGAATGCAGCTGATTGGTCGACAGAGTCCACCTTTAAGTCTTTCTATTATAAACCTATTTTAGATGTGGCATCAGTAGTGGTGGCTAAGCTTTAAACAAGCATAATCGGAGCCTCCGGTCCTGACATAGAATTAAAAATTTGTGAACATTCGTGACAAGAATTTTCAATTCTATTAAGGACACGGAGGCGAGGATTATCCCACCCAGAGTTATGTATTATTCTGAATCATATGTGATGAATTTACAGTTATACTGATAACATTGCATCTTGATTGTACTATTTGATTATTTCCCCCCCTGTTTGACGAATTTAATGTTTAAAATATTTCTGGGGTGACCGTTATTACGGATTTTTTCTCTTTGTTACAGATACAAATGGCAAATAAGGAGTTTTTCCTTCTTCAATGGGTTTTCGTGGAGTGTCTTCCCTCCTATGAAGTGCTGCCATCATTCGCCGGTTTTACGAGACGCGGGGTTCCTCCCAAAGACCGGAAGTTCTCTGTTGGGCTTCAAGATGTTTGGTTATCGTGAAGAACTGTTTCATCACGGACGCTGTTCAAGATTGTTTTTTTGTCTCAAGGAAGTTGGACTTAATGGTTTACAGATCACACAAAGAAAGAGGAAGTGGTTACCTCAGTGAGACCTTATATAGTTATACTCTCTATGGTTATGGGGCACCTGGTGCTCATGGGATTTGTAGTTTTTACAAATAAAAGTGTTTTTATTGGCTGCTGTATAATAAATGCAAAGAAATGAGAAGCATAATCCTCGCCTCCGTGTCCTTAATAGAATTGAAAATTCTTGTCACGAATGTTGGCAAATTTTTAATTCCGCTCCGCTGGCAGAATTTGTGGAGTTTTGGCCCAATCCACGCTCTGTGCGTAGTGCAAAGTTCCGAAAAACTCTGCGAAGTTTTTTTTCTTGAGCAGCTCGCCAACGGTAAGTTGGCGAGCATTTGCGAGAAAAAATAATGCGCTAGGCCTCCTCCTGGTGAGATATCTCATCACGGGCGGTAACGGCAGGTCGCGACCACTTGTGTTGAGAAGTCTTCCATTCGGGTTGAGGAAGCTGCCGCTCAAGTAGAATGTCTACTCGAGCGGCAAAAAGCAGCAGCGCCCTCTGGCACGATGCGTAGTGCCGTTTGCGCTGATTTTACTGTGCGGGACAAACTCCTGCCGCTAAAAATCAGTGCAAGCAATGCGACTTAACAGACTCCACTGCTGGCGGAACTCCGTGGAGCACGGCAGAGTTTTTTTTGCCAATTCGCGGAGTTCTGCGGTGTAAAACTCTGCGAACTCTGCCCAGGCTTAGTAATTTATCCGGATGGAATAAATAGTGCCAATTTGAAGTTTTCTGTGAAAAAGAGGAATAAAAAACACATTTTCCCCAGGAAATAGAAGGTTTGACCCTTCGATACCTATCTGGGGAAAATTGCTACCAGAATTTATTGTGCCGAGTAATTCTTGAATGTGATAGAATCCGACATACGTTTAATTCATACACATGTACAAATGGGTTTGCATGAGCATTGGAATTTACTGAGGCACTCGTAACTGGAACCCAGCTGTCTTTGGGAGTAGGCAGTGTATGAGAGGAAACATTGCAGAAGAAACCATTAAACACGTGTTCTGAGCAGTGCTAGAATGAATGGCAAACCCACCAGATCCCCATCCAGCAGCTAGTATTCAGCAGCACCTGCACGTTATCTGCTTTCTGTTCGCAGCAGCAAAGTACAGGTGGTGAGGGGGCTTTTTTTTTATTCTTCCAGCTTGGGCTCAAAACAAAAGTCGAATTTAAAGGGCCATGAGTCCTCCTTTTGCTCGAGTATAATCATGGCTGGAAGCTATCCGCAGCCTAACACCTAGATGCCAATGTAATGGGAAAACAAAGGCGCACAGCTTGTTATCACTTCACAAGTACTTAAGAGAAACTACGGTTTGGATGCCAGTTTTTGACTTTGTGCATTCCTATAAGAAAGACATAGGTCTGTCTGCACTGTAAGAATGCCAGATGTATCAGTACGTATGACTATTTACATGAATAACATTTTAAATAGCACTTGCTAATTCTTTTTTATTTAAAACTTGTATAGTGCTACTCATCCTACTGAGGGTGTCAGAGTGCTTTACATCACACGCACACATTATACATTGACAATAAATCATACAAGTGTGTAGTGTAAATCAATGTACAGAGTGTTACATAAGACAAAGAGGGTTTTAAGGTATAGGGGTCACACATCGTCTTTACGGTTAAGGATTATATACTAAAATTGCATACCTGGGAGAAACACAAGGTCAAGATTTAAAATGTGATGCAGTGCTTTGGGTTGTCCTTTATTACTATCCCAAAAAATCCCTTTTCAGCAGCTTTGTAATATCAGATTGAGAAAAAACAATAACATTCTAAACCCATGCCTTGCAATTTGCATGCAGGCCCTTGATGCCTGTTCATAGCTCACTGTGCTATATTAGAAGGATTGCAGTTTATGAACGGCAAGTAATAAAAGCATCTCTGTGTCAAAAACAGTGGCCCACTTACCTATCTACATAACATAATAATCTGTCATCTTGATGTTACACAATATGCTTTACAGGAGAAATATTAAAACTCTGTGCTACTTTATGAGTGAGAACCAGTGCTTAATTTGTAAAATAACAAGTGCCGGGGCCCTCCCTAGGAGGCCACTGAAGCCTGCACGACCCATTACCCCATCATTGCTGCCAATGACGGTACCAAAACAATTACTAACCATCTCTCTCGCCTGCAAGTGCAACAGTTCAAATTATTCCAGGTCCCCAAAGCTAAAGAAATGGCTGGGGAGGAAGGTATTAATATTTTTTAATTTATATTGTATTCATAAACAACCGTTGTTCTGCTCATCTCCAAGTTAGATGAGCAGCGCCACCATGTGGCAGTGTCATAAGTGTGGTGATGACAATTAAGTGCAGGTGCCAAGCACTGGAAACCAATTATGTGCCGGTGCTGAGAACCGGAAACCACCGGCTCAAATTAAGCACTGGAACTGTGACTAAACAAAACACAGATTTCTCCATCAAGTGCTTTAACCATCAGAGTTTTCTTACATTAGTATTATTCTCTACAGATCTCTCTGCGGCAGGTGCTTTAACTCCGTAAGTTATTTTAAAATGCAGACTTTGCAACCAATTAAGCCAGAACAGATTTTCTGCCACATTCCTCCTTGGTGCCAATTTCTCTGTGACAGAGTTTAAAAAAATAAATGTATATGTTGATTGTCAGACTGTTTTTTATGGTTTCGCCCCTTGTGACCCCCCTCCCCCCCCCCCTTTTTATTGCTCACCTTGACCCCCAATTCATTGGTTCCCGGAGTAAAGTTTTCCCGATTCCAACACTGGTTCTGAGACCATTTAAAAAAAATATCTTTATTGAATTTCAGTATACATTTATTAAACATGTGGTATACATTAAAAATGGTAATATCAGGTAGATGCATGCAATTAATTACACAGTGTAATCACGTTAGTGCCTGTATGGTTTAGACATAGCAGGGTATATTTATTAGTCTGTAGATCATGCAATAAAAGAGGAACTGAACAATGTGACGGTAAATACAGGCCTGGAATATTAACGAAAAAGGTGAGAATGTTCTAGTCTGGGGGAGGGAAGCAAAGTGTGCAGACAGGGTTGCGGTTGAAGGCTGTCTGATAGTGGTGTATTTATGTGAATCGCGTTTATCGCAAAGGATGTGAGTGGTATGGTCATGAGGGGTGGGTGAGAAAACAAATTTTGTTTTCATGGGGCTCTAGTGCCATCCTTAGAAGGGTCTGTGAAAGAGTAAAGTAAGTCGTCCCATTGTTTCTGAGACAACATTTTGCCCAGAATTGGTGAAAATCCTTAATTACCAACCTCAATACAGTGATACCACCACTGAACACCACATAACAGACAAGAGGTGGTCCGCAGTCACAGGCCCCCCTTACTCAGTCAGGACAATAGTACCATTTCATGCATAGTAAAATTAAGACACGTATGTAAAAAGAAAATAAAAAAGTGGACTTGCAGATATAAATTCTATGGATAGATTAACTCGTTTATTGCACTGCGTTTCAAGTTGTTTAAACAATAGTTCAAAAAATGTTAATATGCTGGCAGCAACGGCATTGAACGCGCTGGTTGAAATAAATTGCGTGAAATGACTTGCAAGCAGAATTTCTGTTACAAAATATATTTTCAAATGACATCTTCTCAAGGCCTTCCATAGCTGGGGTATTACGTAAGAAATGTTTAAAATTGTCATTTACTAAGCCACATAAACGACACAAAACTATGTATAGACTGCACACTGGGGCATAGTCCAATAAAGGGCTGTAATGCGTTCGGACGAGCAAACATTTCTGCCACAGTACAGATTCATAAAACCTGTTCTTGCCTTATAATTGCTCGTACATTCAGAACGTTATCGACAGAGATAAAAACAGTCAGGGTGATCTTTATAAATATATATTTTTTGGGGTTCAATCTTTTTATTACATTTGATAGTCACACATCACTTGTCTACGTCCAGCGGCGGACAAGGATTAAGCGAAATTACATCTTGAACCTTCTCAGAAATCCCTAGCAGTTAACTGAATTCCCCCTACCCCTGTTCATAGAAACTTTACTCTGGGTTAGGATGTTCATAGAAACTTTACTCTGGGATAGGATGTTCATAGAAACTTTACTCTGGGTTAGGATGTTCATAGAAACTTTACTCTGGGTTAGGATGTTCATAGAAACTTTACTCTGGGTTAGGATGTCTTTATGTTGAGAAACTTTCTTCCTTCTAACGTGGTCGGAGGGTGCAGGGCTATCTGTGATGCGCCAATATCATGTCTACTGCTGACAGCATCTCTGTGCCATCCTGTGATATGATTCTCACTACTAGACCTGATGAGACCCCCCAGGCAGGGCTTTAAGTGGGCCGGGTCTCACCAGGTCTGAGCACCGGCAGTTTTTTTAAGGGGGCCTCGAAACGGGTCTCTATCGGGCTCTGTTTTTTTTCCGGACTGCAGTGACAGCAGGCACATCGATGTGCGCTTGCTCACACTGCTCTCTTCTCACTAGTGGAGAAGTTACGGCATGACGTCATGCCAGGTGAGCGTTGTAGAGGAAGGGAAATCCTTCAAAGAGAGTCATTTTCTCTCTGGATTTCCCTTCTCTTTTTGAAACTCGGGAGCAGCAACATTGTTGTGGTGACACCAGGGCTTTAAGTGGAAGTTTTTTCAATATTATATACAAGCCATAGTTGCTGCTTATTTATCTTATGCAACTAACAACCATTGACAAAGCCAATAGTCCTGACTTGTCGGTATGATGTGACTTATTGTATCATATATCTGGACGCAATGACAAGAACAGCAAAATACAAGTCGGGCGACACACTGTGCTAAGCACAGATTTTTAGCTTACGTGTTTTTAAGCCACGCCCTTAATTACACTGACCACGCCCCTTTGAGAGACCCCCCAGTTTTTTCATCCCACTTAAAGCCCTGCCCCCAGGTACATATAATAAGGAAAGCCCAGGGTTGTGGTCTCCCTTGCTTTGCATACAAATGTTATAAATTCTGCTTGCAAGGTTGGCGTCCCGTCCTCCTGGCGCAAGTCTGTAGTTGTACCAGTTTTTAAAAAGGGAAATGCTCATGATCCCAAGTGTTATCGCCCAATTTCTTTCTTGATTCTGTCACTAAAATAATTCTGAGAATCATATTAGACCGTTTGCTTGTTTGGTCTACAGTGAAGAATATTCTCTCACTGGTTCAGTATGGCTCTAGAAAAGGCCTTGGCACTACAGAACAATGTTTAAACCTTCACCTTCTTGTGTCTAAATATAAGCTTATCAAGAGTAGTTCCCTTCAGATGGCATTTATGGATCTAACAAGTGCCTTTGATTGTGTAAATAGATCCAAGCTCTGGTACATTTCAGTCTCCCTGGGACTTAAGGTGGAATTGGTGGCCTTTTTGAGACATCCTCATTGGGATCTGTCTGCAATAGTGAGGTATGGGGACGGTGGAGAGTGTTCATCCTCCCACTCACTAAACGTTTTTTATTGCCTGAGCTTCGGAAGTTTAAGTTTAGCAAGTGTAGAGTGGTATTGATTTTTCTGCAGCAACTAGATTGCCATATTACATGTACTGCAGTAGGCTCTTTTTTAAAATGTGCACTCTAATTGAGTCAGTCAAATATGTTTTAACAAGGTAGTTTTTATAGTTTCTATTTATTCATGATGCCAGTTTTTCTTTTAATTGTGACTGGTTTTATTCATGTTTTTATTCATGAACTGTTTATTTTGTTTTTACTATTTATGAATTGTTTTTATATGATGCAGCTTTTATGATCTGCTTCTGATGAGATCAAGATATCTCAGGCTAGTGAGCTCCCTAAATCTCCTTTGACAGAAGATCAAAGATGGGCCCCCATTCCGATTCAAACTTGTTTCTCTTCTATTTCAATGGCTGTGGTGATTTTTTGCATCACTAATAGATCACATATCCTGTGTAACCAGTCAGTATGTTCATGGATACGAGCCATGCCACTTCATGCAGTTATTGCTTGCCTGGCTGTCCCCAGCGCTAAGGAGATTTGTTTACCTTTCCTGCAATGTAGTGGTTGCACTTCCTTATTTTGTATTTCAAATAATGTATAGGCATGGAATCTGCAAATGGTTGTATCGATCATCCTTTCTATTAAGCATTATAGGGCAGCTCCAGAGAATGTGGGTTAATAAGCCTGCCTATCCACAGCCTCGCCAACAACTGTCAAAGCACAGTGTACCACTTATAAAGGACTGGGCACACTCCCTCTAGCCGCAAAGGAAAACAAGCATTGGCATAGCCAATAGGTCTCGCCTTTGGGGCCTTATAAGTGTTTAGCCAGAGCTATTGACTTTGCCAATGTCTTCAAGCTGTGCTGTAGAGAAGTGTGGCTGCTGTGCGGCATGCTGAAAAGTTATAATAAAAAAGTGTCAGAAGCATTTTTGTTACTTTATATATGACCAAGAAGGCATTATGTGCTGAGTGATGCTGTGGTGGCGTGGAGTGATGTTGTGGTGGCGCTGAGTGATGCTGTTGTGGCGCTAAGTGATGCTGTGGTTGTGCTGAGTAATGCTGTGGTTGTGCTGAGTGATGCTGTGGTTGCACTGAGTGATGCTGTGGTTGCACTGAGTGATGCTGTGATGGCGTTGAGTGATGCTGTGATGGCGTTGAGAGATGTTGTGTTGGTGCTGAGTGATGCTGTGCTGGCTCTGATTGATGCTGTGCTGGCTCTGATTGATGCTGTGCTGGCTCTGATTGATGCTGTGGTTGCGCTGAGTGATGCTGTGGTGTTGCCGAGTGATGCTGTGGTTCTGCTGAGTGATGCTGTGGTTGCACTGAGTGATGCTGTGGTTGGAGTTGAGTGATGCTGTGATGGCGTTGAGTGATGCTGTGATGGCGTTGAGTGATGCTGTGATGGCGTTGAGTGATGCTGTGATGGCGTTGAGTGATGTTGTGTTGGCTCTGATTGATGCTGTGCTGGCTCTGATTGATGCTGTGGTTGCGCTGAGTGATGCTGTGGTGTTGCCGAGTGAGAGATAGAGTGAAGATATAATGCCCAATTAGAGAGGGTGGTGAGAGAGAAAGAGAGAGAAAGGGTGTACATAGAATAAAGAGTGGAGCGGGATAGAGAGAGAGAAAGAAGGGGAGAGAGAGTGAATGAAGGAGTTTGAAAGAGAAACAGATAAAGAGGTGAGAGAGAATGAAAGGCTAAAAAAGATAGAGAGGGGAGAGTTAATTAAGTAGAGAGAGAATTAGAGAGGGGAGAGAGAGAGAGAGAAGGAGAGAGACAATAAGAGTGGGGGGTGTGGAGTTTAGAGTGAAGAAGTGACGCGGAAAAAGTAACCTTAAATATAGCTTTGTGCTTTGCGTGAATAAATATTTTAAAAAAACAGTGAGAGACAAAAATACTGGTAATTAGGCTGTGACTCCCAATATAAAACAAATGGCGATATAAGGTGAAATCAACCCACCGAAGCAATATTTCTAACTAGACAAAAAAAGCTTGCATTTCAATGCTAATCACTGTTGTTTTTCATGTGACTGTAGTCCAGGGCCCTCAGTTGGTAATGTGAGCTGCTGCTGCGATTGAAACATCAGAGTCCAGAGAGTTAATGAGCCATGACGAGGAAATGAGGAAGAGATAGGAAACGCAGATGCCAGCTGCGCGTGCACGCCATCGTGAACTCAAGCTGGTCGCCAGCCGAAAGCCAGTGTTTGCACTTCCAAAACCCGCTTACTAAAACTCTCGGCCAGACCAGCACAAGCGCTGGTGCAGGCCGAGACCTAAAAAGACGATCTAACATTACAGAAAATATGCATGTTTAAGAAAACAAACTACAAACATTCTGAAGATACTATTCAACGTTGTCAAAATCGAATTTACCAACAATTAATGATTTTGTCTTGAATGGAAGCACAGAAGCAGATTAATACATTAAATTATTGATAAACTTTAATTACATTTATAATAAGTGCAGCCTACAAAGAGGTTTGTGTACGTTTATGTAAATTAACATGCATACCCTGCAGTGTTTGAGGTGCACAGAGAAAGAGAAAGGCAGACATTGTTAGAGCAGGGGGCGTTGTCTGGGGGACAGGTGTGTAATAGGAGAGGAGGGCGAAAGACAGGAGGAAAAATACAAGAGAAAGAGAGTTGGTCAATTAAAGTGAGAGAAAAGACAGCATATGATTGGGGAGAAGTGATGGTTCTTATTGTAGTGAGGGCAGTGCCCACTGCGAGGTAAGGCAGTGATACATGCAATGAACATACCTGGGCAGTACAGTAGGTTGCACTAATCATATAAAACTTTCAAACTGTTAGTGGGAATTGAACTGGTCTGTGTTTGGTAAAATCCGGGTGTTGCTGATGACTAAGGTTTTGTTATGACTTTGAAGGAAATAAAACCTTTTGGTGTCAAATTTTGATTTTTAAAAACCACAGAATTTATGTTTGTAATGCTACAGGTCGGCGTAGATTTTCAAAAACGCACTATGTGGAGTCATACTCAGTGAATGAGTGATAATATGGTTTCTATTTATGGATGTGTGACTCAGGCTCGACCTAAAAAACACCAGGGTATGTGTTAATGAACACATCAGTTATTTTGACAACTACAGCTTGGAGCCTTGATTTACTGCCACCTGTCATCCAGCCGCCAGTTAGAAAGGGATGCTGTAAGTGGAGAGGACCCCATTGAAATGCTGAAATCCCCACCTATGCCATTGCCAGCAGCTCGCCAAAACCCGACCAACTAAGAAAAATATTTCTAAAATTGCCTGGGGGACAGACGGATGGCAAGAGGTAGCACTGGAGCCGGAGAGCACAGAGCCAGTTGCCCCTTCCCGCTCTCCTGACTCTCCCTGACTGGGGCTCAAAGAATGCATGCAAGGTGTAGGAATTTGCAGGGATTTCCTAAAGGTGATGAGAGTCCGCTCTCAATGCCCCAAGCCCAAAGGCACAATGATAATTCCTTGGATAACCTTCCCTAGTGTTCACAAACACTTCCTACAAAAGGGAAGTCTCAGGGATTCCCTTGCTGATATTTTACAGTAGTGACAAGGCAATCCATTGGAAGGCATATTTGTCCAGGAGAGGAGTGCATGCTCACCCCTGAGACAGTAACTTTGGACCCCTGGACACTGGAGAGTTTCTGGAATTTCACTGTAATGCATACACAACAGTGCTGGAAGGAAGAAATTGAGATTCCACAGGAGGAATTTGAGACAGCATAATGGTTGGACCGTTTAATCTATGATGTCAATTGGAGTAGTATGAATATTGGTGAGAAAATATAACTTTTGGACACTTCTTGAATTTGAAGTTTGTGTTTTGTGTACGACTAAAAACTGATTAGGAGATGTTCATGCTTAGTTTTTTGCTCGCGTTCGTGTGACCACCTAATCAATATTTAACTATGGTGCATGATGGGTTTATTGTGGACAGCATTTTTGGCTTGCCATAAGGGCAAATACAAATCTGAGTTCAAGCCAAGGAGCTGCTCTTACGAACAACAAAGCACATGTGTGTTCCAAAACTGAAAAGGTCATTGTAAAAAATAACGAAAGCCATCACAAATAAGTCAAAACCTGACACCCACGCTCAGTTTCAATATACCTATCTATATGAGCTTATTTTCTTATGTTCACCTATATGCACTAAAATCGTACACGGATTCATGCATAAAGTCTCCCTCGGAAATTCACATTTTCTCCTCTTCCTTTGTTAATTAAGGCTTCAGAGATATGGGCATATGTGTTCATGCACAATGGCTATGTACTTCTCTCGTTTCGAAAGTAGAACATAATACTACCAATGACTATTACGAATTCGAAACTGCAGTGCTCTCGATTTCTCATTTGATGAGATATCAATATAGGATCTCCAATCGGCCTACAAAGACTTATTACCGCCTTTGATGATTATATTCAACAGAATGGCCTTGAATTGAATGTTAAGAAAACCAAAGTGATGAAAATTGGTGTAGCTAAACAGAAGTTTAACTCTTGGAAGACTAGAGCAGGTACAATCGATATTGTTAAGACGTATAGATACCTAGGGTGGTGTTTGACAACCGTGTGTCTTTTAAATTTCATTTTAAGGATCTAAGGGCCAAGGCTGTGACCTTGATCCACGCTTTTAAATGTCTAAAAAAATCATTGAACTGCCAATCATATGACTTTATACTTAAAGTAATTAAAGCCAAACTACAACCAACCCTCATATATGGTTCTCCCATTATTAGAGGGAAAGATGCAAAGGTACTCGACCTATTGGTTGTCAAGGTCTTCAAAGCAACCTTTGGGATTGCCAAATCAGTGTGTCAAGCAGGTATAAGATTGGAGTTTGGTCTCCAGAGACAGAGCCTGGTATCAAAAGGAGCTTTTCTAAAATGTATGGTTGCATTGTCAACATCAGCACCAGCATCTTTAGGGAACATTTGTTGGCAAGAAATAGATAAGTCGTTTTATGCGGCTAAATGGAGATCCTATATTTTAACTTCTTTAAGAGAGATAGGCCTGCAAACGGCATTGCAAGATTTGAACATATCCAATTACAAGCTAATGTTAAAAAGCGTATTAAAACCGAATCGCTTAAATTGGATAAGGCTGAATTAGCAGGAAAAAATTACGCATGGTATGTGATTAATTCATACCAAACCTTGCGTATACAGCCGTATTTGAATGCTTTTTTCTCAGCAAAATTTAAAAATACGTTTCTGAGGTTACGAATGGGATTAAATCCAACAAAGGAGGGCACAAATTCGTGGATTAAGCAGTGGCCGGACCCTGATTGTAGACTTTGTGGACGGTCACAGGAAACTTTAGTCCATATAGTGTGTGTATGCCCAAAGTTGATTAATATTCGACGAACATTCTTAAGACCATGTTTCTTGAAGAGCGGGGTGAGATCTGCTCGTCAGGCTTTAATTATGTCATTATCTGGTGAATCGATTCCTCTATTGTGTCATTTGGTAAAATTTTTATTGGCAGCTGAAAAATGTTTTGATATAATAAGGTAGACCTCCAGTATTTCTATGGTTGTGTTACCTAATAGTATTATTTGGCTTATAACTCTTATTAATTGATAATCATGTTGCGAAGGTGACAATTAGATATGTCAAAATAGATGTGACACTATTACCATAAACTAATGCACTTTATCTGTTTTAATACGAAGATTGTTGCAATAATCGCATATTAGCACTTTATAGTAATGCACTTTATTATTGCTCTGATATGATGGTCGCCGTATTAATCGCTCATTATCGATGGTATGTGAATAGACCTGATTTTATTGACACGTTTTATATTTGTATATACAGGTCAGTTTTTTATTCTATGTGTTGGGAACATGTTTTGCTTTCAATGGATTTTTTTAATGATCGATTATGTTTTAAAGTATGTGATGTGAATTTGTAGTGATTGCAATGATTTTAAGTAATCAAGCAATAAAGATTATTATTATTATTATTATTAAAAAAAATATAGGATACAATAGCAAGGCAGTAAATTCATGGTAACGAGCAGTCATCAATATGTGTGGTTTCAGAAGTGAAAGTCGTGCATTCTTGGAACACTTCTGCTGTTCTATCCGCATGATCAGTGATGTCCGTAGAGAGGACAGGGGCCAAAAAGGAGCAGAAAGCAGCAGGTTCACTCATTAAACAAGTAGGAGGCTGAAGTAAAAGCTGCGAGTAGCAGATTTAGTTGCAGATGGAATCGTTTGACCGTTTCGACACGGCGTGGCCCACATGTTGGAGGAGTCCGAAGGCTTTGTGCTACATTAACTTCAAAGAAGCTTCTGTCAAACAGCACTGAACCAGAGTTTTGTTCCAGTGATGGTTCACACAACCCACTGTCAAAAATAAACAATGAACAAAAGAAAAGCACGTCTGCCATTATCCCAGCTCAGGCGGCCGTGCTGCTTAAATAAACAAGTGACGGGCTGCTTGTAAAACAAGGCAAGCGGTCTACATGGAAATGTAGCACAGAGAGGCTCTCTTTATGATGGGCCCAGAATCCAGTTTGGTCTGAATCAGGATTAGAATTTATGCAAAAACAGTACACAGACATTAGGTCTTATAGTATATATTTAGTCAAACTGAAATTGTGTGCGGGAAAATCACACTACTCGGAGTTTGATAGCTCGGAACGGGAGAAACATGATATTGCTATGTCACCCTCCCCCGCCCCCCTTTCGGACCACAGAATCTCCTGATAAGGTGCCAATACTTACCAGGAGAAAATGTAAACTCAACGGTATCGGTAATTGCACGGGCGGTATTACCCCATGATGAGGTTCAGATCATCCATGTGGGATATAATCGCCTATCCCAGAATGGAGTCAAGAGAATTTTGGGCGGGTTGACTTGGACAGTCAGGGGCTGATGGTCTGTTTCAGCAATATGAAAGAATTTGAAGCAAGGTGAATTAATAAAGCAGGAAGAAACCCGAGCAAGGCACTTTGAATGGATCCTTAATCAAAACCCCAACCTTTACTCGAACTGCACCTGCTGCACCATTGGCCTCCGTGCAGGGTTTGTGACTCTTCAGTTTCTACTCAGCATGTCTGCCCGTCTGAAAATAATGAAACCAGAAGGCATTACGACCTCTACACACTTTGTGCAAACTTCCGCTTGTTTTTTTTTTCTTTTGAAAGAGGTAACAAACCGAGAACAATGCTAAGCTGCGCTGACAGTTTTCCTGGAAGAAGCGAGTCATGAAAGTCAGTCACCAGCACCCCCGTCTTTCAGCTCACCGTGCTTGGGAATTTTCTGTTTCACTTTCATCATTGACTGGAGGGGCGGTGACCCGGAAGTACACTTGTGTGTACCAATCATGGCTTAGGAATGTGCAACTGCGCAAAAAACACTTGTGTGTGTGTCACGAGAGCCGAGCAGCCGGAGGTGGAACAAAACGGACCAGTTTCATGCTCAGTGAAAGTGGGCGTGGCTGCTGAATGGAAGCGTAGTACGTCGTCCTGCTTGAGTTAGGAGAAACTCAATGCACGAGATCACGCGCTTGCCTCCAAGTAAAATGAGCGAGCGCGGCAGCCTGCTGAGCTGACCAGACGCTCGTGCGTCATGGCCTTTTCCCCCGCACGGCCGGCATGTGTTTCCAATTATCGCGCCCGCGTCTGGGCACGATAATTGGAAACACATGTCTGCCGCGCGCGTAACCGCAGGAAAAAGGCCATGACGCACGAGCGTCTGGTCAGCTTTTCAAACTCCCTAACTATAAGTCTCGCAGAGCAGCGCTTGCGCGCTACTCGAGGCTCGACCTAAAGAAGCAGCAGGGGTTGCTGGTATTGTGAAGTGGTGGGGCGGGGGGGGGAGAGGGGGGGGGTGCAACCTAAAGTAAAAAAAAAACATATAAATATTAAAATTACACTTGCCTGCTCCGACGGCCGCCACCTTCCTCCCGATCCTCGCCTCCCGGACGTCCAGGAACTGCTGCACACTGCGCAGGCTCCCAGCTCCCAATCCCAGCGCTGCTCACATGCGGCGATTAGTCTGAGCGCCTCGGTTCGGCGCTCAGACTTGGACTGGGAGCCTGTGTTGGTTTCTTCACCCAGCTGAACAACACTGCTAGGTGGAGAAAGGCTAAGTGCGCATGGCGGGCCTCTGCTGGCTTTCAGCAGGGGGCGACGCTCCTCCGCCATAACGGAGGAGCCGCCCCTGCAAAGAAGTGAACTCCAAGGGTCAGTTGGCTGACCTCCTGTGTAAGAAATTGGATTA
The DNA here is from genome assembly GCA_963921515.1 of Calotriton arnoldi. Lineage (NCBI taxonomy): Eukaryota > Metazoa > Chordata > Amphibia > Caudata > Salamandridae > Calotriton > Calotriton arnoldi. Next base: position 3,581,556 of record CAWUFW010000199.1, read on the forward strand.
TTATTGTGGTGGGGTGACTACCCACCTCAAGGAATAGTCACAACTGTTGTCATTGTGAACCCTCAAAGTCACTGAATTAACCTGAGCTTAACCCCCAGTAGCTATGGCACAGAGCAGACAGGCTTAACTTAGTGCAATGTGTAAAACATTTATGCACTACCAAAACTGTAATAAAGTCAAAAAGCAAAATAATAAAAATACCAAACTGTATTAGAAAAGTAGAGTAAAATTTAATAAACAAAATGACACCAAAGCAACAAAAAATCCAATAAGGGGAACCATAGATATGAGTTTTTAAAGCTATATGTATCAAAAAACACCAAGCACCAATGACACTCTATGGGTGCGGTAGATCAGGACCTAGGTGCAATTTAAGGCTGAATGTGATGGAGCCCGAGTTGGATACACCAACCAGGTTAATCCCAGTCAAAAATTTTACCTTCTGACTTAGGGCCTGATTTACAGTTCGGCAGATGGGTTACTCCATCACAAATATGATGGATATCCCGTCCGCCGTATTACAAATTACATTGGATGTAATGCACTTGTAAATGATGGACTGGATATCTGTCAAGTTTTTGGCAGAGTAACCCATCCGCCGAACTCTAACCCAGGTCCTTAATCCTTTAAGTCCCATTACACCACAAGAATACACTTATAAAGCCCCCAGGTCCTCAGGAGAGGCATTTAGAGACTCACAGGGTGTCAAGCAGAGCCCAACAGTAGGGTCCAATCCTTGTCCAGTTGCAACTGGTCAGCTAGGTACTTCCAATAAAGGCCTCTTGCAGCTTGTCTCCCTGCAGCCACAAAGGAGGTCAGCAAACTGGCCCTTGGAATCTACTTCGCCATCCTGAGTACTATGCCTGACTCTAGTCAGTGGGTGGGAATGACTTCTGGGCACACCACAACCAAAGGGGGGAAAAGTTCCCAGGGGGTAACTACGCCCACGTTTACAACAGTTCCTTTTTGCCTTATTGCGCACAGGCCCAAAATGCCATGTCAGGGCATTTTCGAGTTGGCAAAAGTCTTCAACCATCCTAAAGTTGGGCTCTAAGTGATGGGTGTGTGTGTAGGAAGAGTATAATGGTAATCCTATTGTGCTCTGACATCTAACACTAAAATCCAGTTTGAGCTAGGCACTGTACCCCATCAAGCCCAGAGACAGAAGTCTGGTAGGTATTGTTTGCTCCTGGGAGGCATTTTCACGCCTTTTTCACACTATTCAAGACTAAACGTTGGCTGAGCTACTACTGGAGAGCTAATGCAAATTAACCTCCAGGAACTTCAGGCAGGAAAAACATGACTTTCTAAATGTTATTTTTGCTTTATATTTATTAAAAACCCAACTTCATCATTGAATTGGATTTTTAATAACTAATAAAAATAGTGATTTAATTATTTTCCTAGCCGGTCCATTCCCTAGATACACTATCAGCATTTAATATTGATGCCCAGTGTTTCTCTCTGGGTCAGCCAGCCTTCCTACAGTGAAAACGGCTTTTGGGTGGGAGCCACTGTAAGGATATGTTAACTTAAAATTTTTGTGTCATACTTTTAAATACCATGCACCCTGCCTTGTGGGCTTCAAGGCCTACATAGATGTGATTTATTAACATTTAAAGGAAAGTGTTTAGCTGTCAAAAAGGGATTACTTTTACAGGTCACAGTGCATATGTGGCACTGTTACAGTCAGGCTACACTGATAGACCTGAAGCTACGTTTGCACTGCCACTACAGTGGATGACACAATAAGTGCTTCAGTCCACAAGGGCCATTTAAGTTCCAGGCACTTGGGTACCTTTTGTACTATACAGTAAAGACTTCAATGCAAGCTAAATATGCCAATTTGGAGTATGCCAATTTGACAATGTTTAAGGGGGGAGTACATGCATTTTACCACTGCTTAGCAGGGTAAACTGCACAGAATTCTAAAGCAAGCAAAACAGATAGAGCAAACATCTGTGAGGACATCACACAAAAGATGGTAATTTCCTACACAGATCTTATCATATTGGCAGTCTTTTGCCACCCTCTGCTGGGAGGCTCCTGTATCACAGTCAAGGCAGTAACAGTATGCCTGTGGAGGTGTTTCATGGTACTGAATAGAAGGAGTCTAAATTGTGCACAAAAGTTCACTACGTGGTAGGAGTCTGGGCGTCAAGTTACAGGCAGGGCCATGCCTCTATGTCAGACTCCTCTGCATTTTTTCATTATTGCATGCATTAATGTCCCTCTCTGTTTCAGCTACTGTGTCTTCCTAGCTCTGCTCTGAACGTAGCACGAGGAAGCCATAATAATGGAGTGCCTATTGTCTCTACCTTTTTCAGTTTATGCCACCACGAGAGCATCATTTTGACCTCCTCTTATCTTATCGTGCCATTTTTAATTTTTCAGGTCTCGACTGCTCCCCAACATATAGCACAGCTATCCTGTGATCCACTTTTCTGTCCTGGTCTCCTGGACTGCTCCTGCTTCTCCCTGAGCAGCCAGTTGTTCAGTGTTGCAGACCAGTGCTTGTTCACAAAGCAGCCAGTAGTTGTTCACAGCTCCCAATGAGTGCTTCACCATGTGGGCAGGGTCTGCTCCCAGCTGGGAGCTAGAGTTTGTGGCCTTTCCAGCTTGTCTTGTGATGTGTGTTGGGGGCAGGTTCTTCAGAACCTTTCTGTGTCTCAGTGAATTCCTAGCGAGTAGAACAAAGAGTCCAAGCTATCTTCGGTTTTTCTTATGCCTTAGTGTTTTTCTAAGGGCATCTCGCGTTTCAGTGAAAACAGGACATTACTGTACACTAGGGGAATCACTGGCCTCTTAATGGCTGCAGGTTCCGGATTTACAGGCTCTCTATATAGCAGTCAATTCTCCCAGCCAACATAATGTCTTCCAACCACTCCCCCACTGGTCTGTTCTTGGGCTCTCTTCTGAAGTCCCACAATTGCAGGGCACACAACTTGTGCCTAGCGAAATTTATTCTGGGTTTGTCCCGGAGCAGCTAACAAACCCTGCAGCTCTGTCAATGACTCAGACTCAAACCCCAGTTCTGCTTTGGGTGGTTCATCCTCCTTGCCCTCTGGAGCATGGGTGGTAGACTCCATGGCCTGTGCCTTCTGGGAGCCTGCCAAGATGTGCTCACTACTTTTCTCTTGTCCTTGCAAATATAGGTTGATCCCAGTCTCTTCCTGAGACTGACATGTAGGCTGGGCTCTAGTCAACACAGCTGACGTGGTCCAACTGATGTAGACGTCTGGTCCTGGTGCTTAACCAGAGGCAATCAAACAATTACCCAAGAAACAACCAGCACCTTCCTTTTCTCTTATGCCTGCATCAACTGTAGCTGACTTGCCAGTAATTTCAATTTCACCGGAGGCACACTCAGTGTCTTTCACAGTTGCTACCAAGCCTGTGCCACTGGCACCAGGGAGAATGTCCTTTGGTATGAGATATTTCCTCTCAACCATCATCCTGTAAGCACATGTACCCCTCAGGGTAGGAACTTTCCTCGTATTGACACTGGCTTCCATCACAAATCTGATGAACTTTGGATGAATGTGTTTAAGATCATCTGGGTCCCTTTCTTAAATGTCCATTGCAACTAAGTTGAAAGCTCCAAATCCTTTTGGATCTCTTCTCTCTCAGACAACATACTTGATATAATAGGTGCAGGAGGCACAGGGTCTTCCACCTGACATTCTCTTTTCCAATGCCCCACCTTGTGACACCTACAGCAAGTGATTACCTTGGGCTTGGAAGAACCTTCCTTCCCCCTTTTCCTTGTGATGCTGACTTGGAACCCAATTCCCTTCTTTGCTTGCATCCTCCCTTAAACACTTGGGAATTGCCATGGCCCTTACATTCCAGTTTGCACCCCGTCTGTTGAGATTTCCTCTACCTTTGGCTTAGAGCAGGTGTCTACAACCAGTCGATCGCGAGCTACAAGTAGCTCGTTGACACCTTCAGAGTAGCTCTGCCTTAAGTTCATGTTTCAAAAAGCACAGGGTCACATTTTTATTTTAAAGTTAAGGGAAGGCTGTGTTTATTTTACATTATTTTCTTCAGGCTGCAGATAGCAGGGCTTGAAAATGAGCACTGCTGGAGTCAGATTGATGACCTAGGGCACAGAGGTGAAGAACTGAAACACTGAGGTATTTAACTCTTAAATAAGTACTTGTCAACTCAATATTGGAGTATGGGAACAAAATAATATTTCTGAATGCTTCTAAATGGTAGAAAATAAAAATGAAATGTTACCTTAATGATTAAGTTAACTCTTCATTTTAATGTTCTCCCATTTCAAAGTGTCACATTTAAACAAACAGCAGGCCTCTTGCTCCCAGTAGCCAGTAGACACTAGGCCATATTTATAACTGAAAAATACAGTCCTCCTTTTTAAATGGGAGAAATTTAAAGTGAAGCAAAATATTCCTACGAAACATTGTCTTAGTGTTTTTCCTCACTTTCAATTAAGCCAATTATGTCTTAATGTTTTATGAAGCATGTTTCTTCACTTTAAATTCCTCACATTTAAAGAAATGGCTGTATTTTTCTATTATAAATATGGCACCTTGTCTACAGGCCACTGGGAGCAAGATGGCTGGTGTTTGTAAATGTGACACTTGGAAATGGGATTAAATTTAAATGATGAGTGTGGTATTTTTAGGAGACTGGGCCGGAGGTAAAGGCGAGGAGGCTTGTCTGGTTTCGCAAGGGTGTCTTTTACTTATATTGGTTTAATAGCACAATAGAAAGGACCGGTAATCCACTAAGCCCCCAGAGGTAATGGATTTCTTATTTTTTTTCTTTCTCTCTTGTAGGACATTAAGCATGGCTGGATCTTGATGTAAAAGAGAAAGTGAGTGGTAAGTATGGTTTGTAGATCCTGTACATAAATATTCATCACCAAACCAGTTTGAGGGAGGGAAAACCAGAGGAACCCCTTTTCTCAACCAAGAAAAGGTGTAAAAGGAAAACAAAACCCACAGAGAACTAGAGTGTCCCTTTTTGTCTTTTGAATGCTTCTCTTTTCTAAATCCTCCCACTCCAAAAATAATAACAATACAAATGAATGATAGAAATAATATATAAATCTCCCTAAGTAGGGGCTTTCAACTTATAGTGATTTATTTCTGTTTGTTAATTGCCTTCAGCATTGCATCATGGGATATGTAGTCCCTGGTTTCAATTTGCATGTAAGGTAGGTAAATGACGATCCTTAAGCGTCCCTCCACCTCCACCGATGTGAGCTGTGACCCTTATCACACCCACCTCTCGCAACCCTCACCCCGACAGTGCCCTCTGCCCCAGGTACCCACACGCTCAGCCGCAACTCTCCTGAGTTGCGGCGGCTAGTCTGCATTCTCCAGGACCATCCACCGTTCATCTGGTCTTGACTCAGCACCTTCTGTCTCCCGACCTGGAGTCTCCCACTGTGTTCGGACGTCAGCTCCCATTGCAGCTTCTTCGCCAGGCGGATCCCTCCTCTCCTCCTCGGGTGGCAGTCACGTTACTCTCTCCTTGCTCGTAGGTTCTCCTCCTTCCCCTTGGAATCCTCTAGTTGGGTTCTGGCTTCGCTCTCCTTCCGGGGTCACAGCCTCCTTTTCCTCCTCTCCCGTGAACTTCCATTGGCTATGCGCTTGGGTCTGTTTAAAGAGACAGTCCCTCATTGTGGTTTTGTATGTCTGAGTCCTTTCTTTCTTTTTATTCCAGGTATGTTTTCGCTGCGGGACTCCATCGGTCAGCAGACAGGAAGGAGGGCTGCCAGGAGCAGCCCCCCAGGTAGGTGAATTCTCACCTCTCCCTTTTCTTACTTTCTTGGTATCAAGAAAACTGTTGTGTGGATAGCGGGATAGATAGTCAGCATTGGTCTGTTGACTGCCCTTACGATGTAGGGTCTGAAACCAAAATAGTTGGAGGGCCAAAAACCACCTAAAGACACGATTGTTGTTACTTTTATTTCGTGCCATCCATTCTAGTGGGGCATGGTCCGTATAAAGGACAAACTCCTGTCCCTCTAAATAGTATTGTAGTGCATTGATGGCCCATTTAATGGCTAAGGCTTCTTTTTCAATAGCCGCATACTGTTTTTCCCTGAGGAAGAGCTTCCTTCTGATGTATGTTATAGGACGTTCTTCCCCTTGTTCGTCCTGTTGAGATAACACGGCTTCTAGTCTGGTGTCAGAAGCATCGGTTTGTATGCCGAATGGTTTATCATAGTTGGGACTGATAAGAACGGATTCAAACAATAATGCTTTCTTGAGGGCATTGAAAGCATGGATCACAGTGGGTAAAGGTGTTCTCAACTCTGTTTCTGTCCAACTTGATTTTTTCAAGAGGTCAGTTAAAGGGTTGGCCGTTGAGATAACATGGAAATAAATCATCTGTAATACACTAACAAGCCTAAAAAGGCTCGTAAGTCTCTTTTTGTTTTAGGTATAGGGATTTTGGAGATTGCAGTAACCTTTTCGACTTGGGGCCTTTTATATCCCCCCTCAGAAAATATCCTAGGTACTTAACAGATTCTGCTGCTAGGAGACTTTTTTTTGGATTCACTTTTAACCCATAAGCATTCAGGGTGTCTAATACCGCCTGTAAATGTTCCGCGTGTTGGTCCCAGGTACAGCTGTAGATGATAATGTCATCCATGTATGGCACAGCATATTGAGCATGGGGTTGGAGAACTTTGTTCATAAGGCATTGGAAACTGAAGGGTAAACTGAAGGGTAACACTTTAAAGTCAAACAGACCCTCTGAAGTAGTAAAAGCAGTTTTTTCCTTATTTTGCGGTTGAAGGGGCACCTGCCAATACCCTTTACATAAATCGAGAGGACTGATGTACTGGGCTTCCCCCCAGCGTTCCACCATCTCATCCACCCTAGGAAGGGGATATGTGTCAAACTGAGAGATCTTGTTTACTTCTTGGAGGTCTATGCAAAGTCTGACAGATCTATCACTCGCATGTGGAGGGTTCGATAACCCCCATTTGTAGCATGTTTTGTACTTCTGTTTTTATTACTTCTCTACGAGCTTCCAGTATGCGATAAGGCTTTAACCGGACTGTGTTCACGGGAGCTGTGCGAATAGAATGATAGGATGATAGAAAATACCCCGGCCTGTGATTGGAGGTGGTTTATCAATTCCTGTCTCAGAGGTTTTTTTAGGTCGGGATCTATGCTACTGAGGAGAGAGGACCATCTTCCTCTTTTAACCCTGTCAGCACTGGTAAAGGGCCTTTCCATTTTTTAGAAGCTGACATGATAAATTTGAGAGGTTTTCCTACAAGAATCTATTTCGATTAGATAGGTGACTGGGGTTATCCTAGATAACACTTTGAAGGGGTCCTGCCGTTGTCCTAGTAGTTTATGGTTGGTTGAAGGCATCATAATTCGGACATGGTCATCCACAACAAAGGTCCTCTCTTTAGTTTTTTTTATCATATTGTCCCTTTTGTTGGGGTTGGGCCTGCTCCATGTTCTCTTTCACAATGCTCCGGATCTGACTCAGATGGATCTGGAGTCACTCTACATAGTCGACCAAAGGTTTTTTATTGTCCCCTTCATTTTCCCATTTCTCTCTTGCCATATTCAATAAAGACCTTAGTTGGCGCCCATATAGAAGCTCAAACGGGAAGTACCTGGTACTTTTTTGTACTTTGCTTCTTATGGCAAATTAGGCTAAGGGGAGCATGTTTCTCCAATGTCTCGTTTCCAAGTTCAACAATGTTTTTAAAGTATTTTTCAATGTGGCGTTGTACCATTACACCAAGCAATCAGTTTGGGGGTGATAGGCTGCGGTACGAATATGGGTAACACCCAACATATGACAGACCTGTCTGATCAATTTCAAAACAAATAGGGTACCTTGGTCCATCAAAATTTCTTTTGGGAAACCCACCCCGGCATATATGTCTATCATGGCTTTAGGCTCATTCATTGTGTTGGGAGTGCATAAAGCTATGGCTTCAGGAAAGCGTGTGGCATAATTCACGAGAACCAACACATACCTATATCCAGTCCTAGAGGGTAAGAGAGAGCCAATAATGTCCATCCCTACTTGGGAAAACGGCACTTCTATTATGGGTAAAGGCATCAAGGGCACCCTGGGTGGTCTGTATCCATTAAAAACATCTGACAAACAGGGCATTCTTTGCAGTATTTCTGTACCTGTTGGAAAACACCTGGCCAGTAGAATTTATCCAATATAGCATGCTCAATTTTCTTTTTCACAAAGTGCCCTCCCAAAGATGACTATGGGCAAAGAACAGGATCTTATCCAAAAAGGGGTGGGGATTAATAGTTGAGTGGGATCCTTAAGGCCTCCCTTTCTATATAATAACCCATTTTGTACAAAAAACTGGGGACCTACTTTGGTCAGGTTCTCCTGATCGGTTGCCATATGCCAAGCCTCGGAAAATGATAGGTCTTCTTTTTGGGCTTCCCTGAAGTCACAGTCATTCTCCCACACAAAGTCTTTTGCCTAAGTAGAAAAGATGTTCACTGGTACACACCCTTTCTCTTCCCTTTGCTGTCTTTTGCTTTTTCTGGGTTTGGCAGGAGGCAAGTCATGGTTGTCTCCTGAGAAAAGGGGGGGTTGTCCCACCACTCATCTTCCTCCTTCCATGTTTCTTGTACCAATGACTCTAATCGTTGCCCATGATCATAGGCTCAGATAATCTGGGGACAAGTCCCACTTTGAGGGGGACACCAGGTAGGTCTCTATGTTGCAAGCGTACTTCCGCCACGGGGTGTCGTTTACTGTCTCCATGTACGCATTGGATATGTACCGTTTCATGTGTCGAAATAAAAGGCTGAGATAAAACTTGAGGTTGCATCACACTTTGTAGGCACCAAATGTCTACCAAAGCAGTGATTGGTACATCATTCACTGATGCCTCACAGTGATAGAGTGGATGTTTCTCTAATGTACTATTGTATAGGACTCGAGTCATGCCTATCTCCATTGGTTCTTCATTTTGGGGGCAGAACCGTGCAATATGGCCATATCGTCTGCATTGGAAAAACTGTGGTCCTGGTGTAGGGGTCCTTATGGCAGGACCAGGTATCAGAGTCACCAGTTCAGGTTTTTTAATTGGAGAGGGATGCTGTACTGGTGCTGCACCAGGCCTTCTCCAGTTGACTTCTTCTTTCCTTCTCTTGCTCGACTATAGGCGCTGGCCATTTCCACAGCTCGCTCAAGCATTAGTTGGGTATGTTGCCTAACCCATTTCTGTATGGGAGGATGAAGGGAAGTGAGGTATTGTTCCAAGTATATCTTCTCCATTTTTTTCTCTTTGGTAGCGGTGAGCGGTTTTAGCCAGCAGTCAGCAAAGTCTTTTACCCTATAGTATAAGGCCCTGGGGGTTTCTTGCACTCCTTTTATATGCTGCAATTCTATTTGATATGTCTCATTGTCGACCCCCAGACATTCGAGAATGTTCCTTGTAATCTTGGCATAGGGAGTTGTGCCTTGGGGATTTGATGCCTGATAGGCCGACTGTAATTCCCCAGTTAGCAGTGGACCTAAATACTGGTCCCATCGGTCAGCTGGCCAGGCCGCAGCTTGTGCCATCTTTTCAAAGTTATTACAAATAAATCAGGATCCTCTCCATTCACGTATTTTTATAGCACTTCAGAGGGTAAGGCGGTATGCCCCCTCTGTTGTCCCAAGGTGTCAGTCAACCTCCCGATGGCGGTTTCTTGTGTGGTAGATTCAGTGGTTAAGGCTTTGAGGATGGCCTCACGATCTTCTACTGCTGTATTTAGACATTTTTCCATCGCCCTCTCCAGCTTCTCATGGCTCTCGACCATCTGATTTATGATGGCCTCCATACTTCCAGAACCCACTTCTGACACCACCTGTGGTACTTTTAGGAGCCTGGGCTGGAGGTAAAGGCGAGGAGGCATGTCTGGTTTCGCAATGGTGTCTTTTATTTATATTGGTTTGATAGCACAATAGACAGGACCAGTAATCCACATAAGCTTCCCATAAGAAACGGTTTTCTTCTTTCTCTCTTGTAGGACGTCAAGCGTGGCTGAATCTCGTCTGGGACGTTCTCAATGTAAAAGAGAAAGTGAACGGTAAGTATGGTTTGTGGATCCTGTCTATAAATATCCGTCACTAACACCGGTTTGGGGGAGGGAAAAGCAGAGGAACCCCTTTTCTCAACCGAGAAAAGGAGGAAAAAGGAACACAAAACCAACAGAGAACTAGAGTGTCCCCTTTTGTCTTTTGAATGCTACTCTTTTTCTAAATCCTCCCACTCCAAAAATAATAACACAAAAGAATGAGAAGGGGCCTCCATTGGACTGGGGGCTATTGCCTGGGTTGGGACCACACACCATGAAGGAATTTTGGTTCTGGGCCAGGGGCCTGAGAGTGGGGTCCATTTGATCTGGTTATTGGAACCCATCCCAATTGGACTTGGGTGAGGAGACCTGGGTGCCTGTTTTTAAGGACTTGGACGGGAGCCGCTCTGCCCCCTTGTCAGACTGCCCTCCCCCTGGGGCATGGCCAGTCAACCCCATCTTAGGGGATCAGCAGCAGAGTGGGGCCTAGGCTCCTGCAGGCACCTGAATGGCAGACTCTAGTGTGGATTCCCAATCGACACAATGTCCAGAATTTAGAATTCCTAATGTTGTCTTACTAGTCCTCATTTTGAAATGTGTTTTGAGGTGTGCGTGAAGTGTATGTTCCGCATTGAGAGTTTGAACTTATTGCATAGGTAGGTTTTGCGATTTTGTAAAGGGATTGCCTCCCCAGACAGTTACCCCTCCCTGCTGTGGTCCTTGTTGGGCTGGGGTCCTTGTCTTTTGCCATGTATTTTACCAACCACCTGCTCCCTGTTCCGGTGTTGCAATGGCTGTCTGCCCTCCCTGCAGGTGGGCAGACAGTGCATTCGGGTTACCTTGGGCTTGGCTTTGAGGATGGGGATCTTACGGGGACTGGCCCAGATATATCGATCTCTGCGTGTGATATGCCTTTAAACGGCATTGGTCGGCCATGTGCCCCATTCAGTGGCAATAATAACAGGCTGCTACCAGCCTCCCTGAACTCTGCCGCTATACCTGTGTTGAAACCCTCTGGGGTTTTGCAGTGGATCCCCCTTCAAAACAGATGCCATTTGTACGTGGGCTTCCAATGTCGCCCCCTCGCGGGTTGTCTTTTTCAATTTGTGCTGGATCAACTTGCCGCTGTCTCTCTGGGCTTGCTCCTGCACCTTCCCAGTGGGCTGCTGTGTGGGGGGTCTGTGTGGCTGCCTACCCATCCCAGACTCAGGGTCCTTTCCCAAGTGGTTGGTGGGGACACTTCCTTGGGGTGGTTTTCTATTTGCTCCATGTGCCGAATTTCTTATGGTGGTTTCGGGCCTGGGTACTGCATTTAGCAGCAGGAAGGGGGCTTCATGCGTGGGGAACGCACCACATAGTGCCTGGCAACCACGTCTGCACCACCTCTTTACGTGTGGAGGTGCCATGGTGGTGATAGGGGCTAAGCTTAGTGTTTTCAGTGGTATGTACGCCATTACCCCTATGCACCTTGGCCCTGCTTTCCACCCAGTCTCGGGGGACCCAGCAGACATGCGTGTGTCGCGGTCCCAACTCACTTCCTCCCTGAATACCCTGTTGGTTATCAAGGTTCTCGTTCTTTTGGCTGGTTCAACTAGGAGGTGGCGTGTGCGACATGCCCACTGCCGGGCTAACCCGCATAGTTCAAAGAATTTCCCTGTATATTCCAGGATTGCCTCAGTGAAGGGGGTCTGATTGGCTGGGACTGTCCTTGCCTGTGTACATATAGTGCGGGAACGCTTCGTTGGTCAGGGTTCAAGGGAAGAAGCTCTAAGGGATGAGCAGGTTATAGTTTAGTTGCCGGCAAACTGAAAGGACATTTCTAGCTTGGTCATTAGGCCTTGTCCTACGATATTAGTCAGGGATGAGGAAAAGTATAGTAACTGTTCCCTCATCCTATTCCCCCCTATCTCCACCTCGAGGGGTTCTGTGATGGGGATCCTGGCCACTGTATCCGAGACTCCTTGTTTAGTTGCAGTGTGTTTTGATATGGGGACTGTCCCTTCCTGTAGGCATGACCTTGTCACTCCCGTGTCCACCAGGAAATTGTATGGTATCTTGTTCACAAGCACTGTGACCACGCGGCCTTCCTCTGATCGGCCTGGGGTAGACAGTAGGATGTGTGTGCGCTTGGGTGTTTTGTCGGTTTCTGGAATAGGCTTCCTATTTTCCCCCTTGGTCTGCTTGACCAACCCTGTAGCTTCACTTTGTGGTCGGATTCCGAGGAACTGGGGCCTTCCTCCTCACTTTCGCCAGTTGTATCACTGTCCAGTACTGCTATGAATCTCCTGGCCACCCGAGTGTGTTCACTCAAATGAGTGCGAGTGCATGTTCTCTGTGCTGCTGGGATTCGGTGGGTTGAACGCAATGGACGGGGGGTTGAGCTTCAAGGAGCTCTACCACTGGACTGGGGGGATGCTGGGATTGCCTGAGCCTGGTGGCCTGTTGGTCTCCCTCGTCTGGCTCTAGTAGCTTGTTGTTCGGTTGGGGATCCTCTGGCTCCCTCAACCGGTGGATTGGTATAACCTAATGCAGGGATGGCAGGCATTGGAGAGGGCACCTCCATTCCTACATACGGTGGAGGAAGCACGGATGCCTTCCTTGCGGGTTCTAGGATAGGATTGTCGGTCTGGGCCTCCTCGAAGATGGCCCACAGTTCTAACAGTGCCTCTCTTCTGGTCTTCTTTTGCCCTACATATTTGGACCGAATGTGTGTTCTCGTGTGTTCGATTATGTTAGTGTCGAAGGTTCCCCCCTCTGGCCAAGGGAACGAGTGTGCCTTAGTGTGTGCGTGCCATTCTTGGCAATACTTGCTAAATTCTTTTAATCTAAGTGAGGAACCTTGTTTGCATGTGTTTCAGCGGCAACTCCATGATAGCTGGTAACTTTTTAAGGGACTCATATGCTCAAGCTTCTTGGGATCAAACAATATTAGATTCTACTCTGATCATTCGGGAAATAAATACACAGGGATTACTGATTACAGCTACTTTCACAAGCTCAATACTATTTACATAGATGCATCAGAATACCCATTTCACAAACACAAACAAAAAATGCACATGAAGGGTAATAACCAGAAAGAAAGTGCAATTGTTAGTTCAAAATGTGTGAATTCAGCAGAAAAACAGCAGATATTGAAAAATCATTGTAAGAAATAGCAGCGCCTTCATAAGCACCTTGAGTCATTAACAGAACACAACACTCAAGCCAAGACGTGCAATTGCAACAATTTACCAGCACCACAACATCAAGAATGCATCAATTAATAACCGTAATGAAGAAAAAGAGGGAAAAAACTGACAGAGAAAAAATGCTGACTTTGTCAAAATAAATAAAACCTTAGCCCCCTCCTTAGCGCATGCTACCCGATGACGAGGGGAGGCTTTGCGCAGTACACAGGAATAAGTGAGCTCGATAGTCTGTCAATATCGGCTCTGGGACAAAGATAACAAAAATTTACGTGGAAACGAGGAACAACTTGACAACCACAGGCCTTCCTTGACCAAGCACAAGCTGCACCTAATCTCCAAGGTCAAAATTGTCCCTAACGTCGGAACTACACCCTATATCACACCCAGGGGTCATGCGTACCATCTGTATCACGCCCAGCAGTCCAAGCAAAAAACACCTCACACTTCTTTCAGATACCAACAGTGTTAAGAAACCGGTAGCACTGAGAACACCCTTTTAGACTAAACAATAAGATCAAGGTGCTGGCCCTATATCACACCTAGGGCTTATGTGTATCATCTGTATCACACCCAGCGGTCCAAGCAGTGAGGTCTCGCCCCTGTATTACACCCAGGTGACAAGCTGTGTCACGCCCAGCGGTCCAAGCGACTAACAACCTTCACCTTTCCTAGCATGCTGGCTATCAAAAAAAGGTAACCTCTGCGGGATCGCCTCCAAGGCTGCCTTGCGACTACTCAGTTCGGACACATAAAAAAGGCAATATATCAGATTTTTGTCAGTGGCAGGGCGCTCAGGTTAAATTTTTGCGCTTCTTCCTAGTTTGCCATATGCCAAATGGTGGGACTAAGGATCAGATGTAGGGGCCGATTCCGATCTCGGTCGGAGGCGCACCCAATACCATTCGGTCGGGAAAAAAGCCATGCGAATGCCTGTTTCCCGACCGATCCGTACAGCACACCGAACGAGTAAGTACGATGCGCACAACAGCACAAAATCCGGCCGAGTCGTACTCACCCAATCCAGGTCCTGTTCTCCGACCGAGGCGAATCCGGAAACGCAGAATCGAGTCGCACGGAAGGGAAAATGCAGCTCCGTCCGGCCGACCAAGTACGATGCGCTTCCCGTACGCGCCGAACCCGTCGCTACGCACGGCACGTCAAAGCATCCGGGAGAGGCGCACATAAGCTCCGATTCGCGCCACAACACAATCCACGGCTACGAGACGAACACGCCAGCGACGAGGACGACGGGAAGCGACGAGGACGACGCGAAGCAACGAGAAGGACGAACGACACGAACCAACCATGAATCCCTTCGTCCCGATCATACCAATATTCTACATTTACTACCGGAACAGGCACGGACGCGTACGGCGCAGAAGGTAAGTCAGACACCAACCACAAAACACATACAACACGTACACGACACATCACACACACACAGAGGGATGCAGAATTTACTTACACCAGCAACAGCAGCACCATAGGGGCGGGATGCCCATCACCAATGCCACATATGCACACAGGGGCCTGAATGCGCACCACCACCCCTACCCAGGGGGGCTGGATGCCAACCACCACTACCACCCTTAGCCAGGGGGTGCCAGATGCCCACCACCACTACCACCCTTACCCAGGGGGCTGGATGCCTACCACTACTACCACCCTTAGCCAGGGGGTGCCAGATGCCTACCACTACTACCACCCTTACCCAGGGGGCTGGATGCCTACCACTACTACCACCCTCACCCAGGGGGCTGGATGCCTACCACTACTACCACCCTTAGCCAGGGTGGTGCCAGATGCCCACCACCACTACCACCCTTAGCCATGGGGGTGCCAGATGCCTACCACTACTACCACCCTTAGCCAGGGGGCTGGATGCCTACCACTACTACCACCCTCACCCAGGGGGCTGGATGCCTACCACTACTACCACCCTTAGCCAGGGGGCTGGATGCCTACCACTACTACCACCCTCACCCAGGGGGGCTGGATGCCTACCACTACTACCACCCTTAGCCAGGGGGTGCCAGATGCCCACCACCACTACCACCCTTACCCAGGGGGCTGGATGCCTACCACTACTACCACCCTTAGCCAGTGGGGTGCCAGATGCCCACCACCACTACCACCCTTAGCCAGGGGGTGCCAGATGCCCACCACCACTACCACCCTTACCCAGGGGGCTGGATGCCTACCACTACTACCACCCTTAGCCAGGGGGGCTGGATGCCTACCACCACTACCACCCTTAGCCAGGGGGTGCCAGATGCCCACCACCACTACCACCCTTACCCAGGGGGCTGGATGCCTACCACTACTACCACCCTTAGCCAGGGGGTGCCAGATGCCTACCACTACTACCACCCTTACCCACGGGGGGCTGGATGCCTACCACTACTACCACCCTTAGCCAGGGTGGTGCCAGATGCCCACCACCACTACCACCCTTAGCCATGGGGATGCCAGATGCCCACCACCACTACCACCCTTACCCAGGGGGGCTGGATGCCTACCACTACTACCACCCTTAGCCAGGGGGGGCTGGATGCCTACCACTACTACCACCCTTACCCAGGGGGGGCTGGATGCCTACCACTACTACCACCCTTAGCCAGGGTGGTGCCAGATGCCCACCACCACTACCACCCCTAGCCATGGGGGTGCCAGATGCCTACCACTACTACCACCCTTAGCCAGGGGGGGCTGGATGCCTACCACTACTACCACCCTCACCCAGGGGGGGCTGGATGCCTACCACTACTACCACCCTTAGCCAGGGGGTGCCAGATGCCTACCACTACTACCACCCTTACCCAGGGGGCTGGATGCCTACCACTACTACCACCCTTAGCCAGGGGGCTGGATGCCTACCACCACTACCACCCTTAGCCAGGGGGTGCCAGATGCCCACCACCACTACCACCCTTAGCCATGGGGGTGCCAGATGCCTACCACTACTACCACCCTTAGCCAGGGGGGGCTGGATGCCTACCACTACTACCACCCTCACCCAGGGGGGCTGGATGCCTACCACTACTACCACCCTTAGCCATGGGGGTGCCAGATGCCTACCACTACTACCACCCTTAGCCAGGGGGGGCTGGATGCCTACCACTACTACCACCCTTAGCCAGGGGGGTGCCAGATGCCCACCACCACTACCACCACTACCCAGGGGGGCTGGATGCCTACCACTACTACCACCCTTAGCCAGGGGGGTGCCAGATGCCTACCACTACTACCACCCTTACCCAGGGGGGGCTGGATGCCTACCACTACTACCACCCTCACCCAGGGGGGCTGGATGCCTACCACTACTACCACCCTTAGCCAGGGGGTGCCAGATGCCCACCACCACTACCACCCTTACCCAGGGGGCTGCATGCCTACCACTACTACCACCCTTAGCCAGGGGGTGCCAGATGCCCACCACCACTACCACCCTCAGCCATGGGGGTGCCAGATGCCTACCACCCTTAGCCAGGGGGCTGGATGCCTACCACTACTACCACCCTCACCCAGGGGGGCTGGATGCCTACCACTACTACCACCCTCACCCAGGGGGCTGGATGCCTGTCACTACTACCACCTCCACCCATGGGGGCTGGATGCCTACCACCAACACCACCCCCACTCATAGGATGGACAATGCATGACACAACCAGCACACCACAACCTAGGGAATGCAAGAAAAAGACACCCCCAACACCATGACAAGCGTGTGTAGACTGTGTCAAATGCCTACAACACTGAACATGACTTTGAACATACAATGTGACCCCCTAGCACATGTGCCACACATATATGTGTGTGGCCCCCACAATGCAAGCAGGCCATGACCATTGTGGCAATGGGGTCCAAACACCCATCATCACAGTGACCAAAAGGTAAGTGTGGGGTCCATAGCTGAAGCACATTTTGAACAGTGTGGCAATGGGGTCTAACGCCCCATCATCACAGTGACCAAAATGTAAGTGTGGGGTCCATAGCTGAAGCACATTTTGAACAGTGTGGCAATGGGGTCCAAACCCCCATCATCACAGTGACCAAAATGTAAATGTGGGGTCCATAGCTGAAGCACATTTTGAACAGTGTGGCAATGGGGTCCAAACCCCCATCATCACAGTGACCAAAATGTAAGTGTGGGGTCCATAGCTGAAGCACATTTTGAACATTGTGGCAATGGGGTCTAACGCCCCATCACCACAGTGACCAAAATGTAAGTGTGGGGTCCATAGCTGAAGCACATTTTGAACAAATGCGGTCTAACGCCCCATCACCACAGTGACCAAAAGGTAAGTGTGGGGTCCATAGCTGAAGCACATTTTGAACATTGTGGCAATGGGGTCCAAACCCCCATCATCACAGTGACCAAAAGGTAAGTGTTGACAAAGAAAGAGCTGCAACTGCCAAACTGCATGGATGATTCCTGGTCACAGAACAAAAAACACATCAGTGGCAAAGTAGTGCATGTGTCCCATTGCAACATAAATTGGGGGAGCCAAATACTGCAGTGCAAATAAGACATACCTTTGGCCATGTGCAGACAAACAACACCCATGGGGGCTGACACTGTCAACATTCATCAATGACACAATGACAGAAGTGACCATCAGAATGCAGACCCACATATTTGCATCAATGGGCACACAAATGCAGATACCCTGTGGAGACTGTAGATGTGAGGTGAACAGATACCATACCATGGCAGCAATGACCATACCATGGCAGCAATGGGACACACAAACCATGATCATTGTGCTGACCAATGACCTAGGAGTCCCAGGGACAGCAGGGGAAAGCCACCAAACTACATACAGCCAATGGCACACCCAAGATATGCCAATGCAGTGGTGCAGATGCACAAACACAAACAGGCAGACCCACACTGCACATCATACACAACAGGTGAGGGGGGGGTGCCAGTGTCCCCAGGCAACCACACAACACATGAGGAGACCTGAATACCAATCATACAGATGTGCATACAGTGCCACACAAAGGTAACTCATGGATCCAAATCCCCTATGTGGGCAAGCAGGCATTGTCAGATGAGAGGGAGCACAAATCACACATGTCACACAGGCACGTAGGAACAGCAACTGACACAGCAAGACACAGACACACCACAGCACTACCCCCAGGGCCCCCACAATGTGGTGACCCTGGGCTGCATTACAATCCCACTGTGATGACAAAGCTAAATGTCGTTCACACTGTGAACCACAGTCATGTGTCCTGAGCAACAAACTACCATCACACCTACACAAGCACAAATCAATCAGCATGGCCAGTAAGCCAAGGCCAACATGGAGGCAGGGGCCTAGCCGGGCAACAACTCTCATCTGCACACACTCAACACCACACCCCTCGACCTCCAACAATGTGCAGCAGTGAAGCACACATGCACTGGTGACATTGCACATGCACCCATGACTATTCCAGGGTGGTGGGTGGGAACCAAGGTGCAGAAACACATCACACATGGCCACTCAACAAGACTCCTGAATGTCTGACACACTGCACACTACGCTGTACATGGACATGACGGCAATACCACACCAACCAATGGGATCCCAGCCACAGTCACATACCAATGAAGAAGCCAAGGTCACCCACAAAGAACACACATAGACAACAACCAACATTGCAGCCCGGACCCTGAGGAGTGCCAGCAGTCACACACACAACGTGTCACAATCACTGAAAGATAACACAAACTGGAAATCACATGACAGGGGCAAACAACAAGTGCCAAGGGGAAACCTGACTGTGACCCATCTGCGTCTGCACACAAACTCAGCCCTGACAGCAAACACACCTATGGGTGACACCCTGATGACCAGTAATGTGCCATGCACCCACATCACAGAGAACCCAGGGAGAAGACTTTGGGGGAACATAGGTCAACTCAGCAAGCATCACAAACAGGTACAACACTAGGGATCACAGCATGCACAGCTAAACGGAAGTGAACACACAGACATGCACATACAACACACACCTTGGGCGCAGGCAATGTCACAGGAGTACACACTGCCATGAGGGGACTCCACTCCTGTGTGAGGAAAGCTGTGCCATATGTTGCCTCAGTAGGGCCCCATCATGTCAGCTGAGCACTTGGTCACACAATCAACAATTAGCACCAAATGAGGGCTCCCGTCACATCAGCCTGGTCATGGAAGTGCCAACGTAATCATCAGCACAGATCCAACACACTTGTATAGCAATGTTGCACTGACAACACAGATGAGTCCTTCCCCATTGATGCCCAAACCTGCATGTCCAGTGGAGATGGCCACACGGTCAGGGAAGTAGACGAATTGAACAATGGCAGGCACAACAGATGTGCAGGGGTGGAAGCCACAGATGTGAAATAGCTAATCTAAGTAGGAAATCCCATTGCCAAATACTGAACACATGACACGCTCAGATGCTGCTATGGATGACATGGATACACCACAGGATAGGACACATTCCCCCTGGACCACATGGGTTCCTGCACAGTAACACTTCATTATCATGAGACCAAATATCACCATCACTGCAGCAAGGGCATGGTTAGCATCATCAACAACATGTACATCAGAAGCATAAGCACTAGAGAACAGAAAGTTGCTTTATTCAGCATATGTGTAATGAAAACAAAGTCCAGAAAAAACACAAAGGCCAATGGCCAGTCCATTGTCAAAGTCCAAACAGGGTGACAGTGGCAGATGTCACCCTACGCATGCCTGCACAAAACCAGGGACAATCCACTAGGAGGGGCAACCGGGGGCAGGCCAGGCACCGCAGGGACAGGATCAGGGCTCACCAGGAGGAAGCAGGGAAGGGGTGGTGGGTGCTGGAGAGCCACTGACAACTGCAGTGGAGGTGTCTGACATGGTGTGTGCCGGCACAACTGGGGGCATGACTCAGATGTTGTGGGTGCCGGCACGACTGCAGTGGACCCTGCAGATGGAGTGGACAGGTCCGCCACTGCAGTGCCCAAGTCAGACAGGGTGGTAGTGGACTCCACTGCAGTGCCTACCACCAGGGGAGGAGAATGGGGAACAGGCAAGGTGGGCTGGACAGAGGGGGCGGACACCCTCACCACATCAGTGGCACAGACAAGCGCAGCGGGGGGTGTGGTGCCGGGAGAGCAAGTGGCAGGGGAGAAGGCCGGATCCTCTTGGGGATGGTATATCTGTGGGTGGGGGAACCTGGGGCAGGGTGTGGTGGGGGCACCTGTGGAGTGGGGGCCTGAGGGATGGAGGAAGGAGACCTGGTGCCTGAGCTGCAGGGCGGCGGCGGGGTCTTGCACTTACGACTCCGGGGGACTTGCGGGTGGGGGCCTCAGTCTGTCTGCGCCTGGGGGAGGGTGTCCGGGGGCGAGGGGCACTCTGCTCCGTGTGGGTGGGCTTCCTCTTCCCCTGAATGCTGTATCAGCTGGATCGGAGGGGAAGAGGCCGAGGTCACTGAGGAAGAGCCACTGGGTCTTTGGGGTTGCAGGTGAGGCAAGGGAGGGTGTTTTGGAGGGAGAGGCAACTGAGGACTGCGCAGTGCTCGTGGATGCGTGTGTGTGTTCCAGGGCCCCATCCCCTGTGAGTCTGGTTTCAGTCCCCTGACTGTGCGTGCGTGTGCGTTTTGTTTGTGGCGTGTGTGTCTGTGTGCTGGATGTGTGTGTGCTGGTGTGTGCCTGTGCCGGTGTGTGTGTGCTTGGGACGGGTAAGGTGCTGGGGAGTGTGGATGGAGCAGAGGCAGGAGGGGTGAGGGACTGTCTGAGGAGGGACACTGCTGCCGTCAGGGAGGAGTCCATGGACCTATTGCCCCTCTGTAGGTCAGACATGCCCGATGAGATGCCCTCCATGAACGACACCAGCTGAGTCAACAGAGCGGTGTGCGCATGGAGGACACTCAGCATGGCTGTCTGCCCTACATGGAGCTGGCGAAGGAGGTACACAGACTCCTCACTCAGGGCAGCAGGGGACACAGGGGCAAGGGGTGCGGTGCCTGGCCCAAAGGAGATACGCTCCCGAACATGGGAGCCTCCACGGACCTGGGGAATGGGAGCCGATGGGAGGGCGGTGGTGGTGCTGGTGGTGGCGGGGACAGCAACACTAGCTGGGGTGTGGTGGCTGCTGACACCCGCCTCCATAAGGGAGTCATCCTCCGAGTTGCTCTGGTCCTCAGCTGAGGTGGATAGTGCTGAGGACTCCTCGGTGGCCGTGGATGTATCTGCAAACAATGGGGAAACAGACAGACATCAGTCACCTGCACCAAACGCACACACCACTGTGAGCACAGCACATTACAGAGCAAGCCCTGGCATCATTAGTTGTACATTGCTAAAAGTGCCCTAACTGAACAGGAGAAGCCAATTGTCAGTCTGATGCCAACCATGGCACTCACATCCCACATGGCCTTGCACCCATCTGTCTGGTGTCTGTTGGATAGCAACACCCCAGTGTGGACACATGCACCAACTACACAGTAGTTGGACAGTGCAGAGGACACGGTGTAGCATGTGGACATGCACACATCACAACTCTTGCCACTGAGTCAGTACAGGTTTCCGGATGAAAGGGACGCCCAGAGTCAAATAGGATATACATGTGATGCATACCAGCGACAGACACCATGATGCACCCATGTCCTGTGTGCATGTAGCACATGTCACTCCCCTGCAGGATCACCAATAAGTAGACACATGCCATGGCGGAGGCATGACTGCTAAGTCATACATCACTGTCTCAGTGATGTATGACTTGGCAGCCAGACAACAACACTCTGCACTGTGTCACAATAGTAGGTCATGGGGAATGCAAGTCCTGGAGCTGCACAAGTGCACATGTACATCCCCCACACAACACATCATCTTAACCCTCATCTGTCCAGGTCATACCCATTGGACATATGGGAGACCTGTGACACTACCCTCTGAACCTGAGCCCCTCACAATATGCTGTGAATGGGGAACAGCTGCCTGAACTTCACATTCGCATACCCCAGTCTGCACGGGCAGCTGATCAAACACCTATGTGACACACAAGTATCGTCTCCTATGGTCACATCTCCAGTGGCATGCTGAGCCCCTACCGAGAAACACCCCAGCAGTCCTGGCAACAAATCCACAGCACACTGACACAGAGGCAGACACCTGAGGGGTCAAATCACTGCGCACAATGTGTCAGCTGATACACGGGAGTGGGAGTACAGAGTGCATTGCATGGCCTGGAGTAGGCATGACTGTCCTGCCCCACATGAATGAGGGATGAGCCCTGGACAGTGGATAGCTGGCTATGTATGTGTGACACACGTAATCTGCATACTCCTGGGGCCCAAACATTGTTCCCACCCGCTGCATGGGTGTGTGCCACATACCCCAGGCACATGTGGTGGCTCAGCTCAGCAAGTGGACAGCATATCAAAGCAACACGCAGATTACATGTCCGAACACAGGCGTTGTGTGAACAATGGACCCACCCATGATGCCCACAACAGAGTTAGGGAAACAGATGCTGTCCCCCACCTTTAGTGAAGCAAACTGCAAGGACACAGTCCCAAGTGACACAATTCCCTGAATGTAAGGGCCACACCTGGGTATCAGATGAGGAGTGGGCAGTGCACAATAGAGGGACATGGCTTCTGGACAACATGACTGCTGTACTGTGGCAGTTGAACCAGGCCAGAGGAGGGCACAAAGCATGTAATACAGAGTTCACAGTGCAGTCTTTGACTCACCCCCTCCTTGCTGCTGTCTGGCTTTCAGCTGCCCATCCAGGTCTGGAAACACCACCGCCAGGATCTGGAGCATGTGGGGGTCAGGGTCCGTGTTCCGCCCCTCCTGCGAGGAGGCGACAGCTCAGCTGGACCCGTGCAATCCTCCGGGTCCAGTCCCGAAGGTCCTGCCACCTCTTCTGGCAGTTGCGGATCCGGCGCTTGTAGACCCCCACGGACCGGACAGCCCGGACGATGTCCTTCCAGATCTCCTGCTTCCGATGGGCATTAACCTGTCAGGATGACAAAGTGAAAAGGCCATTACTACACATGCAACATATCCGTGCATGACACAGTTGTATATACATGTCTCATTCACAGGGGCACATGATGTACACAGGCAGTGCAACGCTGCCCATGGACACTTTGCCAGACGTCACTACATGGTATCATTGCATGGGAAGTAAAACCTTGTTCAAATGCACTGTCACTGCACCATACCTGTCCAGTGCATGTCACTACACACTATGGGGGTGACAACTACTCAGTGAGCCTGCTAGCCAGTGGCGTGCAGACTTTCAGCCTTGCTAGTCAGACAAAATGCACATTCAGAAAGGCAGTGCACAGAACACTCACCTGCTCCCCTGGTGTCCCATACAGCTTGCTGTACTGTGGAAGTAGGCTGTCCAGCAGGGCCTGGTTCTCCTCAAGGCTGAAGGCTGGGGCTCTCTCCACAGTACGTGCCATTGCAGGGTCCAGAGGGGCAGAGACAGCAGCAGTGCAGTGGCAGATGTCGTCCTGGAGCATGTAGTGCAGGCAAGTGAGCTCTCAGGGGAACAGCCAGCAATATATATGTGCTGGAGAGGCATATACTGTCCCTTGTGTCCAAAGTGATAGGTCCAAGTCGTTTGCATCTTCTGAATCTGGCCAATCCATGGAATAGCAGCACCAATACACGCCCACGGCATCCTTCAAATCTTCAACTTCATGACATACATGATTTTGCAACATTGTTGTGGGTGACCAACTGAATTTCCAGCAACCGACTCGCTCAAATTTCGAAAACGCGTCCGTTGCCAGGCAAGGCCATTGTCAATGGGTGCGCACCGATCGGTCCATTGCCGTACAACGCGTACAGGGGTACAACGCGTGCACCGCACACATTGAATGCAATGGGCCGGCCGGGGGCACCGATCGGTCCATTGCGGTACAACGCGTACAGGGGTACAACGCGTACCCGCACACATTGAATGCAATGGGCCGGCCGGGGCACCGATCGGTCCATTGCGGTACAACGCGTACAGAGGTACAACGCTGCACCACGACACATTGAATGCAATGGGCCGGCCGGGGCACCGATCGGTCCATTGCGGTACAACGCGTATAGGGGTACAACGCGCATCCGCGACACATTGAATGCAATGGCCGGCCGGGGCACCGATCGGTCCATTGCGGTACAACGCGTACAGGGGTACAACGCGTGCACCGCACACATTGAATGCAATGGGCCGGCCGGGGGCACCGATAGGTCCATTGCTGATCAACGCGTACAGGGTACAACGCGTGCACCGACACATTGAATGCAATGGGTCGGCCGGGGCACCGATCGGTCCATTGCGGTACAACGCGTACAGGGGTACAACGTGTACCGCGACACATTGAATGCAATGGGCCGGCCGGGGCACCGATCGGTCCATTGCGGTACAACGCGCACATTGAATGCAATGGGCGGCCGGGGCACCGATCGGTCCATTGCTGATCAACGCGTACAGGGGTACAACGCGCACCGCGCACATTGAATGCAATGGGCCGGCCGGGGCACCGATCGGTCCATTGCGGTACAACGCGTACAGGGGTACAACGCGTACCGCGACACATTGAATGCAATGGGCCGGCCGGGGCACCGATCGGTCCATTGCGGTACAACGCGTACAGGGGTACAACGCGTACCCGCACACATTGAATGCAATGGGCCGGCCGGGGGCACCGATCGGTCCATTGCTGATCAACGCGTACAGGGGTACAACGCATACGCGCACACATTGAATGCAATGGGCCGGCCGGGGGCACCGATCGGTCCATTGCGGTACAACGCGTACAGGGGTACAACGCGTACCCGCACACATTGAATGCAATGGGCCGGCCGGGGGCACCGATCGGTCCATTGCTGATCAACACATCCCTGTACAAGTGACTGGCATATGTCACCATGCCTGTCTCAGATGGACATATGCCAGCCACAGATAGCTCCCAGGGAGTGAGGGGCACACCTACAACACGACAGCCTGTCCAAACTGTATGATAAGGCATGTAAGGCTGCATTTCCTATTGTGTGTATGTTGGTGTACATGTTGTCCTGTGGGTGTCACCTGGGGGCAGCCACCCCCAGGCTGTGCACGTGTTCATGGGGACAGGATCCTGGGTGTTACGTGTACATTACCACTGTGATGTGCAACTGTTCATATCTGTGCATGTGCCATGGTCACATTTCACGGTGGTGTATGTGTATGTCATGTCACATACCCCGTGAGTCCCATGTGGGACGGTATGTTTGAGCCAGGGTGTCCCAGTGGCACAATAGTGATGGTCCTCCACAGTCTGTGTGCATGTAGTGTTTACAATGTCTCTGATTTCATGTGCACAATGGGAGACAGTCTCCACATCCACGTTGTGTGTGCATGGACTTTGATGTTGTGCGTGTGTGTGTCACAGACGTCCATGTCTGTCCTGCAGTGGCAAGTGGGACCACTACCTGTGGGGGTCATAGTTGTTTTGCTGTGGTGTATACATGATACTCCATGTAATGCCAGTGTCCATGTGGCAATACAGGGTCCCTGGGTATGTACCTGTCGTTGAGCTGTGATGCCTGGGGCACATCTGTCCTCACATGTCACTGTGGGGGTGATTGTGACACAGCAGCAGGAGATGGGAACTGTGACACGGCCTCATGATATCCAATGGGCCAACCTGGGACTTATTGATGCCACTTGTTGGACCGTGATGACAGATGTTGGCCATGTATGTACCATACATGTCCTTACGGAACTGCACACTTCATGTAGTTGTGCCTCATAATGATGTATGTTGGGATATTGAGTGTGTTCAATGCCGCATATGTGGGCTGACTGACAATCTTGCTTACTTCTCCTCTGCACTGCAGGGCTCCTGCTGTCCATCGACCATTCCCAGACCTGGCAACGATGGTGGAACGGGACAGCATCCGACGGTACCGCTTCACCAGGCAGCTGATTGCGGATTTGGCAGTGCAGTTGGCCCCACATTTGCAGCCTGGACGGCCGTATCCTACAGCGCTGACCCCCAAGGTGAAGGTGATGGCAGCCCTACACTTCTTTGCCACCGGTACCTTCCAACATACTGTGGCGACTGCTGGTGGGATGTCACAGACCATGTTGAGCCGTGTGCTCCGTGATGTTTTGGTGGCAATGTTGCTATTCCTGAACCGGTACATCTATTTCCCTAGACTGCGACGACTCACTGACGTGAAGAGTGACTTCTATGCCCTGGGGAGGATGCCGCATGTCATTGGCTCCATTGATTGGACACATGTGGCTTTGGTACCACCACAGGCCCAGGAGCAGGCCTACCGTAACTGCAAGCACTACCACTCGGTCAATGCACTGGTGGTGTGTCTTGCAGATATGACCATCACACACGTGTGTGCCCGTTTCCCTGGTTCAGCACACAATGCCTTTGTGATGAGGAGTAGTCGCATCCCCAGGATGATGGCACAGATGCAGAACCAGCGTGCCTGGCTTGTCGGTGTGTACTGACTTTGTGCCATTGTGTGTGATCTGATCTGTAGTATTCCGCCCACTTTTCCAAGTCAGCTAATGTGCACTTGTCTGTCCGTAGGTGACTCGGGATACCCCAACATGCTGTGGTTGCTGACACCCCTCAGGAACCCTGTGACACCAGCCCAGATGCGCTACAATGAGGCACATGGTCGGACCAGGAGAGTGATTGAGCGGACATTTGGTCTCCTGAAGAGCCGCTTCCGCTGCCTGGACAAGACCGGAGGGTCCCTCCCATATGCCCCTGCG
Source organism: Calotriton arnoldi (assembly GCA_963921515.1). Lineage (NCBI taxonomy): Eukaryota > Metazoa > Chordata > Amphibia > Caudata > Salamandridae > Calotriton > Calotriton arnoldi. The sequence continues at coordinate 3,608,565 of CAWUFW010000199.1, forward strand.
AAAGTGTGCAAGATTATCATCGTCTGCTGCATGCTCCACAACCTGGCAGTGCGGAAGGAGTTGCCTCTCATCCAGGATGACAATGACCAGCATCCGCCACCTGTGAAGGATCCTGGCCTGGACCACGATGCCAGTGATGATGATGATGATGATGATGAGGGTGATGTCCGCACACAGCTCATCACCAACTTCTTTAGCTGAATGTGAGTATCCTGAGGTGTCATGTCAATGATGTGAGTTGGCATGATATGTGTAGGTGGTGCTCTGGTGCTGTTGGAGTGTGTCCATGGGCTACTTGACTGGATGTGTGTAGCGATGTGTGCTTACAGGTGGGCTGTACTCCCCAACAGTGTTGACATGCTAACTTGGTTCTGGGTGGGTATCTTGTAACATGTATTGTGCATGAGTTTTGCTGTTCTGTCCTGTTCTCCATTGCTTTTGACTGTGTGTCATTTCTGTCCTTCACAGGGTACTTTCAGATTCGTTTGGTCAACTGTGTCCACCGACGACGTGATTGCACTTCCAGGGTGGTAGCTGTTGTGTCCCTACAGGTGATGTGCGCCACACCCATGGACTTCCTTCCGTCTACAGTTGTTGACTGTGTGCCCGCTGCCAGGTGGGATTACCTTGCATCTGTAGTGGTTACGACATGTTGCAACTGTGTAATAAACCTGTGCTTCACTTTGTGATGTGCGTTGTCTGTGGTCACACATTTGACTGCCATTTGCTTACTGCACCTGTGGGCTACTTGACTACAACTGGGAATGGGTGTGGTGTCTGTGCATTGCACCGTCTTCCCTGGCAACATCAGTGTAGGCAATGAGTCAGATGGCCTAGGTGTGTATGTGTTGTGTAGCCCTGGTGGTGTGTCTCCCTCATATGTGTCACGTTGCCTTTACTCACATGCCTGTGTTGTACTTGCTGTTGTAGTTCGCATACACAGTGTAATTTTGCAGTTCATCATCCCCATAACAGCACCCACGTTGGAATCACAACAGAGGCAAGTATGGTGTATTAGTGTGTTTATTGTGATACATTTGTGTGAATAGTGCATAGGATGGGTAGTGCTGTACATAAATCTTGCAATCAGAAGTTCCTAGGTGAATTGAAAGTCCTGGTAGACAAAATCCCCAGTATCGGGGCCACAGTTGTCTGAGACATTGGTCCAACTTGTACTCCCCATGCAATGTGTGGGAGTAGTGTTGCCGTCAACAGGGTGAACAGTCTGTGCACAAAGGTGAACATCCAGAACAGGTTCAGGCTTCCTGGGAGTTGCGCTTGGCCATCGGCCTCTCACTAGCCCCTCCACGGACGACCCCTCTTCTTTGGGGGGGGGCCCTCAAGTACAGGCTGCTGCGGTGCAGGGGACTCTCCGCCAGAGTCATCCTCCCTCCCTGTGGCAGTTGCAGTTTGTTCAGCACCAGATGTTGTTGGCACACAGGGAGGTGTGGACTGGTTGCTGTTCATCTGGCGGAGGCATTGTAAAATGTCCCTGTGCACCGCCGTCATCTCATGCAGTGCATCCCACTTGGACTCCACGCGGGACATGTGTGAGTCCACGCGGGACATGTGTGACTCCACGCGGGACATGTGAGAGTCCAAGCGGGCATGATGGGCAGCCTTCTGCTGTTTCATGTCTCTGAGGAGCCCCACTACCTGGCTGAGATCTCCGGTGCTGGACTGGTACGCATCAGCTATGCGTACCAGTTGTGGGTCATCATGCACACCAGCAACCTCTGCAAGCAGCGACCTCTGTCTCCCACCCCTCCCACCACCCCTGCCGACATGTGCAGTGCGTGCAGTGGCACGCACAGATGACCCTGGTCCACCTTGGGGGTTGGTGGTGGTGGTGGTGTCCATGGCCCCAGGTTGGTCCAGGGTCCCTGTGCTGGTGTTGCTCCTTGTTCTGTCCATGTCGGCAGGGATGGTATTTGTGGTGACAGTCGTTGGAGGGGTGGGTGCAGGGGTGCAGCTGGTGGTCCTGCTGGTGCTGCAGCTGGTGGTCCTGCTGGTGCTGCATGTAGACTTGCACCGGATGTGCCAGGTTGGTCTTCTTCGTCCGAGGAGGGCAGAGGCTGTACGACACCAGTGAGCTCCGCATCCTCTTGAGCCTGGGACTGGGACTCCTCAGCGTCTGCTGCTGTGTCCCCATCATCACCTGTTTTTGGGAGACACACACAATGTATGTTATGTTTCTGCAGGCATCAATGGTTGACACACCTGACAGTTGTGACTGTGCCTCTGGGTGCGGGCCTGTACATTGCATTGTCCTAAGTCGTCACAGTCAGGGGTTGATATTGGTGTGGCACATTGTCCTGCATTATTTGGGCATTTCTATGTATTTGTTGGGGTGTGAACATGGTCTGCATTGGTTGTATTTGGTTGACAGCCGGCCCTCCTTCCCACCCAGCCAGTCAGTTATCCCACCATGGACTGTGCTTGCATTGCAGGGAGTGGAAGTTGTCTCTCAGGATGTCAGTCAGTGGTGTCCTGCTGTTTGTTGGTGCACAGTTGCCAGCAGGGCCTTGTGCTCCCCACAGCAGTAGCCAGTGTCAGCCATCTTGTGAGTCCTTCTCCACTCCCTGTGATGTGCGCATGGTTCAGGGTGGTGTTGATGGGACAGTTGTGGGGGTGACCAATATCTGTGACTACCACTCCCATCATGCTATTGCCTCCACCCCACTTCCCAGCATGCCCATACTTACTTGCTTTTGGGTGGACTTCAGTGTGTGTGAGTGTGAGAGCAATGGCAAGATGGCTGGCAGTGGTGTCCTGCTGTTGGTTGTTGCACAGTTGCCAGCAGGGCCTTGTGCTCCCCACAGCAGTGCCCAGTGTCAGCCATCTTGTCAGTTGTTTTCCACTCCCTGTGATGTGCGCATGGTTCAGGGTGGTGTTGATGGGACAGTTGTGGGGGTGACCAATATCTGTGACTACCACTCCCATCATGCTATTGCCTCCACCCCACTTCCCAGCATGCCCATACTTACTTGCTTTTGTGGGGAGTTCAGTGTGTGTGGGTGTGAGGGCAATGGCAAGATGGCTGACAGTGGTGTCCTGCTGTTGGTTGGTGTGCAGTTCCCAGCATGCCCTTGTGCTCCCCACAGCAGTAGCCAGTGTCAGCCATCTTGTGTGTCCTTATCCACTCCCTGTGATGTGAGCATGGTTCAGGGTGGTGTTGATGGGCCAGTTGTGAGGCTGAGCAATATCTGTGCCTACTACTCCCATCATGCTATTGCCTCCACCCCCTTCCCAGCATGCCCATGCTTCCTTCCTTTTGACTCTGCTTCCCTGTGGGGTGGGCTGGCTGTGCTGACAGGATGGCTGGGAGTGTTGTCCTGGCAGTTGTTTGGCTAAAAGTCCCAAGAGTGTCCCTGTGCTTCACACAACATAACCCAGGGTGGTGGTTCTTTGTGGGATCTTGAGTTAGGATGGGAGGCATTGCATTCTCCCAGGTGGGTTCTGTGGAGTTTGTGTTGAGGGGGGGTGAGGGGAGGTGCTTGTGACTATGGTCAGTGCTGCAAGTCTTCCTTCCCACCCAGCCAGCCAGATATCCCACCATGGAACGTGCTTCCATTGCAGGGAGTGGAAGTTGTCTCTCAGGATGTCAGTCAGTGGTGTCCTGCTGTTTGTTGGTGCACAGTTGCCAGCAGGGCCTTGTGCTCCCCACAGCAGTAGCCAGTGTCAGCCATCTTGTGAGTCCTTCTCCACTCCCTGTGATGTGAGCATGGTTCAGGGTGGTGTTGATGGGACAGTTGTGGGGGTGAGCTATGTCTGTGACTGTGACTCCCATCATGCTATTGCCTCCACCCCACTTCCCAGCATTCCCATACTTACTTGCTTTTGTGGGGAGTTCAGTGTGTGTGGGTGTGAGGGCAATGGCAAGATGGCTGACAGTGGTGTCCTGCTGTTGGTTGGTGTGCAGTTCCCAGCATGCCCTTGTGCTCCCCACAGCAGTAGCCAGTGTCAGCCATCTTGTGTGTCCTTATCCACTCCCTGTGATGTGAGCATGGTTCAGGGTGGTGTTGATGGGCCAGTTGTGAGGCTGAGCAATATCTGTGCCTACTACTCCCATCATGCTATTGCCTCCACCCCCTTCCCAGCATGCCCATGCTTCCTTCCTTTTGACTCTGCTTCCCTGTGGGGTGGGCTGGCTGTGCTGACAGGATGGCTGGGAGTGTTGTCCTGGCAGTTGTTTGGCTAAAAGTCCCAAGAGTGTCCCTGTGCTTCACACAACATAACCCAGGGTGGTGGTTCTTTGTGGGATCTTGAGTTAGGATGGGAGGCATTGCATTCTACCAGGTGGGTTCTGTGGAGTTTGTGTTGAGGGGGTGTGAGGGGAGGTGCTTGTGACTATGGTCAGTGCTGCAAGTCCTCCTTCCCACCCAGCCAGCCAGATATCCCACCATGGAACGTGCTTCCATTGCAGGGAGTGGAAGTTGTCTCTCAGGATGTCAGTCAGTGGTGTCCTGCTGTTTGTTGGTGCACAGTTGCCAGCAGGGCCTTGTGCTCCCCACAGCAGTAGCCAGTGTCAGCCATCTTGTGAGTCCTTCTCCACTCCCTGTGATGTGCGCATGGTTCAGGGTGGTGTTGATGGGACAGTTGTGGGGGTGACCAATATCTGTGACTACCACTCTCATCATGCTATTGCCTCCACCCCACTTCCCAGCATGCCCATACTTACTTGCTTTTGGGTGGACTTCAGTGTGTGTGAGTGTGAGAGCAATGGCAAGATGGCTGGCAGTGGTGTCCTGCTGTTGGTTGTTGCACAGTTGCCAGCAGGGCCTTGTGCTCCCCACAGCAGTGCCCAGTGTCAGCCATCTTGTCAGTTGTTTTCCACTCCCTGTGATGTGCGCATGGTTCAGGGTGGTGTTGATGGGACAGTTGTGGGGGTGACCAATATCTGTGACTACCACTCCCATCATGCTATTGCCTCCACCCCACTTCCCAGCATTCCCATACTTACTTGCTTTTGTGGGGAGTTCAGTGTGTGTGGGTGTGAGAGCAATGGCAAGATGGCTGACAGTGGTGTCCTGCTGTTGGTTGGTGTGCAGTTCCCAGCATGCCCTTGTGCTCCCCACGACACAGCAACAGTGTCAGACATCTTTGATGGGCCTTTCCACTCTCTGTGGGATGTGCATGCGTGAGTGTGAGCTTGCTGGGCCATGTGGTGGGGGATGTAGAGCTGTGACTACGACTCCCATCATGCTATTGCCTCCACCCCCTTCCCAGCATGCCCATCCTTCCTTCCTTTTGACTCTGCTTCCCTGTGGGGTGGGCTGCCTGTGCTGACAGGATGGCTGGGAGTGTTGTCCTGGCAGTTGTTTGGCTGAAAGTCCCAAGAGTGTCCCTGTGCTTCACACGACATAACCCAGGGTGGAGGTTCTTTGTGGGATCTTGAGTTAGGATGTGTGGCATTGCATTCTCCCAGGTGGGTTATGTGGAGTATGTGTTGAGGGTGTGTGTGAGGGGAGGTGCTTGTGACTATGGTCAGTGGTGCGAGTCCTCCTTCCCACCCAGCCAGCCAGATATCCCACCATGGAACGTGCTTCCATTGCAGGGAGTGGAAGTTGTCTCTCAGGATGTCAGTCAGTGGTGTCCTGCTGTTTGTTGGTGCACAGTTGCCAGCAGGGCCTTGTGCTTCCCACAGCAGTAGCCAGTGTCAGCCATCTTGTGAGTCCTTCTCCACTCCCTGTGATGTGCGCATGGTTCATGGTGGTGTTGATGGGACAGTTGTGGGGGGGGGCAATATGTGTGACTACGACTCCCATGATGCTATTGGCTACACTGACTTGGCCAGCATACACAGAATTCCTTCCTTTCAGTGGTCTTCACTGTGTGTTGGTGTTGTAGTGGTGGCTACATGTCTGGATGTGTTTGTTAGTTCTATTTGTGCCACTGCCTAGCTGTAGTTGTAGTTGTGTTTGTACATGTGATGGCACGTTTAAATGTAACTTTGAGATGGCATGTGTTGTGTTTATCTGACTGACATACACATTTTGGGATGATTCTGTTCTGGTTGCTGTGTAATTGCTATGAGTGCATGGTTTGACTCTCCCCTTGACAGTGATGTGTGTGTGTATTGTGGCAGAATATTGTGTACATTTGTTGTGTACTCAACAGGCTCTGGGATGTTCTCTAGTCCATATACGCTCACTGGTGGAAGGATGGCCGCACCTTCTCCTCCCAGGGCCTGAGGTATACTGGCTTGGCAGGAGGGCCACTGCCGGTGTATTGGCTCAGGAGGTAGTCTTTCTTGAGCAGCTCCCGGACCCTCCTGCGCACGTCATACCACCTGTTCTGGATGTCGGTCTTTGTGCGCAGACATGGTGATTGTGCGTTCACCCTGTTGATGATCCTCTCCCACATCTTGGTTTTCTGGGAGATGGGGGTCTGTTGGACCAGTGTGCCAAACAGCTGTGGCTCTATCCTAAGGATCTCGTCTACCAGGACTTCCAATTCACAATCTAGGAACTTGTGATTCTTCTTGGGGGGCATGGTGATGGGTGGTGATAGTGAGTGATGTGTGTGTTGGTGTGCAGGTGAGGGTGTGTGGGTGTGTGTTTTGCTGGGTGTATGTGAGGTAGATATGTGTTGGTGTGCTGATGGTGTGTGGCTTGTGTGAGGGATGAGCTGTGGGTGTGTGGTTGCTGTCTGTTGGGTGCTGGCAGTGGAATGGCATTTGCAAAGGATCATGGTTGGGATTTGTGTCCTTTATATGGGTGGAGTTGTGGGTGTGTCTTTGTTCTCTGTCCCCCCCCCCCCCAGTATTTATTGGCTCTGTAATTGCTTGTTTGGCCTTTTTTTGTGTTAATTTTCCTTTGTACTGTCTGTGCATGTTGGAAACGTTCTTGTGACCGAGTCGGACCCTGCATTTGTCTCGTACGGTGTTCTCCGTTTCGTTCACGCTGTGTTTGTGCAGTTTTCTATGCTGCGTACGCGTCGGTCGCGGTGTTTTGTGTTACTTCGGCTCGGTTTTGTATGCGTGTCGGTCGTACGGCTTGTCCTCCGTCCTGACTCGGTCGTGGTTTTCGCGCCTTGCATCGTACTTTGCGGTTTGGAGTTCGCGTGTACGTTTCGGTCGGATTTGTTCCGGGTGCGTGTCGGTCGGTTCGATTCGCGTGTTTTTCCGGCCGGATTGCTGTTTTCCGTGCGGCTCGGTCGTTCGGCTTGGGTTCCGTACGTGTCGGTCGGATTTTGCACGCTTTGCATCGTACTTGGCGTGTCAGGCGCCACAGGTACGTGTCGGTCGGAATAAATTCCGGCTCCGAGTCGGTCGGTGCTTTTTACGGCCCGAATCGGAATCGACCCCGTAGTCTTTTGCCCAACTGATGGCGGCTTCAGGACGTAACTCCGCCCCGCGGATTCAGCAGAGCTTTCAATCAATTGTAGTGTCTGCTCACCTTCCTTGCTCCACTAACTCTAATCCGTCAGAGCAGGGTCCTTTCCTTTGGCTGCAGTCGGGTTTGAATCACCAATCTGTCCTATCTGGCTTGCCAAAATGTTGCTCGAATATGAATTTACCTTGAAAAAACAAAGAAAAGAATTGTTTGACAGAACAGGAACAGTTGGTTTAATTAAACACTGCGGCTGGGAGTACAGCATACAGAAACGGGTCTGTGGACTGGCTCAAAGTACAATCATTTTGAGCATCTTATTATACATTTCTTGAAGCATCATAAAACAATTCATAGATCCTTTTTAGGGAGAGACATGCAGGCCTAGTCATGGAGCCATAAATGACTCCCGTGGGTGGGTCTTGACCTTGCATGGACACAATAAGTGCCAGCGGGTACTGTGTCCAGATGTCCGGCATGGGGAGCATGTGATCACTGCGTGCGCTGTGTGTGCTGTATTCTGATTGGCGGAGTGTTCCTAACTTCATGTGGCATCTAACTTTATGGTGTGATGGGAAAGTGCGCCCTTCTGGCCATGTGAGTTTATTGAGGCCAATCTCCCCGAACCATTGTGGTGTTGCTGCCTATCTATGGGACTAACCTGGGTTTTTCCTGTTGGCACGTTTGTCCTGCTGGTTACATGCCACCCCACCTGTGATCTGTCGATCAGTAGACTCAGGCCTAGGTCGCAGGTCCTGCCTGACCATGTATGTCTGACTCTGGGTTGAAGGAGAGTTCATATCGGGAGATCTCGACAACAGTGATTCAATTTTGTTTTTATATATACATGTATTATTACATACATCAACATCAATATTAACACTTGTGGACGACACGCGATATTTGTTCTGGTACTTAAAGAAACTGTGGGCACTCCTCAACAACAAAATTCACTCCTGACTTCACGGTCAGGGCTGTGAGCTTTCTCTGTGTGCTCCTCAAACCAGGGCAAAAACAAAAAAGGGATGGGTGGAATGCTTGAATTAATCTCAGCCACTGCTCATTAGTGTGGGCTGCATTCCAGTCCATTGTTTTTTGTCCACCATGCCACCTCAGACAGGAGCCAGCAGTATGCAAAACAGTCTTGGTTGTGCTCCAATAGGAGCTGTCCAACCAAACTGCCATGCCAGGTTCCCTTGGAACCAGAACAGAAACAAGCCTACACCGTTTTCAACCTATTTGGACCACATCAGTAGGATGCAGTTTGGTTCCAGTAGCACAATCAGCACAGGACCCATGCTTGGCTTCTCGACCTAGACAGTGTCTCCTCCAGCAGGACTGGGCATAGTCCTTCACTCCTCTCTAAGCAGGCAGGAAGGCTTCTATACACTTCAGTCAGCCCCCAGCTCCTCCAGCAGAAATTAAAGATTTCAGGTGATGTTCCCTCACCTTGGTAAGACTGTCTGTCACCAAACACCAGCTCTGGTTGCACAGCCACCTTTCAAGTACTCTGCTGTGCACTCCCTTCCTTGGCCAAAAAGTAACTTGGGACTGCAACAAAGTGGGGTGATTTGGATCCCACTGTTATACACATTTTCCATACAGGGGATGTGGATCTACTGTCTAAAGTTTCAGGAGGGGTGGTTCTTACAGCATGTAGTTATAAGGCTGGCTCTGTACCTCAGTATCAGCCTTCCTGAAGTGGTAATCAGGATAGGCAAAAAGCCGTCCCTGTATACAAAGTCCCTCACAATGAACAACAGAAACTGTAGTCCCACTCCTCACTCCTACATTCTACTAAGTGGCAGTGATCAGTAAGGTCTAATCAGCAGCCCTTTGATGACAAGTTTTTTTTTTATTTCCAGAGGTAGCCCTGTCAACATCCTCCCTCCCTTCAGTGTCTGGATGCCCACCCTTCAGCTACAGGAATGCAAGAAATATTGTCCCGCTGTTTGGTGGAAGCTGTCCTTGTCCTCCATCTTGTGTTTAGCTACAATCAGGGGCATACAAAATTAATCCCACTAGCCCTAGTACTCAGATTCATACAACACACAGAGTCCTACTACAGTACGTGTGCTACACATTCACTACACATAAACAGATTTGACATGCAGACGGAATGCAAGCGCAAGGTTCTGGGTTTCACATAGCTGCGGAACTTTACAAGACTCCCTAACACAGAGAAAAAATCTGGTCGCACCCTAGATTCAAAGAACACAGTACACTACCACCACCGCTTTATGTGCTGCACCCAAGGCATGGACAGCAGTCAAATGCCCTCTTTGAGAGAATGCTTAGGTACTCCCATCCAGGTCACAAAACAGGTTCTGGACCTTGAATTACCATGACAAGCCTGGGTCCCAGCACATACTCTAGAGTGGTATGACTAGGGCCAAAATAAAAGTCAAGATACCAATTTCACATGCAGTTAGGCGCCTAGGGTAGGGGTAGGGGTACACACTCGTGCACCATGCTGAGGACATTCCGACCCCAACAATATACATGATGTGCTGCTGCAGAGAATAAATGCACCTGAGCACTATTCCAGGCCCCCCAAGTTTTGAAATATTTCTTGAGTCTCTCTTCCGAATTGCTTTTAAAATGTGAGCTTTTAGCCAGTATTTTTTATAAATTAGGCTCCTAAATTGTGTAATGCCATTCCATTTTTATAAAACATGTTTTTGGTGGACGGCAGGATTTGCTCCTTATGCTTGTTGCAATAGGAGACTAGTATAAAAATATTTTCCAACTTTGCTTTTAGCTGCAAGCTTTATTCACTGTTGATAGGCCTTTAGTGTTGTAGCAGAGTCATTCATAAGACAGCCATGTCACATGAAAGCAGAGCAAAACAGGACTCTATGCCCGCTCACAGAGCAGCACACATAATCACACAGGAATGTACCCCCTGAATACAGAACATACACAGACACCCTTGGACACCCAAGCGTGTGCAAGGAAAACATGCTGCAGACCCAACTGGTACCTACTCTGAGTGCAACAAAAAGTTGCAGCTTTGGTGCCTCAGTGGTAGCTGCTCTGTTTATGTCTTGTGTGAATTTTTTTGCTGGTGCCTTTGCTATACCTTTTATGTGTGTGCAAGGGAAGCCTGTACTGCTGATGCCCATATGGTATTTGTTCTCAGAGTGTGGGGTCATTCACATTCAGTTCTTAACATGGGAAGCAAACATTGCATTAAAGTTTGTAAAGAAATTGTGCAGTCAAACCAAACATTGCATTCATGTTTGATATGCTATACATCAACACATGTTTTGCCCACAGCATTTGCTGTCTAATGAGCTTTATCAAGGCTGTGCTCTCTAGTTGGTAATACATTGATTTATATTATTCCATTAACATACATGCCACCATTTCAGAAGAAGAACGTGGGAGACTTAAAAAAATAATCAGGAGAATATATTTCTCCCATTGTTTTCTATTCAGGGAGAGGCAATTTCAAGCGGGAGACAGCTAAAATAAAGCATTTTTTGGTTTAATAAATCAGGAGTCTCCCGCCTGAATCAGTTCTATTGGCATGTATGCATTAACAACTAGATACAGCCGAAACATTGAAGCAGCTCCTTATATTGCTGAATCCTTCACAAACATTTCAAGTGACTACTTAGCTATATTTTTGTATTCAGAAGTGGCTATTTACCTGGCCTCCAGCCAAATAGTACATCATTTCTGCTATTTACCCGGTGGCCGAAAAATAGTACATAATCTCTGCTGTTTAGCCTCCATAGGCTAAATAGCAAAGATGATGTACAATTTGACTGGCAGCTGGATAAATAGTGTGAAGCAAGTCTTTAATTAGCCATGAAAAAAAAAGGGATTCCAGGCAATTTTAGGGTGGTGGCCTTCTTGAAATGAGTATGTAACGTTTATGAAGCATTTAAAAGTAAGTGCATATGCAAATGTACAATAGTTTGTACAAAGGTAAGTGCATGGATTAAGCTAAACTGTAGATGAAAAACAGTAACATCAATTTTGAATTAAAATACTTATCAAATTTTAATATGAAATGCAGTAATCAAACGTCTGTTTTAGAAGCTTCAGGATATGGCATACAGATATTTTGTGCTACAGTCTAGGAGTATTTGGCTGTCTGCAAAGAAAAAATTATTATGGTTTTAAAGCGGTTACATAAATGTTTTATTCACTTATGAACACAAATTGTTTTTGTATTTGGTGACCCCCCCCTTTCGATGTTTTTTGAGGGCTGGGCACTTTTTGGGCTTCTTATGGAAGGCCTTGTGCTAGCTTTAGGCTTCTGTTTAAGGGGAATTGTGCTTGCTTAGTATTTCAAACCTGACTACACAACAGCAGTGGACCAACAGAAGAAAAAAGGGAATGGAGACAGATAGGTTGTATTGGGCCACACAGGGAGGTCTACTTACAGTAGACAACTAGTGCTTGGTGGCACAGTGCTTTGAGACACTTGCAGGTAAGACACAGAAATGAGACTTCTGTGGAATGGGGAAGTGGGCACAGGAGACAGGTAAGTAATGCATCTGGGTAGTTGACTCAGCTGCCTGCTGAATAAACACACCTTTTCATACTATTCACTTAGCAGAGTGTGCTTTGGGTGTAGATGCTTATTGTTCCCCTGTCATGAATGGCCATTCAGCCACACTGATATTTCAGTCACCTGCACAACGTATCTTGAGAACAATAATTTTAATTTTAACATGCTAAGCAGTGTTTTAAATGGGCAAGGTTATTTCTCTACTGAGACCTCCTTTTTGTCCTTGACAGTGCGGTCTCAATTAAAGCCAAAAACAAAAATTGGAGTGCAAGCTTGGAGGCTGTACCTGACTAAAGACGTTGTGGAGGGGTCTGAGGAGGTAGCAGTAAGACCACTAGGATGATGACAAATAGGAGAATAAGTGACAGAAGTTGGACCATCAGGAGGGCTAAACCGACCAGAGCCACGAGGACCAGGATAAGAAGAACCAGGCACAGGCAGACCTAATCCATGAGCACCAGGGTAACCAATGCCAGAGGGGACCAGGAACAAATAGATGAGGAGGAACAGGAAAAGGGCTACAGGAACCAGGGTGAGAAGGATCAGCGGGCCAGGGGATCTGGACCCAGTGCAAAAGGGCCAGAAGGAAAAGAAGGACCAGGGGTAGGAGGAACAGAAGGCCATAACAACAAGGAGGGCCTGAGTGCACCAGTCAGGACTGGAGGGATGAGGACAGCCAGCACCAGGAGTATCAAACCCAGGACCAAAGAGAACCAATACCAGGAGACTAATGGAAAGAAGGATGAGACATAGAAGAGCCAAAACCACAGAGATCAGATCAAGTAGGACCCAGAAGCCAGAAGTGAATGGACCAGGATCTAGAAGAACACAACCGGAAAGGACTAGGGCTAGCAGGGCCAGGAGACCCTAGATCAGAATGACCAGGATGTATATAACGGACCAGGTAATCCAGGCCCAGTGGGACTAGGATCAGAAAGTCTATGACCGTCAGACTCACAGGGATCCTAAGCCATGGTGACAAGGACTACATGAACCAAGGTGAAAATCAACTTGGGAACTAGGAGGTCCAGTGCCACAGGATGAGGAAGATGAGACCTGGGATGACCATTACTAGAAAGACCATGATAGGGGGACCATGGTAAGATGGACAAGAACAAGGTAGAACAGGCAAACCGGGAGACCAGGAGGACTAAGATGGGCCATGAGAACCGGGGGACTAGGAGGGCTAGGGAAAACAATGCCAGTGGGACCAGCACTAGAAGACCCAATATAGGAGAACCAGACAAAGAAGTTCCAGAACTAAGACCAGGACTACATGGACCATGGGAACTAGGATCAAAAGGATTTGAAACAGGCAAACTAGGGGACTATATAAACCAGGGGAGCAGGACCAGGAGGATGAAAAGGTCCAGGAGCCTATGAAACGGGAAACCCCGGATCCAAATGACTAGGGGCAGGACTACATGGGAATGACGACCAGACAGACCAGGACCAAGGAGTGCAGGAAGTTCTTAGACTACCATGAACCAGAGGTCAAGGAACATCAGAAATAGGAAAGGCTAGGATGATCTATGACAGGGCAAATTATTGGAGAACCATGTGGTCAAGGAGCAGGAGGATGAGGGCCAGAAGGATCAGGACCAGATTGAAGAGGACTACGAAGCGCAGATCCTAGAGTGAAATTGCCAGTATGTGTAGGATACTGGGATAAGCAGGACAGGGACTAGAAAGACCAGAGGAGCAGTACCAAGTGCACCCAGAAGACCATAGCAAGAAGACTAGGTAAACTACAAAGATCATGACCAGGAAGACTGGCAACAGGCTAAGATGGTCATAAACGTCAGGACCTAGTGGACCTGGGCTCAGATTACCAAGTGGGGCAGAGCAACCATTCCAATTAGCAGGAACAGGATGAGGAGGATCAGATGTAAGAAGGCCAACCAGAATTTGGAAGGCCAAGTGGACAGGGCACTGGTGACCAGGAGGACAGGACTAAAATAACCACGCTCAGGAGGACCCAAACAAGCAGAACCTGGATCAAGAGGACCTGGATCAATGGCTACAGTACCAGTAGGACTAAATGGAATGGGGACAGATCCATTGAGAACCAGGAGAACCCAAACCAGGAGGACAAAGACTAAGAGTGCCAGGACATGAGAAGCAAGAACAGCAAGCACAGAATCTCAAGAAGGACTATGAACAACAAGAATAGCCTGACCTTGACCAGGAGTACCAGGTAGCTCGGACGAGGGACACAGACAACCAGAGTCAAAAGGAAAAGTTCTAAGAGGACCAAATCAAAGGACTAGGGGGACCAGGAAGACCAGGGCAAAGAGGATCAGGACCTTGAGTATGAGGAGCAGGGTAAAGAGGATTAGGGAAAGGGACATTAGGACCAGGATGATTACAGCTGGAGGTCCAGGCCACAGAGCTAGGAACGGGATGGCCAGGAAGATGAGCAGCAGTCTGGCTAGGACCAGGAGGACCAAATAAATGAGGACCATCATATGTTTGTGTGGAAGCACAAGGACAAGGAGCAGGAAGACCAGGAGGATCAAGACCAGATAAAGGAAGGCCAGGTTCAGCCCAATAGGACCAGGGGACCAGAATAAGCAAGGGCGATGAGGGGGACAGTACCAAGGGTACTAGGAGGAACACAGCCAGGAGGATTAAGACCAGAACAAGGAGGATTGAAAGGATCAGCACCAAGAGGACCAGGAAAAGGCCTAAGATTGCCAGAGGGGCCATGACCAGAGGACCAGTTCCCAAAGTATCAAGTGGATCAGAAGCCCAGGACCTGGAGTTAGCAGGACCAGGGTGAAGAAGATCAGGAGAACCAGAACAGCCAGAGGCAGGAAGATTAGAGGAACTGGGCCAGAATGTCCAAGAGTGGTAGGACCAAAATGACGAGGCTCAGAAGGACCCAAACAAAAAGTATCATGATTAAGAGGGCCCAGACCATTGGGTGCAGTGCTAGAAGGAGCATGAGGACAAGGCTGATCCAAACCAGAAAAACAATAGATAAGAGGGCAAGGCCTAAGAGGGACAGGACACACAAAAGGCCGGGTATATCGAGAGGACCAGTAGGACCAGGAACTGATGTACTAGGAATCTGATGAGCAGGGTGAGAAGGATCAGAAGGACCAGGTCAAATGGACGAGGGAAAGAGGATCAGGAAAGAAAAGGAAGAGCTAAGAGAAAGGGGGCCTGAAATAACCAGAAACACCAGAAGGACCAGAACCAATATTAGGCTTACAAAGACCCAAACAAGGTGGACGAGAAACGAAAGGATCAAGTCTACTGGGCACAAAACCAGGAAGAGAACACGGACTGTGAGGACCAGAAATAGGAAGAACATTGCTAGGCAAAACGGACTGAGAGTGTGGAAGACTAGGAGAACAAGACCTGAATATTCAAGAGGAGATGGCCAGGCAACCAAAGCCAGGAGGACAAGAGCCAAGAGGACTAGAGCAAGGAGGACCAGTGGGACCACAATCAAGAGGAAAAGGAAGCTCAAGTCACAGAGGTCCAGGAGTATCAGGACCTGGCTTGTAATAAAGTCAATGAATATAAATCTCTGTTAGTTTCTATTTTTCTGTGTTTTCGATGCTTATATATCTTTTTCTGATTTACTGGGAAAATTCATTCATATCCCAATGACATTCAGCTCAATTAGTTATAGTCTAATTCCTTTGCTTGTGGCTCCAGGACGGAATGCTTCCTCTGACGGCCAGACAGAGTAGAGGCCGTTGAAGAAAGGACTTTATACAATCTACCATATTTAGAGTAAAACCTGGCTGTAAGGGACAAGAAAAAAAGAATAACCCTGCCAACCTGGGAGAAAACTCCCAGCGTGTGGGACCATTAGCTTTTTTATTTTTCAGTAACAAACTCCTACTATGGGAGTTTGTTTTTGAAAAAAAAAAACTTTTGAAAAGTTTGCGGCCGGCCATCTTGTCTGGCAGTATTGTTCTGCAAATGTTTCATGCATAGACAGGAACCTCTATGACAGCATTTCCTGTCAATATAGAGAGTTGATCACAGGGCCAGTGGACACCTCTAAATTTGGCAGGGGGTGGAGGTCTCTGAGGATGACTAAGGAATTGTCTTTTGTCACCCTGACGAAGTTAACTCCGTCCTCGAAACTCTAATAAGGCCCATAGTTTTTCTTCCTTCTGTCATGAGATTAGAATGAAGCCTCTCAATTATACTGTTAGTCACTTCATAAGGGGCCTTATGCAATTGTTTCTATTTTGATAAAAATCATCCTAAATATTAGATGGCTCTATGTCACTGAGCTACAACATTTCCAGTTCCTGTTTTTGCTTTTTCAAATCATTGTATTCAGGTGTTTTAGTCAGATTTGTTTAATTGAACTGAATCGGTATTAGTAATTCCAGAATGCACTGATTGCTGCAGAAAAGAGGTGTTCTGATAACATGCCACCTTTTGCTAATCCTGTATCTGACTCTAGTAAACTTATATTGGTTTGTGAGTAAGAGGGTGTACATAGATTTAAAAGAGTAAACAGCTTTAACTAGTCCTGCAAATGTTCTAACCATCTTTATCATTAGTAACAACTGCAGGCAAACTTAAAGAAGAAGGAGGATTTGTGGTGCACGAGACAGCTCCATAAAGGGCCTCCCAAGCTGCTATGTCTTGGCCCGTGGTGTAATGGAATGGCATTTTGTACAATGTCTGTTAAAATAACTTGGAAACATTCAAGCATCTAAGTCAGTTTTAGCACTAAGTGCCTCATGTCGCAAAATCACAGGCTTTCTGACCACAAAAGTGCTCATCATTAGGTACAAAACCCTTTTTATGAGTTGGGAAATTCTTTTGACTAGTAAAAGGACTTTTGCGATTGTTTCTGAGTTGCATATAGGAGGGTGCATGAAAGGGGTTTCCTCACTTCTCTTTCCAATTCGGAAAAACATTTATCGTTAGTTTGTGACTGGTATTGCTATTGCAATCCACTGATGTGCTAACGATCCCCGAATTGGGTTTGTGACTAATTTGCAAATGGGAAAAGGCCAGTTTTGTTTTATTAAAAAGAGCTTTATAAGGAACGAGGGATGCTTCAAAAAAAAAATGTTTTCAATTTTGGAATGCAGCCATAGAGGTGATGGTGTGCTTCCCCTTGCAGGCCGCCATCTTTGGGATTACAGCCAATCACAAACAGGGCCGGACTGGCTACCGGGCTTTCCTTAATAAACAATGCAAAACAAATGTTTTAAAAAGTCGGCTTTAAAGCTATTTGTTTTGCATTGTTCATTTGGAAGTGCCTGCAGTTCCCCAGCAACAAAATCGGCCCCTCCGCAGTGAACCTGGACCCCACCCTGCCACCCCAGCTAAAAACGCCCGGTAGCCAGTCCGGCCCTGATCACAAAGGTTCACAAATGCACTTGTCTAATGTATATTAGGCAGGTCATTCTGCAACCCCCTGCGATTCAGTATTTTGTAAACCGACTAAACAGTACATAGGTTGGTTTGAAAAATACTATTCCATTCACAAAAATTAAATGCACAATTTTCAACTACTTTTTGCAACTGAAATAATAAAACATTAGGACCCTAACTTTCATGAGTTGGATGCCAATTGTATTCAAACCTTGTTTGCAGTTCTAGCTGGTATAAGTACCTATTGAAATCTGAAAAACGCATAATAAAAAAAATGTAAGCTGTTTAGACAGCAGCCGGGTAAACGGTAAAGTTCCTCAGTTATTTGCACAGCTACTGTTCAAGGTATGCACACTATTTACTATTTAGCCAATCACTAGGTGAATAAAGAAGTTTCTTTTCAAGCTAGTTGCAAGGCCATCAGCAATACAGTACATCATTTCTGCTACTTGGCCAGCTGCCAGGTAAATATTGAAATGTATTTCTTTGCTTCTTGCCAAGCTACAGGTCAAATAGCATAAAATGTCTGTTATTTAACCAGAAGCCACATAAATAAATATGTTTATTTGCTATTTGCATGGCTGTTGGACTAATTGTATGTCTGCTGTTTTGCCAGCTGCTGGGCAATGAGTGAAGTTTTTTGTTTGCTTCACTGCTGGCGAGATAGTACAAAGCCAGTGGTTCGATAAATAGTGAAGTTTCCTCGTTATTTGCACGGCTGCCAGCTAAACAGTGCAGAATCTCTACAATTTATCCAGCGGTCAGGTAAATAGTGACGTTTTTTTGCTATTTGCATAACTGCCAGCAGAACAGTGCAGAATCACTACTATTTAGTCAGCGGTGGGTAAATAGTGGATTTTGTCTGGTATTTGCATGGCCGCCTGCCAACAGTGCAGAATCTCTACTATTTTGCCAACAGCCAGGTAAATAGTGACTTTTTTCCTGCTATTCGCACGGCCACAGGTCAACCGTTGCGAAATCTCTACTATTTAGCCAGTGGCTGGGTAAATAGTGATTATTTTTTTTTGCTATTTGCACGGCCTCCAGCAAACAGTGAAGAAACTCTACTATTTTGGCAGGTAAATAGTGAAGTTTTTCTGCTATTTGCATGGCTGCCGGCCAAACAGTGCAGAATCTCTATTATTTAGCCAGCAACCGGGTAAACAGTGAAGTTTCTCTGTTATTTTCAAGGCCATCAGCTAAATAGTTAATTATTTCTACTATTTAGCTGGTGGACGGGTGAATAACGACTACCTTTTTGCTTATGTTTACAGTTACTGTTGGTCCCTTACAGGAGAGCAGCGTACTGACTCCTCCTGTCTACTGCTATCCACATAGCAAACTGCTGGCTATTGGTTCAGTTGAGGGACGCAGCAAAGAGACCATTGTTACTGTATCTTTTTTAAACTCAGCTCCTGCTCTATTAGATAAATACTTAAATGTCTTGCCTGTAGTGCTGCATCTACCACTTGCAGAGTACAAAATATGTTTATGTAATGGACGGGCTTTCTGTTTTCAGTAAGTAAAGAAAGACACTTTGTTTTTTTGCACCAGTTTATGAAATACAGTGGCCTGAAGAGTTTAAAAATGAATTACCTCTCTCTGTTTCCCTGCAGTCAGCTAGTATAATGGAATAAACCCTACATTATTAGTGGTATAAGTGAAATGTGATTGTCTCTGCAGGATTGATTTTTCAATGCTCGAACAAGCTTTTGACTGCTTTTATTGATCGGGAGAGAATTATAGGGCAGTTGCAAAGACTTGCTTGCTACAGTTATTATATGAGGCTCATTCACATTCATTTTACTGACAATTCTGGGAATTTTTTGTTTTATGTTTCATTGCTGTGGGAGGTTACAGTACTGTAAATGCCTATTATAATATAGGAATACATTCCAGGTTACTAGGAAACTCCCAGAACCCGAGCTAGATGTAAAGAAGATGGTTAGGAGAGTGATCTATGATTTGGTGGGTGGCCAGCCGCGTCAACATAGGTGCTCTTAATTGCAACACTTGGTCCAGAGATCCCTGCCTGTATAACTAGAATATCTGTGATGAAAGTGCATCACTTTGTCCAGTGGATGTGCTTTCGTTGGACCAAATTGTCTGTGTGGCACCCATTTTTCTACAGTGGCTCAGCATTAATTTTTGTTTTTCAGAAACAAACCCCCAAAGCCAGAAGTGTCCTTCATGTGTGTTAATGCATTGGTAGTTTCCCATGCCCGGGATTGCCACGCTGCACATGACAGACCCAGGCAGGGAAAATATGCATTTGGAGCACTGCCCTAAGTAGGGACAAGCTACTAATGCATGAAAGGTGGCAATCTTGGGTGGATAGGTCGCCATCTTTGATTTGACCATTGGTGAATCTGGCGGTGGCCCCAACCTCATTTATCAGAAATCTCCCTGCTCTAAATGGGACAAGAGAACTGCAAATTTGGCAGTTCTCCCATCCTGCCACACCTGTTAGAGTCTCACCTCCTGATGTGCATGACGTTTGATCTCTATTTAAACCAAGGGTTGCCTATGGTCATCTGGCAGGCTTGCGTCCACCATTTGCATCATCTTCACTTCCGTGCTGAGTTCGCAGCCTGTGGAAGTGCAAGGGTTGTTAGATGAAAGTTTCAAATCAAAACAAAATAGTGTTTGATAGCACCCCACCTTTTATAGTTCTCATATGAGATGACTGAGCTACATCCAGGCTTGACACTATGAGTAAACAGGCAAAACACGTATTTGCCTTGAAATAACTTTGCCATGAGTAGTATTCCTAGCATGCAAAGGATACAAGTATTTCTTCAAGCTCCAGAACACACAGAATGTTTGGCTCAGGGGCAATGGTCTGCAAAGAGATCACTCCAACAGAAACAGAGATTGTGCCTCTTGATAATATATGTGTCAATAACACCCATGCTTTCCATTCTGTTCTCAAGTCCCTATCACCTAAAGTGTGATATCCACTACAATATCAATGTTGTTTTCAAATCCTGTAGGGGCAAAGCGTGCTATATAATGCAACATTTGTTACAAATATCTCCAAATTTACTTTGAGAAGGATGACCATATTCCCCATAATGTTTGTTCATAAATGTGCATACTAATTATAAATTAGCATGGCCCGGTTAGAGAAAAGGGCAATCTTAAATGGGACACAAGAGAGACCACCCAGGCAGCATGATCACCAGGTTGTCATTGTAACACTGGAACCAGAGTGCACAAAGTGGTGTTTTCCTTGTGCAGTGTTTTTGCATTGGTAACCAGTTATACTTAGTATCAGAGTTATGCTGCTTTTGACAGCAGGGTAAGCATTCATAAGCAATTTGCTTCTGAAGTACACTAGTTTGAAGAGTCAGGACACAGCGTTGCAATGCCCCCACAAGGAGATTGCTGCTGTACTTTCTCTGTATACACATTAGCCCAGAGAAACAGACATATAAGGCATATATTAAAGCAAATTCTACATCTGTCTTACAATTCACTTTGAGGAACTGATCATAGAGATGTTTGTTTAGGCGGCAGAGATATGCATCTGGTTAGACATAAATTATATGTTCAGGCTTCACATAGATGAGCTACCACAGCGTAGGTCAGGCGCCACACACCTGAGCTATTGCTCACTTGACAATGCTGCGTCACCAACAGACAAGAGCCACAACCAATCATTTCTCCTTGATTTCTTCTAAAACTGCCACAGTCCCTGCATTTAGCTCCTGTGGGAACCCACTAAATATATTGAAAATCTATACATGCAAGATATGAGTTGAGTTGTCACTTATAAAGTGCAATGAATGCCCTAAGGCATCTTGGTGTTAAACATAAAAACAACATCAGCAAAACTATGAATATATTCAATAAAATATATGAATTTTAAGAGCCTTCCTAAACATAGAATGGCCCTCTCCTCTATTTTTCACAGGCCAAATAAAGGGAGCAACGAAAGACAAGGAACATAGTGGTGCAATGGCATGGAGGATACAAGAAGGAGAAATGGGAAATGACCCCCACAAACAGGGAGAAAGCTGTGCATCACAAACCGCGTTCTTTGTATTAAGAAAACAAACTACCATTTTGAGAGTTTATTTTAATCACTAAAAAGAAGTTTGCTATGTGGGTGCTTTAAAAATGGCAACCTCTTGACAAGCCTGCAGTGCTCTGCCGTTGCGGCTACCTTCCCTGAACAGAAATCCTGGCCAGGCAGATGGGGATCTCTAAATTGGGGAGAAAGTCCTGATTGGCGGAGGTCATGGGTTTATTCCCTCCTGACAGATCTGGTGACTTTCAACTAGGTTCTAAATGTATTCATAAGGATGGTCTACAAGGTTATAGTAGGCAGGGCATTTGACATATCAGATGTGTCTGGTGGTCTTTGTGTATCATCAATATCTATACACGATCCTGTTTCTACATTTAGTTTTACTATAAGGTGTTTAAGACAGCAATTATCTGGGATAAGAAAAGTAGACAGGATTTGCAAGGCTTGGGCATTAATTGGAATCACTGCTAAAACCTGATAACAGAATATATAATTTATTTGTACGGTTTCTGTTTAAATAATGCTTGAGGTTCTGAATGGGTTCAAGGCATTAAGAAAACAATGTTTCTGCTGTTTCTCCAGGCCTCTCAAAGGTTAGGAAAGTGCTATACAAATGAAAATACAATGCAGTATCACTGCCTCTCGCTATTACACTCTTATGAAGCCTTGCATTCTCTGTTTTTGTTGAAGTTAAGTTATGGTGAAGTACCCCTGCTGTGTATTTGTAGATTCGGTGGGATCTGATAACTGTTCCTTTAATCCCGGTTGATCTATCCTCAGGCATTTTAAGTAGCCCACCATGGCCCCATTATAAGTTGCATGGTACTGCAGAGTGGAAGCTGTGCGTCATTAATTTCCATACTGTGCTGTAAGATACCAATACAGTGGAATTTCGAGTTAACCCCCATAGAATGGGGAATTACTGCGTGTACCCCGATTTATCATGTAGTGTTCTGCATGTATTCCGTTTTCTGTGCGGGTGAGCAGAAAGTAAAAGTGTGCAAGGGGCTGTGGTAAAAGTGTGCGGGAGCTGTTGTAAGGCGCTGGTGGAGAGAGGGTTTGAAGAGGGTGAAAGGAGTGGAAAATATTGCTGGCAGGGGGACCATATAATGTTCTGGACATGCCATGTCTGAGATTCGAAGCAAACACAAGGAGATGATGGACGGAGCGCTGAAACCTTTCAGACACTCACCCCCAGTCACAGATCTGGGTTAAATCCATCATCGTTCTTTAGCTCACTTCACCACCCAAGTTCAGACCCAGCCATTTGCAAATCAGTCTTGACCCTGTTCATTATGGGAACAGTCCAGCCCGAACTGTCAAGCCAGGTCTTCCCTGGACCGGAAACAAGCATCCTGGGACCGGTTTCGGGGTAACACCACTCATCAGCCAGGCTAGCTTGGATCCAGTGGCAAAGTGAGCAAGGGACCCACATCTGGGCATACCCTGCCAACTTAGGGCAAACAAAGCAAACACCAGGAGATGAGATTCGGGCAGGGGTTTTGAAAGGGGTCTATGCTACAATGTAGCCTGTTCCCTAGTCATTTTACCTTCTTGATTTTCCAGCCTTTAAAACCGAGTTTGTTCACATACCCAGTAAATTAATGTGCAGAAACAACAGACTCCAGAATTAAATTAAATTAAATTAAATTTTTAAATTTTTTAAATTTCTACAGACTCGGGATTTTTTGGGCAAACAGAATATAGATTCAACACCGCACAAACTCATAGAGGCCATTAGGCGTCAGGAGAAAATAGGGGTTCTTTATAAAATCCTTTTAACCTCCAGGGTAGGTGACTTGGAGAAGCATAATATTAAATGGGCCAATGTTTTGGGAGAACAGATAGTCTCTTTGGAGAAAGCTATTGCAATAGCGGGCTGAAGCTTGTTTATCTGCGAACCCTAAGGCCCAATTTTACAAAACTATGTTTAATCTGTATCTTACTCCAGCAAAGTTGCTGAAATGGGGGGGTGGGAGGAATGATGGCAAATGCTTTCATTGTGGTGCTGACAATGCTGATAGTCTGCATATTTTTTATTCTTGTGGTAAACTGTCTCTATATATCAATCATATCGAAAAGTTTTTGTCAGGTGTTACTAGTGAGCCTATTAAAATCTCAGCCTCTATGATGTTACTAGGGACGGGTAAAGATGTAGAGCGAGGTAGACCTATGTATAAGCATCGTTATTTACTCTTTATGGCCACGGCTGTGGCTCGCCTCTGTGTGGCTTCCTTGTGGTTGCAGCCCGAAGCTCCAGCTTTTGAAATGTGGCGAGCCCGGATTTATAGTATATTTAATTTAGAGTTTAGTCTGTATTCGGCTAAGGGCTCTAGGAAACGGAAAATGGGCATTTATGTTTGGGGGGCGCTGTTTGACCATATGAATTTGTGAATTGGAGCTTTGTAAGATAACTGTATTAAGGGTTTTTTGTTTTTTTATTTATTTACTTTTTTGAGGTCTTGTACTTTGTGAAGATTTGTTTGTCTTTGTGATACTCTGGATTAATAAAAAAAAAAAAAAGAAACAACAGACCTCCTATAAGTGTGAGGAATGGAATTCCACTTGGCAGTTCCACTCTGAACAGTTCCCTAATCGGGGCTGTAATAGGCAGAGAGAGTGCAGCACAATGAGGCACAAGAAGCAATGAAAACACAAAACCTCCCTTACCTGTAATGGCTTTTAGATGACCTAGATGGTTGAAGAGGGAGGGATCTCTTGGGAACGATGTTCCCAATCATTTATTGTTCCCATACTTTTTGTTAAAAAACAATAGGTCCAAAACACAATGCGTGGGTCTCCTATTCTGTGAAGCCAAAGGAGAGGCAGACTGCGACAGAGGAAACAAGCCTTCTCGGCATGGTGTCTATTCATGAAAGAAATGTGCATGTGTGCAATCAGCAAATCTAAAGGCTGCTATGGAGCCTATATCGGAGTATATAGCTCTAGCTTGCGGAGTCATTTAAGGTTTCTTGAGGACAAAGATTTGTCTTCTTTGAGAAGTAATGTAAGGGTGTTATCAACAGAGATCTGGGGTGTGCTCTTCTAATGGAAGCTTTTAAAAATATATATTTTTAACACACTTATTTTACCTTAAACACTAACAGCCTTGTTTAGGATTTGGAGAATGGGATACTGTGTCACAAATGTGGCGGATGTCCTGTCCACCAACTACAGGTGCATTATAGTCTCTGACACTTGTAATATGGCTGACAGGAAATCTGGCATATTGTGATGGATTTTTATCTGCCAAACTCTAAATAAGGACCATAATATATTTGCACATTTTGTGGCAAGCTATCTTATACTGTGTGTAGTAGAATTTTAAAATCATATTCTCAGTGCTTTCAGTCGCATCACTATAAATACCGATGTCACTATTCTCCAGCGTGCCAAACAGGATTCAGTTCTGTGACTGCCTGGTTACACATACACAGATTAACTTTCATAAAATATAAAATGCATTTCCTACCGAATACTTTAACGTGCATTTATTTTTCATTTAAGGTGTGTGTGTTATTTTTGTATGTGCTTACCTGAAGGGGAAAGGCCAACAACAAAGTTGTACAATATGTTGTTCTTTTAGCCATGCCCTGCCTTTTGCAAAGCATTATGAGTGTCTGTCAGACTGACCAAAGTCACCATGTCAGGGTCAGGTAGCCAGGCGCTTTACATGGGCAAAATGCACAGGCCCTGGCAGCCTGAGCCAAGCTATGCCGGGCTGAAAATTTCACAGACCTGAGGGCGTGACCTCGTTACCCTGGCAAGTGGAGGAAGGATGTGGCATGACAGCCTTAGCTGCTGACTTTGAAACTGGGGAACCAGGTTTGAGTCTCGACATTGGCTCAACATCCTGTGATTCTGGGCACATCACTTATTCTCTCTGTGCTTAATAAACTCAAAAATAATGTGCTCTTGTGTAATGTAACTGGTGCTCATGCATAGCACTCAAATACCTGAGGGTCAAGTTTGTGCTATATAAAACTACAAATAAAAAAGTATTTTGAGAGCCTTCCCCTCACTATGAGGGAGAGTGTCACTGATAGACTCAGACCTGGTGCTTCAGGTATAAGCCTTGAAGTACCCAGGGCTGACTGTCTATCATGACGCCTCATCACAGAGTGGGAAGGGAACAGCTACTCTCGCTGACCCCAACGCCGTATGTGAGGAGGTAGGGAAGATCCTGCTCTCCTTCCCTGACCCATGACAAGGTTAGCCAATGAGAGGGGATGGCTGTATCGTTCAGATTTCCCTTCCCTCTCCCAAGGGTAAAGTTAGGACTCCTAACAGTCCTACTACTAAATGCCTTTTGTGAATACCGAAAGTCGTAAAGTTAGGATTTTGTCTCAGTTTAGTAGTAGTAAAGTTAGGAGTCCTAACTTTACTACTACTAAATGCCTTCTGTGAATACCAAAAGTAGTAAGTTTAGGATTTTATCTCAGATTAGTTCTGTGAATCGGCCCCTGAGTGTGTGCATGCATGTATGAATGTATGTGCATGTGCACACGTGTGCTGTAAATGAGTGTGTGAGTGTGTATGTGCTTGTGAATGGATGGGTGTGAGTAAGTGGACATGTGGATGAGTGTGTGTATGAGTGTGCTTGTATGTGCCCACCCCACCACTACTGCACATTACGGTTTGCCACTGCAGACCGTCCTTCCTTAGCACTCAGGATCATAGTTCCCATCATTTTTTTATGCACTTCTGGATGAACTCCACATTAGTTTGAAAGATGCTGTCATTGAGGCCCATCTCTAATGCGGCACATAACAGATCAGTTAAAAAACTATGTGTGTCCTAGTAGCTACAGCAGCCTGGGCTAAAATTCACTGGAGAAAGGAGTGGGGGGTGTGGAGCCCTCATGGATCTGGTGTGAAGGTAGGCCACAAACAAATTAGGGATACAAACACTTTTAACTGCTATAGGCAGAATGCCCTGGGCGCCCGCTCCGGCGTTTATTTATCCCCTCGGGCCGCATCTGGTTTTTAGGGTGTAACTGACATACAATGAATGGTAGAGGCCGGGTGGCACTCTACATCCCTCCCAACTTTTATTAGATGTGAAAACAAACTGTATTTACACCATACACACATGGTCTTGGAGCGACTGGCTCGGTGCTAGATTAGGGGCAAAGACCATACCTCTGGCCCCGGCCTCCATCATCTA
The DNA here is from genome assembly GCA_963921515.1 of Calotriton arnoldi. Lineage (NCBI taxonomy): Eukaryota > Metazoa > Chordata > Amphibia > Caudata > Salamandridae > Calotriton > Calotriton arnoldi. The sequence continues at coordinate 3,634,984 of CAWUFW010000199.1, forward strand.
TCACAGCAGCGCATGGGGTGACCAAAGTGGGTGGTGCTAAGGTGGCGTCTGGGTGCTTATGATCGCTGGTGGGAGCAGGCCGGCTTGTTGGTGACGAGTCCTGCTGGTCGCAGAGGCTGCCTCTGGCACCATCAGCCCTGGGTCCAGCGGACACCCCCTCCTCAGCCAACCTCTCATTCTGCTCCACCTGAACGTCATTCTGCTCCATGAGTAAGGGTGGCACTCACTTGAACCAGGACACGTTCCTGGCTACGGTTGCTCGGCCTCGCTAGACAGTGACCATGGTCCCTTGGTTGTCTACGATCTTCCAGATAGATTTCCCTCTCAAAAGGCATATGGAACATCCACCCAGGGTGGCAATCCCGCATAACCACTTGATCACCCACAGACAGCACCAGGGCAGCGGAGCACCGGGCCCAACTGGCACTGTTGTTGTTGTCCCTCCTTTTCTCTTGAGCCACTTGCACATCAATTGCGGGCTGCCAGGTGGGTCCGGTTGGGATGCTCTCACTGGTAGGCCTCTGGAGCAGCAGTTCCATGGGTGGTTTGGAGTCTGCTGATATGCACGCAGGAAACGAAGGAGGCAGCACTCTGAGTCCTCACCCGGCTCTATGCCTATGCTGAGCGCTTGACTCACTGTGAGCATGAAGCGCTCCACTTCCCCATTCGCTTGGGGCCATTGCGGGGCCACCTTCCAATGCAGAATGTTGAGTGATAGCAAGTACTGCTGGAAGTCCTGCCCTTGGAATGGGGGCCCATTTTCTGTTTTGATTTTGTCAGGGGGCCCCAGCATGGACTGACTTTACCTTTGAAAATGCGGTGGACTGTACCAGCTCCACCACCAAATATTTTGTATGACTATCCACCAGCACGGACGTAAGCCGCCCATCTGGGAAACTCCCGAAGTCCATGCTGATACGAGACCAGGGTTTTAGGCAGGGTTCCTCAGTAGTTATCGGGGCAGGCTGTGGTTCCCCACTGGTTATCGTGCAGGAAGGACAACACTTTCATCCACGACAATAACTAGTCCTGGGAACCAGACTTTGCCCCGCAATCGTGCCTTAGTTTTCACCACTCCTTGATGACCTTGGTGAGCCAAGTCAATGACCCTGCCCCACATGCATTGGGGCACAACAATGCACCTCCCTTGTAACAGCAATCCTTCTCTATTGATGTTCAGCTCATCCCTGACCCTCCAGAACTGGTTCATGGTTGATTGTTCAATGGGCGTTAGCGACCCAGCATCATCCAGAAAGTTACCCACTGCTTCCGAAGAAGTTTCCTTTGGCTATAGACAAGCTCATGTTCTTTATAGTCGCCTCCGTGATTTCTTCAATCGACAGAGCCCTGTGACATGCTTTATGTACAACAATCCGTTCAAATCCTTCTGCCCCTTCGTCCTTCTCACTCCGACCTTTGCTAGGCTGCTACTGGGGATGGCGAGATAGGTTGTCTACCGAGTTGTTCACTACAGGTTGGATACTATTTCAAAGGAATGGGGCTGCAGCTGCATTGCCCACTGCTTGATGCGGGTGGGGCGTGTCAAGATGGTCCAGTGAAGAGTGGGACAAGTGGCTTGTGATCCGTGATGACTTTGAATTGCTGACCATACAAGTAAAGATGAAAGTGGCGGGAGGCCCACCAAATAGCCGACGCCTCTCACTCTATCTGAGCATACTGAGTCTCCGGGCCAGACAGCGCTCTGCTGGCATATGCAATTGGGACCCACAATCTTTTAATATTCACCTGCAAGAGGACAGCCCCCAGCCCTACCGGGCTAGTGCCCACAACAAGTTCTGTCTTGCGTCGTGGGTCCAAGTAAGCCATGATTGACTCTGCCAGCAGGGCAGCCTTCACCTGGTGAAACGCTCCATGTTGTTGTGTTCCATCCACTCCCAGGTGACATCCAACTTTGTCAGGGCTCTCAGAGGTTCGGACAAAGTGGTCAAATTCAGAATAAATTAGCCACAGTAGGTCACCATCCCCAGGAAACTCATCACCTCTGTGGCGTTCTGGGGAACCCACGTTGTCTGTATTGCTTCCACCTTCCTGTGATCCACCCTCTATCGAGAACATGTACCCAAAGAAGTCGATCGAATTCTCATAGACGAGCAACTTCTCTACTGTTGTTCGGAGACGCACGTGATGTTCAGAAAAGATCAGGATATCGTCACTGATGTTTAAAACAACTACAAGGCCGGAGAGGGTCTCACAGATGGCATGCTGAAACACCTTTGCCGCCGAGGATATGCCAAAATGTAGACACCGGTATCTCCTGAGGCCCATGTGTGCTGATAACATCATTATATAATGACTGGCTGAATCCAACTCCAGTTGGTGGTAGACGGCATTGAGGTCATGTTTTGAAAACCATTGTGCGCTGGATAGGTCCGCCACAATGTTGTCCATAGTTGGGGTGATGTGACGTTCGTGCCGAATGGCTTTATTGGGGAGGTGCATGTCTATATAAAGCTGAATAGCCTCAGTTTGCTTTGGGTGCAATTATGAGGGGTAAGACCCAGGGCGTGGGCCTGGTGACTTTCTCAATCACACCCTGCTGCTCCAGGCTCCGCAGTTTCTCTTCTACCAATAGTTGCAGGTGAAAGGGTACTCTCCAGTGGCAGAGTGCAGTGGGTCTCATTACGTCATCAATGTGGGCCTGCACCTTTGTGTTCTTGAGCCGTCCCAACCCTCCCAAACAGGTAGTGAACTCCCCCATGATCGTTGCGGAATGCGACTCATGGATCTGCCTCGTAAAGATTACAAGCCCCAGGTCGTCAGCCATGTGGCAGCCCAGGAGGGTGCTGGTTTTGCTCTCCGTGTCATGGAAGCAGGCTCTTGTCGACCTCCCTTCACTCACCACTACCACTTCCACTACTTCCAACAGTGGCAGCAGGTCTGTGCCTTGATATGTGTATATCCTCGATCTGGTGGGAGCCAGCTTGGGGTATGGGGCTATCCTGTTGAACTGGGCCGAGTCTATGACATTGACTGAGGCTCCCATGTCAATTAGAGCCCACATAAATGTGCCTCCGATCTCCATGGTGCACATGGGCGGCGGGCGTTTCCGGTTGCTTTCTTTGCCTGCGAAGGAGATAGTGAACACCTCGCTGTCATCGTGTTCATTGAGCCCAGAAACGACCCCCCAGACAGCTCTGCAATGGCTGACCTTCGGGCTCTTTCTCATCAATCGAAAGCTGCCGCAGGGCCGCCCTCAGCCAGCCCCTGTTTGTCATTCTTGGGCCCTTCCCTTTGCTCCAGTACACTTTGGTGAAGTGGTTCAGCTGCCCACAGGAGAGCACGAGCGCCCTCGAGCGGGTCAGATGTCTGGCATTCGGTGCTGCAGGCTGCAGATGCCGCACTTGCCCTCCGGTTGCCTTGGAGGAGTGGGGTGACGTGACTGAATGGGTCATCTCTGGATATCATCCACCTGCTCCTCTTTCACATTCACAACGCGAGGCATGCCAAGCGGGGCCACCCTTCTCGCCAGGGCCACCTCTATGCCGTTAACCTGGCTTTTCGCCAGCTTATGCTACTGTGTGAGAGCCAGGATGGCATCCAGGGTTATCCCTGGTTAACATAGGATGAGGTGTCATAGGACCTCAGACCTGCAGCCCTGTATCAGCTGCACCCTGATCTCCTCTGGTTGGTCAATGTTAACGCATGTGCTTGCAAGTTTCCTGAGACGTGTGTAGAAGATATTGACGGGCTCGTCCTCTGTCTGTCGCACCTGTCGAAGCTTGAACCACTCGTAGTCCGGGTTTAGCTGAGGGTCGAAATGCTGGTTCAAAGCCGCAACAGCAGCGTCAAAGTCTGCATCATCACATGTGTTGGGCAGGTTTTCGAACAGTTCATACAACTCTGTCTCTCCAAAGTGAAGCAGCAACGATCTCTTCACTGCCCAATCCATTTCGCATATGGGGCGGGTGGCGGGCGAGGTGGAGTCTGTTCTTGCTCGGACGTCGCGTGAGCCTCACCCTGTGGACAGAGGGGCTCCAGCTGCCTGGACCTGGTCGAGTGCACAATAAGTTACTGTGTGGGGCAAAGTCAGTGTCTTATTTGACTGTCCCCAACCTCTGCGCGCCTCCATGCCGGGTACTGAAATGTGTGTTGCTGGTCGCTGCCTGGTCCACATGCGGACTATGTGGGCTGCTATTTCCAGGCATTTTGGGCAGACAAGTGTGGAAACCTGAAAATGTTCTTAGGCATGCAACTGATCCTGTGGAAACCTCACTGCTCTACGCTTATCCCGTCCCCAGCTTTTTCTCTTTGTTACTGTGTCTATCACGTATTATATTAGTTGAATTCTTCTTTTGTTATTTTGTTTTTTTACTTTAGCTCGCTTCCTCCCACCCCTCCATCCACCCCCCCCCACGAGGATGCAGTTCTCAGAGCAGAAGCTGGCCTCGATCTAGCCTGGAGACATCCACGAAGTGTGGTGAACTCCATACGCCAGCAGGTGGCGCTGTATTCACTCTGTCCCAGTGGGGTCTTCAGACACGTAGACCTCATGGATCCTGGACGTGCCAGAGACACCTAAGGTGCAGCAGGGGGAGGTGCCATGCCAGCACCCTGGCAGGAGGAGCCAAAGCAGGGCCTCGCTGCAGTCTCGAGAGGGCTGCTCCACGTGCCGCACTACGAGCAAAGCTACAGTCTCTTTTCTGGCCGCAGGCAGGTCCTCGCTGACAACACCAGCGTGAGTGAGACCGGCCCTGTCACTAGTGTAGAGGCCTCATGGCTCTGGCATGAAGGTAGGCCGCAGCGCTCTTGCATGCCCACAAATAATAGAAACGTACACTTTTCACTGCTATAACTGGAGTGCCCAGAGCGGCTGCTCCATCGTTTATTTATCCCCTCGGCCCCTTGGGGTGTAACTGCTACACAATATGGGGAGAGGAAGTAGTGTAACGGCCAGAGCTGCCAACTTTGGAGCTGGGGAACCAGGTTCGAATCTCAGCATTGGCTCAACATCCTGTGATTCTGGCCAAATCACTATGGGCCAAATTACGAGTCTGGTGGTCTTTGACTGCCAGACTCGCGGTGGCGCAGCGGTGGCGGCCCTGCGGTTGCCCAATTCCAATGCTGCCTTTCAGACCACCACCGCTGCACCGGCTGCACCAAGAATCCACCGTTCCTTGGTCGTGGCACAGCAGACAGAGGTATGCAATATGCAAGGCAGGACAGCCGCGGTCTGCCGAGCATATTTCGAGTTTCCCCACCGCCAACCTTTCCATGGCAGTGAGCCCGCCATGAAAAGGTGGGTCGGTGGGGAAACAAAGGGAGCCCTACAGGGCCCCCATGCCCCCGCCGCCATGGGGATGCATTCAGGGGGCACAACATGAGCCCCCCTGTTTGCATGCCCCCCCCCCCCCCCCAGTTCCAGCACGACATGGACTTCAAAGTCCATGCCGTGCTGGAACTGCTTTTGCGTTCCCATTGCCGTGCCCGTTTTCAGGGCACCGTCGTGGGAACGGTTGAACTCGTATTCTGGCGGGCGGACCATGCACGGCTTTGGCGGTGCTCGGCCAGCGCAAAGTCAAAGCAGCACCGCAAAAGTCGTAATCAGGCCCTTAATCTCCTCGTGTGTATAAAGAAATATTGTGTCCTTGTGCAGTGCAACTGGTGCTCATGTTAAGCGCTTCGATACCTTTGGGTCAAGTTTGCACTATATAAAACTGCAAAAATAAAATGTATGGTGGAGGTCGGGGGGCACTACATTGAGGGATAAGTGATGTGATAAAAAGATCAAACACTTTACCCACAGGTCCAAGAAGAAGTCGAAACTATTGATCACCATAAAGCTGTCCTGAGGGCAGTGTCAACCACTTGTGATTTTGTAAACATAATACATGAGGACGTTTTTAAACACCAGATTCACATGAAACCCAAGAGTGGAAAAAGGCAAGAGTCCCCACTGACTGTGATGGACATTTTATGAAAGACTACAAGAAATGTACTAAGATTAGGAGGTTTCTTAGCAATATGTGCTAGAGACCTGGGGGAAACTTTATGAAGAGGTTTCTGTAGTGCTAAAGAGCAGTAATTATATCAGAACCAAAGAGGAATTGCCCATAAAGAAAGAGTTTGATGTAAAAAAATATGAAATGAGTGTGCATTTATAGATGGGCAACTCCAGTCATCTAGTGATGCAAGAATCTGTGCAACTCTAGACAAAGTTTAAAGCAAATGTACAAGGAGAGGCCATTTCAGAAGGGTGAACAATGCTATTGCTAACAAGAGAGTACATTTTATGATGAATATATCTGAAAAGTGCAGTGGGGCACAGGGGCGGCTCCTCCGCTATAGCGGAGGAGTGTTGCCCCACTGCTTTTAAGCAGTGCAAAGTAAAGGAAACATAAAACGATAATAACTTTGAGTTATCATTTTATATTTCCGTGCTGCTTTGCGGGCGGGCGGGCGGGTGGGCGGGGCTGCTCTGCTCTCGGAGCAGGGCAGGGCAGAAGTGGTTTGCCCACTCCTAAGTGCACATGACTGTTTGGCCGGCCCTCTCGAGCTGCCCAAAACAGTCATGCACACTTTCCCTGTTCTCCATGCAGGCTGCATTACTGCCTGCGTGGAGAACATGCCCAGGCCCCCATTCCCTGGCTGAGCGTCGAACCAAGATGCTCAGACCAATTACAACGCTGCATTGCAGCGTTGTGATTGGTCAGGGGAGGCTGGCTGTGCTTCCTTTTCCTCGAGTCCGACGAGGAGAGCAGGAGCAGAGACACGGGACCCGGCGGCAAGGTAAGTGTTTATTTTTTTCGTTTATTTTTTTACATTGCGCAAACCCCCCCTCCGCAGGCCCTCCCTCATACATCATAATGCCTTTTCTACATTCCAGTACATCTCCACACATCTCTCCCCTTTAACATGTTTATAAGAATCTTAAAACATTAATAATTCATTATAAACGTACAGTAGGAAAGAAATATTTGTCAAAAAACATTAACAATACATTATAAACATACGGTAGGAAAGAAATATCTGTCTAGCAATTGTATATCACAATAGACAAATATAAACAATCATACATAGTTTATTCTATCCGTGGACCCGTAACTTTACATAAGCTTCTAAAACTCCATTCCCTTCCGTCATCCAATGTCACCATCTGTGTGACAATGAAACAATTAAAATCACTCTTATTAACAAGGGATGAGAACAGAGAGGTGTATGTATATAATATGCATCACAATTGCTTCAAAATATTCACATTTCACCCAGATGTACAGCAATCATTTCATCCAAATGTAATCCTGAGGGATGCAGAGTGTTGAAATTAAAAATATACCAAGATGCCAACCTTTGTAATTTCAACACTCTGTCACCACCTTGGATACTTGGTTAAACCTTGTCAAAAGCAAAGAATTGCAACTGGCCACTATCACTTGAGTGATCCTCTTTGAAATGTCTTGTAACAGGATATTGCTTGTCATACCGGGTGATCACCCTCATATGTTCCAGCACCCGTTTCCTCACTTTGTGAGTCGTACTACCAATGTAGTACTGGTTGCAAGGACATTTCAAAGCGTAAACTAAGAAGTCAAAGTTACAGGACAGACATTTTCGAATTCTAAACTCCATATTTATTTGAGGTCTAGTGATAACCTGTACATTTTTGCTTGCTCTACAGGCTTTACAGCTTTTATAGGCCACAAAGCGAGCAGTTCTTATTACTTTTTGATCCTCCTGTGTCATAAAGACCATGTTCTTACAAAGCATGTCTTTCAGTGACTTACTCCTTCTAAAGGAGATTTTGGGATGAGTCGCTAGATGATTGGATATCATTTCATCTGTATGTAGTACATGCCAGTGTTTGTGTAGTACTCCCCTAACCTTATGTGCCTGTTTGCTGTATGTAGTAATGAATCTAACTGGTTCAATTTCGTTAGAATTCTTATTACTTTCAACAAGCAGAACTTACCTTTTCAGTGTATCTACTTTGCTGACTGCAACCTTCAGAGTTTCATGTTTATAACCCCGTGTGTGGAACCTTTCTAGCATGATCTTCTTCTCTTCCGCAAATGCAGCATCATTGCTGCAGTTCCTTCTCGCCCTTACCAGCTCTCTGGAAGGGATGCTACAAATCAGATTCTTAGGGTGATTACTAGTGGCGTGTAGCTCACTATTCCCAGCAGTTTTTTCTGGAATGGTTTGATTTCTTTGTAGGAGTCATATATCTCAATTTTAAAATCCAGGAATTTCAGAGTGCTTTTATGGCTATTACTGTTGAAACGTAGAATGTAATCATTCTTGTTTAGCTCACCAACAAACTCCAGAGCTGTCTGTTTTGACCCCTTCCAGATCTAAAATCATCTCAGTGTGCATCTAATATGACAGGGATCTGGCTCCCAAAAAGTGGCAACAGGCCTGAACAGCTAACTCATGAGGGATACAAGTATAGAGACTGTTTACATCCATACCCATTAGCAGATAGTCTTCCTCCCAGGTGATCCCATCGATAATTCTGAGAAAGTCACCCCTATCTTTAACATAGGAGGGAAGTGTTTGCACAAAAGGCCTAAAAAAATAATCGACATAGCGAGATGTATTTTCCAACAGACAACCAATAGACAAAACTATTGGCCTCCCAAGAGAATTGATTAAATCCTTATGTCTCTTTGGAAGAAGATATAAAACTGGTATTTTGGGGTGTTTGCTGTTCAAGAATTGGTATTCTTTCCACTCAAGAAGCCTTTCCTCAAGCCAATCTACCAGTTTCTCCCAATATGTTTTATTCGCTAGATCAATTTCTGGCTTGTTACATAGTGTATAGCATGAGAGCCCTCTGCCAAGTTTTTTCTATTGACAAAATCACAGTGTTTCTACTTTTGTCAGATTTTCTAATAACAATTTCTCTCTCTGTTCTCTTGTAACTCAGTTATCACATTATGATGTTCTTTGGACAAATTGTAACCACCATAAGTTTTTTTAATCTAAGCTTTCTCAGATCCCTAATCACACATTTTTCAAACACACCAATTGTGTCAAAAGGCACAGTGGGAAAAAACACAGATTTAGGACGAAAGCCACCAGGGCAACTTAAATCAAAAGGAATTCCCAATCCATCTAAATTTAGTATTGGATCTTCATTACACATAACCTTCTCATCCAATTCTCAGAGCGTATGTAACAATTCAACATTACCAATACTCAAGCTTGAGGGTAAACTCTTTGCAATATTATACCTAGTCACATTAGTAACTTTTTGCTCATACCATTTTTGAACTTCATCTTCCTGGTGAAATTAAAAAGATCAATACAACTTTGGGTATAGTCAAAATGAGAGGTGGGGGAAAAGATAAACCTAAGGAAAGTACGTCAATGTGAGTTTTTGAGAGAGTCAATTCAAATAGATTTACCACATTAATGTCCGACAACATAGTTTTGCTGCTGTTTGGGCTCTTGTCTTTACTCCCACTAAGCCTTCGTCATTTCCTATTTTCTTTATATTTTTTCTGCTTCCACCTCTTCCTCCTCATCCTTTTCCTTTTGCTGCGCTTCGGTATGGCTGTAGTTCCAACCTACTCCTTGTCAATAGTTGGAATTCCTGTAGAAAATTGTTTTTTGGGCCTGACATTTCAGACTTACCTGATCTGATGTGTCACTATCAGTTGCACTACTACCTTGTCCCGACGCTTCTTACAGTGTTTCTGCATTTTTTTCTAATGCAGGAGATATATTAACCTGACCTTGGTAGGCCATACTGCTCACCGATTTTTCTTCTTTTCTCAGTATATCATATTGTTTGGCAAAAGTCAATACTTGACCATTCAAATTATCTTTGTAATCCCAATAGAATTTCCTTAGTTTTATCATCTTAATTTCTTCTTCCAATTTTTTCATTTTACTAGATAACTTTCCCATTACTGTATCATATTCTTTCTGATCCATAATCTTTCTCAATTCTATAGTCATTGACTTGATCTCCAACAATAACTTTTCTCTGACTTTCCATGCGTATTTAACCAAAATACGTAACATGGTAAGTGAATATTCATCATCCATTCCACTAACGGTCCAGGATCAGTTTTATAGTACGTAGGGTCAGTGAAGATTCTTAGCCCACTCGGGATTCTTCCACTTTAAATATACTTTTGCAGCGACACAGCTTCTCACCATTTAGATAATTTCTTTTTATATGATTTTTGCAATTTGTCCCATAATTGCTTCGTTGAGAGGAACATACCCACTCCTTAATCCACAGTATCTTTTGTAGAATCGGGTTCCAGTGTCTGTAAATCATCAGCTTGTCCACAGCCTCCCTGCACTTATTTTCCATCATAGCCGCCATTGTGTCACCATCCACATCCAATGGATGCGTGTGCTGAACTCAGCTGGATGCCCAAAATTGAAATCATGCTCCCAATGGCCACATACTGCCTAATCAACACTGTATTGCACAGAATAGCATTTAAGTCAATGGGCTCAACACTTCAACCGTAATGTAAAGAGGAGATAAGAAGCTGAAAAGCTCTCACTTACCCCAACCTGAAAGTGCCGACAGTTTGTTCTCCAACCCGTGTGCGTCTCAATTCCTCGGGGCACAAGCCGTCAGCACACAGTGTTCCATGCTGCAGTGCCACAGCTTCACTCTGGTGTTACTCCGTGTATCGGGGTCAAGGCAGGACAGAGAAAAGCTAAATCCATAACATCTCCACTTTCCTTACTGATTTCTCCATCCTCTTTGTTGCAGCGCGTGCTTAGGTGTGAGAGCCCTATATAAATTTCAAAATGCCTCCGCTGATTCCAACAGAAGGCATGCGCACTCCAGCTGAGTATTTGTTCAGCAAAATTCTTTATTTTCGGCAAACACCACTCAACGCGTTTCAACAACCACGTTGTCTTGATCACGAGATGGCAGCTGTAAGTGAGGATAGACAATATAAACAATTAACATATATCACAAATAAACAAAGGACTGTGGGTTACATATTAACCTAAGATCAGCACCACCTTAGAAGGCTCTAATATCAACGAACAGAATATACCAAACTAAAATGGTTATGACGAAATGAAAAACTTGAGGGTGCGTATACACAAAATCCAGCGCATTGATTACAGGTTTAGAAATATGAAACGCATATCACTCAGTATAATATTTGCACTTAATTAAGGCAGCTATAAATGTTGCACATTGATTATTAACACATGTATATAGAGCCCAAGTGGGCTCACTTGAAATAAATCCTAGCCTGCCAGTTATTGCTTAGCGCAGAGCTCCCAATTTACGAGCTCTTATTGTGAGAGCTGTGACAAATCGAGGGGTTCATTGCTGTGATTCTAAAAGGTGCATCACATGTAAATACCATTTACAAACATCATCAATAGCAAGTTCTATTACAAGAAGAACCTTTGGCAAAAGACAGCATCTTACATGTCGATCAACATGCCTTATTTATGTGATTCAGTCCCAACACCAAACTGGTTAAAAAAACAACATGTATGCCAAACAGTAATTAATCCAGATGGACTGAACAACACTGACAATACCACCTCATCACTGCATATCTAGACTGCCCTGTTTTCAGTGTTTATAATTTGTAGATGTCAGTGTTTTTTCTCAGTGTTTTCCAGACTTTTTTCTAGACATTTTGAAAACAGTGTGCATTCAGCTGCCTAAATGTAATATAGACAAAAACTGTGTTTTCCATGTTTACAAAACATGTTGTTTGTTGCAGTGATTGCTATAAAGCACATATTTAAATTAAAGGAGAAGTAATGCAGGGCATGTGGTGTCTTCCTACTGGCAGTGTGTCCAATGGACTTATGATAGACTGTTTTAAGCATACCAAGTTTGTGTATTGCACTTTCGCTCACATCTCATTACCCTCTCTCACAACTCATTACCATAGTACCTTGTGAAACCTTTAAAATGTTGAATTACACCAGATTAATTTGTAGTCCTGCATTCAAATGCACCCAATCTGATGATTTAAGCGTGCTTGCCACTGCTATTCTGCACTCTTTGCCTGACTACATTAAGGTAGTGCTGCTGTTGTGTGTACATTCATAGCTGCCCAGTGTCCCCATGGCAAATGTCTCACTTTACGTCAGTCCTGACCTTTTAACAGACATCACATTGTATTTCAGTTACTTGAAATTTTGCTGTTAACATTGTAATTATAATCTCAAAAGCCCCATCATTAAAGTGCAGATGGGAAAAAGCAAGGATTAGCTGAAAGTATGCAGCTATGAATTTTGTTAGTACTTGGAAAGTCTTGTGCCATGTTTTCACCACTATCCTATGTGCATGGTGGCAGCACTCTTTTCACAGGTACCTGTCACTACATCTTGAGGTGAATGTTTAAAACCTAGCATGTTTGACAGCTGGCCTACTATCGAATACAGACTTAGTAGAAAAGGGGTTCATGTATCAAAGAGACATTGACAGATCCTGGCAGGCTTTCCAGGACAAGCCCTTAGCCTGTCAGGTCCCTTCACAATAATTATGGAATTGACTGTGGCAGTTAAGGACTCAGACATAGAGTTTCTGCCAGATTGGGTCCAGCGTGCAACCTGCTTGTTGGGCATTGCACCCTGTCTACAGAAATTAGACCCTCCATCTTGCTTAGATTGGACCTGAAATTAGGGGAACTAGCAGGGCTCAATGACAAGGGCAATTTGTTTTGGATACATTGTTAAAGACATATCCAAGTTTGTACAAGCATTCACAGCACTGGACAAAGCTCAGTCCCCCTAAAGAGCGGGTCTTCTCCCATACAGTTTTTGGCTGGGCCAGACGTGGAAGGGGACGCTTGTCCGACTGTCCTTTCTCACGGAATTCTCCCCTAAAACTAGGGAAATGGATGATGAGAGAGCTGGGACCCACTTCAACATCCCTACTCAACCAGATGGTCTTTTTAGCTGCTTGAGAGGTAAGAGGGAGAAAACAATCACAATTTAAAATTCAATATAGTGTTACCAATTTAGTCACACAATAATCCAGTCAACAACAAAACCTGAGATTAGTAAGGTTTAATTATACATTCAAAAATAGATTGATATAAATCAATCTTAACATCACAGTATAAAAATGCAGAACAGAATGAGTCCAAATCTCCTGAAGAGATTTACCCTATATAACAAGAAGAATACGACTAATTCAGTTATGACAATGCAAGCAATCAGGAAAAAGAATTGAACGTTAAATTGCATCAACGGATTCTCAAAGATAAGCATGAGAACACTATCTCTCCCTACACTGCCTTAAAAGGAACAACCCTAAACTAAGAAGCATTGTAAGTATGAATAATAGATGGGTGTTAGCTGTCAGAGTCCTCAGTAGAAGAAACTCCAACTAAGGGTCAAGTAGCATGAAGCTACACAAAGCAAAGGCAGAGGTCTGTACCTCATGAAATCCTAAAATGTCTCTCTGACCCTCACTACGTTACAGCATAAGACATTTGTTGCATTCAAGGTAAGTCACATGCTCATTCTCTAGTAACTTTCAACGATTCCAGCACAAATTGGTTACTAGCATCACCTTTCCCACATTGATAAGTTGCTACTTCATTTGTCCTAGGCCATTCTTCTCCTCCTCCATGGGAACTTGCCTCCTTGCTCGTTACCGCGTTTCTCCTTGCCAAGATCCAGCTCCTCATACCTTGCTATCTAACTAAAACAAAAACCCTTCTTTTCTAACTAATAAGCCTTTGTCCGCACCTGCAGTAGAAATGAAAATACAAACAATACATTCTACATTGAAGATTAAATACGAATTACATGTTAGAGTTCAAAAGTGAGCTTGTACTGAAACAGTTCTCGAGGCCCAAAAATCATGTCAACTTGATAGTGCACCGGATTACAAATATGTGCGCAGTTCTACACACATAGCATATGCAATTTCTTCATGCATGAATAAATTGCAAAAGGAGTATGAAAATGTCATTCAAATACACCAATATGAATATAATTTCATGATACACATATAAATGCTTAAACATTAGTTTACACATACCCTTTATTTCACCAGCTTCGCAATGAGACACATCTAAACATTAAATTCACCTAAAATATGAATATGTAAATGTTGAAAAGACCTTTATTATTCACATTTCTATGCACATATTGTATAAGTCTCATTAGTTTTCACGTGGAGTACTTTAAATATACAATAGCCCATCTTTTCCTGGTAACATTAATCACACAGAATATATTCGAGTGCGGATTATGCACGATTATAATGCGCTCCTACAGTATATTAAAATGGGATCAAAATTACGCTGCTCCAATCCCCCCTCTGATGGCATATCAAGCCATCACAAAATATCTTAATCTTATTGTTTGATCTTATCAGATGAACCAATCTTAACCCTTGTTGTGACAATTGCCTTTCGTCTGAATTCCTTCAAATGTTTCATCTCATTATAATAATCACTCTGCTCCTTCTCCAACTCTATATCTTCTCTTTTCCGGGATATTACTTTCTTTGCCTTATATCTCCTGTACACTTTCACTGTCAACATCACAACCACTGCACAAAGAGCAATGATCAGCAGAGGCTTCAAGATGGAACCAAATATACCACTTCCCAAGTTCGCAAACCATCTACCTATAGCACTAAATCAATTTCCAACTGGATCCCAAACACCTGCAGTTGCCAATCCACTCAATTCCCTTTGCATGTCAGTAACATTCACCATATACTTCTGTAAATCCTTACTTTTATCTGGGATATAAGTACAACATTGTTGAACCTTCAACATCCGGCAGACTCCACCTTCTTTTGCAAGCAAAATAGCTAAAGCAAGGCGATTCTGCAAAACCATAGCCCTAATAGCAACCATTTCAGTATTTACAAGCAATGGAGCTCCAGCAGTATTAGTAGATAACCTATAAACTACAGTAGATAACTTTCTAATCTTAATATCATTCAATATCACGCCTACATTTGGTATTTTAGCGCCAAAAATATCTCCCACAATTTCTCCAGCACTGGCACCTCGTTTAGACCAAGATTTTTCCTCCCATACTGGACGATCAAAGTGTTCTACATGATAGATCTTTGGAAATACTACTCCGAGATAACATGTACCATGCCATTTATTCTGCAGCTTGAAATAAGCATTCTTCCCACAAATAAAATAAACTCCAGGAATCACTGGATCGCCACCATCTAGAAACAACTTCTAAGTTCCTCTGACCTCAAAGGTATGATCACATTCACTCTTCCCTAGAAGGATAGTATCAGATTCATTCTTATCATTCTATATGCACAGCTTCCCTTGGTTTTGCCAATCTAATGCCAATGCTCCAGTGTTCTCTGCTGTCTGGTGATCCTTTTCTTCTTGTGACCAAATAAGAAAATGTGTTTCTTTAGTTGCATTAGTCTTTACTTTTCTACACCTATCTGATACTTGATCTAAAAATGTCTTCTCAATGTCAGTGATAATACAGGTCAAATTGTATCTATGTGCATAAGCTGTATTTAACGTTTTAACCGGGGTGAAATATCTACTGGCAGTTTCAGTAATTGGAGCATATGGATGTCTATTCAAGTGTTTGAATCAAAGAACCTCTGAAAGAACTAAATCATAATTAGAATAGTACTAGAAATGACCCTTTCCATAGAACATTCCCAACAGTAAACTACAATTGATACCATATGTCAGGGGTATATGATGGTAAGTAATGCCTTCAACAACTGAAGCAGGTAACTGCATACAAACATAACAATCTCTGGCTTCCACTGTATCGACATACTCATAAAGCAACCTAGCGTAAGCTTTTAATGTATAATCTCCTCTAGATAAATCTACATGCAAGTTCTGCTCTCTTAATGAGTATAAACCTCCATCTACTTCATGTGATGATTTCTTCTCAGGTGTATGCTTCTCTTCTGTAGCGCTAGTGCAATCTGAATATAATCCTACAAGCAGTATTATTAAGCCCAATGCTATAATTGTTATTATTGCACCTACTATGTACCTACAGCTATAGTTAGAATTATTAGTTTCCATAATATTTAGACTCAGACTAATTGGGTAGAGAAATAGCAGCAACAGAATCTTCTCGCTCTCGGTCTCCACCTGTGCAAACACAAAATCAGTCTTTATTTGTTTCAACTTTATTAACAAATGTATGTACAATCTTCGTGAAGCTTCCCTAGCCCTACTCCGTGTTCTTCTAGATTGCAACCCTAATTTTATTCTTCTTCCACTCGGGACTAGGTAATTTTCTTAAGCAACTCAACAAAGCTCATTCAACATCTCTAATGATGAAGGGACCAAGGGCCAGATGTACGACCATTCTTTTTTGTGAGTCGCAAATTGCGATTTTATGCGACTCGCAAAACGGAATGTACCAATGTGTATTAAGCAATTCTCAACGGGGTCACAAATAACCTGCCTCATCAATACTTATGAGGCTGGTTGCAATATGCAACCCAGTGGGAATGGGCAAGAATACAACTTATTTTTTTCAAATGCATAACCATTTTCCTTAACAATAAACAGGATGCGTTTAAAAGAAAAAAAAGAAAAGTTTTGTTTTCATTTTTTATGGGCAGGCAGTGGGACCACTGCTTGCTCTTAAGAAATATTTTCTCGTACATTCGCAAAGGGGAAGGGGTCCCTTGGGGACCCCTTCCCGTTTGCGACTGGCTTACAACCTACTTGAAGTAGGTGGTAACTGCGATTGTACACAGCAGTGCAACTCGCTATTAGTACGGGACGACCTTAGCACGCCCCTTCCTACCAGCGACTCGCAAACCCTATTTTACGAGTCGGTAATAGGTTACCGACTCGCAAAATAGGGTTTGTACATACAACACCCCTTTTTAGTGGTCGCAAACAGCCCAATTTTCTGTTTGCGACCGCTAAAAACTGTCAGACATCTGGCCCCAAGTTCATTAATGAGCATTTCTAATACCATTATTTTCAATCCATCAACAAGCACAGGAAATTCCCCTGAATCCAGATAGGAAAATTCAGCTTTATTCAGTACTAGGTGTCTCAAGGCACTCAGTCTTGTCGAGTAAGGTAGTTCAAAAGTAAGAAGAAAGTTCGATCAAGTTCTGAAAGCTTCAGATGAATTTCCACTATTATTCCAGAATCTCCAAAATTCGCCCTCGCTGTCATCTGTACCAAGATACGTCCACTCAGGAGAAGAATATCTCCTACAAGGAACCCTTGATCTCTTGGAACTTCTTAGATTAGGCTCTGCACTTTCGTTGCCACTTAGCTCAGATTCTCCAGATGATTCAGCTATGGGTACAAGTGTTCTTTCAGAGGACAACTTCAGTCTTCTCCTCGCAACACAAGTTGTAGTGGGAGGGACTATAGGAGCATGTGCTCCTGATCCGTCGGCAACTTGTAACTCTAATTTGTTGTGCTGGGCCTTGTAGGCTTGGGTCAGAAGTTTGAACTGGCACCTTTTTTGGTCAGGGAGCCAGTTGAGCACTCTGAGCTGGGGGGTGATCTGGGTTCTTCTTGGGGGTCAAAGATGAGCCTGGCTGCAGCATTTCTCTTCCCATTTGTCCAAAGTGCTCCAAATCCAAAAGCTCAAAATGAATTCTCGGATTTGGGTCTTCAACCCTGGTAATCTCAGATTCTCTATGTCCAGATCACTGAATGCAAGTCTGTGGTTCTTCTGTAAAGACTTTGTTGGTTCTATGTCAACATCATATCTTTGAGCCAATTCAGATAATTTCTCATGAGCCTGTCTCGCTCTCCTAGTAACATCTTTACTCATGAATAGCAATTCATTTTGTTGGTAAGTATCTATTCAATTAAGCTCTAGACTCCCACATCATTTAATCTAGTTCAGTTTTTAATTTAACCACATTAATCAGATCCACCTTTAGAGCTGATTTTATAGTTCCATGGCTCATCTCTGTACTCTGACTCTCATTTGAGTTATTATTGTGCGCCTTCAACCATTGCTCTAAATCTTGAACATCCAATATATGTTGACCCCCAGAAGTTCTTTTTGGGGTAGTACTTTCTCAAAGCATTCTGTTACGTACATTTGGGAGTGTCTACCATACAGAAGAATCTGTACTTGCCAATCCAGGAAAGGACCTTATGGGTCCAAATCCATTCTGTACTGCAGAAGGAGCTGCACTTGCTGTACACGGTGAACTCACATTCATGGGAGTTAATGGAAGAATCTATCATTGGGGCCATCTATTCTTTTCACCGATGCCCTCACTTCTGTAGGAACAGGAATTTTCTGACTTTCATTCCCAACCGAACTTGGGTCATATATGGGAACCATAGGACCAATGGAAACTGGTACTGTAAGAGCATCTGGAATACATGAAGCCACATTAGAATTACAAGTTCCCGACGGACTAGGAGCACATGCTCCCATATTCCCTCCCACTACAGCTTGTGGGTTGTGTGACGGAACCACACATGCCATTACCAAGCATGCCAGTTCAACGGGGTCTTAACCACACAAGTCTTAACCACGCATATGACTTTACCACGCATGCCTTTACAAAGAAATATGCGTTGTTAAGGCATGTATGGCAAAGGCATATGCGTGGTTAAAACTTACCTGTATACCCCGACCCCTGCCCCCGCCCTGAGCCCCAAAACACCCCCAGGGCAAAAGTCTACTCTGACTTAGCCCCCCTGCACCAACCCCTGTCCCCCACCCTGAGCCCTAAAATTCACTCAGGGTAAAAGTCTACCCCGCCCGAGCCCCCCTCACCCTGAGCCCTAAAATACCCCCTGGGCAAAAAACTACTCCGACCCCAGCCCCCCGCCCTGAGCCCTAAAACGGCCCCCCAAGCCCAAACAACAAATTCGATCCCTAGCCCCCACCCTGAGCCCTAAAATGGCCTCCTGGCCAAACAACTTCCCCTTCCTCCCCGCCCTGAGACCTAAAACTACCTCCTCCCTCGTGAAAATCCTCAACCCCCTAAGCCCTAAAACTACCCACCCACTGAGCCCTAAAAACGTCCTCGACCCCAGCCCTAAAAAGTTCCTCGCCCCCCAGCCCTAAAAACATTCCCAACCGGCCTGAGCCCTAAAAACTTCCCCTGACCTCCCCCAGACCTGAAAACTACCCCAACCATTAAAAACTACCCCCACCCCCAATGCCCGGCCCCAGTCTCACTTACCTCACCGCATCATCTCCTGCTCCTTCCTCTTCCTGGCCCCGCCCATTCCGGGCATCTAGACTGCGCATATGCCTTAACCACCTTATGCGTGGTTAAGGCATATGCGTGATTAAGGCAAGCGTGGTTTCGCTTGTGTGGTTCTGGCACGCATTGCTGAGGCCACGTTGTTCCGACCGTTTCCCCAGCTTGTGTCATGCCTGTTGATATGACCCCCACAACACCAGAGCTTGAAGCTACTGGAGCTGAAGCACCTCCAGAACTGTTAGTAACATCTATATCTCCCCCACCTCCAATGTCTGACTGATTATATGGGGATGGACGTTCTGCTAACAGTGCATCCAAAAGACTGTCAATTGCATCACTGTCACTGTCTTCTTGCCCATCTTACATTTTATTCTTTACTCTACTCTTTCTTTCTCATCCAGTATCACTTCTCTCGCTTGTTATGGCAGGGTATAATCTCGCTCCCTCGATCATATCTACCCTCCATCTCGTTTGTTGTTCATCCCATCTCGTGTCTGCATATGCAAGCATCGCTTTCTTCATTCTCCCTTGATATCTGTCCCTTTGTTTTGCATGCGCTGCACGAAGCCACACATTAATCGCTTCAAACTGTGTAGGTCTAGGTAATGGTTTCATTGCAAACAATAATCCTCTCAGATTGTTATTATCCTCAAATTAAATGTACCATAGCATGGAAATACTAATGCACCTTCTTTCTCTGTGATCTTGTGCCAATTTTTGGGCCAAATAAAAGTGTGGAGCCCTACATTTGTCGCCATGTAATGAACTGGAGTATCTTCTGGTGGCGCCTCTTCACCCACTCTAGTAGGTACATCCACATCTCCTATTACTATATATCTTATTGCTCTGAAGCATCTATATTTTTTAACCTATCTGGACAATTGGAAATCAATTCCAAAGTCAATAATTTAATGTTCCGTAACAATGCAACCACCAATAGCAGCATGGCACCGACAAGTACAGTCAATCCCAGCGCAGCATTACACCAACTGACCTATCCCAGCGCAGCACTCTCTGATGTCACTCTCACTCCTCGCAGCAGTTTACCCTCCTTCACAACTCCTCATGCTCTCTCTCGTTCACACTAATCATACACAAAATAACAATTAACAATTGTCTGCTCCACTAAAAGAATCAACAGAATTCAATAACCTGCAGAACACACACATTCACAAATGAAACCTCAATCAGTGTAGTTTCCCTCCTGCGCAAAAAGGTCCACCACACTAATGACAACAATATCTTGCACACAAAAGTTCCTTATCCCAATTGAACCGTCAACATCATCTTACGACAAACCCCACCAAACTTTAGCGGTCAATTACAACACGGTGTCTTCTGCACCTTTATTATATATCCCGGGATCTTAGATCACGCGGACCCAATAACAACTTCAACAACAACTTAACACCACATTCACACAACTTCAAAACATCTCTGCCAGACATCCTACAATTATTATTTCACCGCAAGCTAAGCATAATCCTCATACACACAACTCTACTAATACTCACTCCTCCGCTATTTCAACAAATGCCACTGGAACTCCGTCTATTCTTCAACTCTCGATCCTGGACTCTGGACTAGGGCCAAAGGGTTTGGGTCTAGACTGTTCTAGGTTAGATTCTATTTCCCTCTACTTTAAAAGCTAACATTCCTCTGCTACCAACTGGGGCTGGGGCCCACTTAAGCATCCCTACTCAACCAGATGGTCTTTTTAGCTTCTTGAGAGATAAGAGGGAGAAAAGAATCACAATTTAAAATTCAATATAGTGTTACCAATTTAGTCACACAATAATCCACTCGACAACTAAACCTGAGATTGGTATGGTTTAATTATAAATTCAAAAATAGATTGATATAAATCAATCTTAACATCACAGTATAAAAATACAGAACAAACAGAATGAATACAAATCTCCTGAAGGGATTTACCCTATATAATAAGAAGAATACGACTAATTCAGTTATGACGATGCAAGCAATCAGGAAAAAGAATTGAACGTTTAATTGCATCAACGGAGTCTCAAAGATAAGCATGAGAACACTATCTCGCCCTACACTCTCTTAAAAGGAACAACCCTAAACTAAGAAGCATTGTAAGTATGAATAATAGATGGGTGTTAGCTGTCAGAGTCCTCAGTAGAAGAAACTCCAACTAAGGGTCAAGCAGCATGAAGCCACACAAAGCATAAGCAGAGGTCTATACCTCATGAAATCCTAAGATGTCTCTCTGACCCTCACTACGTTACAGCATAAGACATTTGTTACATTCAAGGTAAGTCATGTGCTCATTCTCTGGTAACTGTCCACGATCCCAGCACAAATTGGTTACTGGCACCACCTTTCCCACATCGATAAGTTGCTAATTCATTCGTCCTTGGCCATTCTTCTCCTCTGCCATGGGAACTCGTCTCCTTGCTAGTTGCCACGTATCTCCTTGCCAAGATCCATCTTCTCATACCTTGCTATCTAACTAAAACAAAAACCCTTCCTTTCAATACTAATAAGGCTTTTTCCGCACCTGCAGTAGAAACGAAAATACAAACAAATACCTTCTGCATTGAAGGTTAAATAACAAATTACATGTTAAACTTTAAACGTGAGGTTGTACTGAAACAGTTCATGAGGCACAAAAATCATGTCAACTTATTAGTGCACCAGGTTAAAAATACGTATGCAGTTCTACACACATAACAAATGCAATTTCTTAATGCAAATGTCAAATGTCATTCAAATACACCAATATGACTGTCAATTCTTGCTACACATATAAATGCTTAAACATTAGTCTACACATTCCCTTTATTTCATCAGCTTCACAATGAGACACATCTAAACGTTAATTTCTTCTAAAATATTAATATGTAAATGTTGCAAAGACCTTTATTAATCACATTTCTATGCACACAATTTATGTCTCGTTAGTTTTCACGTGGAGTACTTTTAATATACAGTACCCCATCTTTTCCTAGTAACATTAATCACACAGAATATCTTCAAGTGCTGACTACGTACGATTATGATGTACTCCTATAGTGTCTTAGGATGGGATCAAAATTACGCTGCTCCACTGGCCAAGTGCCTACACAGATGGAAGGAAATCTCCTCAGATGCTTGTGCCTTCCAGACGGTCTAGCGATTCCAAATAGAAATCAGGTGTTCTCTGATTCAGAGAACAAGAGTGACTACCTTAGCCTTTTCGGAGGAGGTATCCTCCCAGATCAATCAGGAAGGTTGAAATCCAAAGACCAAAGATGAAATAGAAGAATCCTTCTTACACCCCAGGTTTTTTTAAGCAACATCTGTGTTAGAAAGAAAAAGACTAGTGGGTAAGACCAGTAATAAACTTGAAAGAGTTGAATGGTTGGATAGCCTATAGGCATTTCAAGGTGGAGGGAATCCAACTCTTGAGAGATATTCTATGGCAGGATGATTTTACTGGACCTGAAAGACACCTATCTTACAATACCAGATTTTCCAGCCCACAGGTGTTTCCTCCAGTTTCTCTGGAAACATCAGATATGGGAATTCAAAGTCTGCCATTCGGCTTTTCATCAGCACCTTGGTGCTTCTTGAAACTCCTCAAACCAGTGGTTGCAAGGTTACGAGCTCGTGGTTGCAGGTTGATCATTTATCTGGACAACTTTATCTTGATGTCACAGGAACAACACTCAACAGACACAGGCAACCATCTCGCTTCTAGAGAATTTGGGTTTTCTTATAACGCTGGAGAACTCAGACTTGATCCCCAAGAAAATAATGGATTTTGTGGGATTCACAATAGACTCATCCGGAAGTTGATTGCAAGGCAAACAGTTTCCTTCCAGGCTAGTGAGCCTACTATCTCCATCAATACCGGTGAATTTCCTGGGTCCTATGAATTTCAGGGCCCTCCAGCGATTAAATATAAAGTACCTGCAGAAGGCAGTATGCTAATTGGAAGAAGTCCTTCTGTTACAGAAATCTATAACGGAGGTGATTTAGTGGCTGAATCATATGGAGGCATGGAACTGACAAGTCATTTTTGGCTCAGCAGTAGACATGATGCTAGAGTCAGATGTCAACAGCTGGAGAGCTCGTTGCAGAGATACTTCCTTTGGAGGGTGGTAGTTTTAAAAAGAGTTGCGCTTACACATCAAGTGCGTAAAGCTCCCAGCGGCTCATTCTCTATAAGAAGCCAAGCAAAGCACAAGGTATAATATTCCATTCATTCTCCTGAAGATGGATAACATCTTTGTGGTCCAGTATGTCAACAAGCTGGTGGCATTAGAGCCAAGACACTCATGGAGATTGGCAAGGATTTTTGGAATTGCTTGGAATTGCTAACTGGAGATGAAAGTGAGTGTAATGGTTGTCCATCTACCGGACAATCAAACACAGTGCAGTCTGAAACTCCTGCTTCCTGAAGGCTTCCAGTGACTGGCAACTCCATCACCAGGTGTTTTGTCAACTATGCCACAGATGGGGCAACCCAGTCAGAGATTTATTTACATCCAGTTTGAAGGCTCAAATTCAACAATTCTTCAGCTGGAGACCAAACATGCAGGCAGCTCAAGTGGATGCGTGTCTACAGGACTAGAGCACTGCTCTTAAATAGGCCTTTCCCTGCTTCATGCTGAAGGCCAGACTAGCGAATCATACCAGGGATCAGTAGGTGGAGATGATTCTGGTGACACTGATACGGAATTCTCAACACTGGTTTCCCTTTCTTCTGGAATTTACCTGCAACACCCTGGTCATGATCCCCCCTCAGAAGCACATCCTGCGGGGCCCGGAGGAGGGGAGGGGACCCTTTTTATAGTGATAGACAATCTTCTGAGTCTTAAAGCTTGGCGCATTTCAGGCAACAATGGTATCTGCCAGGCCTTTCACAGGAACTTACCTTCTTTATTGAGGCTCCTGGGCTGATACACCCACTAGAGATACAGATCGTCCTGGTCAGTTTGGTGCAGCTGGTGTCTGAAAAGACAAGTGGATCCTGTGAGAGCGGACATTTTCCTGGTTTTTAATTTTCTTTCACAATTGGCAGAGGTAGCGAGAGCATATTTTGTGGTTAATTCCTATAGATTGGAGATCTCAGGAAGTCACACCCCAATTGCAGGCAACCCAATAAGTACTCTTTCCCAATATGTCAGCTAATAAGAGGTATCAATTTGACCCGTCCACCCAGACCTAAGCATTCTAAGACATAGGATTAACATTATCCTAAAACCTTTCTGTAATTGGCCAGACAGTTCCCATCTCTCCACAAAGCAACTCTTTGCAAAACTAACCATGTTATTGTGCCTGATTTCTTGCAAAAGGGTCTCTGATGTATGAGCATTTGGATTTACCAAGGCAATCTTTTACCCCAGAAAGGGTTATTTTTACCATTGCCAGGCGTACCAAGTCTAACACCCGAATCTGTACCCATCATTCCCTAGCAACCTAAAGCTGTGTGTGGGTGCGTGGCCTTCAGTAATATGAAAATGAAATTAGGGACCTCAGATCCAGAGGAGTTAGTAAACTTTTAATTTCAATAACTAAACCCCACAAAGCATGTCATCATCCACATTGGCTAGATGATTCAGGTGGGTGATGCAGGAAGCAGGTATTGTTACCTCATTCTTCTGCGCTGACTCTATCAGAACTGCCATGTCTTGTAAAGATCTTCCTCTTGGGGCTAGATTAGAGGATATTTTCAAATCAGCAGACTGGTCTTCTGAGTCCACCTTCAAGAAGTTTTACTTTAAACCTATTGCAAATGTGCCTATGTTAGTGGTGAGTAAACATATTCAGAGCCTCCAGTCCTGACATAGAATAAAAACATTCCGAGCTACTATTAAGGAAAGTTTCAGTTCTGTTAAGGATATGGAGGTGAGGATTATCTTACCCAAACATGGACTTTTTTTTATCCCTCTCATATGTTTTAGCTAATGGAGATGTTGATACTGTTTTAATCTGCTATTGTTCTGTTTCACAATATGGAAATGTATTTTTGCAGTTACTTCTTCCGGATATTATAGTGAAGTGAATTTCTTGTATATTTACAGTGGATAATTGCTAACAGTAGATATAGCCAATGTCTATTAGACACTTATCTTGCAATTCTGTAATAGAGTTACAATATTCTTTAACCTCATTCCTCAATCAAATTTTACAGTGTCGGAAAAGAAGCAATGATTTGCAAGGAGGATGCAGTTGTGAAAAGGCTCAGAGGACATCCTTTTCTGTTCTACTGCTTTTTCTTGAGCAAATAAAGAAGAAGAGAGACTATAATAAAGACGTTTTATGGGTCTGCTCATGTTATGATTGGTCATTTTTTATCATGTGTTCTGTAGTTGTTCATGCATACCCGTAGGGTAATGGAGTTTTTATTGTTGATTGTCTGCTGTGAGTTAACAACAAAGAAACTGAAACAATCCTCACCTCCATGTCCTTAATAGAATGGAGACTTTCCTTCATGAAAGCTAGGAAGTATTTGCTGTTGGAAGCATATGCTTGACTTAGAATATCAAACTTTACTCTCACATGGCTGAGGAAGATAGTGTGAACTTATAGAAAATGTGCTCTCATTTTAGCTTCTGAAGCACCATCCATAACTTTGATGATAAAATCATGATAAAACAGTTTTATCTCAAACATTGTTCATCAATTCCCAGCAGTGGATCAGCATTTTTCACACTGTAAAATTACATTAGGACACACCACAATTCTCTATCACCCTTTATGTGTGCACCTGTGCACCTTTTTGTCCCCATCCTAATCAGGCTTTCACTAAATGCATTTCAATGGGGGTCCTGCCCTGATTCCTATAACGACAGCCACAACATATTGTTCAGGTTGTGGCTAGCCAATCAGGATTGCCTAGTCCCTTGTAAAGTGACTAATCAGAGCTTATCTGGACTCTTTTAAAGGTTTCGATAAAAGTAGCACCAAAAGGCGCAAAGCGCCAACTAAGGGTATCTGGTGGCGCTGGACAGGGACAAAGACACAAGCTCAAGCCAACCACGATGGAGCACAGGCCAGGCACAGGACCAAGTTTTGCCCACTGAGAATTGCACCTTATGTCCTTGGTGAGCGGTCTACACCACGTTGCTTCCGAGGTTTCCTTCCTTCCCCAGGCTCCCAGGGGTCTCGGGTGACAATAGTTTGGTGTCAAGTTCTTTGTGAGTGTGCTAGAAGCAGCAACTTTGAAATGTAATTGGGACAGGGGACAGCTCTGGCTGTTCCATCCTGGCAGGATGGCCCATCCTGCCAAAACCTAGCCCCGCCTTTGTCTCATTGTCTGGGAGTAATACACAAAGGCCAATTGCCAACTACACACAGTCATGTTACCCAGGATACAGGAAGTGGGCACCAAATGGTTAGGAGAACAAAATGCTAACTTTCTAAAAGTAAAGTATACAAAATGTGTGTATACTTTAGTAGCTTTCTAAAAGTGGCATTGTAAGAACTGTGACTTAAAATCCGACTTCACCATTAAAGTGGGCTTTAAATTACAATTAAGTTGGGTGTGATCATGACATTCCTACAGCCTCCCAATCAAAAGTTATCACTTATTAAATGTAATAAGGCAGCCTAATGTTATCCAATGGGAGAGATAGGCCTTACAGTAGTGAAAAACAAATTTAGGAGTTTTTGACTACCTGTACATGAAAAACTTAAAAATGCCATGTCCTGCTTTTTAACTACAATGCACCCTGCTCCATGGGCTGTTTAAGGTCTAGGAGTGGCTTACATGCATTAAAAAGGAAGGTTTAAGCCTGCCAAAAGGTTTATTTTGCTAGGTCAAAATGGAAAATTTAAAACTGCACACAGGCTGCAATGGCAAGTTCTATTTTAAAAGACTACTTAAGTGGGTGGCCAATAAGTGCTGCAGGCTCGCTTGTTTTATTTAATTTTCAGATCCTGGGTACATGTAGTACCACTTTACTAGGGACATATATATATAAATTAAATGTGCCTATTGGTTTTAAGCCAATGTCACCATGATTGGAGGAGAGAGCACACACACTTTAGCTCTGGTTAGCAGTGGTAAAGTGCACAGAGTCCTAAAGTCAACAAAAACGAATCTCAAACAGGAAAGGAAAGGGCAAAGGGTTTGGGGTAAGTCCACACCAAAGGCTGACAGGTCAAACACATGGGTTGTGGCAGACCTGCAGTTTTGGAGATGAGGCCAAGTAGAGGTCTCTATCTTTATGATGGGAGTTAACATAGGTAGTTGACAGGAGCGGCTCATGTCGTGGAAAAGATGCAGGCGTGGGAGAGGGTTGGGGAGGTAGGGAATGAGGGATGACGGAGACAAATAGAAAAAAAATGAAAAAGAACTTAACTGCCGCCCTCCAGCATCGCGTCGCGCTCTTCTGCTCCTCTCCTGTCCACTGCATGCAGGCACAGGCTCCCATCCTGCCCTGCGGCCAATCCGAAAGCTGCTCTCATGAATGGGAGCAGCTTGGGGATTCCTGAGCGCCGATGATTTGCGCTCCACGACAGACTGGGAGCCTGTGCCTGCTCTCTCCAACCCCAGCAATGCAGCTGGGGTTGGAGAGAGCTTCACTGCGCATGTGGGTGTGGCCAGCCTCAGGCAGCTGGCCAAACCCACATGCGCAGTGAAGGCAGTGCCCACCACTCCACCTCCAGCCGGTCACCACCCTGGCCCCACCCCCAAAACTCGGCACAAGAAAAATAAAACGATAATAAAACTGGTTTTAAACCCGTTTTATTATCGTTTAATTTTTCACATTTTTTAAAGTGCTAGCGGGGGCGACACCGCTGGTAGTTGATGAATAGGAGTCAGAGTATTTGTTTGGACTGTTCTGCCTGTGATTTGTAACTGGGCAAGGCTGTGTTTATAAAAAAAACTAGAAATTTGGAAAGAATGGCAGTCTCGAAGAGAGGGAGTCCTTTATCTGGATTTATGGGATTTCATCTGGGTGCCAAACTGCAGCAAGATTGGACTGGGACAGAAAATAAGCCCGGCCATCAAAATAAAATTGGGCCCCACTAGCAATCAGATTGCTAAAAAAGTGGCTTAACCTTGGAAATTAGGGCAGATTTGAGATTGTAAAGACAAGTTGTGTAGATGTTTCGCAAGGTACGGGAGACTGCATGCATTTGTGCTTGATGCAGGCAATGTTTGTGATATTATCAGAGAACTCAACAGTAAAAATCAGCGCACCAGGCTACATAACAGAAACACCCAAAAAACAGCCCACTCACTGACCTGTCAGACCAGACCTTCACACACTCCCAGACTATCCTATAGGTTAGTCCGACTAAGAACTGCAGACATATTTGATTTTTACATCAAAGGGTTGATCAAGTACATAACATGGTACAAATACAAGCAATTGAGCTGTTGTAAGAGAAATTGAAAAGTGTTTAAGATAAGGACGACCAGGCTGTTTTATTGGTTGGTAGAGGTAGAAGGATGTCAAGTAAGTCCACGGAAATACCCAAGTCCTTTCATTACCCTCTCTTTTTTGTACCCATTTAGCATGCTGGTTGGTTACTATGACATTTGACAACTAGACGAATACAACTCTGATGATACGTTCAAATTGTATAACGTGTTATGGTAATAATCCTGCAATAAATTGCATATTCCAGTGAAGCTAGACCCATTTGTAATTTTGCGTTACATTAGTTATAAAATCCCGAAACAAAATTTTAGCGAATGAGCACAGGAATGACTAGAATGCAAGGAGCTGTTGCTCATAGCACTTGAGGCTTTTTTGTGCTGTTTATCTTGCACGAAATGTGTCCCGCATTTCACACTATAATGTGGCGCTAAATACCGGATTTGCATTTTGCGTAAATTATGTGTAATTTCACATATTTGTCCAAAAGCAAATTATGCGAATTTTGCACACACACCCATAGGTGCAGGTGCATTTGTTTCTTTTGAATTCAGAACGTGGGCTCTACTGTTTCACAGAGCTATATACATGAAACATACTCTCAATACAGTGCCTGGGCCTGGAGGTGTCCTGAAGGCAATCAAGGCACGGACTATGCACACGCAGAATCTGGCTCCGAGCAAAGTAAAATACAATGGAATGAAACTGTGCAGCAGAACGTGATTGCGTACTTCCGTAAATTACACCGCGTTCCGACGGCCTGGGGAGCATATTGTGAACAGATGGGCAGTCTGTGAACCAACCGTTGGCTGGCGTGCCTCGCGCTCGCGCTGTTGAGCGCCGCGGGGAGGAGGTTCTCACTGCTGCCTCCATTATGGCAGGTTCTATTGCTGTTCTCTTGTTGTCAGTATGAATTGAGGGCCCCGGCCACCCATAGACTTCACCCACTCACTGTGCAACATGAGTGCCAGCGAGGTGTCACAATAAAGGTTCTGAAATAGAAGTGTATGAATAGCCTATAACGAGAAATGTTTTGTATGCCGTGACAAGCTATTATGCAGCAAGCTCACGTGTTTAGTATTCAGGCTCTCGGCAGGAGAAAACATAGTGGTTACATTCGGTACAAATATCTTTTGTGTGAATTACTCAGATGTGAAAATTCTCTCTGTAGTCTAGGCCTGGTTTACAGCAGATTTCTGTTGTACTGATCTGCATTCACGGGTCTTTATAGACAACATCCTCATGTTCTCACAGAGAAGAAGGAACCGAAACGGAACAGCGCTGTAGAAAGATGCTGACACCGGTAGGCCATAAAGGGCCAGATGTACGACGCTTTTTAGCGTCTTAGACCCGTTTGCGCACGCTAAAATGCATGGGCCCATGTACAAACAGTATTTTGCGACTCGCAAATAAATTGCGACTCGCAACATACTGTTTTGCGACTCGCTATTAGGAAGGGGTGTTCCCTTCCTAATAGCGACCGCAAAGGCTATGTACCAATGTTTTGCCACCGCAATTGCGGTCGCAAAACACTTGCAAATTACCACCTACTTCAGTAGGTGGTAATGCATTCGCAAATGGGAAGGGGTCCCCAGGGGACCCCTTCCCCTTTGCAAATGCATGCAACATTGTTTTTTAAGTGCAGGCAGTGGTCCCAGGGACCACTGCCTCCCCTTAAAAAATGAAACGAAAATGTTTCATTTTCTCTTTCTAAATGCATCCCGTTTTCCTTTAATGAAAAAGGGCTGCATTTAAAAAAAAAAAAGCTGCTTTATTTAAAAGCAGTCCCAGACATGGTGGTCTGCTGAGCCCTGCTGGCCACCATCCCTGGGAGGGCCTGTCATTCCCAATGGGCTCGCAAATTGCGAGAGGCTCATTAATATTCATGAGCCCCGCAATTTGCGACCCCATTGGGAATCACAAACAGTGTTAAACTCACTGTGGTACATGCCAAATAGCGAGTCGCAAATGTGACGCAATTTGCAAGGCGCTATTTGGCAGGTCGTACATCTGGCCCAAAATCTCAGGTGAGTTTGTTGAGCCATAAACATGAAGCAACAGTCACTTAGACACCAGCAGGGCAGGACACAGAACATGGGCAACTGATGACATGACAACGCACGAGCCAGAGGAAGCTAACTGGCTCATTTTCTATCACCGTCCCCCTTACAGAATTAATAACAAACATAAAAACGTAAGCCTATAACAAAACATCAAAATAAATACAAGATAAAGTTAACATAAATTGCGAGAAACAAACTATGAGTATAAAGAGAAAAAATGAAAGTAACATATTTCCCAAAAATAAAACAATGCATATAAAAATCTCTAAACCTCACAGGAGCAGATACATTCCGAGTTGATCTGGAAACACATACCTGTCGAAGATTTGCATCCTAGGATTCAGAGGAATCACTTCTAAACCCAGCCTCACCTCAAACTGGAACTGAATTGGACAGGTAAGTGGTGTCTGAACCCACTTCATCAAAACCACTCACAGCATCATACAAACCATCTGATGAAAGCAAATCAGAAGGAGAATTTCCACCACCACAGCCATCACTCTCTCCATCAATCCATCAAGAACTATCGATATGTGAATCTCCACATTTTTTAATGCAACATGTTCATAGCTTGATCAGGAAGAAGAAAGTTTAAACAGACTTTCTCGTACTCCACTAACCCTTCCCCTCCAAAAGCACTGCCCCTTTGGAAACTTTGACCACTTTGTAAGCAAAGTAAACTTAGATTTTCCTTTTCTAACACTGTTGGGTTTCCTAATGAACATCCAATCACCAATGTCCAACACCAAATCTTCGTGCAATGTTTTTTTTCAAAACTGGATGTCATAGAAAGTTGTTTTTGCTTAACTTTGTCTCCAACATCAAGACCAAACCCTACCTCTGGAGAACCACCATTAACATTCTTCAACCAGACAGAAGATAATGCGCACCTGGGACTTCTATTGCATACAATCTGAACCGGGACTCACTGATAGTACTATGGGGGTTACCAAATAACTCCATGCTTTTTTATGCAAAAACTCCTCCACAGAAACACCTGAAGACAGCCCTGGTTGTGTTCCTTCTTTCAAGAATCTATTCATGCATTCAACTAAACCACTGGAAGTGGGAGAGTAGAAGGCGACCCGCAAATGCTTAATGTGGAAACTATGAATGAAATCCTCATCTTCAATGACTTCAAATGTGTCCCATTATCAGTGGCCAATTTCCATTATCAGTGACCAATTCCCTGGGCAGGCCTTCAATATCAAAAAATCTTCACAAAAACACAATTACCGAAGATGTATCCAGAGCCAACCTGCACCTGGAAATGCTTGTGTGGAGGATGTTGCCTGAATCAGGCAGCAGTAAGTGCGCGCCACCGAGGGGTCGTGGCTAACCGCCGAAGAAGGCGGCTGCATAAATGCAAGACTCCCGACCCGGGGTCCGGTATCCTTCCCATATAGGCCCATGATCCGTGCCATCGACCCATTATCCTGGAGCAGGAGGGCTATTCAGCCGGGCGGAGTCCGTAGCCTGCATACAGCATAGAGAAGACACTGCGAATTGCTACCTGCAGCGGAGGCATGGCCCACGCAAAATGGCGATCCCTGGCCCGGGGGGAGGAAACAATTAGGTCGGATCGCTCCGCGACTCTGCCTTTCCCCCTAACCTGAAATCTAGAGCTCTCCTTGGTCCTCTGCTGCGAGTTTCAGAGACCGCGAAGCTGCAGCAGACACCCTACCGGGTACCGAGATCTGGCATGCCTGAGAGTGGGTTCTGAGCCTCGCTGCGGGGACCGTAGCATCCTTCTGGGGTGCATCGGAGCGCACAGCGGAGCTGCGGAGTGCGGACCGTCCAGAACGTCCTAGGCGACACACCGCATCGAAGAAAGAACACCGCAGGGACTTGACTCATGGCTGCGGCGCCCCCCCCCGGCGACGGAACGCCCCGTCTGGGCCCACGAACCCGGAGGCCTCGGTGAGTGTAACCCATTCCCCCCACCCCCTAGTCGGGCAGTAAAGCAACTGTCACGGGGAAAAGCGGGCCTGGGTTGAGTATTTCCCTCCGGCTGACGCTGCGCGCCTGGGGCGCCCCCTGGGCCTGCTGGGGTTAGGCGGCGCTGATTCCCCCTGCCATTCCAGCGGACGCCTAACCCACGCTGGGCCGGCCTGTGGAGCGGGAGAAGTTTTGGACTAGAGGCAGACCTTGAGATGCATGGAGGCCTGGGAGCCGTGACTGACGCGGCGGGAAACTTGGCCACTCAACACAAGCTTAAAGATCCTGCAGGGCCAGGCAGGCCGCGAAAGGCGACTCAGCCCCTAGACCAAACGAGATCTACTGGCCATAAAAGAGCCAGACACAGCCAAAGCTCCCAAAACCTGGGCATCGGGGGAAGACTCAGTGAAGTAGGCAGCAACCACAGCCCAGCCACAACTTAGTACACGACTGGGGCCTTCCCCAACCCAACTCTAACAGCGAAATTCACCCCAGATCCCAGCGGGTTGTCCCACCAGTGAGACACAGAGAAGCACCAAAAACGCCCAATCTATGCCAGGGGGGAAACAATAAGTAAAAAGCACTAACAGAACACACACCCAGGGTACGCAGGACTACAAACCCCCTAGAAAGACGCAACCACAGCACAATGAGTACCCAGCGAGTCTCACGCCTACCTCTTCCCTTAGGCCACAGGCAACATCACCGGCAGCCATGGGACAAAATAAAGGAAAGCAGCAGGGCCTGGAGGAAACACCACCAACGGACAGGACTGAACCCTCAAACAGCGTGTTAGCGGAAAAAGCGCTCCCTGCGGCAAGCAGGTCGCCACTGGATAAGCTAGATCTAATACTACAAGAAATCAAGGAGTTGCGCACTGTAATGGAGCAGCAGCTTGGAACATTAACCACCGAGATCACCCTAATCAGGGCAGACCATAAGAAACTTACAGATAAGGTCACTGCTAACACAGCTAAATACAAGACCTAGCCCCTGGCGGAAAGACCAGTTGGAGTTGATTGAAACCCTTCAGCACCAAATAGCACTGCTGCAGGAACGGGCGGAAGATGCGGAGGGGCGCTCATGCCGCAAAAATATCCAAATAGTGAGATTGCCAGAAAACAGAGAAGGTCAAAACGCTACATTGTTTATAGAAACTTGGCTGCGAACAATCATGCCACCAGGAGGACTTTCCGACATCTTTTGTGTAGAAAGAGCTCATAGAGTCCCTGCCCGGAGAAGAGCACCCGGGACGCTGCCTCGTCCGATAGTTGCTAGAATCCTCAACTATAGGGACCGTGACCAGATCCTGCAAGTGGCACATGAACAAGCACCCATTAAGAGAGACAACTTACGAATATCACTGTTCCCGGATTACACCATACAGGTCCAAAACAAGCGCGCATCCTACCATGGAATTAAGCAACACCTTCAATCGCTGAACTTGAAGTATGCCCTCCTCTATCCAGCTAAGTTTAAGATCATCCACGACCATAAGAGCAACTTTTTTGACACTCCAGCTGAGGCCTGGGACTGGATCGAACACACATTCCCTGAGCTGCCCATAGATGCGGCCCTCAAGCAGTACTTAGAACCTAGAGCCAGGAGAGGATCTTCACAGAATCGGCACCCAAATTCACGACGATGTGAAGAGGACCTAACACCCACACCTGCACAAATGTTGGAGGGGCAACGATCGGCTCTACTATCTGCTGCCGCATACCGCGAAACAAGACCAATCACTGATGATGAATCCTCCACTGGCGACACGGTACACACAGAATCGGACCACAGCCAACCACTTTTACCCTCCATGACCCCACAGACGGCAGATGAGCTCCTGAACTGAAAGACAAAGTGGTCCATTCGACGCTACCCAGCAGGAGGTGGTAGGTCCCATCTCCCCGGCCACGCAGGGACAAGCCATTAGCACTGAGAGTAAGACAGCGATGTCACAAGACCCTGTGGATGCCGAGGAACAAGATGAGAAACATTTAATGTGCTGCCTGATACGTTGCACTCTGCTATCTACCCTAACTCTTCCCGAGTGCAGTCCCAAACCTTCGTGCATATCAGCTCATACGAACTACACTTCCCCCCCCCCCCAGAAGCAAGAACGTAACTGCTATAGAAGGGACATGGTTGGATGCTTCAGACTGTTTATATATGTAGCCGTGTTGGGAGCGGGCTGGAGCCTCGGGGAGGGTAATCGCGCCTCCTTCAGAGGAATTACTCAGACAATCAGGAGTATTCTAGAGTGCTATTACGCCACCATGTCGCCTTTAGCAAATGCACGTAATGTACATGTTTGGTTATTGCAAGTTGTTGATATTGTTTGGTCGAACAAAGTTCCACAGTTGGACCGGGTATTGGGTAGTTTAAGGGGAATGCTGACGGGCGGAATAAATCCTTTACTTGACACCGTTCGACACGCAGACACACCCTGACAATACGCAAGGGAAACAAGCATGGAGCCAACACAGAAATATAACTGCGTTACCCGGAACATATGAGGCATGGGCTCACCACACAAGAGGCACAGGATACATGCACAGCTAGTCAGACGGAGAGCACACATAGTGTTAATCCAAGAGACGCATCTAACAAAATCGGAGGCCGCTAAATTGCAGAGTAGATGGAGAGGGCAATTATTCGCTACGACATACTCAGCTTTTGCCAGAGGTGCAGCAATATTTATACGATCAGGGATCCCATTTGTAGCACACGAGAACCACATTGACAATGAGGGCAGATACGTTTTGATTCGCGGCACCCTAGACGGGAGCCTGCTGGTGATAAGGAGCTTATACGCACCTAATGTAGACCAGGAAGCATTTTACACTCAGGTGGGAACGGTGCTTGCAGACTGGACCCTAATCCCCTGGATATTAGGGGGAGACTACAATGCTATACTAGACACCGCACTGGACTGGTCTCAACCCCTCTCCCTGGGGTGGCCTTGATACGCCAAGCCAAATCGTTACATACCTGGGTGCACGGGTGGTCCCTGAAGGAAATATGGCATAGTCATAATGAGGGTATGCGGGAATACTCCTATTACTCGCCCACACATAATCTACACACTCGAATAGATCATATTTTTTGTAGTCCATAGTCCCTAACACATGTCACTCATGCGTCATACATGGGTAAAACAATATCAGACCACAGTGCGTTAGAAGTCATCCTCTCCTGGGGACGCGTCCCCACCCCGGTCCCTACATGGAGACCAAACCCCTCCCTCCTCGAGGACGGGGTTTTCAGAGATAACATGTTATCCAGTATAACGAATTACTTCACTGAGAATATGGGCACGGCCTCTACGGTGGGGGTGGAATGGGAGGTGATCAAGGTGGTGGTGCGAGGTACTGCAATCAGCGCGGCCACGAGTGCTTGCCAAGAAGTCCACAGGGAATTAAAACAAGTAGAGGATATACTAGGCAGGCTTGAACGCACGGCGGTCCTTGAACCAGATGCTAAAGCAATGCTCCTAGAAGCACGTATAAAATACACAGTACTTCTAGAGCAGCTACGAATAATTGATTACTGAGCATATACAGACAAAGTCCATATAGAAGCAGACAGGGCAGGTACACTACTAGCACGCCTTCTACGATAAGCCCCCCCACCTCACCAATAATTGAAATAGTTACACCGCAGCAGACCCGTGCCACAACACAAGATGAAATAAATAATACTTTCTGCAACCACTACAAAGCGCTATACACCGCCCAGCAGAACGCAAACCCGCTAGGCATTCGCACCTTCTTAGCCTCCCATAAACCTACCTCAAGTAACACCAGATTCCCGAAAGGTCCTGGCCGCCCCAATAACATTGGCTGAAATATGCGCAGCAATCAAAGATCCACCTAAGAACAAAACTCCAGGTATAGACGGCTTACCCGTGGAATTATATGCCACATATGCCCAACACTTGGCCCCTCGACTTAAGAAACTTTACCATGAGGCTTTTAAAACTGGATCTTTACCCCCCCCACCACAGTACAGGCCTTAATAACCTCACTGCCCAAACCTGGAAGGGATCACACCAAGTTTACTGCATATCGCCCACTCTCTTTACTAAATACAGAATATAAAATCCTGAGTAAAATTCTATCCACCCGCATTCAACCCCTCCTACCAATGCTAATACACACAGACCAATGCAGATTTATACCAGCATGGAACACATTCCTCAACATATGCAGACTATGCAACATCATGTTCGCCTGTACCACAGACACACCTGAAGCAGGGTGCATCTCACTAGATATCTGCCAAGCCTTTGATACCCTCAGCTGGGACTACATGTTCACCACCCTCCGAAGATTCGGAATCCCACCGGAATTTATAAAGTGGATCCAGATATTATACCAATCCCCACCAGCCAGAGTGCGTACTGGGTCACACATATTGAAAGAATATCAAATACAAAGGAGCACGAGGCAGGGTTGTCCCCCTCTCGCCCATGTAATTTGTGCTCGCACTAGAGCCCTTGGCCCATAGCCTGCGCGCAGTTGCCGGGGACTGTGACATAACCGTAAATCAAACCCTTTGTTCAATATCACTTTATGCAGACTACATGATTTTATAGTCCAGAGTCTTACAGAACAATTTGCATACGGTAGCGAACATTTTTATCCAGTTTTAATCAGTTGCAGGTCTCGCCATAAATTACGAGAAATCATATGCGTTCCCCTTTGGGAACTAGACCACTATGCAAACTATCCCCTTCGGCGACAAGAGCATAACGGTCGCCCCCGTTTCGTTTCGGTATCTAGGGATACAAATATACAAAAGCCCATGTGACCAAATTGAGGGGAACTTGCAAAAAGCAATAGGCTCCTTAAGGGCTCTGATCAATTTCTGGACATCCCTACCCCTATCGGTTGCTGGCCGACTGGCGATATCCAAAATGGTAATGCTCCAGCGACTACTATATTTTTTCACCAACTTACGAGCAGTGATCCCCAGAGCCATATTCCAAACATTGAAGACACTATTAACAGATTTAATTTGGGGTACGAGTCGCTGCCGCATAAGCCTGGCAAAGCTACAACTCCCGACCAAAGCGGGAGGGATGGGGCACCTGATTTTTATGCGTACTGCTTAGCTGGCCAGCTACAATGGCTCTCATACTGATTGGCGGGCCGTAACCTGCATGAAATAGCCTACACGCATCAGATGCTCACAAGGGGTAACCTACACACACTGTCAGGCCCGGTCAGCGCCATCCCACCCTCAGCGCCAATCCTGCTAAAAAATGCACTCACCCACTGGAAGGGAGCACTAAAATACACTGCGAATACCCCGCCGTATGCCCCAGATATACCACTTCTAGGTATTCCGACTTCCGGGGGAACCCTCACAAACCATAGACTATCTACACGGACACAGGCAGGTGTGTCCACTGTTGGAGACTGATTCGGAGATGGGCTGCTATTGACACATACAGACTTCATAAACGAACGGGGACTTCAGGAGCATTATTTCTAGTACATGCAAGCCTAGTCCGGTACGTCAAATGACATTGGGCACTCCAGGGGACAGAACCTATTACAAATGAGCTAGTTCACCTGATCTACCTAATAGGAACTTGTAGGCACTTAATCCGCTGGTTTTATTAGGGGATCCACACACACCAACCATCTCCTCTTGCTCAGGTGCGTCTCAAGTGGGAACTCAACATTAATAGGCCTCTTGCAGATAAAGAATGGAAAACAATGCTGGAGTACTCCAAACGAGTATCCCGCAATACACGTTTTAAATTCATTCAATACATGATAACTCAGCGAGCATACCTGACGCCATTGAAGTTACACTCCATATACCCTAACACCACGGCGTCCTGCCCTAGATATGCAGAGCAGGAGGCAGACTTACTCCAGATGATATGGTCTTGCAGCAAGCTACTGGAATGAGGTGGTGGCAGCCTTGGGGGAGGTGATAGGCGAGGTGGGGTTGCATTCAGTCAATACATGCATCCTGGGTCTTTATCCGCGACGTACGGGAAAAGAGGTCCAGCAAAATTCCTGGACTTAGCTCTGATCCTAGTAAAAAGGGGCATTACTAGGAGATGGAAGTCATCAACCCCCCCAACATACAGTATTGGAAGGAAGAAGTCAAAAGATGGGGGTTAGCGGAAAGCATGGCCATCTGCAAAGAGGAACGTAAGGGACTCCAGAAGAGACTTATAGCTATGAGCTGAGACATCTTATTAGAATCCTTCAAAGCATTAGATGTGTGGAACTCAAAGACATAGCGTTAGTAAAAACATAACATCCTCACTACAAACAGGAACATTATACCAGCCCCACCTCGAGGAACCCAATCATTGGCCCAAATACTAGCTCACTGTAACAATAGCAGGCCTCCCAAGTGCCAACATCAATTAAGCCGGATTGGTGGCGACTGTAGGTCCTTTTTGTGGCCAAAGACGGTGCCTCATGTAGCTATGTGGAGATCCCAAAGGGTGGCGGTCTGACAACCCCGAACAACATGTTCTTTGCCCATCAGCAGGGGGGAGAAGGGAAGTTTGGTTAATACATGGTTATAGTTGGTCCTTCACAAGAGCTGTTTCAGAGTGCCCGGCAGGGAGATCTCAGCGGTCCATCCAACCTATTGTTATTGCACATACAACCATGTACGGCACACATATAATGTGACTATACCCTGTATAATGCATGTAAACTCACAGCAGTCGAATGCTGCAGTTCACACGAATATAACAACAATGGATACAACGGAAATGTTATAACCTGAAAAACTCAATAAAGTTTGTTTAAAAAAAAAAAGTGCGCGCCACCAAACAAGGCAGTACCTAATATCCTTAATGCGTGTTCCCATATAAAAGCAGACTTAAAGCAGACTTTAAGGGAAGCGCCACCGAGCATAAGAAGTCTGTGGGTATTTAGAAAATCCTTGGCCTCCTCCAGACCCAATGCAAAGACGATGTCGGTGGGCTCCCCAAACCACCAAATTTGCTCCTCCTCTTTGCCAATATGTAGAAAGATACTGACACCGGTTAGCATAAAAACTCAGGTGAGTTTATTGAGCCATAAACATGAAGAGCCCACGACTGTACTTCCTGCTCTGCCAGTATCCAAGAACAACTGAGCAACAGTCACTTAGAACACCAGCAGAGCAGGATACAAACAGGGAACACAGTTCAAGAACAAACATAAAAGGTCTGAATACAATTGATGACATGACGACTAAGCCTGGGCAGAGTTCGCGAAGCGGCAAAAAAACTCAGCCGCTCTACGCGGAGTACCGCGAGCAGGCAGAGTTGCTTGTCCCACCTATTCGTGTGACATTTCTAACGTACAGCAACGCAGATTGCGTGTTTGGGCAGAAATATTGTGCAAACTGCACCACGCAGTCGCGCATGTGTGTGGACATCTTGTCTCTTTCTCTGTTATGGTGCTGGGGCCTACTTTTTGAATCCTTCTTTAATCCTTTCAATCCTTGATTTCCAAAACTTTTTTTCTTATCTTTTTTTATTTATTATCTTTCCCTCTGCCTTCCTAAGTGTGTATTTTGCGTTTATTTCTACTTTTTTGTGTTTTAGTGATTTTTGTACTTTATTTTTTCTCTCTACTTCCCTCCTCATTTTTTTACTTCCTTCCCTCGTATTCCTGTTTTTTTTAATACTTTCTACATTTTTTTTTTGCCCCCCCCCCCCCAGCATCATGGCAGAGAAGCGTGCCCCAAAAAAGGTGGCAACCAAGAGCTGCCTTCCTTGCAGAAGGCGGCGCCCAGAAGGGGTGCAGCCCCGGGCCTTGTTTTCGGAGGTGGCAGCAATTGTTTTTTTTGTGCAGCGACACCTCCCAGCCACCCTGGCAGCAGGCCGCAGGCCTGGGTCCGGGTTCGGGCCCCAGGAGCGCTAGCAGCGCTGGGCGTAGGTGCACAGGGCAGTGTATCACTGCTATGGGGTCTCATCTCTTTGTGTTTGCTTTGTTCGCCCTAAGTTGGCAGGGTATGCCCAGACGTGGGTCCCTTGCTCACTTTGCCACTGGATTCAAGCTAGCCTGGCTGAAGAGGGGTGTTACCCCGAAACCGGTCCCAGGATGCTTGTTTCCGGTTCAGGGAAGACCTGGCTTGGCAATTCGGGTGAGTGTAACCCATTCCCCCCACCCCCTAGTCGGGCAGTAAAGCGACTGTCACGGGGGAAAAGCGGGCCTGGGTTGAGTATTTCCCTCCGGCTGACGCTGCGCGCCTGGGGCGCCCCCTGGGCCTGCTGGGGTTAGGCGGTGCTGATTCCCCCTGCCATTCCAGCGGACGCCTAACCCGCGCTGGGCCGGCCTGTGGAGCGGGAGAAGTTTTAGACTAGAGGCAGACCTTGAGGTGCATGGAGGCCTGGGATCCGTGACTGACGCGGCGGGAAACTTGGCCACTCAACACAAGCTTTAAGATCCTGCAGGGCCAGGCAGGCAGCGAAAAGCGACTCAGCCCCTAGACCAAACGAGATCTACTGGCCATAAAAGAGCCAAACACAGCCAAAGCTCCCAAAACCTGGGCATCGGGGGAAGACTCAGTGAAGTAGGCAGCAACCACAGCCCAGCCACAACTTAGTACACGACTGGGGCCTTCCCCAACCCAACTCTAACAGCGAAATTCACCCCAGATCCCAGCGGGTTGTCCCACCAGTGAGACACAGAGAAGCACCAAAAACGTCCAATGTATGCTGGGGGGGAAACAATAAGTAAAAAGCACTAACAGAACACACACCCAGGGTACGCAGGACTACAAACCCCCTAGAAAGACGCAACCACAGCACAATGAGTACCCAGCGAGTCTCACGCCTACCTCTTCCCTTAGGCCACAGGCAACATCACCGGCAGCCATGGGACAAAATAAAGGAAAGCAGCAGGGCCTGGAGGAAACACCACCAACGGACAGGACTGAACCCTCAAACAGTGTGTTAGCGGAAACAGCGCTCCCTGCGGCAAGCAGGTCGCCACTGGATAAGCTAGATCTAATACTACAAGAAATCAAGGAGTCGCGCACTGTAATGGAGCAGCAGCTTGGAACATTAACCACCGAGATCACCCTAATCAGGGCAGACCATAAGAAACTTACAGATAAGGTCACTGCTAACACAGCTAAATACAAGACCTAGCCCCTGGCGGAAAGACCAGTTGGAGTTGATTGAAACCCTTCAGCACCAAATAGCACTGCTGCAGGAACGGGCGGAAGATGCGGAGGGGCGCTCACGCCGCATTAATATCCAAATAGTGAGATTGCCAGAAAACAGCGACGGTCAAAACGCTACATTATTTATAGAAACTTGGCTGCGAACAATCATGCCACCAGGAGGACTTTCCGACATCTTTTGTGTAGAAAGAGCTCATAGAGTCCCTGCCCGGAGAAGAGCACCCGGGACGCTGCCTCGTCCGATAGTTGCTAGAATCCTCAACTATAGGGACCGTGACCAGATCCTGCAAGTGGCACATGAACAAGCGCCCATTAAGAGAGACAACTTACGAATATCACTGTTCCCGGATTACACCATACAGGTCCAAAACAAGCGCGCATCCTACCATGGAATTAAGCAACACCTTCAATCGCTGAACTTGAAGTATGCCCTCCTCTATCCAGCTAAGTTTAAGATCATCCATGACCATAAGAGCAACTTTTTTGACACTCCAGCTGAGGCCTGGGACTGGATCGAACACACATTCCCTGAGCTGCCCATAGATGCGGCCCTCAAGCAGTACTTAGAACCTAGAGCCAGGAGAGGATCTTCACAGAATCAGCGCCCAAATTCACGACGATGTGACGAGGACCTAACACCTACACCTGCACAAATGTTGGAGGGGCAACGATCGGCTCTACTATCTGCTGCCGCATTCCGCGAAACAAGACCAATCACTGATGATGTATCCTCCACTGGCGACACGGTACACACAGAATCGGACCACAGCCAACCACTTTTACCCTCCTTGACCCCACAGACGGCAGATGAGCTCCTGAACTGAAACACAAAGTGGTCCATTCGACGCTACCCAGCAGGAGGTGGTAGGTCCCATCTCCCCGGCCACGCAGGGACAAGCCATTAGCACTGAGAGTAAGACAGCGATGTCACAAGACCCTGTGGATGCCGAGGAACAAGATGAGAAACATTTAATGTGCTGCCTGATACGTTGCACTCTGCTATCTACCCTAACTCTTCCCGAGTGCAGTCCCAAACCTTCGTGCATATCAGCTCATACGAACTACAGTCCCCCCCCCCCCCGAAGCAAGAACGTAACTGCTATAGAAGGGACATGGTTGGATGCTTCAGACTGTTTATATATGTAGCCGTGTTGGGAGCGGGCTGGAACCCCGGGGAGGGTAATCGCGCCTCCTTCAGAGGAATTACTCAGACAATCAGGAGTATTCTAGAGTGCTATTACGCCACCATGTCGCCTTTAGCAAATGCACGTAATGTACATGTTTGGTTATTACAAGTTGTTGATATTGTTTGGTCGAACAAAGTTCCACAGTTGGACCGGGTATTAGGTAGTTTAAGGGGAATGCTGACGGGCGGAATAAATCCTTTACTTGACACCGTTCGACACGCAGACACACCCCTGACAATACGCAAGGGAAACAAGCATGGAGCCAACACAGAAATATAACTGCGTTACCCGGAACATATGAGGCATGGGCTCACCACACAAGAGGCACAGGATTCATGCACAGCTAGTCAGACGGAGAGCACACATAGTGTTAATCCAAGAGACGCATCTAACAAAATCGGAGGCCACTAAATTGCAGAGTAGATGGAGAGGGCAATTATTCGCTACGACATACTCAGCTTTTGCCAGAGGTGCAGCGATATTTATACGATCAAGGATCCCATTTGTAGCACACGAGAACCACATTGACAATGAGGGCAGATACGTTTTGATTCGCGGCACCCTCGACGGCAGCCTGCTGTTGATAGGGAGCTTATACGCACCTAATGTAGACCAGGAAGCATTTTACACTCAGGTGGGAACGGTGCTTGCAGACTGGACCCTAATCCCCTGGATATTAGGGGGAGACTACAATGCTATACTAGACACCGCACTGGACTGGTCTCAACCCCTCTCCCTGGGGTGGCCTTGATACGCCAAGCCAAATCGTTACATACCTGGGTGCACAGGTGGTCCCTCAAGGAAATATGGCATAGTCATAATGAGGGTATGCGGGAATACTCCTATTACTCGCCCACACATAATCTACACACTCGAATAGATCATATTTTTTGTAGTCCATAGTCCCTAACACATGTCACTCATGCGTCATACATGGGTAAAACAATATCAGACCACAGTGCGTTAGAAGTCATCCTCTCCTGGGGACGTGTCCCCACCCCAGTCCCTACATGGAGACTAAACCCCTCCCTCCTCGAGGACGGGGTATTCAGAGATAACATGTTATCCAGTATAACGAATTACTTCACTGAGAATATGGGCACGGCCTCTACGGTGGGGGTGGAATGGGAGGCGATCAAGGTGGTGGTGCGAGGTACTGCAATCAGCGCGGCCACGAGTTCTTGCCAAGAAGTCCACAGGGAATTAAAACAAGTAGAGGATACACTAGGCAGGCTTGAACGCACGGCGGTCCTTGAACCAGACGCTAAAGCAATGCTCCTAGAAGCACGTATAAAATACACAGTACTTCTAGAGCAGCTACGAATAATTGATTACCGAGCATATACAGACAAAGTCCATATAGAAGCAGACAGGGCAGGTACACTACTAGCATGCCTTCTACGATAAGCCCCCCCACCTCACCAATAATTGAAATAGTTACACCGCAGCAGACCCGTGCCACAACACAAGATGAAATAAATAATACTTTCTGCAACCACTACAAAGCGCTATACACCGCCCAGC
Source organism: Calotriton arnoldi (assembly GCA_963921515.1). NCBI lineage: Eukaryota > Metazoa > Chordata > Amphibia > Caudata > Salamandridae > Calotriton > Calotriton arnoldi. Next base: position 3,679,295 of record CAWUFW010000199.1, read on the forward strand.
AGAACGCAAACCCGCTAGGCATTCACACCTTCTTAGCCTCCCATAAACCTACCTCAAGTAACACCAGATTCCCGAAAGGTCCTGGCCGCCCCAATAACATTGGCTGAAATATGCGCAGCAATCAAAGATCCACCTAAGAACAAAACTCCAGGTATAGACGGCTTACCCATGGAATTATATGCCACATATGCCCAACACTTGGCCCCTCAACTTAAGAAACTTTACCATGAGGCTTTTAAAACTGGATCTTTACCCCCCCACCACAGTACAGGCCTTAATAACCTCACTGCCCAAACCTGGAAGGGATCACACCAAGTTTACTGCATATCGCCCACTCTCTTTACTAAATACAGAATATAAAATCCTGAGTAAAATTCTATCCACCCGCATTCAACCCCTCCTACCAATGCTAATACACACAGACCAATGCAGATTTATACCAGCATGGAACACATTCCTCAACATATGCAGACTATGCAACATCATGTTCGCCTGTACCACAGACACACTTGAAGCAGGGTGCATCTCACTAGATATCTGCCAAGCCTTTGATACCCTCAGCTGGGACTACATGTTCACCACCCTCCGAAGATTCGGAATCCCACCGGAATTTATAAAGTGGATCCAGATATTATACCAATCTCCACCAGCCAGAGTGCGTACTGGGTCACACATATTGAAAGAATATCAAATACAAAGGAGCACGAGGCAGGGTTGTTCCCCTCTCGCCCATGTAATTTGTGCTCGCACTAGAGCCCTTGGCCCATAGACTGCGCGCAGTTGCCGGGGACTGTGGCATAACCGTAAATCAAACCCTTTGTTCAATATCACTTTATGCAGACTACATGATTTTATACTCCAGAGTCTTACAGAACAATTTGCATACGGTAGCGAAAATTTTTATCCAGTTTTAATCAGTTGCAGGTCTCGCCATAAATTACGAGAAATCATATGCGTTCCCCTTTGGGAACGAGACCACTATGCAAACTATCCCCTTCGGCGACAAGAGCATAACGGTCGCCCCCGTTTCGTTTCGATATCTAGGGATACAAATATACAAAAGCCCATGTGACCAAATTGAGGGGAACTTGCAAAAAGCAATAGGCTCCTTAAGGGCTCTGATCAATTTCTGGACATCCCTACCCCTATCGGTTGCTGGCCGACTGGCGATATCCAAAATGGTAATGCTCCAGCGACTACTATATTTTTTCACCAACTTACGAGCAGTGATCCCCAGAGCCATATTCAAAACATTGAAGACACTATTAACAGATTTAATATGGGGTACGAGTCGCTGCCGCATAAGCCTGGCAAAGCTACAACTCCCGACCAAAGCGGGAGGGATGGGGCAGCTGATTTTTATGCGTACTGCTTAGCTGGCCAGCTACAATGGCTCTCATACTGATTGGCGGGCCGTAACCTGCATGAAATAGCCTACACGCATCAGATGCTCACAAGAGGTAACCTACACACACTGTCAGGCCCGGTCAGCACCATCCCACCCTCAGCGCCAATCCTGCTCAGAAACGCACTCACCCACTGGAAGGGAGCACTAAAATACACAGCGAATACCACGCCGTACGCCCCAGATATACCACTTCTAGGTATTCCGACTTCCGGGGGAACCCTCACAAACCATAGACTATCTACACGGACACAGGCAGGTGTGTCCACTGTTGGAGACTGATTCGGAGATGGGCTGCTATTGACACATACAGACTTCATAAACGAACGGGGACTTCAGGAGCATTATTTCTAGTACATGCAAGCCTAGTCCGGTACTTCAAATGACATTGGGCACTCCAGGGGACAGAACCTATTACAAACGAGCTAGTTCACCTGATCTACCTAATAGGAACTTGTAGGCACTTAATCCGCTGGTTTTATTAGGGGATCCGCACACACCAACCATCTCCTCTTGCTCAGGTGCGTCTCAAGTTTGGAACGCAACATTAATAGGCCTCTTGCAGATAAAGAATGGAAAACAATGCTGGAGTACTCCAAACGAGTATCCCGCAATACACGTTTTAAATTCATTCAATACATGATAACTCAGCGAGCATACCTGACGCCATTGAAGTTACACTCCATATACCCTAACACCACGGCGTCCTGCCCTAGATATGCAGAGCAGGAGGCAGACTTACTCCAGATGATATGGTCTTGCAGCAAGCTACAGAAATACTGGAATGAGGTGGTGGATGCCTTGGGGGAGGTGATAGGCGAGGTGGGGTTGCATTCAGTCAATACATGCATCCTGGGTCTTTATCCGCGACGTACGGGAAAGGAGGTCCAGCAAAATTCCTGGACTTAGCTCTGATCCTAGTAAAAAGGGGCATTACTAGGAGATGGAAGTCATCAACCCCCCCAACATACAGTATTGGAAGGAAGAAGTCAAAAGATGGGGGTTAGCGGAAAGCATGGCCATCTGCAAAGAGGAACGTAAGGGACTCCAGAAGAGACTTATAGCTATGAGCTGAGACATCTTATTAGAATCCTTCAAAGCATTAGATGTGTGGAACTCAAAGACATAGCGTTAGTAAAAACATAACATCCTCACTACAAACAGGAACATTATACCAGCCCCACCTCGAGGAACCCAATCATTGGCCCAAATACTAGCTCACTGTAACAATAGCAGGCCTCCCAAGTGCCAACATCAATTAAGCCGGATTGGTGGCGACTGTAGGTCCTTTTTGTGGGCAAAGACGGTGCCTCATGTAGCTATGTGGAGATCCCAAAGGGTGGCGGTCTGACAACCCCGAACAACATGTTCTTTGCCCATCAGCAGGGGGGGGAGAGGAGGAGTTTGGTTAATTCATGGTTATAGTTAGTCCTTCACAAGAGCTGTTTCAGAGTGCCCGGCAGGGAGATCTCAGCGGTCCATCCAACCTATTGTTATTGCACATACAACCATGTACGGCACACATATAATGTGACTATACCCTGTATAATGCATGTAAACTCACAGCAGTCGAATGCTGCAGTTCACACGAATATAACAACAATGGATACAACGGAAATGTTATAACCTGAAAAACTCAATAAAGTTTGTTTTTAAAAAAAAGTGCGCGCCACCAAACAAGGCAGTACCTAATATCCTTAATGCGTGTTCCCATATAAAAGCAGACTTAAAGCAGACTTTAAGGGAAGCGCCACCGAGCATAAGAAGTCTGTGGGTATTTAGAAAATCCTTGGCCTCCTCCAGACCCAATGCAAAGACGATGTCGGTGGGCTCCCCAAACCACCAAATTTGCTCCTCCTCGTTGCCAATATGTAGAAAGATACTGACACCGGTTAGCATAAAAACTCAGGTGAGTTTATTGAGCCATAAACATGAAGAGCCCACGACTGTACTTCCTGCTCTGCCAGTATCCAAGAACAACTGAGCAACAGTCACTTAGAACACCAGGGGAGCAGGATACAAACAGGGAACACAGTTCAAGAACAAACATAAAAGGTCTGAATACAATTGATGACATGACGACTAAGCCTGGGCAGAGTTCGCGAAGCGGCAAAAAAACTCAGCCGCTCTTCGCGGAGTACCGCGAGCAGGCAGAGTTGCTTGTCCCACCTATTCGTGTGACATTTCTAATGTACAGCAACGCAGATTGCAGAAGGCGGCGCCCAGAAGGGGTGCAGCCCCGGGCCTTGTTTTCGGAGGTGGCAGCAATTGTTTTATTTGTGCAGCGACACCTCCCAGCCACCCTGGCTGCAGGCCGCAGGCCTGGGTCCGGGTACAGGCCCCAGGAGCGCTAGCAGCGCTGGGCGTAGGTGCACAGGGCAGTGTATCACTGCTATAGGGTCTCATCTCTTTGTGTTTGCTTTGTTCGCCCTAAGTTGGCAGGGTATGCCCAGACGTGGGTCCCTTGCTCACTTTGCCACTGGATTCAAGCTAGCCTGGCTGAAGAGGGGTGTTACCCCGAAACCGGTCCCAGGATGCTTGTTTCCGGTTCAGGGAAGACCTGGCTTGGCAATTCGGGCTGGACTGTTCCCATGAGGCACAGGGTCAAGACTGATTTGCATATAGCTGGGTCTGAACTGAGGTGGCGAAGTGAGCTAAAGAGTGATGATCGATTCGACCCAGATCTGTGACTGGGGTTGAGTGTTTGAAAAGTTTCAGCACTCCGTCCATCATCTCTTTGTGTTTGCTTTGTTCATCCTAAGTTGGCAGGGTATACCCAGACGTGGGTCCCTTGCTCACTTTGCCACTGGATTCAAGCTAGCCTGGCTGAAGAGGGGTGTTACCCCGAAACCGGTCACAGGATGCTTGTTTCCGGTTCAGGGAAGACCTGGCTTGGCAATTCGGGCTAGACAGTTCCCATAAGGATAGGAAGGTCCCGTGCACCACTTCCGTTTCGAGCGCTTCAGACGCACGGGGCAGCGGTCTAGTTGCTGCACCCGGCGTCGGAAGAAGTTGCATAAATTGAATCCATAATGCGACCGCGCAGCGGACGCGCCGAAGGGGCGCCTAAGGCAAGCCCGTCTGCGCCCGTCCGCGCCCGGCCGGGGCCAGGGGCCAAAACCCCTGCTCCTTTACTCCCAGGACGCACTGGGTACTCTAGAGATCAACTGCTTCAGCTAAACAACCACCCCAGGGCCAAATGTCTCCATCTTTTACGAGCAGATAACCTTGGATCTAAATGCCCTCATTGCCCGTTTTTATTTTCCACCCATAATCGCTCACCCCTTCCCTTAAGTTCTACTTATAGTATTTTACTCTTAAACTGTAGATCCCTCCCCAAACACTCTACGGAAATTTCGTTCCTTTTACAAGATTCCTCCCCCGAGGTGCTTTTTTTAACTGAAACTTGGCTCAGTGCTAGCTCTGAGCCTGACATAGTACAAACTCTGCCCCAGGGCTATGCGATGCAAAGAATGGATAGAACTATAAGCAAAGGAGGTGGAATTGCGATCATTTATAAGGATCACCTTACCTGTCGTCTACTTGGCAGTCCTCTTTTGGATTGCGAAAATGTTCGTTTCTCTTTAGAATTCTCCCCTCTTCTTACACTCTCAAGCATTCTGATCTACCGCCCCCCGGGTGCGGTAGGCTCTTTTTGTAACTCTCTTTTAGAAACCGTCATCAATCTAGCTAGCACCACTGCAAATTTTACCCTTCTCGGCGATTTTAATTTGCACTTTGATGATCCCAGATCTACAGTAGCAGTTGAACTAGCAAATGACCTTGCGTCACTTCAGTTGCTGCAAAAAGTCCAACTCCCTACACATGTGCAGGGACACTGTCTTGACCCAGTGTTTTCTAATCTGGAGAATTGTCAGGGAAATAACCCTATTCCAATCCCCTGGTCCGACCATCATTTGGTGCCCCTTTCCTGGCGTCCCCAAATCCCTAACCCCCCAGTCTGTCCTTCTCGAACATTTATCCGTCCCTGGTCTAAGCTCTCTTGGGAGAACTGGACCCACGAACTGGAAAATAATAGACCTCAGTTGGTTCCCTGCCCAGTCACAATGTATAATGATTTTTGTAGTTGGATAGATGATTCATTGAACCAGGTCCTCCCAAAAATCCGGATTAGGAAAAAGAATGGCTCAATCAGAGCGCCCTAGTATTCTGTTGAACTGCGTATCTTGAAACAGAATTGCAAAATATTAGAAAGAAGCTGGAGGAAAGACTTTGCAATGGAGAGTAAGCTCACCTATAGAAGGGCCATATGTACATACAGAGCGGAAATGAGGAAAGCTCAGGCAGCCTACTATGAGGAAAAAATTCGGCTAGCTGCCAATTCCCCTAGAGAGACCTTCTCTATTATAAAAAGGCTCCTTAAAAGCCCAGTTCCTCCTGTCCCTATTGACCCTCATGGAACTCGTTGTGAAAATCAGGCAGAGTTCTTTGACAACAAAATTCAGAATATTATAAAAATGCTCCCTCAAATTGATCCTGTATGGGTGAGCTCTCCACCCAACTGCCCTCCCATTACTCATCGTCTGGAGTGTTTTCCCCCTCTCCTCCTGGAAACACTCCTGACTCTTATGCCCACAGTAAAAAGTGGATCACCAAGAGACCCAGCTCCTATGAACATCCTAACTAAAGCTGCATCCATTATCGGCCCCACAATCACCCATGTCATTAACACCTCACTTTGTACAGGAGTAGTCCCCCGACTTTGGAAAGAAGCTATGGTTAAGGCCCTTCTTAAGAAGCCGCATCTTGATCCCGCAGACTTGGGCAACTATCGCCCTATTTCCCTTCTGCCTGGGATCTCTAAAATTGCCGAAAAATATGTTAATCATGCCCTCTCTAATTTTTGGGAAACTTCCAACCTTCTACACCCATCCCAAACAGGCTTCCGGCCTCGGCAGAGTACGGAAACTGCCCTGTTGGCGGTTGTGGAGGAAACTAGGAAAATCCTCGATGCAGGAGGTGCTGCAGCCATTATCCTATTGGATCTGAGCGCAGCATTTGACACGGTGAATCACCAGGTCTTGATTCACCGCCTCGGCAATCTGGGAGTAGGTGGAATTGCTCTGAGCTGGATTCGTTCCTTCTTGAAAGGACGTTCATTCCAGGTCTTTGAAGAGAGCAGGAGCTCTAAACCTTGGCCTCTCCAGTGTGGTGTACCGCAGGGCTCGTCACTGAGCCCTACACTTTTTAATGTGTACATGGTCCCTTTGGCTTCAATTGTGGCTCCGTTTGGGATACATATGGTCACCTATGCTGACGACACTCAACTGGTCGTAGCTCTTAACCAATCTACACAATACTCCACGACCCTGAAAGCATGTCTTAAGGAAGTCGTAAATTGGATGGGGTCCTCCCACCTGAAATTAAACGGAGAAAAGACTGAGGTCATGACTCTGGGTAATTTTGACAATATATTACTCAGAACCATCTGGCCAGCTTGCATGGGCCCAGTCCCAATCCCTAAGCCTGAGATAAAGAGCCTGGGCATCTGGCTAGATCAGAATCTCACATTCCAAGTGCAAGCCAGTAAGACAGTAGCTATCTGTTTTGGCTTGATTAGAATGGCGAGGAAAGTGCTTCCTCTGCTTCCTCCTCAAGCCAAGAAAATCATGGTCCAGTCTATTCTACTCTCTAGATTGGATTATGGTAATGCGCTCTATTTGGGAGCTCCTACCTCAGTGATTAATAGACTGCAGATCATCCAGAACTGTGCAGCTAGATTGCTGACGGGAACATCCAGATCCCTTTCCGCAAAACCTGCTCTTCGACCTCTACACTGGCTCCCAGTAAAAGAAAGAATCAGCTTTACATCATTGTGCATTGTGCACAAATCCCTTTTAGGGACTGGCCCTCCCCTGATCTCAGCCATAATTCAACCATATAAAGCAAGGAGAAAGCTTCGCTCGGATGATCTCCATCTAATTGACATCCCCAGAATCAAACGAGCCAGAAGTGGTGGCAGGCTCTTCTCTCTGAATGCAGGCAGACTCTGGAATGCCCTCCCCCTCCACCTCCGAAAAGAGTCTAGCCATCTTGCCTTTAGGAAACAACTCAAAACTCTTCTATTCCCTTAAACTAATCGTTCTGTCCCTCCCCCTGTCTACTAGTCATGCTAAGCGCTGGGAGGCCTTCTGGTAGCCATGCACTCTATAAATGTCCTTTTCATTTCATTTTCATTTCATTTCATTTCATTTCATAAGGCACAGGGTCAAGACTGATTTGCATATAGCTGGGTCTGAACTGAGGTGGCGAAGTGAGCTAAAGAACGATGATCGATTCAACCCAGATCTGTGACTGGGGTTGAGTGTTTGAAAAGTTTCAGCACTCCGTCCATCATCTCTTTGTGTTTGCTTTGTTCGCCCTAAGTTGGCAGGGTATACCCAGACGTGGGTCCCTTGCTCACTTTGCCACTGGATTCAAGCTAGCCTGGCTGAAGAGGGGTGTTACCCCAAAACCAGTCCCAGGATGCTTGTTTCCGGTTCAGGGAAGACCTGGCTTGGCAATTCGGGCTGGACTGTTCCCATAAGGCACAGGGTCAAGACTGATTTGCATATAGCTGGGTCTGAACTGAGGTGGCGAAGTGAGCTAAAGAACGATGATGGATTCAACCCAGATCTGTGACTGGGGGTGAGTGTTTGAAAAGTTTCAGCACTCCGTCCATCATCTCTTTGTGTTCAATGGGGTCTGGCGCAAGCAGAATCAACTGACGCACTGGTGGTCCGACATCCTGGACCGAAAGAAGGACCTGCTGGACCTGCTAGGGGTTGAGGTTGCAGGTCTTTGTGAGTAGCTAATTATTAATATTATTACTACTTGTGTGTTATATGTTATTGATAATATTTTTTTCCCAAATAGCAAGCATGCAGCTCACATGCAGGTAAGTTACGTTTACAAATCTTATATTATGTGATCGTTATTCTAGACAGGTGCTCGGCTCTACCTAATCGTACTTGTTTGTGCTCGCTTGGGCTGATTATGTAAGAATTTAAATAATGCAGACTAGAGAGAGACTCCTTTCCTTTGTCCCGTCACTAAGATAGTGGTAGTTAGTTTTAGTAATTTAGCGGCGAGCGTCCTCTCACTTCAGTTCTTTATACTTTTTTGTAGCTCGTACAGTGACAAGCAACTAACCAATTTGGTGTATGCATGCGTCCATCTATGCATTTAAAGACAAAATGCAGACTTTGTGAATAGACCCGTCGAAGGGGTTGAGAATGATTGCGAATGAGATCGGAACTTAGAAGCAAATATCATTTGTTGCAATTTATTCCAAAGTCTTTGGACTAGGCGGGCTCAGTAGGTTTAGGAAATGTGGAATAAAGATAGGATGGTCCGCGACCGCGATACTAGTCTACTACTATTCGATCTGATTTAGGAAAGGTCAATGTTATTGCAATTGCCGTTTCCTGTCAAAAATCTTTTTGGAGAGATTATTTCATATTTATTTACCACCAATCATTTTTTGTCTCTTTAATTATGTCTTACATCAGCATCCTGGGGCAAGAAGAGGTGGTCCGCGGCGGGAGCTGGAGGTGCCTCCCAAGAACGCTCCTCATCCTATGGCTCTGCTGGGCCCCAGTAAGTCCTCATGTTGTTAATATTAATATATATTTCCCTACCTTCTACTGCTCCTTATTTTGAACTATTTATTTTATACCCGTTTCCTAATTTTATTTTTTTCCCAAATGCTCTTCGATATATTTGTTTCTAAATTCTTGTTATCCCTTCATTATCCTATTTACTTATTTTATATTTCTAGTGTCTGTATTTTACCTCAAACTGTCTCTGTCTGTACTAGTCCGCCTGTAGCTTCCTTTCTTCTGGTTTTTCAGTCAGCTTTCCCACCCCCCTCATAAATTTTGAGGACTGCCTAGTGGTGGTACTGTAAGGCTCAGAGAACCCATTGGTCATGTCACTTACTACTACTAATACTAGTACTACTACTCTGCCGTGCAGATTGCATGCCCAAGTAAGGTATTCTACACATGTTTGTTGAGAGGCGAAGGCTTTCTTTTACTTTCTCATATCATCATTGCTCAATCAGTAAAACAAGAGAGTGGCCATGGTCATGTTGGACACCCCAAAGCTGTGTCTTCTTCTTATCCAGGCATAGTATTATTAGCAGCAGTTGATGGTGAACTGATTACCATGAACCATGGTTAGAAGGAAGTATGTAGAGGAGGAGGACGGCCACATTGCATTTGCAACCAAGAAGACCTTATGTCTGTCCAGGTGTCCACTCTTATTTCTTTTCAAAAACTCAGATTCATCAATAGCTCTAGCCACTCAGTCCACCAGTCCTTTACAGATTGTCTTCTTGAGAGGCTTTTCAAAAATTGCCACCAACAAAATGCCCAACCGAATATTTTTGATATAACATACTGTCTGTATCCAAATTGTAGTGATATGTGTGGTGTATGTATTTTCAATTTTGCTACAAAAATAAATAAATAGGGGGGAGGCGTATATGGCATCTAAAAAATGTGTAATGTTTTTTCTAGCCGCACCGACCATCAGTGCCGGGGCCATCGAGGACGGCAGCGCCATCGAGGAAGCAGATGCTGCAGCTGCAGGGGGTAAGCCAGCAGCAGTGGCGGGCAGTGGTAAGTCATATTGCTTGCTTATTGACAATTTAATATACTCGCTGCAAGGGTGTGTACACTGTACAGTTGAAACTTGTGAACAGTTGAAGACACCCCTCTTTACTTAGCATATATAGCGGGAGTTGAGTAACTAATGGCCTCTTCAATCTTCAACTCAGCAGAGAAAGTTTCATGAAGAGTCAGACCTTGATGGGTTGATGGAAAAGGGAAAGAAGGATGGAAGGAGGAAGGACAGGTGAAATGTAGTATGACTGGAAGAGAAGGATGCGTGGGTGAAAGGATGCATATACTATAGGTGGCTGTTAGGATGCTTGGGTGGGTGAAGGATGGATGAAAGGTGAAAGATGCCTGCCTGGGTGGGTGAAAGTGTATGGGTGAAAGGAATCCTCGGGGGGTTTGATAGATCAAAGCAAGGACGCATGGGTGGTTAAATGACAAATGTATGTTGGTGAAAGGTTTGTTGAGAATGGGAGCCATGTTTGGATGGATGGATTGTATTCATAGGTGAAGATTGGATGGAGAGAATGCAAAACTTAACCGATGACTGAGTAGCAAGGCAAAGGGTGAAGAATAAAAAATACTAGAAGAACAGTGCAATGATGAATGGAAAAAGCCCTGGGAAGAAGAGTAAACAAGGAATTTCTTTTAATCAAGGTTTTTAAATCAAATGGTTGAGGTGGTATTTCAGACTACTCCCTTGACTCACAGAAGTTTAAAAACGCAACATATATTATGTACCCACCCATCATCAGCAATTGCCTCCCTCCTAGTCTTCTGGCCAAGTGATATATTTGATTATTGCTTCCATAACGTATTACGTCAGTTCAAATTTTATCCTTTCAACAATTGCCGAACAAAGTGACTCACTACTAGCAAAAGCTTAGGCACTTAATGATGATGATAATGATCAGTGAAACGTCTACCTAATCGGCCGATTCCCTCTGTTAGAAATGGGGTCTCTAGTTGGCAAGGGTTTGCACCTTTGTCCAAGTAGGGACCCTTCCTTCTAGTCAGGATATGGGAGTTACACTTCTGAAATAACCCCTGCTCACCCCTTTGATAGATTGGCACGAGCAGTCAGGCTTATCTTAGAGGAAGTGTGTAAAGCATTTGCACATAACCAACAGTAATACAGTGACAACACTACAAAAGGACATCACACCAGTTTTGAAAAATATCCAATATTTTTATATATCCAAAACAAGACCAAAAACATTAAAAAATCCACCATACAGTTCTCAGAAAATCTTCAGTAATCAAAATAGACTTGAAATACAGTTCCTTGAAGTCGATAGCTCCGTCTGGGGCTATCACAGCACCGTGAACAACAAATCCAAACAGTTCTGGCTGACCGCAGCGTCGCGGGCCAGCTACGGTGTCGGGAAGACCCGCAAAACAGTACCTTTAGAAATGTAGGGCGTCGGTGACCTCTCGATGAGCCCGAAAGGGCCGGCGTCTGCAGGCGTCGGTTCCAGAGGTCGATGCAGGAGTCATCGGGCCCTTGAAGTCACACGCGTTGCAGATCGAACCCCTCGCGGTTGAAGTCGGGAGCGCTGGCGTCAGCAGACGTCGGGGCTGCGGTGCGAAGTGCAGCGGTGCGGAGTGCGGTGCCCTCAGGTCGCGGTGCAGGCAGCGGCTCGGTGACGGTCATCCAGTGGCGTCGGTGAGACCAGGGCTGCGGTGCAAAGTGATGCAGTGCTCATCGCTGTGCTGTCAGGTCACGGTGCAAGCAGCGGCGGCGTCGTTGCTGAAGCGCTGTCGTCGGCTGACGAACTGGAGTCAATGGCTCCGGCATCGGTAGGCCAAGGCTGCAGTGCGGGATGAGGATGGTGCGTCGTGTAACTTACAAGTGGTGCCCTCGAACCACGGTACAAGTAGCGGCGTCGATGTTGGCGTGGAGCGGCGTTGTCGGGGATACCAAGGCAACAGCGTGAAGCGAGGCGGTGCGGAGTGCGGTGCCCACAGGTCGCGGTGCAAGCAGCAGCTCGGTGGCGGCATCAGGTGGCGTCGTCGGTGAGACCAGGGTTGCGGTGCAGCATGCGGCGGTGCTCTCTGCGGTGCTTTCAGGACACGAAGTCGGCAGCGGCATCGTAGACGGCTTCGGGTTGCTTTTTCTTCTGTTGCAGCACAAAACACACAGTCCCCAGTGCTGATGGCAGAAGAACTTGAAGTCTTTGCAGTTCCTGAGACTTCTTGAACAGGGGGCAAGCTCTACCTCAAGCCCTTTGAGAAACTCAATAAAGAAGTTGTAGAAAGTTCAGTCCAGTCCTTTCACTGCCCAAGACAGAAGCAGCCACTGCAGGCCAACACAGCAAAGTACACAGCAAAGTGGTAGTCTCTCCTCACAGCTTCTCCAGCTCTTCTTCTAAGGAGTCTTCTTGGTTCCAAAAGAGTTCTAAAGTTCTGGGGTCCGGGCCCCAAAATTTATACCCCTAATTCCTTTGTCCTCTTAGGCAGAGAGTGTCTGTGCTTAGTCCAAACCAGTTTGGTCCTCTCGGGCCCAGCTTCCCAGCAGGAGGCGGAGACAGCATTGTCTACAGCAGACCAGGCCCATTCAGGTGCAAGGAAATCTCCTCCCACTACTCTAAATGCAGTCCAGATCTATTTAGCCCAGCCCTGCCTCATCCAGACTCTGGGGAGCCACTGCACATCCCCAGCCCCTGTCACCCCAAAGCCAGACAGTCAATACACAGCCTAGCAGAGGCACACAGGATGGCTAAGCAAGAAAATACCTACTTTCTAAAAGTGATATTTTCAAACACAGAATGTAAAATCACCTTTACTAAAAGATGCATCTTTAGATTCTGAGTTCAGGCATACTAAACTTTATTTTCCCATCTTGTCCCAATGGGAAGTTAGATTTATAAGATGTTATAAATTAACTCCCTTGCTTTCCTATGGGCCAGATAGCCTTTCAATAGTGAAAAACGAAATTGGCAGTATTTCACTATCAGGACATGCCACACACATCAGGGCATGTCCTACCTTTCACATACACTGCACCCTGCCCACAGGGGTACCTTGGGCCTACCTTAGGGGTGATTCACATGTAAGAAAAGGGAAGGTTAGGGCCTGGCAAGTGGGTGCACTTGCCAAGTCGACATGGCAGTACTAGACTGCACACAGACACTGCAGTGGCAGGTCTGAGTTACCTTTGAGGGGCTGCTTGTGTGGGTGGCACAACCAGTGCTGCAAGCCCACTAGCACCATTTGATTTACAGGCCCTGGCACACCCAGTGCACTTTACTAGGGGCTTACCAGTAAATCATATATGCTAATCATGGAAACACCAATCCATGATACAATTTACCCAGAGAGCATATGCACTTTAGCACTGAATAGCAGTGGTAAAGTGCCCAAAGTCCTAAAACCAACAACAGCAGGTCAAGAAAAAATAGGAGGAAGAAGCAAAAAGTTTGGGGATAACCCTGCAAAAAACGGCCATTTCCAACACCCTCTAACTTACCTGCAGTCGTCTAAGTTAATAAATATTTTCCTTACTGCCAAGCCAATGTAGTTTGTTGGGAACAAGTAATCTCAAATGTGGGGATGGAGGGTGAGGCCAGGGAGTAAAGTGGGAATAAAAAGTAGGTGACTTTGCATTTTGTGGATGGGATAGTCTAATGAACGTGCCGAATACAATATCATGTTCTTGAATCCTTTCCCGGTACTGTAGTGCATTGTGTTTCCCATGGGCAGACAGGAGGATGTCTGTCTGCATAATTGTCTTCTTTATAATTAGTTAGTAGTACCTCACGTGACATATATAATTCATATATTAGTAACTATTCATCTGCCTTGTTGTAGCCAGGGTGAAAGTGAGGCATTTAACAAAGCATGGCCAAGATAGGAAAAGAGATAATTGTCTAGTACAGCTGCCCCACCTGCAGACAGTAGCAAAGTAATGTGACATGAGTATGTCTGTCTAGGGCGCAAGCTGAGCTGGCATGCCTACATTCATTTAGCTCAACAAGAGAGAGAAGAATACTTGTATCAATCAATCAATTCAACTTTATCCACATTTAAAGTAGAAATGCATTAATGTGCACATAAAATATAAATATAATATCATGTGTCATAGTAAAAAAGAAAGTAAGATAACAAAGTGTAGAATTTAAAGAAAATGAATCTTTAGAATAAATAATTAAAATACTAAAAGGTAGGCAATACAACAGATAGAATACACATCAATTCATTATCCCATAATTAGACTTCAATAAAAACAGTCCGTCTAGCGGGAAGCCTCCTTCTAGTTATTTAAACTGAGCTCAACAAGAGAGAGAAGAATACTTGTATACTCCATAGTGCTAAATACTTGAAACTCTAATCACATCAAAATCGAATGGCCCGAGGAATAGAGGATACCAGCAAATGTTATGTACTGCTAGTGATACTGTGCCACTATATAATTTTATTAGTTAATGTTTTGCTAAGAGTATTGGTTAGAATTTGTCTTTTTTCTTTCTCGATATAGCTACTCCTGCCAATCCATCATCACAACAACCCAATAGGCAGGGAGTAGCAGCCAGAACCTGGCAAAGGAAGCTGAAAGCGTCAAAACTGAGTACCAGCGGCTGGTGGCGGAGGAGGAGGCGGCAGCAGCTGCAGGCTCAAATGCCCCGGGGCCCAGCCAGGCCCCAGTGCCTTTGGTAGTCCAGCACTGTGGTCGCAAGGCAGCAGCCCCTCCGCCATTCCACCACTGCTGCTCCCCACTATAGACTCTATAGAGCCTCTCAGCACTTCATACTCCAGAGGATGGCGCGCCTGGAAGCCAGGATGAAGGAGCGTTTTGACAAATTGGATAGGAAGCTCATAGCCCGCCGCTAGGCCTCTCTTGCCCCTTTTTTAATCTTTTGTTTGGTGGGTGGGACTTGTTGGGGAGAGTTTGGGCATTTTTGGGGTTTTCTTATTTATTTCTTCATTATGGGCAATTACGTTTTTGGACTTTCTTTGTTTGGACTAAGCTTTCTTTGGACATTGGTTGGGGTTAGGGAGAGGGGTGGGCCAGGTGGTGTGGGTTTTCTAGTTTATATTTGTTAGGGAAATACATTTTTTATAGTTGTACATATGATTTAAATCTTTTTTGGGTGGTTACTGTTTTACTTAGCACCGCTTCCTTTGCTGCAGGCCCCCAGCCAGTTTTTAAAATCTGCTGATAGTGTAACAACAACAAAATAGTTATAGTTGTCCTACTACTTTCTCCTCCTAGTCTCTGCAGTCTGCAACTATATTAACCCCTAAGGACTCGGAGGAGGTGTGGGTGTGTGAATTTCCACTGTATATAGATCACTGCAGCTCAACAATGAATCCCCCACAGTTCTTCTCTTACCTGTGATTAGACGAAGCGATGGCTGCATGGTTTCCCAAGGTGCCATGGTGGTGGTAGTAGACAGTAGCAGCATGCTAACACACTAGTAAAATAGTGAAAGCACCAGATCCAGAAGGTAGGTCCCACTCCCTCCTAGCCAAACTCAAACTGTAGGATGAGGAATATTCATCACAGGGAACTAATTAAATTGTAATTTAAACTTTAATGCCGTTTTATATGCAAGCTTTACAAAACAAATGAGACAGTCAAGAGAGGGAGACTAGACTACTAGTACACAAGAAGAAGAGAGACAATAGAGAATATGTGATAAGCAAGACTAAATTAAAATAATCAGAATGGTGAGCTAGTAAAAGTTACAAAATGAAGTTGACTCGAGCTATGAAGTGGACAAGCGTAACCTTTGACGCACGCAATACAGTGCCGGAAGGATGTTGATGCTGGCAATTATGAATTATGATTGTTTGAAAAAAAAAAAAAAATGGAATACTGTGCATGGGTGGGTAATCTAAATATATATAATATTGCCAGTGTGGGCTATACTTGGAGCTGAAGAAGCTCCTCACCCTGCCTTGAGTTGGTGTGGCTTTCACCACATCAGCCCCATCAAGTGTATGATCAATTAATGGTGTAAATTTAATTTAGTCACACCTCAATAAATCACACAGCCCAGGGGGAAGAGGGTTAGGGGTTCAATGAATGAATGGGAAGGGGGATTTGAGGGAAAGGTTTGTCAAAGACAAACACTACACAACAACAACATTCATCTTAGCAGCCGACCATCATAAATCTGTTATGGAGAAATGATGATGAGTAGTACAGGTAAACCAAATCAAATTGTCCGTCTGCCCCCAGAGAAACCCAAGTTACATTATGTTATGTTGCACCGAGCTTTGAAAGATAGCAAATACAATTAAAATATCTGTAGTAGTCAAGTAAACAAGCATAAACAACACACACAGTTCTAATGATTAAAGAGAAAAAATGATACTGTATTGCCAAATTGGGAGTTGCATCTTGGACTGTCCATCAATCTTGGGTGCCTGGCGGAGGCGGTTCGGTAAGGTAAGTGTGAGTATGTTGTATTGTTTTTCCAGTATGGCGCAGGGTAAAAGGCCTGTAGATTGAAAAACAAAAATGATACTGAAGAATCAAGGGAAAAAGTTAAACTGCATAAGGAGTGCAACGAGAAGACTCAGAGGCAGCATGGCTAAATGTCTGTTTCTAGTTACCTTTAACAACAGGCCCTCCCACCTAACCACCACTTAGCTTCGAATTTGAGCCAGACAGCACTGAGCACACACACACCCAGCAACATAGCATTTTCCCAATCAAGTAAAAATCAACGAACCGCTGTCACTCACCACCACTACACAGAGGGGCATATTCTCAAGAACGTGTGATAACCACCGCAAGAGTAGCTTAATGCAACTTTGCACATCGCAGTCTATCGCGGGAAAACAACGCCGTGTTAATGTAGTATTCCCAACCTGGCGGCACCATGCGATAGTCCCACGATAACGCGTCAAATGACAGCGTTAAAATCAACGCGACGCCGCAAAAATGCAAAACACGAACGTGAACAAAGTTGCGATGATGCCAACCGCGATACAAAAATCAGCGACAGGCCTGCAATTCCCACGCGTCATGCGGGAAAATGCACCATAAAAGCCGAACAAGAAAGACACACCAAAAACAAAATAAACTGCTTAGCAACATGGATGCACCCAGAACGAGTGCCCAGGTCAACGCGAACCCCACAAGCCACTCAGACCACCAGCAAGGAACCTCGGGGTCCGGGAAGGCCAAGGAGAAGAGGAAGAGGAAGACGGGGTACAGTCCGCATGACAACCGGATCGTCGTCACAGAGGTGACAGAGCACTAACAACAACTGTCCGTCACCTCCACCGTGTCATTGGCAACACAGACGGAAAAATGGCATTCCATTGTGAATGCAGCAGGAGTGTCGAGGAGGACAAGATGCGCTGGCACGATGTGAAAAGCCAAACCAAGCAGAAACCCGCTGCCAACAGGAAGGCAGCAACGGCGAATGGAGGTGGGAGTCCTGCGCCACGGGAGGAGCTGGAGCAAATGCTGGCCACAGTCATCAGTGTGGAGACGGTGCAAGGAGTCGGGAGTCCGGACACTGACCGATATGACCTGACACAACATCAACAGGGTGAGTAATGAACAGGGACTGTGGGGACGGGGGGGGACGGGCACAATGGCACACATGCACAACGACGTGTAGCACACCCACAATGACCCTGGGTCATGTCCCTGATCCCTGTGGCACACTGCATCACACATACAAACATCAAGTAGGCCCCCGTCCACCATGTGCCCAAAGGGCTCCCACCCCACACATCACCAATTCCACAACACACACATGCACCCGTGCGAAACACAACAAAGATGCGTATGTGAGAGCAACACTGACAATGCAAGTGACACCACATGACGAGCAGCATGGCTGGAGTACAATCACCATGACATTGTGCACGCCACGAGACTGAGGTGGCTGAGTGTGGACCACATCCGGAAAGGAGTAGGTCACACTCTGACACATCCACCTGCACAAACAACCACTGACGTCAACAATACATCTGCAGACAAACAATACACAAGAGTACAAAAACCATCCAAGAGCACAAATGACCCAAGTCGCCAACACAGCACCTGAAAAGCACAAAAGCCAAAAGCACACCGCCTCCAAGGGATAAGGGGCAGCATAATCACAGCTGCAGGAGCGACTCCCACACAATGCAGCACACACACATAGCAATGACAGCACATCCACATGGACGACAATGTGGTACACAGTGCAACACTTACACTGCAGAACAGAGGACACAACTGGGTCCGCCTGTGCGTAGAAAATGGCCAATCACATCGGACATAGCAGGAAACTGTGAGATGCAAATGTACGTGTACAACCTCACCTACCTCATGTAGTCCAAATGTCCACTGTCCCGCATCAAATAGTCCGCCCCTCCCAAACAGTCACAATGTACATCGGCATGCAGTCTGTATGTAAACTTGAACAATGCGGCAACATACATGCCAACACAATGTCAACAAGCATCTCCCTTTCACATTGCAGAGGGACACACAACACCTCCAGCAGAGTAGACCAGACAACTCTACAGTGATGCTGAAGAGGACCTCCACACTTCCGACACCGACGCCCTACAACAGTCCATGGACATCTTAGGCAATCGACCTCCAGGAGCAGGGCAGCACCGCTGCATCGAGGATACCCCACCCCCTGCACAGACAACACAGCTGGACGCACCCACCACCCCGGCTGGCTCCCAGCAGCCCACCGAAGCACACATCGCATTCCAAGGCCAGGTGTCAGACTGCCAGAAGGGGGTGGCCGAACATGTGCGGGTGGGGTACTACCTCATGGAAGCCGAACTAGATCACATACGAGGGTGTCCAAGTCCCATCAGGGACCACCTACACTCCCCAACGGAGACCCACACTGCGACAGAGACACATGCCTTCGCACATTTCCAGTACTGAACCACACCCAGAGCCACAGGATAATCATCCACACCCCTACGCTGGCCTGGCATCCTCCGGGCCAGCCCTCTCCGCACACGCTTACAGGGGGGGACGTCACAAGCTACATTTCCACGATCTTCCCCACTGGCTGGGGTGACATGGTTGCGTCCACTGTCCACTACACTCCAAACACCAGCAGTGCATGTAGACATGGATATGTCTGTGGTCTGCATACTGAGGTCTGTCCAGCACTTCCACGCCACACTTGGCATTGTGTACATTCTCATTCATGGGTCACTTGCCTCCTTCGCACATGCCTGGTTCCCACATCTCCCCACATTCCGCTATTGTGTGGCTGAGGTGCCATGCCATTGATGGCTCATGTACATGGCTAACCAAGGTTGCCACAGTAAGTTGTGCTGTTGTGTATGGTGGGTGGGCATGTTGTTTGGCATGTTGTATGTGATTTTGTGACGTGTGCAGTGCCAGAGTTGTGAGTTGCATGATTGTAGAGTTGAGGTGTGTGGTGTGTTCATTTGGTGCTTGCCAACGAGCATTGCATTCCCATAGGTGCATTCCTGGAAGCGCTGGTTGATGTTGGACTGTCGGAAGATGAGGGGATCATGCACACTGCCTGGGTAGTTGGCTACGACATTGGTGAAGAGTCCCCTGTGGTCCACTATTGCCTGCACATTGATGAATGCGTGTGCTTCCTGTTGCAGTAATTGTGTGCAGTGTCGGCAGGGGGCACAAGTAGGACATGTGTGCAGTCGATTGCCCCCAACACGTGCGGGAATCCAGCTATGGCGTATAGTCCTTGCTTGGTCTCCAGCTGTTCCTGCGCATTGTGGGGGACGTATAGGTACTGGGGTACCTGGCTGATGATGGCATCCAACTTGGATGGGGCTGGCTTTGAGACTCCTCCGACTCTGGCGGTTGTTGGTTGGGAGGTACCAGAGGCCAACAGGTGCAGCACAACCAGCAGCTTTGTCTGCGGAGGGATGTTGGTTGTCCGCTGTGTTGGTACCATCAGCCTGTGGGCAATGGGGGTCAGGATGCGGAGGATGGTTGTCCTTTTGAGCCTGTAGTGGGCATTGACATTGTCTGGTGTTAGGTCTGTGAGGCTGGTGCATTTCCTGAAGGTCCGCTGTCTTTGTCTGCGCTGCCTCTGTGGTGGTCCGGGGGGGGCAGGGGGGTACGGGGGGCGATCCTGGGGGGGGTGTCGGTGGGTGTTGGTGCCCTCTCGGGGCTCCGGGATGCATGGTGAGTGGCTCCATGGCATCTGTTGTTGTTCATGTGTGGCTCTGGGCTGGGCTCCCTTTGATGGTGCAGGTTGTCGTCCGACTTTACACCAGGTCAGAGCAGGTGTTAATTTCCTGCAGCTAACGCGCCTTATCGCCTGTTTTGTGGTCTTATCGCCGATGTGGCTGGTCATTGAGAATGTTGAGGTGTGGTGTTGTCGCGGCTTTTTGCTCGGGAACGCCTACTCTGCATCTCATTAGCAATAGTTGCCGGGGTCATCTGTGGCGATGTTTTTGGCGGATGCTTTCGCAAGTAAACTGGTGTTATGGGCTGTTAGCACCAGCTTGTGAATGGGGCGATTAAATTATCGCGACTTTGGCTGCGATAAAGTGCCGATAACTCAGCGATAGCTCCTTGAGAATATGCCCCAGAGTTGTGTAGGCCTGTTGTTTACCTTTAGGCCTCTTCAAAGTCATCACCAAATTGGTTGGTTTCAGTGAATTTTAAAACTTCCATCTTCTTCTGGTGGCAGTTCTCGAAGTAGTCATGCCCACGCCATGAGTCATTCCATCATCTCTGATCCTCCCGAGTCTGACTCCGAGTATAGTGTCAACTCCGTACCAACTGTGTCCTGTGTCCCGACTCAAATGCAATAGATCGGCCTGTAGTACAATTTTGTTGGTGCACAACAAGAAGAGAAAGATTGAGTCATTTTTTGTGTAGACTAGATTTGTGTTTGCGTTATCTAAGGGACTGGTCGGGTCTGACTCTTTGAGGAGTATAAAGCAGCAAACAATACAACAAAGCAGTTTGGACTGTGGAGTAGACCCGGTGAAAGAATTTCGCTATCTTTTAAAGGGCAAGGAAAAAAATAACCTTCAGGGGTGGATTATTGATCAGCGTCAGTAGGACACCAACATTGTAAATCATTGCTAACACATTTTAAGTGTAATAGCTACAGATAAACAAATACCTGATTATAGCTTCTCCAAATCTAGAGCCCCTGGACTGAAGCACCCATCAGCTTATCATAGCTCTAAGGGCCGAAGTAGGGACCTTAAGAGCGATGATTGATGGTCTCACTGTACTAGTCAAATCCATACTACATATCGGTTTACCATCTGTATCTCCGGCCACACAGGAGCCGGGAACCCTAGCACAACCAGTAACACAATACTTAAGCAGTCATCCTCAGCCCTATCAGTCAAACACCAGTCAAGGGAAAATCCATACCTATGGGCCCCCACAGTTACCTTTAGCTGTTGCTGCTTCCCACATTCAAACACTTCCCAACCTTAATGTCAATCTCGCTAACCACCCAGTCAACTTAGCAGGTATGCATGGTCCCCGTAATCATCAGTAGAATCATAACCTGTCCCAAAGGCAGTCATTATCTCATCACGGTAGGAACCACCTATCAAAACCAGTCCCTCCTCGTTTGCCATTCGTTAATAAAATCTTCATGGTCAATGTTCTTAAATTCGGCACGAGGCAGGGATTTGAGGGGGAAGACTCCTTGATCAACAAAGCAATCCATTGGATCCGCCATGTTAGGGGCTGTCGCTCGGTAATCCGAGATGACATCATCAGGGCGCATAGATGCACATCACGAGGTCAACTATCAGATTGCATTGAGCTGGTACTAAAAGGGCCAGATTTGGCCAAAAATCTCCTTGCCCTAGAATTTCGAACTTGTTCTCCTGACTCTTCTTCTATTCAATTCAGGCGTTTTATTCCCCACATTCCAACTCCGTTCCCACCATCGGATGGAAGATTTAGTAGTTCCACCCTAGAACTCAATGACTGACTTTTGGAGGAAGTCTATCAGCCCCCCAGACTACACCCTTCCCCTTTTTGCCAGGGAGACACTAGCCTTGGTGATAAGTCCCAACAGAAGGTGCTTAACCCAAATGCGAACGATCCCCTACCTGAAGCAGGCGCAAGTAGCGCCGCTAGTAGTCTTAATGAGTTGGAGGGTGTGCCATGCCGTGTGGGTGTGCCTTCCATTACAGATTATAACACCTTAACACACCAAATACTTGCAAAAGGACAAACACCCATAGCTATAGTGTCATGGAATGTTGCCGGTTTAAAACAAAAACTTGAGGACCCGGATTGGCATAGTTATATAGACAAATTCGATATCTGCCTTTTCCAGGAGACATGGTCACTAACCCCCCCATTTAAGCTGGGATATAAAACATACTACAAGAATGCTATCCCATCGCAGAGAGGAAGATCATCTGGGGGCCTTGTAATATGATTTAAAATAACACTGGGGATGCGATCCAATTACTATATTATAGACTCACCAGATATACTGGCAGAGTACTTAGATACAAATACTCACAACAATGAAAAACTGTACTTGTTCAACATCTATAATAGACCAATCAGGCAAAATCTCAATTCTGAGACCATTGATATACTAGGTAGATCCCTGGACCATGTAGACCCCGCTGATACCGTGATCGTATGTGGGGACTTTAATTGTGCCTATGAGCCACTAAATGGACTAGAAAGTTTAACAGAGGAAGAGGATTCTGCTATGGGGTTGCCTCAGTTAGAGGCTGGGCCACCAAAACCTTGCACCAACGCTGCATTACAGATAATGCAGCTTACCGTCAAACATCACTTAAGGGCATGTAATGGAAGGGTATTAACAACGGGGATGAAAAAGCCTCTCTTAATACTTTTAAACGTGGTAACTCGCAGTCGAGAATAGATTACAATGTGCACAGTATGCACAGCTGAAGCAGGATATCGAGCTTTAGAATAGAGGCGAGGGAGGACAGCGACCACCGACCACTTTGTCTGGAAGTAATAGGCCGGATAGCAAGGGATGATCTACCCGATACCTGCATGCAAAACATACATTCCCTAATAGGAAACAATCGTAGATCTATTAAGTGGCCCAAGGTTACAGGTGATATAGAGCTAATGACAAGTATCGATTACACCTTTGCGGAGGAAGTGGGTGCCCATCTAGAGACAAATGAAATGCCTGTAATACCAATGCACACTCTTTTGGTTGTAAAGTTAGAGCCCCTTCTTACCAAAAACAGCGGGAAGAAATTGAAACCCAATCTTAAGCTGGGACCAAAAGTTATACACCAGAGTGCACAGGAACCAAGAAAAGCTTACTTGAAAATCTAAAGCAGGGAAATGCAGACTCAAAAGGAGGGCTAGGGATGTTCATAGGAGAGCATTGGCTACTGCCAGGAGGAATTGGGAGGAGAACAGCTGGCTTGACCTCTTACAGGCAGCAAAAACCAATAATTCAGCTGAGTTTTGGAAAATAATAGCATGTGGGGGCAAGGACCAAGTAGTGAGAACGGAGCATTATTTGGATTCGGCAGTTTGGACCGAGCATTTTACTAACTTGTATTCCAGTTTCCGGTCCACTTCTACTGAAGACGGTGAGCCTGCTAGTAATGAGGGAGATAGAGAAGTGATTGTTTTCTCATTGAAAGAAACTGAATATGCTATAGACACCATCAAGCAGGGAAAAGCACTGGGACTAGACAGACTCCCTGGAGACCTATTCAAACATGACAAAAAGGTTTGGGTCCCATATGTTAACCTCCTCAGCAATGCAATAGCAGCGGGTGCCCCAATACTGGTAACGTGGAAAGGGGCTGAAATTGTCCCTATCCACAAAAAAGGCAGCAAACAGAAACCCGAGAATTACAGGCCAATCAGCCTGATAGATGTACTCCAAAAAATCTACGCCAGACAATTATTGAACAGGCTCGATGATTGGAGAGAAACTAATAATATATTGTCCCCTTATCAGGCAGGATTCAGATCATGCACTAGTACAGTAGATCAAGTCTTCAGACTTTTGTGCATCATCTGGAAATACGTTAAGATAAAGGAGGGCCACATCTACGTAGCCTTTGTAGACTTCAGGGTGGCTTTCGACCTTGTACCCAGAGGTCTACTATGGGACTCATTAAAAAAACAAGAAGTTCCCCCTAGCCTGTTAACACAGATAAAAAGGTTGCACAATGATAATTATGCTAGAAATTACCCCCCTAAATTGAACAGGAATTTGGTACTGGCGCTGCTGTTTGCAGACGACACCATCCTGATTTCGCAGACTCCAAAGGAATTACAGAATTTGAAGGACGATTTTAACAGATATTGCGACGCAAAAGGCCTAGAAATAAACACTAGTAAAACCAAGTACATGGCCATAAATCCACACAAGGGTTTTAGAAATAATTTTAAGTTGAATAACGGGAAAATAGAACATGCCACTAACTTTACTTATTTGGGTATATTACTCGACTCCAAATTAGCATGGAAGCAGCAAATTAATCACTCAGCATTACGTATAGCCCAGGGAGCAGGGGCTGTCCTTAAGAAGTATAGTTTGTCCTCAAGCAAACCTGCGACACCAGCCCTCTAGCTATATAAATGCAAGGTCCAGGCGACAGCACTGTATGGATCAGAGCTATGGGGCATTGGCGACACTAAAGAACTAACAATCGGGGAAAACAAGTTTGCGAGGAGACTACTGGGGCTGCCCTCATCAACACCACTTATTCCAATGTTCCATGATTTAAACATGAGGTGTATAGGGCAAATTACAACTCTACGACCACTGCTTTATTGGATACGTTTGTGGATAACACCAGAATTAGTGGCTTATAGAGAACGTGCACGAGAACTGTTGGCTATTGACACATGTCTCACCTTCCCTTGGTTAAGATTCATAAAGAAATGGCTCATAGAGTTAGGTCTCAGTTCATATTGGACAGAGCCGTATAGTTTAGCATCTAGTTGCAAAGATATACTAAAGAGAACCTATTGGCTACACATACTGAACGCACTCCACTGCGACCCAAGACTAGGAAGGTTAACAACTCAATTCCTTATCATTAAACCAAACCCAAGTCACGAAGAATTTCTTGACAATGTACAACCGCACCTATCAAGAACTCTGTATCTAAAGTTAAGGTATAACATCTTACAGACTAAGAGCCATACAGCAAATTGGGAGGTTAAGGGAGACCGTTCCTGCACTTTATGCACTACACGTACCTTAGGGTCCACAGAAAATACAGCACATATCCTATTCTTCTGCCCGGCATATGACATGGCGAGGAGGAAATGGATTCAACCGTTGTGCAATTCATTGGGATTTAGGAAGCACCAAGAGGCACTGATGATATTGACAACTAGTACTGCTCCACATGTTATATTTGCCCTATCCCGATATTTGTTTATAGTGGGACTAATAAGAAGCAAAGTAGGGCTAAAGCTGTGATGCTGCAAGGATCGATGCACCTATGGCTGGGAAAGTATCCTGAACTGTATAAAATAACCAGTCATCTTTCTTCTTTTATTGTATCATATGAAGCTTTTATCTGATTTTAAAAGAGAAGCCATTAGGGTGGTAATAATGGAACGTTTAGTGATTGGTTTAAATTGTTTTATTTGAAAATTGATGATTACTTTATTGAGAATATTTACATATACTGCTTGATGCATTTTAGATTGTATTGTGAATGATTGTATTATTATGAAACTTTTATGGTCTTCGGCCGAAATAAAGTATTTACAACAAATACCCAGTGTCACACTGCCTACCACCGCATGAATCATCTCTTCTCAACACACATGATGACACATCACAACAAGTTCACAACAAACAACAATAACTCAGCGTGCAATGAATGTCTTTTACCTGTTCTACCGGTGTGCTCACCGTGATCGATTCATGGTACATTGCAGAATGCAGATCAATTTGTTCACGAAGCCGAGAATGGCCAGTGTAAATCGAATTATAATGTCACAAGTGGGGCAGTCCCTCAAGGGCAGGAAAGGATAGATAGTCATGGCCCAGGCTTGGAGGCAGGCACACATTTGTTTGTATTCTCCTTCCAAAGCCCGGCTTGAGGGACATGGGTGTGGGGGAAGTCAGGACTTCTTCACTGCACACAGTTGCAGCTCCAATCCGGCAATAAAATGTGTCTAAGAGTAAGACAGTGGGGATGAATTGGTCAACCAAACACAACCAAACAATAAAGTAAATAATAATAAAGTTCCCTAGTAGCTATATCTTTTTTTTTGCGTCAAAGAAAGAAAGCAGATCAGCGATAGACTAGAGACTGAGAGAGAAAGTTCTATAATTGTTGTTGGCCCAGGCCTAGTAGTCACGGAAGTAGAGCTTGTCCTCAAACTCTGGTGGTTCGCCCAGAAGTAGGTCATCTAACACACTACTTCCATGACCTGAGTCTTCGTCATCTTCCTCCTGTTATACTTCAATTATGGGGTAATCTGATGGTATAAAGTGCTGATTTATTTTGATCATGGTTAATCTCTCCACGTTTTGGGGCGAGAGACTGGTCCTTCTCACTGTGACAACGGCACCAGCAGCACTGAAAACACGCTCAGCAGAGACACTGGACATAGTGCAAGCCAGATAGTTTATTGCCAGACTGCTGAGTACTGGCCATTGGAGCCGCTTCCCATACCAATACACCAATGGGTTTTGATCAAGGTAGACCTCTGTTGCGTCATACAGATAGGCCTGGACCATTCGCTCAATGTTCATTGCTGGTGCTCCACTTTGCTCGACCTCTTTTGCATTCGCCTCTGCACTGGACTTAAGTCCTGCCAGTAGAAACCACTCAGTTGCAGATTTTGGGGCTGATGCTCCTGGTTTTGTTGATGGTGTTCTTGTTGTTGGTTTTGGCTGCTGTGAGCCAACAGCACTGCCCTCAGGCTTGAACTTGAAGGCTGCCCAGCAGGACTTGTGCTCTGGAGGAGTGGGCCTCAAATTCCCTGCCGCTCTTTTTCTAGCTCACTGCCTTGCTCAGCTATTCATGTTTTGTATTTTCTAACATCCCCATCTGAAAAAGGAATGAAAGTGGACAGTAATGGTTTATACCGCGGATCAAGAATTGTGGCACAGATGTAATGTTTGGAGGACACAATGTCTCTTTGCACCCTTGTATTAGCAGACAAGCGAAGGATTAAGCTCTCCACCAAGTCATACGCATCTTTTTTTTTCCTCCACACCTGTGTACACTGCAGACACCTCCTTTAGCTGTTCCTGTAGCATGTGCAACAACGGGATAGCTTGGCCCATGGTACTGTCCTATTTGCTGACTTCCTGTGTGAACACCTCAAAAGGAAGCAGCATCTCTGTCAGGCATTTGACTAGGCCCCACTGGTCCATCTCAAAGATCATGCCTTTCACAGTTGCATCCCCTCTTTGCATGACATATTCATTGATAGGTCTGTACGCTCAAACAGGCATTCAAGCATGTGATAAGTAGAGTTCCAGCGTGTTGGCACTTCCTGTATGAGTGCTTTAACTGGCATTCTATTATCACGCTGAATGCAGGTGGACAGTAAATTGCTTACTTGGTCTTCTTTTTTGAGAAAGTCCTGCACAATGATCTTGATGCAGTGCACCAAACACAGGACCCTGAAATAACCACCACCGGCCATGGCCTTAACTATATTACTGCCATTGTCTGTGACAACAAATCCAATCTTAAGACTTCTTGGTCGCAGCCATTCAAAGACCTTGCTGTTAAAGTCTTACATAATGTTTGCAGTTATATGGGATTTCTCCATGGTGAACATGGCTACTGTCGCATGCTTCCGAGCAGCATTACAAATCTCAGCAGTGTCAACACCTGCAGATATTTTTTTCTCTAGCCCCCACAAAAGAGATCCAATGTGCAGTGATGCACATGTAATCAGTCCCTTGCAACTGGTCCACATGTCTGTTGTCAGGTGGATACTGTGAACAGCACTCTGCTGCAAAGCTTGTCCAAGCAATTTCCAGAACATCGTGATCTAGCGATGGAACAGCAACTCTGGCAAAATAGGACAGGCCAGGAACCTCCCATTTCGGGCAGATGGCTGCCACAAATTCAAGAAAATCCACCCCTTCCACAAACGAAAAAGGGAGGAGGTCCAGCGCTAACAATTCAGCCAGTTTCACGTTGTAAAAACGGGACGTTGGGTGGTTGCGTTCATACTGCTCCTCTGGCCTAAACATGGCAGGAATAGTAGCCTGAATTTTTTTCTTTCCTGATGCCACTGATGCAGGTGACTTCTTGAGAGCAGGCGGTGGTAGGCTCAATGTGCTTTTTAACAGGGCAGTCTTGTGCCATTGCGATGTTGCTGATGTGGGCGATACTATTGTACTGCAGGGGAGAGGGCTGCGCTGCGTAATGAAGATATCTTCCTTTTCTTCACCTTCAAACGTGATCGGATCAGATTCAGATTGCCTGCTCAGCCGGCTTTCACCCCCTTCACCAACAACACTTGACGTTTTTTGGCCGCTAAGATGCGCCTCCCAACGGATCGTATGGTGATTTCTCAAATGGGTTGTCTTGCCCCTGGTACCATAGTTTGTACCAGGCTTACCCCGACTAACACTTGCTCCATAAAGAGAGCATATGGCAATGTTCGCCACCTTCTGGTTAACTGTAAAGAAGTCCCAAACTGGGGAGCTCAACTTTCTGACGCTGGTGCCACTGCCAATGTCGGATGAACTGGCTGTGTTATATGGCCCTTAGGGTCATTGTCGACATTGCTAAGATAGCATGAGCTTTGCTGCCATGATGCTGCTTTTGCGCACGTTACTACATGACTTTATTTTTGCAAGACTCTGTTTATGCCTTTCACATGAGAACTGTCTGCCATTCACGTTCTCTGCTGAGTTCCTGGAGTTTAGTCTGAACACGTTGTGCAAGGTCGATAAACAATGTCCCTTGTTATTCTGTTCTGGTCAGTCCCTAGCACCTAGACATAACATGCTAAACACAGCTGCACAGCTGGAGACTCGTGCTTTGATATTACGGGGATGCATGTTGTTTTAACACACACTTGGAGAGAGCCCTTTCCATGGAGAAGAGCTATGCTGTTCCTATGATGTAAACCATACATCTAGGATTTAAGGTATGGGGTCTGCTGACACAGCCCAGAGATCTTCTTTTATATAATAAACTTCTTCCAGCCAAGGGGAGGGTGGTTAGGCCTGATAGTCCTTTTTCCACTGTCTTTATATAATGACTTCCCCCTTTGTACTCTATGGAATTGTAACAATGCTAATTGTTTTGAGTTTATGCATTTTGCTGCTGGTAGTGGCTTGTATACTGTATTGTAGAGCACGATAGTTAAAATAAACATTTTAAACTATTACAGTGACTCGAGTGAGCGAGCGAAAGGGTATGTCTTGCTACCGCAATTCCTGAGAGAGTCGGGAGTGTTGTGTTCTGGGTTGTCTAATCATTTGTAGCTTTGTGATTTTGGAGGAGAACGAATGGGACACTATAGCTAGTCGGTTTTGGGATTTTGGGTACTAAGGTGATAGGATGGTACACCTCTATACACCGAGGTCCTGTTTTCCTGCGCATAGTTCTGTGTAGGTGCAGAATCCCCGCAACATGGCGCCGCCAACGTTTGGTCTGGTTCTTATCTGCGAGACTCTTGAGTAGTGCTTGTGCTTGTCCACAATCCCCTCACTTCTGTTTCCGGAGACAGCTGTGATGGTGTAACCTCCTATATTGATGTTTTATAGGTTCTTTCAAGCTTGAAATTTTAAAAAGGTTCCTTCTCTTTATTCTTAACCCGATATTGCACTGCCACGCGTTAGGTTGTTGTACTTTATTATTCATTATGTCTGTTGCGATTACACCACCTAATCGGGCTGCAGTCACAGCTTATTTGACTCAAAATGGGGTCCCTAATTCTGGTGTAGCGCTCATTTTTGTTGTAGAAGCAGATGCAGCTTACCGCTTCGAAGTGTTTTATTCTTGGGTCACCTTTCCGGCGGTGGATGGAACGGATAATTTGTTTCATGAATATACTGCCACGGCCCTTCCTCAAATTTATCAGCCTTATAGGGCTCTCGAGGTTCCGCTCACAGCTTGGCAACACCAAATTTGGTTTAATGGCGCCCTTCCTCACCCAATAATGCCGGTCTGTTTAGGCCCTTTATCGATAGATGGGGCCACGTGGCCCTTTTTGGCTGGGTATACCCCACCCCCGTTATTTAACTGCTACAATTGCAGAACTCCGCGTATTACATACATCTTTGATACGTGTGCATAGAGCTGTCATACAGTTTATGTCGTGCAACTTTCAGGTGGGACCACTTGGCGTTGCTGCACAACCTGTGGGTCCTGGTGGTGTGACCATCAGTCCTCTAATGGTTAATTCAGTGATGGGCAAGCATCCTCAAAATAAGGATGAGTTCCCTTATTGGCTTGCCGAAAAATTTGGACAAATCGAGGCAGTTTTTCCAACTACCACTCCTGTAGAAAAACACAGGATCCTGGCTATAAGTTTGCCTAAAGACTTAATTCCCGAATTAGCTGATTGTAACACCTGGGGCAAGGTGTTTGCGGCGGTATATTTGAAGTGTTTCGGCACTCCCTCCATGACCGTACTCCCTTCCGTGATAAAACGTGTTCAAGATGAACCCGGAGCCGTAGCGGCTCTGGAGTTGGGGATGAGACTGATGGGGGTGTTCGACGTGGTTGCTGACATGATCTTTGCCAATGTCAAGGGTGATGCTGTAAGCTTACAAGTGGCTAACCGCTTGGAGGCTGTGGCAGACGCAGACAAGCCGTTCGATTTTCCAAAGATTATAGCGAAGGCTTATAAAACCATAGGCTGCAATAGTCTGGGAGTTAAGCCTTTTACTCAAACGCAGACACAGTCTCAACCACAACAAAAGGCCCAGAATGATAAAGACGGGTGCCCGTTCTTTCCTAGAAAGAACTGGAAAACAAAAAACAGGGTCAGCAACAGCAGAAGCAAGGTTTGCGTGCTAGTTCACCGACACTTGAGTCTTCTGAGAGTACTTATGATATGCGCGACAGCGCGAAAATTAAGACTCCTGATCGATTTCAGGTCCCTGATCAGCGCTCTCCTCGTTCTTTACAGGACACATCGGACTCTCACGTCGGTGGTGGGGAGCGCCAGGGTCGTGGCAAAGGTCCGACTAATCAACAGGGACAAGATCAACCTCGACAGTTTGACGTTAAAGCCAAACAAGAGGACCTGCCTCGTTTTCAACCACCCATATCAGAAGAAAAAAGTTGCCGCTTTAACAGCGAGATATGCCTTAGACGGTGAGAACGAGACTCCTGGACTGGACATGGGCAGTGACTCTGCTCGACAGCGCGGTGGAGGTTACCATAGTGCGGGAGGCACTGCGTCCCTGTCTGCAGACGACAGCAACTGAAACTTTCATTACAGTAGAGACAGCAGATACCCAGGTTGCCCCACTGGATAGACTCTATGAGATTATTTTCCAAATTGAGGTGATATACCGCGTCCAATCAAAGCGGTTTTCTGGGAGAATCTAACCTCCTCGTATGACATTTTGTTAGCGGAGGCAGATTGGCCTCCACCCTTTGTGTTAGCCGCTTCTAGAGGGGAGGACATGATACTTCCGAGTTTTTCCTGTTACGTCCCTCAGGAACATGCAACGGCTTTCGCAGCTGAGTGGGCTTTGGCCCTTGCCCCGGCGGTGTACCGTAATCAGGTAGGCTGGGATATTGATTCACCGGCTCATGAGATACCTTTTACGATCTATGCCGCAGCCACAACTGCAATATCCAATCAGACGTGAAGCTAAGGCTCACGTTTGTGACATTCTAACACAGTTAGAGTATCAAGGAGTGATTGAATCCTGTACATCACCGATGAATAATCCTCTCCTTACGGTATCGAAACCTGACGGTTCATATTGCATTGTATTGGATTACCGGAATTTGAATAGTCATTGTCGCACTTTTGCAGTACAAAACACACACAGCTCTGCGCTGGTGAACAATCTTGTTCGTAAAAAATACAAAACTACACTGGACATTTCCAATGCTTTCTACAGTCATAATCTCGCTCCTGAGAGCCGTGACTTGACAGCATTTACCGCAGTCGGAAATCAGAAAAATTTACGCGTTTGCCTATGGGGTATAAATAGCCCCGGGGCATTTGCTGCACGTGTTGTGTCTTTGTTGCACGACATAGATCCAGATGCGTTCTCGTACGTTGTTGACATATATCTGACGGACGTTGAACTTATGCCGCATCTTGTCCGAGTCGACAGAATCATTTTATCATTTGCCGACTATGGATACAAGTTCAATTTTGCTAAATCGCACATCGCTCATTTGGCGGTACTCTTTTTGGGCTATGAGCTCAATAATGAAGGTAAGGGGTTAGCCCCCCACTCCCTGGAGAAATGTGCACAATTGCAACCCCCTTCTACACTGAAGAAACTTCAGTCTTTGCTGGGATGTTTGAATTTCGGGAGGACATACATTCCCGATTATGCCCAGCGTATCAAACCGCTTTATGCGTTGATACAACCAACATATTCTTCTGCCAGCTGGCTTCCAGAACATACCTCTATCCTACATTCTTTGCAATCTGACATGCTTGCAAAGAACTACTTGTTGACGCGTGATAACACCACGAACCTGGTGATACGTATAGTACCAGGGGCGGTGGGTTTCACTTACTTGACGTTCAATGAGGGGGACACAGTACCTAATGCATACAAATCACATTTGTACACTGCAGCTGAAATGCATTTTTCAAATGTTGAAAAATTTTTGACAGCGGTCCAGATGGCGGTTCTGAAAGAATGCTCACTGGCGCAAGGTAAACGCATTCTTATGGTCACACCTTTCCCTGCTTTGGAGGCCGTGACTAAGGCAAGTGTACCCAACTCCAAGGTACTACATCCCCGTTGGATACAATGGGCTACTTCTTTGACATCATCAGATGCCACGTTTATCTTTGACCCTGCACTTCAGACACAGGAGTTTTTACAGTATGAACATGTTCATCCTCCTCCGTTGTCGTTGCTTCCTTTACATGAGTACGAATGTATCATTTATACCGATGGCTCGGCTCAACCGGCCACCGGCTCCAAACACGCTTATTTGGTGGCTTGCGCGATTGTTGCTGGTTCAATTGTCAATGGATAATTTAAGTCTTCCATAGTGCATACTCAAGCACTTGGGGACTGTACGGCACAATTGGCGGAGCTGCGTGCTCTTGTTCTTGCTCTCGAGTTTGTTGATCCTAATGTGAATACTCTTATTGTGTGCGATTCCTACTACTGTGTCCAGTCTTTTAATGACAACTTATTCTTTTGGTCTCAAAATGACTATCGAGACTCTAAAGGCAGCGCAATTAAGCATAAAACGCTTTGGGTTCGAGTGGCAGACCTTAAACAACGTCTGCCCCTCACACATGTTATACATACTCTTGGCCTTCAGCGTGTGGGAGCACATGCTTTTGGTAATTTTTTTGGCTGATGAAGCGGCCAAATCTGCAGTAGCCACGTGTTCCGTAGCAGCAGTTACAAGGTCCATGACTAAAATAGATAATGATATTCTGGCAGCGGTAGCTGCTACGAGGGAGGGAACTGCTTATCCTCAGGGTTTCTCTTCGAAATACTCTTATCATATATCTCCCAAACAAGCTCCTTATGCGAAGATTCCTTCAGTTGGGGATCGGCTGATTCCCAACTTGGACCGCAGACTTGCTCTGATCAAAGCCGCACACGCGGGCATGGCTTCTGCTCATGCCGGTGTATCAGCGACAGTCTCTATTTTACAGCAACGTTACTGGTGGCGTGGTTTATATAAACAGACCCGTAATTATGTACTTTCTTGTGACATTTGTCAACAAATTAAGCCGTCTACGGTCACACGCCCACCTCAAACACAGCTATGTATTTCTAATCAACCATTTGGCTGTGTATATCTTGATCATTGCGGTCCATTCTCTTCTGATACTGCGTATAAATATATATTTGTTGCAGTTGATTCGTGCCCTAGATTCCTTTGGGTTTGGCCACAACGCAGTGCTGACGCTCGAAATGTCATCAAGGATTTGCGTGTCTTTGTCGGGATGTTTGCCTGTGGCACCTTCCATACTGACCAACGTCCAGCATTCGCCTCTAAGGCGTACAAGGACGCGATGAAGTCAATGGGAGTGCTGGTGCAGTTTTCGTCTCCATACAGGCCTGAGGGCAATTCAATTGTGGAGCGAATTAACCATGACTTAAAGCAATCCTTGACAGCTAGAGTCTTAGGTACTGGCAGGAACTGGCTGGCCCATTTGTATGGTGTTCAACGTGCACTCAATAATCTCCCTAGAAGATCACTGGGTGGGCGGACCCCATACGAAATGCTCTTTGGCATTAAAATGTTTGTGCCAGACCTTGATGGTCTAGACGTTGTGGCGGCTGCCGCAACTTTTGACATAGATAATCATTTTACTGTGTTACAGGATCTACAAAAGACCTGTGACAGCTACGCAACTGAACATTTACCCTCGTCCAATGATGCAGCACTGCTGATTCCAGTTGCCGGCTGGCTTCCCAAGATTGGAGATCTGGTACGAGAAAAGCTAGAGAACAAAAAAGAATTTGGTCCCTCTTATCGTGCACCAGTTCCGGTCCTTGGATTAAAGGGTACTCGTACAGTCATTTTACCACCTTTACCTGGTCGCAAAGACAACAGATACATCTCAGTGGACAATGTCAAGTTACACCGTCTGGCCGATTCTGATTAGTGTAACACCTGCTGTTTCCTGCAACACAATTTCTTTGAATCTGGTAACCTCAACGTCTACGACTAAAGCCCGTACCAGTGAGAGTGAGATGGAAACTGCTGTTGACCTTTGGTCTGTTTTGTCTCCATCCTCTTCCACCGCAGATGTCGAGTATACGTACCCCACAGATGAGTCCCAGAGGGAAGTACAGAGCAATCCTCGGCAACATCACGCTGATACATCCCACCAACCATTAATACCGAGGGATGCAAACAGTTATTTTGGGGACCATGCCAGCTTCTCTTATGACTCATCCTCCTCGACTTCCAGTTTGGCAGTCCCACCGACTAAATTAAGTGTTTTCTTCTCTTGGTTCAAAAAGACTTACCTGGTCCCTCCATGGACCTACATCTGCTTGGTGCTTATCCTGATTTTCCTCTTTATGTCAATTGGATTTGTGACAGTGTTCTTCTTACTCATCAATGGTCATTATTTGCCAGAACGCTCTGCTGTGAACTTGGTCGATGGAATTTTGACCCCTCACACATCGTCCCATATCATGAAACGTGATCAGACACTTGTGAACATTTCAGCATTCCCGGTTGCAGATGGCATCGTTTGGGACAAAGTAGCTTTTGAAATTCACGGTCCGACTGAGGTGCTCAGGGTGCCATACGTGTTTCGCGTCTCATTAGGAGATGTGGTAACACGGGACATACATTCTGACGATTGGGATGTGCAAGCAGTACATTCATTATTTTCAGATTTAAAATATTATGCTGCTTTTGATGCTCAAGATTTGTATTTAAATTCTGCCAATTATGCTGATCTCTTCTGTTATCAACATTATGGGCATCATTTTTTGCACAAAACAAACACGTTAAAACCTGTTCTTAATTACACTCAATGGGAACATTGTCCTACTCCTGTACAAGGGAGTTATAAAACTCTTAGAGATAAGTTCACATATTTTACCGATTATGACACGTCTAATCCGGAATCCTATTTCTTTAAACTACAATTGTCATCTCAATCCAAATTTATCTTGACCCACTCTAAATTGATTTACTCCAACTCTTTTAGGACTAAATTGGCCACAGAGGGTTATGATCACTGGAAAGAGACCATTGATTTAAAATCAATCTGGGGCACTAAACAATGGCAAGTTCAGGGAACTGAAGCATTACATCTTGCCTGTCTAATCCCAACTCTAATTTTATTTTTAAATGATACAGTGTACTAAATCACTTGTTTCTGCCTGGCCACAGTAAAAAATTTAAATATCCCATCCATTCCTTCCGTAGCGGAATACGAAAATTGGCGTTCTCAGACAAATTATACTATTGATGCTTTACAAGCATTGTTTCGAAATGACACTTTCAATGTCTCTGAAATTGATTCATCCGGGTGGTTGGTGTGGCAAACAAATTCAAATGCATGTCAATTGCGTGTTTATAATGTAACACCTCGGTTCACACAGACTAGAATGGATCCTCGTTATCCACTTACACATTCGGTCACCACATATTTGGTGGGTAAATTATGCCAACAATGGTTGGAACATTCCACCTTATCATCAGTGAAACAACACCTCACACTTTTGTCGAGTGACATCAATTTGGCTGATTTTATCCTAGGTCCTAGGATTCCTAGATCTAAGAGATTTATTTATACCGCCTACAATGAAATTTGGAAACTTTCGCAGATTGAGGCAGCTCTTCGTCTGCACCAAATTGATCAAGCCAATTTAGAAAAAGGCCTTGCCGTGGTCGACAATAGCATCAATACATTTTCATCACGCATCTATACATTGGATAATATTGTTTCTTCTGTGATTGATATTGTTCAGAGTGATGTATCTGTGTTATATCATGGTCAAAATCAATTGAGATCAGTTATGCAGTTTGCTTGGACGTTACAGACCCTTAAAATGGGAAAAGTCCCTTGGGATTATTTGAATGCTTCTGCTTTGTTTCTACCATTTAATCTGACTGATAAACAGAGGTTTATGTCCATGAAAGATGCTGCATATACACTGTTGCATATTGAACAATTGGAGCCCTTGCCGTTCTCTGTAGCGGAAACAGACTCTGCTGTTTGGTTAATTCATGGGGTTATATCTCTCCCATTTTCGCTGTTTCAATTTAAATCATGCATGCAACATTTTCCGATTGGCCGTTTTGAACCACTGGGCAGTGAATTTCTCCATGAATTATGGTCCCTACCTTTCACTTACAGATGTCAGCGGGAGGATAAGGAAGTTTTTCTAACAGGGGAGGACTGCGATTCCACAGTGGGACATTCACTGGTTTGTAAACACGTTAAATTGCACAGCGCATGTAATGTATCGGCGCCTAATCTCGCTTGTTTTTAAAAAGGAACCCCAGTGCCATCAATAATTCCCGCTTTTACCTTGCTTACTAACGGCAGTTATCTTATTTTGAACAACCAAGACTGCTGTGGTTTACGGGCAGGAATCCTGTATTTAGTAACAGTTTCACAGCGTGTAACTTGTTGTAGCAATGTGCTTTTTCCGCCCCTGCATGGGAGGGTAGATAGTTCCATTTGGCCTTCCATTCCGACTTTGAAAACAGATTTCAACAAATTAAGCAGGCTCAAAGCGCTGTTGTTCCAACATGAAGTGGCTCTCACTTCAGCTCGAGAGACCTTCGAGTTACAGGTGGCTAGGACATCTAGCGAGATTCAGTCACTTCTGAACACTAACCTCCCACTTCACTTTGGTGAGCTTATACATCAAATATTTAATGCGTCTGACACTGAAGGCCTTGCACATTTTTTTAAACATGTGGGATCCGGCCTTGTGACTTCTTTTCAGACGATATTTGGAGTAATACCGGCTTTTATTCATTCTATTTTTTCCAGCGTCTTCGGAGGATTTCCTTTATTACTAGCGTTAGCTGGTGGAATCCTGCTTCTTCTGTTCCTGCTGCACAATGGCCGCTCATCCTGTGGTAATGCACAGACCAGGCCAATTGCAACTGTACCGTGATCGATTCAGTCACTTCTGAACACTAACCTCCCACTTCACTTTTGGGAGCTTATACATCAAATATTTAATGCGTCTGACACTGAAGGCCTTGCACATTTTTTTAAACATGTGGGATCCAGCCTTGTGACTTCTTTTCAGACGATATTTGGAGTAATACCGGTTTTTATTCATTCTATTTTTTCCAGCGTCTTCGGAGGATTCCCTTTATTACTAGCGTTAGCTGGTGGAATCCTGCTTCTTCTGTTCCTGCTGCGCAATGGCTACTCATCCTGTGGTAATGCACATACCAGGCCAATTGCAACTGTACCGTGATCGAATGCAACAAGTTTTTGGATGCTTGCCATTAGCAATGCTTGGCATGAGTTATGGATTAGCTTTTCGCTTTGCCTACTTTACTTGCGTGCAACCAGTGTTCTACTGTCGACGGTGCCCCTTCTATTGGGCTATGGATTTATGCCTCTCTAATACGTCATGTCCAGTCCTGGATTTTAACCAGTTAATGGGTCCCTTAGAGACTCATGACCAGGCTTGTTCTGGGGATGGCCGTATGGCGCCGTGCGGCAGCACTTGGAGTATTGGCTGAATGGGATATCTGTGCAGCTGCGCAGAACTTCTTGCATCAGAGTTTCATCGAATATCAAGCAAGTTGTCCGGTTATACTTTTGGAAGCATCAGATTATGAGGAGCACGTTTGTTCCTTCGACCCACTTGATTGTATGGCATCCCTTTTTTCTACTAATGATAGGGATGATCTTTTGGAGGGAATTGCATTCTTAAGTTCATGTACCTTGATGGATTTACCACCTCCTTCATAATAACATTATCACGGAGACAACACTTTATTGGATTTTTTATTTTTACATTTTCCCAATTTAAAAAAAAAAATTTCCTCTTTCTCCAACGCTTCGAACTCTGCTTGGCTTTGGAACTCTGTTTTGGTCCTTTGTCTATGTCCAAGACCTTACCAAGGGAGGGTGTTATATGGCCTTTAGGGTCATTGTCGACATTGCTAAGTTAGCATGAGCTTTGCTGCCATGATGCTGCTTTTGCGCACGTTACTACATGACTTTATTTTTGCAAGACTCTGTTTATGCCTTTTACATGAGAACTGTCTGCCTTTCACGTTCTCTGCTGAGTTCCTGGAGTTTAGTCTGAACACGTTGTGCAAGGTCGATAAACAATGCCCCTTGTTATTCTGTTCTGGTCAGTCCCTAGCACCTAGACATAACATGCTAAACACAGCTGCACAGCTGGAGACTCGTGATTTGATATTACGGGGATGCATGTTGTTTTAACACACACTTGGAGAGAGCCCTTTCCATGGAGAAGAACTATGCTGTTCCTATGATGTAAAGCATCCATCTAGGCTTTAAGGTATGGGGTCTGCTGACAAAGCCCAGAGATCTTCTTTTATATAATAAACTTTTTCCAGCCAAGGGGAGGGTGGTTAGGCCTGATAGTCCTTTTTCCACTGTCTTTATATAATGACTTCCCCTTTGTACTCTATGGAATTGTAACAATGCTAATTGTTTTGAGTTTATGCATTTTGCTGCTGGTAGTGGCTCGTATACTGTATTGTAGAGCACGATAGTTAAAATAAACATTTTAAACTATTACAGTGACTCTGCCAATTCTTATTGTGGACAAGTACGAGTGAGCGAGCGATAGGGTATGTCTTGCTACCGCGATTCCTGAGAGAGTTTGGAGTGTTGTGTTCTGGTTTGTCTAATCATTTGTAGCTTTGTGATTTTGGAGGAGAACGAATGAGACACTATAGCTAGGCGGTTTTGGGATTTTGGGTACTAAGGTGATAGGTTGGTACACCCCTATACACCGAGGTCCTGTTTTCCTGCGCATAGTTCTGTGTAGGTGCAGAATCCCCGCAACAGCTGTAGGTGGGCGTTTTGACATTTGACTCTCTGCAGTACCTACTTCTACTGAGGTGGTTGTGGAAGTAGGTCACTGCCGGTACTTTGCAAATATGGCAGCTAGCGGTGGTTGGATCTGTGGTGCCACTGCCACACCCTCCCCGGGAAAGTTGGAATGGGGTAACGTCCGTCTCCACTGGGGCTGGGCTAACATCCATGTTGACTGGCTCGTCGTCATCCTCCTCTTCTACATCTGCCTCCATAACTCTAAGGCTTTCTGGAACCTTCTGTTTCCCTAGCCTCGTCTCATGGTGTGTCTCACTCTTAGACTTAGACGTAATCCAAGTTGTGTCTAGATTATCAGAAAGGGTTCTTGAAGAAGAAGATGATGTACCACTAACCCTCCTTTTTCTAGCTGGAGATCTGGAAGACAATGGATCTTCAGGAGAACACGCGCGGACCGGCAGGGGGGACTGAAGAGGGGGGAAAAGCGGAAGGGGGGGCTCCCAAAGAGGGGGGAAAGGAGAGCCATGACATCCCCGTGAAAAAGTTGCCATATATGGGGATTACGAAGCCCCTGGGGGCCCACCTTACGTTGGCCACCAAGGAAAAAATCTGGAAGGGCGACTACGTTGACATGCTGAAGCTACTACATAGAGAGCTTACAGCGAAAGAAGGGTCCAAGGAAGAGGGGCTAGAATTGGCCAAGAGGCCGAGGGTGCCCATGAACATTGAAAATTGGTCGGCGGCATTTTGATTTTCGCCAGCGTGTACTGTGAGAAGTACCCGGGCAGGGCCGTCGCTTTGTTTAAATATATGGACGTGATCAGGCGAGCACAGGTCACGTACGGGGGTTACGCATGGTCCCATTATACGAGGAGTTCCGGGCGCGGATGGCCTGGGATCCGGAGGCCAAGTGGGGGAAATAGACTCAGACCTTTACTAGCAAACCATGGGAGGGGCCAAGTTCGGGAGAACAATATACACGGCAAGCGGGCTACAGCTCGCGCCCGCCCCTTTCCGAACCGCCCCACCCGCGGGGGGGTGGGATATGCGGGGAACAACGCCGGAAGCACAGGGGAGCGTGCTGGGATTTTAACAAGGGCACATGCGCTCGACAATATTGCAGGTTTAGGCACAAATGCTCCAAGTGCGCAGGTCGACACCCAGTGGTTCAATGCTGGGGGGCGGGAGGCAGCGGACAGGGGCAGCAGTCCACGCAGGCGGGGCAACAAACAGGGGGTCGGGGGGGTAGGGGAGGACAGGGGCATCTGGGCAAAGGCTCATACTCCAATTAAACAAGAGCGGCTGGAAACATTTTTGGCGTCCTATCCACGGACCGAGGACGCTAGAATGCTGCAACTAGGCTTTCGGGAGGGTTTCCGGCTGGGGTACGAGGGTCCAAGGTCCGCCAGGTGGGCTGAAAATGTGAAATCTGCCAAGGCGCACGGAGCGGTGGTACGAGAAAAATTGGGCAAAGAAGTCCGGGAAGGGCGCATGGCGGGGCCCTTTCAAGAGACACCGATTCGGGACCTGATCATTTCCCCTATTGGAGTGGTGCCGAAGAAGGAACCCGGACAATACCGGCTGATACAGCACCTGTCATGGCCGGAGGGGGCGTCCGTGAACGACTTCATAGCGGCCGAGCTTTCGTCAGTGTCCTACTCATCAGTGGACGTGGCGCGGCAGTTGGTAGCGACGGTGGGGGCGGGCGCCCTCATGGCAAAATGCGACATCAAGTCGGCATTTCGACTGCTCCCGGTGCACCCAGAGGATTATCAGCTGTTGGGCATACAGTTTGAAGGGTACATTTTCGTGGACAAAGCGTTGCCAATGGGGTGTTCCATATCTTGTGCCTTGTTTGAGCGTTTCAGTACCTTTTTGCAGTGGGTTTTACGTGGCAGACCGGTAAAGAGACAGTGACACACTACCTGGATGACTTTTCCTGGTGGGACTGCCCGGTTCGGCGGACTGTCAGCAGCAGCTGGCTAGTTTTACAGAGCTCATGGGCTACCTGGGTGTGCCCCTGGCGCCAGAGAAAACACAGGGTCCAGGCACGGTGTTGTCATTTCTCGGTATTGAGCTGGATTCAGTAGCAATGGAAGCCC
The DNA here is from genome assembly GCA_963921515.1 of Calotriton arnoldi. Classification (NCBI taxonomy): domain Eukaryota; kingdom Metazoa; phylum Chordata; class Amphibia; order Caudata; family Salamandridae; genus Calotriton; species Calotriton arnoldi. Next base: position 3,720,941 of record CAWUFW010000199.1, read on the forward strand.
GTCTGCCGGGGGATAAGAAGGTGCATATGCTGCTCTTGGTGGACAGCCTGCTGGCAAAAAAGAAGGTGACAGTACGGGAAGTACAGGTCCTCCTAGGGCACTTAAATTTCGCTTGCCGGGTGGTGCGGGCGGGGCGAACTTTCTGCAGAAGACTAGGGTTGTCATTGTCCGGTTTGACGGTTCCGCATCATCATATGCGATTGTCGGCGGGCACAAAGGAGGACCTGCGCCTGTGGCGGATGTTTTTGGAGCACTTTAATGGTATCCCAATGGCCGCCTCAGAGGAATGGGAATGGGACGTCACTATCTCCTCAGACGCGGCAGGAGGGTTCGGACTTTACTGGCAAGGGAGGTGGTGCGCCGCGGAATGGCCATCGCACTGGAAGAACGGGGGGAGGAGCATTGCCTTTCTGGAACTGTTTCCACTAGTGGTGGCTGTGACGGTCTGGGCCCGGGAGTTGGCGCACAAGAAGGTGATTTTCAAGGTGGACAATATGGCGGTAGTGCAGGTCGTGAACAGGCAGTCAGCCAGGGACACGCAGGTGCTCAAGTTGTTGAGGGTGTTTGTGCCGCGATGTTTGGAACACGATATTTTGTTTCAAGCCAGACATGTGCCGGGGGTGGACAATGACATTGCAGACGCTTTGTCTCGTTCACAGTGGCAGAGGTTCCATGGGCTAGCCACGGAGGCGGACGAATGCAGGACGCCGGTTCCGGAGGGGATGTGGTCGGTAGGAGAGAAAGGGTCATGCAGTTGGTAAGAGGGTCTGTGGCCACATCAACTTGGAGAGCTTACGAGCTGGCTTGGCGGGATTTCCTGGACAGTGGCGCGACGCGGCAGGACAGGCCCTGGGTCAGGGAAGAACAGGTGGTACAATTTATTATGGCTATGATGGACAAAGGGTGGTCCAAAGTGACGATAGCGGGAAAACTGTCAGCCATTGCCTTCATGGGAAAATTGTGGTGGGGCTACGCGCCTTCAGCGGGTGAACTGGGAATGCGTCTGATGGAAGGCTGGGCACGGGAAAAAGGCAACCGATCACAGCGGAGGAGGCCCATTTCGGCAGGTATTCTAGTTGGCGTGACGCGGATTTTGCCGCATATCTGCCGCAACCAGGAAGAAACGGTTTTGTTTTCCACGTTAATGTCGTGGATGTATTTCGGGGCCTTTCGGGTTTCCGAGCTCCTAGGTGCAAGGGGGTGCGGGGGGTCCAGTGGGGGCGGTGGATCTGCGGGAAAAGGAAGTGGCTGTACTACTGGGGCGCTCGAAGACAGACCAACGGGGAGCAGGGAAGTGGGTGGTCATGGGGCCTGTAGTGGACCAGGAGGTATGCCCCGCGGCATGGGGGAGGATATTAGCCACGAGGGGGGCCTTTGGAGCGGGGGAGGTTTTCCGCCGGAAGGAGGGGGGCAGGGTGACGGCGCCTCAACTACTTTGGGTATTGAGGCGCGCCCTCCTAGGACTAGGTGAGAACCCGGGACAGTTTGGGACACATTCCTTTCGCATAGGTGCGGCAACGGATGCAGCAAGACAGGGGTGGGGGAGGGAAGAGCTTATGCGTTTGGGGCGATGGAAATCAGATTGTTTTAAAACATACATCAGGCTGCGGGGCCCCAGGGAGGGAGAGGCATGATGTTCCTCCACTTTTTCTCATATATGTGTCTTTTCAGGTGCAGTGGCGGGGCCCGCGGCGGCGGAATTGTCCATCCTCCTCGTAGGACATTCTTTTGTGAAAAGGGCGGAGCATTACGAATGGGGAAAACAGAACAGTGTGAACCTAGGGTTGGATCCTGGTTTGTTTAGGTGTCATTGGCAGGGAAAAGGGGGCATGAGGTGGCACGAGTTGGTGCCGGCATTGAACAGGTCGATCAGAGGGGGGATTTGCCCAGACGTGTTGCTCATTCATTTGGGAGAGAACGATCTGGTGCAGTGCAAAGGTTTGGCTTTGTTGAAACAAATGCAGAGAGACCTGTTAGAGATTCAACGGCAATGGTCGGGCTGTCACGTGATCTGGTCGGATTTCATTCCCAGGAGATGTTGGAGGGGGGCAGAGCGTCCAGGGGCAATAGATAAGGCGAGAAGGAAGATTAAAAGGGACATGCGGAAATTTTGCGACAGGGAAGGTTTTGGGAGGATGGAGCATCCAGAACTGCGTTATGCAGCAGTCTATTTCTTTAGGGAGGATGGGGTTCATTTGTCCAGATATGGTTTGGAATTATACATAGTGCAGATTAAGGAGGTTTTGGACCAGGTTCTAGGCATATGTAGATACCCGAAACAAGCGGGGACCTAGTTGGAGGGTCAGAAAAGTCCTGGGGGAGGAATTTTCTGAGTGGCGTTTTTCCTGGGTAATAGTTGGTACAGAGGTTTACAGTTACAGTTTATTGGTTGGGAAGGTCACTCCGGAAGCACGCAGGAAGGGGAAAGAGCATAGGAAGTGTACATAGATAGCTAGGTGAAGAAAGGTTAAGAAGTTGCAAGTTTTGGGGGTTTATAAATGTTTGCAGGGGGAACAACTTTAGGGGAGGGGGAGGGGGTAAGGTAGGAGGATACTATTTAGTGAGGATCAGTTTTGTACGGCACAGGCCAAGGAATGTTGATGTAAGGTGCACCTGTTTTCAATAAAGCTGCCTTTTTCACACCAACAAGCTAGTCTGTGGTATGTGCTGCACCCCTCTTGGGCCCAATAGGGCTTTGGGAGGGGCGGCCGACCACCGGGAGGCCTGCCCCTCCCGGGGATTTTGGGCCGGGGGGCAGCCAGAGCCCAGTTGGGCTTGTTGGGCTGGCCCGGGCTTTTTTTGGGCTAGTTGGGCTGGTTTTGGGCTGGGGGCACTACATAGCCAGCCATCTTAGGTCACTGGCCACCATTTCGGTGGAAGTGACACGACAGCCGGCTGGGAGGGTTTTTGTGGGGAGCTGTTTTTTCCCGCCCGCCCTCCCCAATTTTATGGGGGGGGGGGGTCCTTTGCTGGAGGTTTTTTACTGGGGGGTTTAGATCCTCTGTTAGTTTCAGGAGTTTGGTTTTTGGGTAGCGTTGTTGGGAACAGGTGCATCGGGGGGGAATGATGTACTTTGGTTGTCGCTGGAAGCAGGTGCTGGTGTGCTAATGATGATTTATGGGGCCGTTTTTCCTGGGTAATAGTTGGTACAGAGGTTTACAGTTACAGTTTATTGGTTGGGAAGGTCACTCCGGAAGCACGCAGGAAGGGGAAAGAGCATAGGAAGTGTACATAGATAGCTAGGTGAAGAAAGGTTAAGAAGTTGCAAGTTTTGGGGGTTTATAAATGTTTGCAGGGGGGAACAACTTTAGGGGAGGGAGGGGGTAAGGTAGGAGGATACTATTTAGTGAGGATCAGTTTTGTACGGCACAGGCCAAGGAATGTTGATGTAAGGTGCACCTGTTTTCAATAAAGCGGCCTTTTTCACACCAACAAGCTAGTCTGTGGTATGTGCTGCACCCCTCTTGGGCCCAAATCGAACATTTCACAGCATTTTACCCAATATACATTAAGTAAAAACTATAAATGTCACTATAAATTCCAGGCTGCTACATAACATGGCTAAAAGACATTAACAAAGCCAATAGGTCCTGCATTGCCGAGACCAATTGGCTTTGCCAATGCTTGTTGTTAACAAGTGCCTTGCAAGCGAGATACATGTGATAGTGTATGCTCTCGCAGCCTCGACCTTAAAAATTGTGCATCTTTAATCTTACTGAACACATGAAATTGACATCTGGAAAAAACCTTCAATTTGGACATTTGGATTAAAGTGGACTGAGACCCAGCTCTTTAAAATTGTGATATCATGTTTTTAAAGTCTTTGCGTTAGCGGGAAATCTCTAGTCATGTCAAAAAATATATGACGTGAGAATTTGTTTTGTACAGAGAAGAAAGAAGGCTTTTTCTTTGATAGCCTTGCTAAAATCAATTCCTTCACTATATAGTCAGCGAAATTGACCAAGACTGTACGTGGATAATTGGCATGATATTGAATTTGGAAGGAGACTATGAGCATGTATTATTGTTAAATCTTGCAGCTATTCTGGAAGCACCGGAGTCCGAATTAATGATTCAACCTAAGAAATGGGACCCACATTTTCCTCTTCTCTCTCAGAACTCTAATTCTCAGGTTGGAAAATCTAGAGTGGCTTTCCGTTTGCTCGTGTTTATAACGCAGAACCAGTGAGTTTCCTGCTCTAATTGTGCTGTTTGCTACCGGGTCGTATAAAGCTTGTCTTCACAGCCTGAGACCATATCTTCCATCCTGTCAGTTAGTTGTGCCATTTGGGCCTCTATTTTGGCTAAGTGGCTTTTGATATAATTCGCCATCTGAGTTTGTATTGGCTTCTTTGATTTCATTTCTCCCACAATCTCCTTTAGTAATGGAATTATATGGTACAAGGTGTTTGGATCCGTACTAGGGAAGTAGATCTAAAGCTGAGTAGATAACAGATTGAGGGATTGCATTTATTGACCTGCTCCTTGTTCCCATGTCTGCGAAAGTTGAACTGAAGAGAACTGATCATTCAGAGCTCAGAACACTTATTGTCTCACCGTCCAGCGTTTGCCTCTTTATTTTTAGTACCTATTTCGGGAACTGATTGCATATTTTTCCACTGTTGAAACAATTGAAAGACCTTACATTAATTGCTGCAGCATCCAAGGAACATATTAATTCTGTCTGTTCTATCTACAGCACAAGGGTGGGCAGATCTGAAATGATCACATTATACCCTACATTCGGGGTATAAAAGATTAAAAAGTAAAAAAATGCGGTCTTATTGTGCAACTGTTCTGTGGAGTTTATTGCCAGATCGGCAGAATTACCATAATCAGCATCCAAAACGCTACCCTGTCATCAAATACACTAACAAAATGGAAGACCTTACCTCTAGCACCTCAAATAAAGCCTTGTAATCAAAATGGAAGCCATTACCATCCTCAGCAGAGTAGCCTTAATTAAAATGATAATATTGCCAATGATTTTTATTTTTCTACTGCCCAGTGTCTTGTATGTAACTTTTTTTTAATAGAAATTAGATTAATTTCTTCATTTTTATGGCAAGATTCCTATCCTAGATTAGTAACGGTGGGTTAGAATTATCTAATTTTAAAGCTTATTATTACGCTTATTTTGCATGATATTCCTCCAGATTTAGAGCAGCACAACAGTTGCAAATCTATCACGACAAGGAATTGTTAGTAATCATGATACAGGATAATAATATCAGAGATGCTGGTGTCATGTAGTTCCTAAAAATACATAGGATCTGCGCGTTTGTTGAACATAAACTAAGGGATTGGTGTCCAGACTGACACCATAAGCTCCCTAACCTTACCAATGAGCGAATAGTTTCTGGCAACCATCGAACATGACAACCCTTGACTTTTCAGGGATCGTGGAAATAGTACAGTACTTTTCACTCAGTCAATCGTGATCACTTAGCCTCAGAGAGATGCACAGAATGGGGGCGTTTTCAATAAGCATTTATTGAATAAGCGTCATTCTAGTAAAAAACATGTTTGCTGAGACAATTAATAGACAGAAGCTAACGTAAGAGATTACAAGCACCGACAGAGTAAATAGAAGGTAGAATTCAACCATGGCGCTAAAACAGTGAATATATGCAGGCATATAAACATGACAGTAATCAAGTGTACTCTTATGATGCTGGCCCTACCTAAGTGTACCTAGCATGTATGTGGGCGTAAAGCCAAGAATCCCCTAGGAAAGAGCCAACCCCATTACCTGATGGGAGAGAATGAAGGACCCCGTCTTGGACACACCGCAAGGGATGTCAGACCACTGCGTGTTGAAGCTTCAGCAGGCTGGGACCTCAGTGTCTGTGTAAGCGTCTCTTCTCCTTCACTAGTGAAGGTGCAGTTCTTTTATACCAAAAGGTAGCCTTAGGGTCTCTACTACAATCGATATGTTGTGAGTACGATTATGTAGATGAGCCTAAATCAATAATCTCAGGATTAAAAGTACAGGTGTGATTGACACAGAGACCCCTAAAACTGTAAATAAGAAGGCCTCGATATCCTTCAAGAAGACATCCATTCTAGGGCAAGAGAAAAACATGTGTATGGTATCGGCCGCCTGTAAGCCACATCTGTTGCATTTCCCTCCCTCGTTCCCCCATTTCACTATCTTTGCTGGGGTATAGTAAAGGTCAAAAACAGACATAAAGTGTTGGCTTCTAAGACTCCCAGTTAGCAGCATCTAGTTCGCCAGTTCCAATGAGTCCTCAATATTAATTGCTGCTTCTCCAAGCCTATTCTCCCATTTTACGTTCTGAGCTTCAATATCATCTGGGAAGCTTTTAGCAGATTATGATAAATCTTCCCAATCCGGGACTTCCTCCGTATTATCTCTACCAAAGAAATCTTTTCTAAATTCAGAGCCGGCCTGTTCACATTTGCCCCTAAAAACTCCGTATCTGAAAATACTTAAAAGATCTCTCTTACCCACCCGAAGTCATCCTGCAGATTCGTAAATGATAAAAATTGACCTTCCCTATAAAAATCACCCGGAAGATTAATTCCATTTCTCCCCCATCTAAAGCTGACTTGGTCCTGGAAAATCGGAGGGAGAGTGTCTGGAGCAAAGAGTGGGGTATACACATTCACATTTGGAATCTTCAATTTCCGCCGCACCTGTCTCCATACCTTATAAGCAGCTTTTAATATTTTAAATTTGGTCTTTTTGTAATAACTGGGTTCCAATATCCTGACCAGACAGCCCTTGACTCCGTTCCCCAACCCTAGTTCATATATGGTCGGTCTGGCCTCCACCGGCATTTCAGCCTTGTCCCCCACTAACAGAATACCGATATGTTGTAAAATCGATGCCCAGTAGTAAAGGAGAAAGCTGGGCATAGCCCATCCCCCCTCTGTCTTGGGAGGGTCATCCATTTAGCTGCTCTCCTTGGTTTGCGATACCCCCATAGAAATCTATAACATATCCTCTCTATCCTTGCTAAACAAGATGAGGAGAATTCTAGAGGGATAGTTCTAAAAATATATAAAAATTTGGGAGGACCGATATTTTGATCACATTACTTCGCCCATATAGAGAAAGGTGCAGGTGGTCTACCCTCTCCAATTTTTTATTAACATTTTCTATTATTGGGGCGATATTCAGCTCAGGAATTTTGTCTACCGCAGCTGTAATTTGAACCCCCAAATAAGTTGCTCCTTGAACAGCCAAGAATCCTACGGGGCGGATATTCCCTGAGCAGAGAATCTGAGTTTTCTCCATATTTAGTTTATAACCTGAAAGGGTGCCAAACTGTTCAGCTAAAGCTTTCACCTCTGAGAGTGCCGAAGCGACATCAGTAGTGAGTATTGCGATGTCATCCGCGTATGCCAATGCTCTGAAATCGACATCATTGACCCTCACCGGCTTGATGTTAACATTCAGCTCTAGTTTTTTAAGAAAAGGGTCAATATAAAGAGCAAAAAGCAGAGTAGAGCATGGGCACCCCTGCCTAGTGCCCCTGCTGATATCAAATTGATTTGAGTCCCGCCCTGAAATGCGGTTTACAGCCTTCAGTGATAGGTACAATGCCTTGACAGCCTGAATGAATTCCCCCTTCCATTGTAGGACAGACCACAGATATCGCCAGGAAACCCTGCCGAACGCTTTCCCGGCGTCCAACAGGGCAACCCCCAGTAGTGAATCCGTTGCCTGAGCCCAGTCAAGAAGGGCTATGACACGGCGTACATGATCTGTCGTATCCCTACCGGGGATGAACCCATATTGACGGATTGAGACTAAAGGAGTGATGACCTTACCCAGCCTGGTTGCAAGTACTTTTGAGGCATATTACTATCACAATTTATAAGTGATATAGGCCTATATGACGCAGGAATTAACTCGGGCTTCCGCTTTTTTTTTTTTTTAAACACGACTATAGTTGTCCTCTGCCATGAATTGGGGATATATCCCTTTTGGGCCAGCTGAAATAGTTGCATTATATCTTGCCGCAAAGGCTGCAGGAATGCCCTATAGAACTCCAAGGGAATGCCATCAGGACACGTGGCTTTGCCCAGGGCTAGAGAAATTATGGCGGTTTCCAATTCTTCACGTTATTGGGGCTGCAAGAATTTCATTTTAATCCTTTGTGACCTCAATTGTCTCTACATCTTCAAAGAACTCTTCCGAAGTGTGTGCCACTGGCGAGGCCACTTCCTCGGTGTAAAGCTGTTTATAGTAGTCTTTAAATACATTCAGTACTCCTGCCGGGGAATCCTGAACCTGATATAAATGATCTTTAATTTTACAAATTCAATTGGTCACTTCCCGCTGTTGCAGCCGTTTTGCCAAGACCCGTCCGGCATTTTCTCCAAGTTCATATAGCTCAGACCTATGCTGCAAATATTTGGCCGCCACCTCCGCTCCAAAATATTGATGGATTTTAGATTTAGTGATTGCGATTAACTGTTGGCAATCTTCTGTATTCTGGCCCCCCTCACTTTTCTCATGAGTTCAAACTCGGCTGCCCTGAACTGCTCGACCCATTTTCGGATCTCCTCCTGTAACGCTTTCTGTCGGGATATAGACTCCTGCTTTGAAAGCGTCCCAGACAGTGACTTCAGAGGCTGTGTTTCTATTGATATCAAAGAATTCCACAATCCACTTAGCCATATGCTCACAATATGATTGATCGTGCAAAAGCCTCCTTTCAAAGGTCCAGGGCCTTTGAGCTCTCGTAACGCCACTCAACGGGATTTCAATTACTAGAGGATTGTGGTCTGAGATAATCCTCGGGAAGCTCTCAATTTTGACTATTTCAGCCAATTGGCTAGAGATAAAAAAAATAGTCCAGTCGGACTAATTTGTTATGAGGGGCCGAATAAAAGGTAAACCCTGAATCAACTGCTCTATGCTTACACCAAATATCCTCCAACCCTAGTTCCCTCACCAATCCTTGAAGGGCCTTAAAAACTCTGACTTTCCTTCCCTGGTATGGCAGATCAGCATTCAGATTGAAATTGCTATCTAGGTGGATATTAAAATCACCACAAAGTATCGGAGGGTGTGGCCATAAGGCCAATTCTACACTTAGGTGATTTAATATATCAGGATCATCTAAGTTAGATCCGTAAACAGAGCAAATTGAAATAGGGGCGTTATTTACTGCCAAGTTATATTCTGCAATGACCCAGCGTCCCAGCTTATCTTCTTTGACTCGTTCACAGGTACCCAAGCCATGTTTTGCTAAAATCGCCACCCCTCTAGTTGTTGTCCCTTGCCGAGTACAGGCTATCAAATCAAAGCCCAGATCCCTCAGCCACCATCGTTTGCTCCAGGGTATGTGGGTCTCCTGAAGGCATACTAGATCGATATGCATAAATCGAAGGTTCTTAGCCACTATGCCCCTTTTTTTCCCGTCATTGAGGCCACAGATATTTAATGAACCAATACGAATTTTACCCATCATCCTTGTATTTGAAATCCTTAATGTCAGAACTTTCCATATGGTATACTTGACTATGAACAAACATAGAAATCATTTTGTTCCTCCTTGAATGCATTAAAGTGCCATGACACATACAACAAAGAAAATCGGCACACAAGTGCTTAGCCCTCCACCTCCTCCTCCTTCCCTCCCCCCAACCCACAGCCTGGCTCCCTGCCCACACCACCCTTCGCAAGCGACTAGACCTTCCAGGTCTGTTGATGGAGTGGTAGCCCTCCCGCATTCCCGCCACACCTGCGATTCTACGTTGGCTCTCAAAAAGAAAGAGAAGAGAAGAAAGAAGAAAGAGGGAATTTTGCAGCTAGAAAAGGAGAGAGAGAGAAAAGAGCAGCACCACAATTATCATTAATCCCCCCCTGCATAAATAGAGTCTAGTCAAGAGATTGCAAAAACTCTTTAGCTTGAATTTCTGATGAAAAAAAATGAGGGGTTTCTCTCCAGATTACTTTAAGCCTGGCCGGATTCAATAAAAAGACCTGAGCCCCCTTGCTTTGAAAAGGTTGAATCAGCTGGCGACCACTGTGGAATGGCAGTAATCGGGCCTTACAAAAAGGTATGCCCATTAAAAGATCGCTGTTGATCTGGCCGGGCTAGATCGTAAATTGCCTGATGCAGGAGAAAATTCCCTATATAAATCAGAATAGCCCGGGTTTGCTCTCTGCTGATGATGAGGGCCTTTTCTGCTTAAATGGGAACCTGTGTGCGCGCTGAATTTCTTGAGCCCAGTCCCAGTTTTCTAGCTCAGGGAGAGCCCCCTTGAGGAGATTGACCATAAATTTTAAGATATCGCCCCCTCCGGAATACCCAAGACCCTCAAGTTATTCCATCTCATTCTGTTTTCAAAGTCCTCTAGTTTCCATTGGGCGTCTGACATTTGATTTTCCAATGACTGTCATTTCTCTATGAGTTGAGGCTTAATTTTCCAGTGTGTTAACTCTGCTCTCCACCTCATTCATTCTTTCCACAAACTCCGAGCAAGTCTTAGAGATCTTCCGAATGGTTCCCTGCATCTTCCTGCAGGCTGTCTGAACTCTCCGACTCTCAATGTGTGTTTCTTCCCTATGGGCCATGATGCATTGGTATAAAGATTCCAGAGAAGCAGGTTCAGCTGTTCCTATAGTATTACATGTTGCTGACATATTCCCTTCTAATACTGGAGAAAAAGAATAGTCCCAGAGAAGACCATGAGTCTTTATTTCATTTTTTTTTTTACTGCTTCTATCATGAGGATTCTTCCCCTTCTTGACTGTGGCAGTGTCAGTCGGAACCTCATCTCGCCCCTCATTTGAATTACTAGAATCCAACACATGGCCCTATCTGAATCGGACCAATCTGAGATGTCTGATAAGGAAAAAAATGTATCTCCGCCTTCTGTTTCATGCCCCCGGCTGATAGCAAGTTCTCCTCCTGACCCATCCGCATCCACCTTATTAATAGGAACAGGTGCCTGCACAGCTTGGGCCCCCCCAGCTGAACATAAATCATCCTTATTCTGTTGAGGGCGTGCTTCCCCCTTGCCACCAGACCCTACTGGAGCCTGTATTGCCCCTTGTCCCACTGTAGTTTCAAAGCTTAAAGGCTGGCTCACCTCTGCATCCGTGGGGGTCAGCTGTGGATTTGTTTTGGAGAGCATGCCGCCCGTCAGATGTAGATTGCTGGATCCATTATTTGAGTCTTGCGGGGTTGCATTTGCCGAGTTTATGGGGGAAGGGACATCTGGCGCCAAAGATGCTTTCCTATTTGGTGTCTTTCCTGACTCCCTCATAGTAGTACGTGGGGGCTTCTCAAAAAAACCAGGCCAAGTTTCTTCCAATTCTGGTGCTGCAGATCCTTTTGCAGTGGAGCCCAGGTTTGCCTTCCTTGAGGATTTCTTCACAGCTGGGCCGGCTTCCAAGCAGATTTTAACAGCTTTAGTCGCTTTAGCTGGAGGCATTGATGGGATACCAAACAGAAGTACCACTCCTCCAGCAACAGAAGTACCGCTCGCTAAGGAGACCAGCCAATAGGCAAAACAGCTCCAGAAGCGGAAAACTCGAGCTGCGTGAGTCAGAAAACGTCCGAGATCAGTTTGCTCCGTGCAGATGCTGGCTGTCTTCTGCGGCATGCTGCGCGGTAGGAGAGATGGAAACGCGGTTGCGGGATGGATCAAACGGGAGGGCTCCCATCGGCCGCGATCACACAGCCGCCATCTTGCCGCAACAGTCCCACCCTAGGATGAAAGATAGCAATTACTTTTGTACAGAGTATGTTAATCCTCTTATGAATGTCATGTGCAGGGGATTTTACTAAGAATCCTCATACATAATAAATGAGGCTAGTTTCAAGGAAACCAATCAACATTTATTCAACACATAACTGGGTAAAAGGTCAGTGCTAGAACCGTTATGCAGAGCAAGGTAGGACAAATATAGGTAAAAGGTCACTTTGCTACTTAGGCCTAGTTTAGTGAACATAACACCCACTCCTCATCTGAAGGTCGACAAGGTCAACTAAAGCCAAAAAAAAAGCCTGCCAAAGCATAAAAACAATGTTATAAAATCAGTCTCTAAAAACATGTTATATGTAAAAAGAATGTTATTAAAAATCAAAAAGCTCTATAAGTCCACTATAGAGTCCATATATGATTAGACGGACTGAGCACATCGAAAGCCATGGTGCTCAGTGAGAGCAGAGAAAAAAAAATGATGTTTCGCATTCCAATTTAGCTTGTTTTGGAAAAAGGGCTGAATTGTTCCCATCACACAGAGAGACAAATTTTTATGTGTCCTGTGTGGGAGACGCAACATCACTGTCGCTCGCATTCGCAGACGACGGTCCCTGTAACACCTCCTGTATCAGGACAATGGAGCAAAGGTGATCTTCTCCAGTTCCCACAGCAGCCGCTGAGGAAACACTTAATAAAGTCACCCAAAAAAATAAGATATATAACAATACATTGGTTTCGGTCAGTGATAACACTATAGAAACTAAATGGGTTTTACAGAATAATCGACTTCCTGTGGAGCGAGGAAGGGGCTGGTATCAGTCTACTGAGGGAGGAGATGAGAGTGTGGTGAGAATCCCTGCTTGCCCTCCTTAAGGCCAAAGGAGACAATCACGGACAGAGGTGGCCAGCCTCCCTGGTGGTTGTGGCATGCTTTGAGGAAGTGAGAGGTGCATGAAATGGCTGGGGGCTGCTCCCCCTTTCTTCCCATATATGTTGAGGATGGTAGGCATGGATGGGCAACACAGACCTGGGGCAAAAGAAGAGACATGAAAACACTATAGGGCATAGGCCCAGGACACGCTAGGCCAAATAAGTTGCCTGCCTCCCTACTGTACTCTTTAAAGGGAGGATTATTGAAATCTGTGGGAGTACAATATGTATGGTGGGGCGGAAGGCACGCTGAATCCGAAATAGAAGAGGTAGCTTTGTGACTATGATTTCTACCAGGGCCTTGAATACCACAGGGGGAGCTTCCTTGATTCTCAGGGTGGTTGCTGACTGCCCTCGCAGCTCAACTCACTAGATGATCAAGAGGGCTGGCAGGTTGGTGCTACAATTATCCTGAAAGAGTGCTGACTCTACATACTGATGCTCACTTACTATAGCATGGTGGCAAAAGAGAAACCTCAGGGTTCTGGAAAACAACGCATTTTGGATAAATTTGCACGAAGTCCGGGCCCTGTTCTGCTTACCAACTTGCCAGCACTAGAGGGCAGGCCGGCAGGCTCGGGGTTGGCCAGAACACTAACGCAGGACACAACCATGATCATGGCTGCGATAAATCAGTCCAGAAAGAGACCCAGAGGCCAAAATTGGAGCTGTTGGCGTAGATGTCATACTGTTGCAACAAGACCTGAGGGAGGCAGTGAACAGGATTAAAAATTGCAGAAGCCGTACGTGAAAACACCTTAGCGTCACTGCAACAGACAGTATCCAAATTGATGGCGACATCTAGGGAGTTGGCACTTGAGAGCAGAGGACGCCAAAAGAGGGGCCGGAGAAACAATCTTTTTGTGGGATTTCCAGAGGGCTGCGAGGACTCTTCCCTGGAGAAGTTTTTGGAGTATAGCTGCGATGAATCCTTCCTTCTGAAGCATTGTCGTCATGTTACATTATTGAGCGGGTTCACAGGGCGCTCGTGAGTCGGTCGCCACTAGGTGCCCTGGTCTGCCCCATCATCGTGCGACTATCACAACAGGGAGGGGAGTGGGTGCATAGGGCTCTCGTGAGTCGGCTGTCGCTGGGCATGCTTGTCTGCCCCATGACTGTGCGACTGCTTAACTATCACGACCGAGATGAGATTCTTCATTTTGCACGTACCCAGGATTCCCTGCTATACGAGTCCCATAAGATAACAGTCTATTGGACTACACAAGGCTTGACCCTTGTAGAAGCTAAACGTAAAATGCTCAGTCTCAAAATCCGATACATATTCCTCTAACCGGCCAAGCTCATAGTCATCTTTCAGTCCTGCACTCTCTTCTTTGAAACCCCCAGAGGAGGTGTGGGAGTGGGAGGAGGAGAATGTTTCGAATTAACACTCCACCATCATTTGGTGGGCATCCTTCTTCATCCTTCTTTGTTAACAGACTCTCGGAGGTCAACTAGAAGATCCCGTGCCCGCCTCTGGAACAGGAATCGCTCCCACTCAACTCGGCATAGAAATTATCCTACCCCATCCGCCTAAGATAGAAGTAAATTAAGTGGGGCAGAGGCTGGAACAGAAAGGGGCAATATATTGAGGAACCTACCCTTAGCATGAACACAGACTCCTCCCCTCTGATTTGGTGTCTGACCCTCCCTGTAGAGTAAATAGAAACATTATAGATAAGCTGGAAAGGGTATGCAGACAGAATATGGAGTTGGAAATGTCGACCTACCCAAATATAGAGTTGGAAATATCGTGACACAGAAATATCGACAGCAAGAATATCGTGGTCAAGAATATGGAATTTAAGGTAAGAAATATCGTTTTCAAAAATATAGAAGTCATTAATATCGTTAGCAAAAATGTAGTTGTTTAAAATATTGATTTTTAAATTAGTGTTATGTATTTTAGTTTATACTTTAAATGTATGTGATGTATGTTTTTTTGTATAAGTATTGTTTATGTTTTTTAATATATGTGTTACATTTTTTAGTTCCGTAGCAGGTCGTGGGTTTATGGGGGAATAGGGTGGGAAGTAATTTAATTATAATAAATTAATTAATATTTTTCATTTAATATTTAATTAATTAAGATTTTATAGTGTTAATTGTGGGAATAATTTATTTGCAATTAATTGGTTGTTAATTAATATTAATTAATTGGTAATTAATTATGGCAATTGTGTAATTTTGTTTAGGTGCGGGTTGTGGGGTTTATGGGAGTAAAGGGTGGGAAATAATTTTTGATTAATTAATTAGTTGTTAATTTATATAAATTAATTTATTGAAAATTAATTATGGAAATTGTGCAATTAATTTTTGGTGTGGTTGTGGGGTTTATAGGGGTAAAGTGTGGGATGTAATTTATGTTTAATTAATAATTAGTTGATAATTTATATTAATTAATTGATTGTAAATTAATTATTGAAATTGTGTAATTAATTTTAGGTGCGGTTTGCAGGGATAAAGGGTGGGAAGTAATTTATTTGTAATTAGTTATTAATTAGTTAATTAATATTAATTGAATATTAAATATGGAAATTGAGTAATTAATTTTAGGTGTGGGTTGTGAGGTTTATAGGGATAAAGGGTGGGAAGTAATTTATGTTTAATCAATTAATAATTAGGTGATCATTATTATTAATTAATTAATTGATATTTAATTAGGGTATTACCTCTACAGGGGTAAAGGGAGGAGAGTAAATTCATTTTACTTACTTTATAATTAGTTGTTAAATACTATTAGTTTGTTTTTTTAAATTCTTTTTATTGTGTACATAACATATAACAATATCACATTAATCAGAGTACTTACATATTTGCATATGTTCGCATAATATTCGTAACATATGTGCATATAGTTGGTACACAGTACTATTGGCTCAGCATTAACATTGTTACAGCTTAGTCCTAACTACTATCTGATACAGGTTCGTCAGATGGCATCTCACAGATATTCCCTCGAAACGTATTCCATTTTCCCCATATCCGCTCCCATTTCTTGGGGCAGCCTCTATGCAGATATGTTGCCCTCTCCTCCGCCACCATAGCCCAATCCATATCGTGACACCACTCCCCATATGATGGAGTCTTGGGCGTCCCCCAGTTTTTGGCTATATTGCGCTTGGCCATCATTATGCCCAATGTCGCCCAGTCCTGGGCCATATGATTGAGATCCGTCGCTTCCCAAATATTCAACAGACACTGCTTAGGCTCCAACGGTACCGGAGCCCCGCTGACTTGTGTTATCGTACGCATAATTGCTTCCCAGTATATCTTTATCTCTGGGCAGTCCCATAGCGTATGATAAAACGTGCCAACTGCCCCACAGTTTCTTAAGCAAAATTGGTCATTAATTCGTCCCATCTTATGTAGGCTCACCCTTGTATAATAGATTCTGTGTAGCACTTTAAGTTGTACCAGGCGCAACCTAGAGGATATCGCCACTTCGCGTGGGGATGCCAGTGCCTCCTACCAGTCCGTCTCATCTAGGTCTCCCACCTCGGTCTGCCATTTGGCCTGGAGAGTCTTAGTGGGGTCTGGTTGATTATTAATGATTTTGCAGTATGTGAGGGATATGGCTTTCCTATCCATGTAGTCTGTCAGGAGCCAATCCTCCAGTGGAGAAGACTCAGGGAGGACAGTATCCGGTGGAATGACGGCCATGAGTGCGTGCCTGATCTGGGAGTAGCGAAATATTGCTGTAGTCGCCATTTCGTATTGTTCCCGTAGTTGAGCGAAAGTAATAACCTTCCCCTTAATCCAGAGATTCCCACCTTTGAGATCCCTATCAAGCCCCACTGTTTGAAACCTTTACTACTACTTAATCTACCAAGTCTTTGGGTCTCCCATAGCGGGGTTGACTGTGTTGTAGTGTTATCCCAGCCCAATTTTTTTAGCACCATGTACAACAACTGGACTGTGTGTGCGGTGGGTCCCATTAGGCCCGTCCTCCGGGTTTTGTTGTACAGTACCCTCATAATTCCTCCCTCTCCCAAGACATGTCTGTCCATTCTAAACGCCGGTTCCGTTTGAGGGGTATGGAGCCATTGATTAATCACGATCAACTGTGAGGCCCAGTAATATACTTGTATGTTCGGTAGGGCAATGTCTCCGTCGTACAACCCCCTAACTAATTTAGCCATGGCTATACGGGCCAGCTTCCCGTCCCACAGAAGGACATTCACTTCCGCTTCTATTGCTTTAAAATAGGAAGAGGGAACCAGAAATGGGGTGTTTTGTAGGGCGTAGAGAAATCTGGGGAGTGCCATCATCTTAAAGAGTGCATCCCTACCCAGTAACGTTAAAGGGAGGGACTGCCAGTGCTTAGTGTAGCTTTCCTAGAGAACAGTGGTCCCATGGAACTATCTAGTATGAACAGAATGAATATAGACTCAATCAGTTCTATATTGATAACGACTTATCCAGCCGGACAGAGGTCTACTTTAATGTTTGTAGTTAACAGAGTAAAAACTTTTTCAGAACCAAGAATAAGAGTAAGCGGGACACAGGCCTGTGCCCTCACTACACATACATAGAACACATACAATGTGACAGCAAAACAAAACAAAAGGCTCAGGCACGGCTGTCGATTTGTCATATATGGCAATAACACATAGGGCCAACAAATCGTCTTTTTACACCCTTACACAATAAATAACACATTTAGGGGAGTGTATAGGGTGTGATAGGTGTCGACGGCGTTTCGATCCATACAGTAGGTACAAGGATCATCATCAGGACTTAACATAAGCATGCCTGAAATTTAATTTTTAAAAAGCCTGTAACAACATAAAACAAATAGGGATGAAGGAGGGAAAAAGTTACAGTTAGTTAGGGGAAGCAACATAAGCAGTAAATTAATCTAGTACAAATTAATTAAGCTATGCAGATGAATATCAGCACCTGTGGGAATTAATAATACATAACAGTATTACGTTATAGTGAATAACAGTATAACAGGTAGAATGCCACTCTGGATTAAGGATACAAGAAGGCTGTTGCACGGTCCTGTGAAGGGAGATCATAGTGCAAGTGAAAAGGAAGAAATAGAGGTGAGTCATATGAATGATGTGCGTGTGCTCAATAGTGGATGGAACAAGGAACATAAGAGTTAATTTAATCTAGTTCGATTAATTCAATTGGCCATGCAGATGATTATTAGCATAACGTTATAGTGAATAACAGTAGAACAGGAAGAGTGCCACTCTGAATTAAGGATACAAGAAGGCTGTAGCACGGACCTGTGAGAGAAAAGGAAGGAATAGAGGTGAGCCTATGGAGGTCGCATAAAAGATGTGCGTGTACTTGAAGGAACAAGGATCACCTGACAGGGGGGAGAAGATGTCCCATCCTGCAATTGCGCGGGACCTGTAAGGGAAAGGGCGGAGATGACGGGTGGGAGCCGGAGGAGAGAAGAGACAACGTGAGCAAAAGGGATTAAGGCTTACCAGTCTCCGTGTCAGAACCACGATGCGGTTCGATTTCCTGCAAAAAGGAAGGAGGGAGTAAGGGGAGGGCAGAAAGGAGGAAAGGCCACGGTGCGGTTCAGAAGGAGCCAGAGAGGGGACCTACCGATGGTAAACGCGTGCAGCGACGGGCGTAATGTAGATAATTCCTCGTGCTGAACCCGCCGATATAGGGCAACCAGTGGTACCTATGGGGGAGGGAAGTCAGGTCAGTGGCCAGAACCGTAGTAAGGCATGGGTGGGCAACCAGGGGCAATAGAGGAGTCTTACCTCAATGGGAATCTCACAGGAGGGTGTGCGCGCCGGAGGCCGGACAGCTAATGAGGGATTGCAGGAGTCGTAGAAGGAAGGGTTTAAGGAGCGTGCGATTGGTGGAGGAGAGGTCAGATGACCAAGGATAGAAATGAAAGGAGGACAAGGACCAATACGTGGCAGACATATTGGAGTGGTGCAATTGGCATCTGATGAGAGCGAAGAAGGACTCCATGCATAGTGGTCAAGTCAACCTATTACAGGGAAGAACAAGGAATTAATCAGGCTATTAGACAGTTAAAGCCACCCATATGGGAATTGTGCAGTGAGCAGTGGTGGCGACGGAAGGAGGACTCAGTAATTCAACCAGCATGTGTGAGTTACTATATAGGAGTGGGTACAGTTAGTTTAAACAAGAGTAGTCCAATCTTCAAGTCTGTTTAAGCCTGTATGCAGGCTGTTGGTCTTAAAAATCCATTTTAATTCTTCTTTGTCCAGTAATTTCGAGATATCTCCTCCTCTTGGAGGTGGTTTAATCACGCTTATCACAGTCCAGCGTATATCATTCTCGTTGTGGTGTGCTTCCTCAAAGTGCTCAACGAGTGGTGCATTAGGGGTCTTACATCTTACTCTGCTGCGATGCTGGCATATCCTTACGCGTATCTTTTGAGTTGTTTGGCCTATATAGATTTTCTTACAGGGGCATAATATGGCATAAACAACATTAGGCGTGTTACAATTCGAGAAGGAATGTAGAGTGATCTTGGTTTTCTCAAATACAAATTCCTTACATTCAATGCTGTAGTCACATACGCTACAATTGCCACATTTAGCATGCCCAACCAAAGGTGCGAGTCCCCAATATTCATTAAGATTACCCAGGGATTTAGTATTAGGGAGGGCGGCCCGGACTAGCTGGTCTTTAATGTTTTTGTTCTTTTTAAATGCGAACAAAGGTCGTTCCAAATTGAGTGAGCCGGCATTGAGTACCTCCCAATTTTTTATGATAGTCTTGCGTACATTGTTGGAGATGGGAGAGAAAGTAGTAACACAAACTAAGCGGTTCTGGGGAGTCTTTTCTTTTGGTTCAAGAAGGACGTCGCGTGGGCAATACCAAGCTCTTTTCATGGCATTGCGAACCAACCTGCGAGGGTAGCCTCTACTGGTAAGCTTGTTGCTAAGTATTTTAGCCTCTTGGAAGTAATTCTCTTTGAGTGAGCAGTTTCTCCTAATTCTAAGAAATTGGGAGTAGGGTAATGAGTCTCGAAGGGCTCGTGGATGGTGGCTATCATATCTCAGCAGTGTGTTCCGCTCAGTCGGTTTGCGGAACAGACTGGTGATAAGGATTCCTTCCCTGTGAATTATGTTAAGGTCCAGGAAAGGGATAGATTCTTTATTTTGGGTCAATGTAAATTTAAGGCCACCACAGTTATTATTGAGCCAGTGCAAGAAATGGTTAAGAGTCCCCTCACTACTTTTCCAGATCATGAAGATATCATCAATATATCTTTTCCATTTAACAATGCCTTCGTAGAAGGGATTGAGTGGTGTAAGGATTTTAGTTTGTTCTAGGGAGTCCATATACAGAATGGCTAAGTTGGGGGCAAAAACGGCCCCCATCGAAGTGCCCTTCACTTGTTGGTAATACTGGTCTTCAAATAGGAAGAAATTCCGCGTAAGACTAATCTCTAGCAATTGGAGTATAAAAAGAGTGGGGACCGCATGTGGCCGCGGGCGGGTATTGAGGAAAGTCTCCATAACCTTTAATGAAGCAGTTTGTGGAATATTTGTGTACAGGGACTCTACGTCCAGAGTACACAAAAATTCAAGATTGGGATCGAAGGGGTGGTTTTCGATAATGTTAATCATAGACATACTGTCGCGGATATAACAATCAGTTAGTGGCACAAAATCTTTGATGAAGAAATTAATATACCGCCCTAGTGGCTCCAAAATTGAGCCACAACCGGAAACAATGGGACGGCCAGGTGGATTGTACTGGTTTTTATGTACCTTGGGTAGGGTATAGATAACAGGTGTGCGAGGTGTTTTGATGTTTAAAAATTGGTGTTCTTGTTTACTGAGGAAACCTTGGTCTAATCCCATATTAGTTACTTCTAGAATCAGGTTCTGTAGTTCTCTAGTGGGGTTAGTAGGTAGTTTACAATAATGGTCAGTATTTGCCAGTTGCTTGTGAATTTCGCTTTTGTATGCATCAAGTTCTTGTAGAACAATACCTCCTCCTTTGTCGGCAGGTTTAATAATTAATTTATCATTTTGCCGTAGGTTAGCAATGGCTGTTTTTTCATCAAGGGTAATATTGAAGGGAATAAAACGACGTGTATTCTCCAAAAGTGAGATTTCCTTAAGGACAAGTTTCTCGAATATGAGGATCTCACTGGGGATCATGTTGGGGGATGGTGAGAAGGTAGATGGTGGACGTAATGGAGTATTGGCTATCTTGGGAGTGAATGGATTTAACAAAAAATAGCTATGTAGCCTAATTTTTCGAAAGAACCGTAAGAGTTCAGTCTTAAGGTCTAGATAGTCTGGAAAGGTGGTAGGTACAAAGGAAAGGCCTTTACTTAATATTGATTGTTCAGGATCAGTCAATCGGTGGGTCGAGAGGTTGAAGATGGGGACAATGAGGTTTTTATCTGTTTGTTCGGTTGCCATTGTACTGGTCACCATTGGTAGTATTTCGAGCGAGTTTGTCGCTCCCCTGGGGGATTGTACCAACGTGGTTGCTGTTTTACCCGGCCCCTCTTTGGAGGATCCGGTTGGCCTCGTCCTAAAAAGATGGGTTGCGTGTGGAGGTGCTACTGCCCTCACCTGCGTCAGAATTGTCTGAGGAATCACCAGAGGTGTCCGAGAAGCCTACAAGGTTGTTTCGCCTGTTAAAGCGACCCCAGGGTCTATTGTTTTGTGATGCGTTATATGTCCTGTTTATATAAAAGTCTTTGTTAAGATAAGGATATGCTCTCTCTTGTGTAAATGATTTTATATCCTTTTTAACTTTGTTTGATTTTTTATTTTGTTCTAATCGGTGGAATTCATCCACAGTTTTTTGAACTTGCTCGAGGAGTTTTTTACACTCAGGTACAGTATTGGTGTCTTTAATCTGTTTTTCAATCTCGTCTATTTTTTCTGTTACTTGTTTAAGCTCTTCAGTCGCTATGTCTATTCCCAGCACCATCCAATGCCTGGAGCAAGTAGTTCCTATGTAACTAAAGTGAGAGATATATTTGGGGTTGTCAGTAAAGACACCGGGTATATTCCTAACTTGGAGACCACCTGGAATAATGTTGGCCTTTAAGTATTCCGTTAACATACGGATCATCAACTGAAGACGAACTAATTTTTTCTTTTGTTTCTCCAAATCCTCCGTGAGTGTAGTTGTAGTGCTTATAGGGGTATTGTCAGATTCAGAAAAGAGGGAAGGGCCTTCAAGGATCTTCTTAATATAATCATTTGAGTACAGAGGTGCGTGATCAGACATAGCCGTTTATGTTGTTTAGGAAAGGGAAGGATAGAAGGAGACAGGGAGGTGACCCGCCTACTTCTGCGGGGATCAGGTATTTTACCCTTGCAACCATGCGGTTGCGCTAAATATATTTGACAAGGACAAGGGAACCCAAATAAAGTCTGCCAGGGACCTTGGGAAATAGTACTTTTCTAGAGAACAGTGGTCCCATGGAACTATCTAGTATGAACAGAATGAATATAGACTCAATCAGTTCTATATTGATAACGACTTATCCAGCCGGACAGAGGTCTACTTTAATGTTTGTAGTTAACAGAGTAAAAACTTTTTCAGAACCAAGAATAAGAGTAAGCGGGACACAGGCCTGTGCCCTCACTACACATACATAGAACACATACAATGTGACAGCAAAACAAAACAAAAGGCTCAGGCACGGCTGTCGATTTGTCATATATGGCAATAACACATAGGGCCAACAAATCGTCTTTTTACACCCTTACACAATAAATAACACATTTAGGGGAGTGTATAGGGTGTGATAGGTGTCGACGGCGTTTCGATCCATACAGTAGGTACAAGGATCATCATCAGGACTTAACATAAGCATGCCTGAAATTTAATTTTTAAAAAGCCTGTAACAACATAAAACAAATAGGGATGAAGGAGGGAAAAAGTTACAGTTAGTTAGGGGAAGCAACATAAGCAGTAAATTAATCTAGTACAAATTAATTAAGCTATGCAGATGAATATCAGCACCTGTGGGAATTAATAATACATAACAGTATTACGTTATAGTGAATAACAGTATAACAGGTAGAATGCCACTCTGGATTAAGGATACAAGAAGGCTGTTGCACGGTCCTGTGAAGGGAGATCATAGTGCAAGTGAAAAGGAAGAAATAGAGGTGAGTCATATGAATGATGTGCGTGTGCTCAATAGTGGATGGAACAAGGAACATAAGAGTTAATTTAATCTAGTTAGATTAATTCAATTGGCCATGCAGATGATTATTAGCATAACGTTATAGTGAATAACAGTAGAACAGGAAGAGTGCCACTCTGAATTAAGGATACAAGAAGGCTGTAGCACGGACCTGTGAGAGAAAAGGAAGGAATAGAGGTGAGCCTATGGAGGTCGCATAAAAGATGTGCGTGTACTTGAAGGAACAAGGATCACCTGACAGGGGGAGAAGATGTCCCATCCTGCAATTGCGCGGGACCTGTAAGGGAAAGGGCGGAGATGACGGGTGGGAGCCGGAGGAGAGAAGAGACAACGTGAGCAAAAGGGATTAAGGCTTACCAGTCTCCGTGTCAGAACCACGATGCGGTTCGATTTCCTGCAAAAAGGAAGGAGGGAGTAAGGGGAGGGCAGAAAGGAGGAAAGGCCACGGTGCGGTTCAGAAGGAGCCAGAGAGGGGACCTACCGATGGTAAACGCGTGCAGCGACGGGCGTAATGTAGATAATTCCTCGTGCTGAACCCGCCGATATAGGGCAACCAGTGGTACCTATGGGGGAGGGAAGTCAGGTCAGTGGCCAGAACCGTAGTAAGGCATGGGTGGGCAACCAGGGGCAATAGAGGAGTCTTACCTCAATGGGAATCTCACAGGAGGGTGTGCGCGCCGGAGGCCGGACAGCTAATGAGGGATTGCAGGAGTCGTAGAAGGAAGGGTTTAAGGAGCGTGCGATTGGTGGAGGAGAGGTCAGATGACCAAGGATAGAAATGAAAGGAGGACAAGGACCAATACGTGGCAGACATATTGGAGTGGTGCAATTGGCATCTGATGAGAGCGAAGAAGGACTCCATGCATAGTGGTCAAGTCAACCTATTACAGGGAAGAACAAGGAATTAATCAGGCTATTAGACAGTTAAAGCCACCCATATGGGAATTGTGCAGTGAGCAGTGGTGGCGACGGAAGGAGGACTCAGTAATTCAACCAGCATGTGTGAGTTACTATATAGGAGTGGGTACAGTTAGTTTAAACAAGAGTAGTCCAATCTTCAAGTCTGTTTAAGCCTGTATGCAGGCTGTTGGTCTTAAAAATCCATTTTAATTCTTCTTTGTCCAGTAATTTCGAGATATCTCCTCCTCTTGGAGGTGGTTTAATCACGCTTATCACAGTCCAGCGTATATCATTCTCGTTGTGGTGTGCTTCCTCAAAGTGCTCAACGAGTGGTGCATTAGGGGTCTTACATCTTACTCTGCTGCGATGCTGGCATATCCTTACGCGTATCTTTTGAGTTGTTTGGCCTATATAGATTTTCTTACAGGGGCATAATATGGCATAAACAACATTAGGCGTGTTACAATTCGAGAAGGAATGTAGAGTGATCTTGGTTTTCTCAAATACAAATTCCTTACATTCAATGCTGTAGTCACATACGCTACAATTGCCACATTTAGCATGCCCAACCAAAGGTGCGAGTCCCCAATATTCATTAAGATTACCCAGGGATTTAGTATTAGGGAGGGCGGCCCGGACTAGCTGGTCTTTAATGTTTTTGTTCTTTTTAAATGCGAACAAAGGTCGTTCCAAATTGAGTGAGCCGGCATTGAGTACCTCCCAATTTTTTATGATAGTCTTGCGTACATTGTTGGAGATGGGAGAGAAAGTAGTAACACAAACTAAGCGGTTCTGGGGAGTCTTTTCTTTTGGTTCAAGAAGGACGTCGCGTGGGCAATACCAAGCTCTTTTCATGGCATTGCGAACCAACCTGCGAGGGTAGCCTCTACTGGTAAGCTTGTTGCTAAGTATTTTAGCCTCTTGGAAGTAATTCTCTTTGAGTGAGCAGTTTCTCCTAATTCTAAGAAATTGGGAGTAGGGTAATGAGTCTCGAAGGGCTCGTGGATGGTGGCTATCATATCTCAGCAGTGTGTTCCGCTCAGTCGGTTTGCGGAACAGACTGGTGATAAGGATTCCTTCCCTGTGAATTATGTTAAGGTCCAGGAAAGGGATAGATTCTTTATTTTGGGTCAATGTAAATTTAAGGCCACCACAGTTATTATTGAGCCAGTGCAAGAAATGGTTAAGAGTCCCCTCACTACTTTTCCAGATCATGAAGATATCATCAATATATCTTTTCCATTTAACAATGCCTTCGTAGAAGGGATTGAGTGGTGTAAGGATTTTAGTTTGTTCTAGGGAGTCCATATACAGAATGGCTAAGTTGGGGGCAAAACGGCCCCCATCGAAGTGCCCTTCACTTGTTGGTAATACTGGTCTTCAAATAGGAAGAAATTCCGCGTAAGACTAATCTCTAGCAATTGGAGTATAAAAAGAGTGGGGACCGCATGTGGCCGCGGGCGGGTATTGAGGAAAGTCTCCATAACCTTTAATGAAGCAGTTTGTGGAATATTTGTGTACAGGGACTCTACGTCCAGAGTACACAAAAATTCAAGATTGGGATCGAAGGGGTGGTTTTCGATAATGTTAATCATAGACATACTGTCGCGGATATAACAATCAGTTAGTGGCACAAAATCTTTGATGAAGAAATTAATATACCGCCCTAGTGGCTCCAAAATTGAGCCACAACCGGAAACAATGGGACGGCCAGGTGGATTGTACTGGTTTTTATGTACCTTGGGTAGGGTATAGATAACAGGTGTGCGAGGTGTTTTGATGTTTAAAAATTGGTGTTCTTGTTTACTGAGGAAACCTTGGTCTAATCCCATATTAGTTACTTCTAGAATCAGGTTCTGTAGTTCTCTAGTGGGGTTAGTAGGTAGTTTACAATAATGGTCAGTATTTGCCAGTTGCTTGTGAATTTCGCTTTTGTATGCATCAAGTTCTTGTAGAACAATACCTCCTCCTTTGTCGGCAGGTTTAATAATTAATTTATCATTTTGCCGTAGGTTAGCAATGGCTGTTTTTTCATCAAGGGTAATATTGAAGGGAATAAAACGACGTGTATTCTCCAAAAGTGAGATTTCCTTAAGGACAAGTTTCTCGAATATGAGGATCTCACTGGGGATCATGTTGGGGGATGGTGAGAAGGTAGATGGTGGACGTAATGGAGTATTGGCTATCTTGGGAGTGAATGGATTTAACAAAAAATAGCTATGTAGCCTAATTTTTCGAAAGAACCGTAAGAGTTCAGTCTTAAGGTCTAGATAGTCTGGAAAGGTGGTAGGTACAAAGGAAAGGCCTTTACTTAATATTGATTGTTCAGGATCAGTCAATCGGTGGGTCGAGAGGTTGAAGATGGGGACAATGAGGTTTTTATCTGTTTGTTCGGTTGCCATTGTACTGGTCACCATTGGTAGTATTTCGAGCGAGTTTGTCGCTCCCCTGGGGGATTGTACCAACGTGGTTGCTGTTTTACCCGGCCCCTCTTTGGAGGATCCGGTTGGCCTCGTCCTAAAAAGATGGGTTGCGTGTGGAGGTGCTACTGCCCTCACCTGCGTCAGAATTGTCTGAGGAATCACCAGAGGTGTCCGAGAAGCCTACAAGGTTGTTTCGCCTGTTAAAGCGACCCCAGGGTCTATTGTTTTGTGATGCGTTATATGTCCTGTTTATATAAAAGTCTTTGTTAAGATAAGGATATGCTCTCTCTTGTGTAAATGATTTTATATCCTTTTTAACTTTGTTTGATTTTTTATTTTGTTCTAATCGGTGGAATTCATCCACAGTTTTTTGAACTTGCTCGAGGAGTTTTTTACACTCAGGTACAGTATTGGTGTCTTTAATCTGTTTTTCAATCTCGTCTATTTTTTCTGTTACTTGTTTAAGCTCTTCAGTCGCTATGTCTATTCCCAGCACCATCCAATGCCTGGAGCAAGTAGTTCCTATGTAACTAAAGTGAGAGATATATTTGGGGTTGTCAGTAAAGACACCGGGTATATTCCTAACTTGGAGACCACCTGGAATAATGTTGGCCTTTAAGTATTCCGTTAACATACGGATCATCAACTGAAGACGAACTAATTTTTTCTTTTGTTTCTCCAAATCCTCCGTGAGTGTAGTTGTAGTGCTTATAGGGGTATTGTCAGATTCAGAAAAGAGGGAAGGGCCTTCAAGGATCTTCTTAATATAATCATTTGAGTACAGAGGTGCGTGATCAGACATAGCCGTTTATGTTGTTTAGGAAAGGGAAGGATAGAAGGAGACAGGGAGGTGACCCGCCTACTTCTGCGGGGATCAGGTATTTTACCCTTGCAACCATGCGGTTGCGCTAAATATATTTGACAAGGACAAGGGAACCCAAATAAAGTCTGCCAGGGACCTTGGGAAATAGTACTTTTCTAGAGAACAGTGGTCCCATGGAACTATCTAGTATGAACAGAATGAATATAGACTCAATCAGTTCTATATTGATAACGACTTATCCAGCCGGACAGAGGTCTACTTTAATGTTTGTAGTTAACAGAGTAAAAACTTTTTCAGAACCAAGAATAAGAGTAAGCGGGACACAGGCCTGTGCCCTCACTACACATACATAGAACACATACAATGTGACAGCAAAACAAAACAAAAGGCTCAGGCACGGCTGTCGATTTGTCATATATGGCAATAACACATAGGGCCAACAAATCGTCTTTTTACACCCTTACACAATAAATAACACATTTAGGGGAGTGTATAGGGTGTGATAGGTGTCGACGGCGTTTCGATCCATACAGTAGGTACAAGGATCATCATCAGGACTTAACATAAGCATGCCTGAAATTTAATTTTTAAAAAGCCTGTAACAACATAAAACAAATAGGGATGAAGGAGGGAAAAAGTTACAGTTAGTTAGGGGAAGCAACATAAGCAGTAAATTAATCTAGTACAAATTAATTAAGCTATGCAGATGAATATCAGCACCTGTGGGAATTAATAATACATAACAGTATTACGTTATAGTGAATAACAGTATAACAGGTAGAATGCCACTCTGGATTAAGGATACAAGAAGGCTGTTGCACGGTCCTGTGAAGGGAGATCATAGTGCAAGTGAAAAGGAAGAAATAGAGGTGAGTCATATGAATGATGTGCGTGTGCTCAATAGTGGATGGAACAAGGAACATAAGAGTTAATTTAATCTAGTTAGATTAATTCAATTGGCCATGCAGATGATTATTAGCATAACGTTATAGTGAATAACAGTAGAACAGGAAGAGTGCCACTCTGAATTAAGGATACAAGAAGGCTGTAGCACGGACCTGTGAGAGAAAAGGAAGGAATAGAGGTGAGCCTATGGAGGTCGCATAAAAGATGTGCGTGTACTTGAAGGAACAAGGATCACCTGACAGGGGGAGAAGATGTCCCATCCTGCAATTGCGCGGGACCTGTAAGGGAAAGGGCGGAGATGACGGGTGGGAGCCGGAGGAGAGAAGAGACAACGTGAGCAAAAGGGATTAAGGCTTACCAGTCTCCGTGTCAGAACCACGATGCGGTTCGATTTCCTGCAAAAAGGAAGGAGGGAGTAAGGGGAGGGCAGAAAGGAGGAAAGGCCACGGTGCGGTTCAGAAGGAGCCAGAGAGGGGACCTACCGATGGTAAACGCGTGCAGCGACGGGCGTAATGTAGATAATTCCTCGTGCTGAACCCGCCGATATAGGGCAACCAGTGGTACCTATGGGGGAGGGAAGTCAGGTCAGTGGCCAGAACCGTAGTAAGGCATGGGTGGGCAACCAGGGGCAATAGAGGAGTCTTACCTCAATGGGAATCTCACAGGAGGGTGTGCGCGCCGGAGGCCGGACAGCTAATGAGGGATTGCAGGAGTCGTAGAAGGAAGGGTTTAAGGAGCGTGCGATTGGTAGGAGGAGAGGTCAGATGACCAAGGATAGAAATGAAAGGAGGACAAGGACCAATACGTGGCAGACATATTGGAGTGGTGCAATTGGCATCTGATGAGAGCGAAGAAGGACTCCATGCATAGTGGTCAAGTCAACCTATTACAGGGAAGAACAAGGAATTAATCAGGCTATTAGACAGTTAAAGCCACCCATATGGGAATTGTGCAGTGAGCAGTGGTGGCGACGGAAGGAGGACTCAGTAATTCAACCAGCATGTGTGAGTTACTATATAGGAGTGGGTACAGTTAGTTTAAACAAGAGTAGTCCAATCTTCAAGTCTGTTTAAGCCTGTATGCAGGCTGTTGGTCTTAAAAATCCATTTTAATTCTTCTTTGTCCAGTAATTTCGAGATATCTCCTCCTCTTGGAGGTGGTTTAATCACGCTTATCACAGTCCAGCGTATATCATTCTCGTTGTGGTGTGCTTCCTCAAAGTGCTCAACGAGTGGTGCATTAGGGGTCTTACATCTTACTCTGCTGCGATGCTGGCATATCCTTACGCGTATCTTTTGAGTTGTTTGGCCTATATAGATTTTCTTACAGGGGCATAATATGGCATAAACAACATTAGGCGTGTTACAATTCGAGAAGGAATGTAGAGTGATCTTGGTTTTCTCAAATACAAATTCCTTACATTCAATGCTGTAGTCACATACGCTACAATTGCCACATTTAGCATGCCCAACCAAAGGTGCGAGTCCCCAATATTCATTAAGATTACCCAGGGATTTAGTATTAGGGAGGGCGGCCCGGACTAGCTGGTCTTTAATGTTTTTGTTCTTTTTAAATGCGAACAAAGGTCGTTCCAAATTGAGTGAGCCGGCATTGAGTACCTCCCAATTTTTTATGATAGTCTTGCGTACATTGTTGGAGATGGGAGAGAAAGTAGTAACACAAACTAAGCGGTTCTGGGGAGTCTTTTCTTTTGGTTCAAGAAGGACGTCGCGTGGGCAATACCAAGCTCTTTTCATGGCATTGCGAACCAACCTGCGAGGGTAGCCTCTACTGGTAAGCTTGTTGCTAAGTATTTTAGCCTCTTGGAAGTAATTCTCTTTGAGTGAGCAGTTTCTCCTAATTCTAAGAAATTGGGAGTAGGGTAATGAGTCTCGAAGGGCTCGTGGATGGTGGCTATCATATCTCAGCAGTGTGTTCCGCTCAGTCGGTTTGCGGAACAGACTGGTGATAAGGATTCCTTCCCTGTGAATTATGTTAAGGTCCAGGAAAGGGATAGATTCTTTATTTTGGGTCAATGTCAGGTGATCCTTGTTCCTTCAAGTACACGCACATCTTTTATGCGACCTCCATAGGCTCACCTCTATTCCTTCCTTTTCTCTCACAGGTCCGTGCTACAGCCTTCTTGTATCCTTAATTCAGAGTGGCACTCTTCCTGTTCTACTGTTATTCACTATAACGTTATGCTAATAATCATCTGCATGGCCAATTGAATTAATCTAACTAGATTAAATTAACTCTTATGTTCCTTGTTCCATCCACTATTGAGCACACGCACATCATTCATATGACTCACCTCTATTTCTTCCTTTTCACTTGCACTATGATCTCCCTTCACAGGACCGTGCAACAGCCTTCTTGTATCCTTAATCCAGAGTGGCATTCTACCTGTTATACTGTTATTCACTATAACGTAATACTGTTATGTATTATTAATTCCCACAGGTGCTGATATTCATCTGCATAGCTTAATTAATTTGTACTAGATTAATTTACTGCTTATGTTGCTTCCCCTAACTAACTGTAACTTTTTCCCTCCTTCATCCCTATTTGTTTTATGTTGTTACAGGCTTTTTAAAAATTAAATTTCAGGCATGCTTATGTTAAGTCCTGATGATGATCCTTGTACCTACTGTATGGATCGAAACGCCGTCGACACCTATCACACCCTATACACTCCCTAAATGTGTTATTTATTGTGTAAGGGTGTAAAAAGACGATTTGTTGGCCCTATGTGTTATTGCCATATATGACAAATCGACAGCCGTGCCTGAGCCTTTTGTTTTGTTTTGCTGTCACATTGTATGTGTTCTATGTATGTGTAGTGAGGGCACAGGCCTGTGTCCCGCTTACTCTTATTCTTGGTTCTGAAAAAGTTTTTACTCTGTTAACTACAAACATTAAAGTAGACCTCTGTCCGGCTGGATAAGTCGTTATCAATATAGAACTGATTGAGTCTATATTCATTCTGTTCATACTAGATAGTTCCATGGGACCACTGTTCTCTAGAAAAGTACTATTTCCCAAGGTCCCTGGCAGACTTTATTTGGGTTCCCTTGTCCTTGTCAAATATATTTAGCGCAACCGCATGGTTGCAAGGGTAAAATACCTGATCCCCGCAGAAGTAGGCGGGTCACCTCCCTGTCTCCTTCTATCCTTCCCTTTCCTAAACAAC
The DNA here is from genome assembly GCA_963921515.1 of Calotriton arnoldi. NCBI lineage: Eukaryota > Metazoa > Chordata > Amphibia > Caudata > Salamandridae > Calotriton > Calotriton arnoldi. The sequence goes on from CAWUFW010000199.1 coordinate 3,751,954, forward strand.
ATAAACGGCTATGTCTGATCACGCACCTCTGTACTCAAATGATTATATTAAGAAGATCCTTGAAGGCCCTTCCCTCTTTTCTGAATCTGACAATACCCCTATAAGCACTACAACTACACTCACGGAGGATTTGGAGAAACAAAAGAAAAAATTAGTTCGTCTTCAGTTGATGATCCGTATGTTAACGGAATACTTAAAGGCCAACATTATTCCAGGTGGTCTCCAAGTTAGGAATATACCCGGTGTCTTTACTGACAACCCCAAATATATCTCTCACTTTAGTTACATAGGAACTACTTGCTCCAGGCATTGGATGGTGCTGGGAATAGACATAGCGACTGAAGAGCTTAAACAAGTAACAGAAAAAATAGACGAGATTGAAAAACAGATTAAAGACACCAATACTGTACCTGAGTGTAAAAACTCCTCGAGCAAGTTCAAAAAACTGTGGATGAATTCCACCGATTAGAACAAAATAAAAAATCAAACAAAGTTAAAAAGGATATAAAATCATTTACACAAGAGAGAGCATATCCTTATCTTAACAAAGACTTTTATATAAACAGGACATATAACGCATCACAAAACAATAGACCCTGGGGTCGCTTTAACAGGCGAAACAACCTTGTAGGCTTCTCGGACACCTCTGGTGATTCCTCAGACAATTCTGACGCAGGTGAGGGCAGTAGCACCTCCACACGCAACCCATCTTTTTAGGACGAGGCCAACCGGATCCTCCAAAGAGGGGCCGGGTAAAACAGCAACCACGTTGGTACAATCCCCAGGGGAGCGACAAACTCGCTCGAAATACTACCAATGGTGACCAGTACAATGGCAACCGAACAAACAGATAAAAACCTCATTGTCCCCATCTTCAACCTCTCGACCCACCGATTGACTGATCCTGAACAATCAATATTAAGTAAAGGCCTTTCCTTTGTACCTACCACCTTTCCAGACTATCTAGACCTTAAGACTGAACTCTTACGGTTCTTTCGAAAAATTAGGCTACATAGCTATTTTTTGTTAAATCCATTCACTCCCAAGATAGCCAATACTCCATTACGTCCACCATCTACCTTCTCACCATCCCCCAACATGATCCCCAGTGAGATCCTCATATTCGAGAAACTTGTCCTTAAGGAAATCTCACTTTTGGAGAATACACGTCGTTTTATTCCCTTCAATATTACCCTTGATGAAAAAACAGCCATTGCTAACCTACGGCAAAATGATAAATTAATTATTAAACCTGCCGACAAAGGAGGAGGTATTGTTCTACAAGAACTTGATGCATACAAAAGCGAAATTCACAAGCAACTGGCAAATACTGACCATTATTGTAAACTACCTACTAACCCCACTAGAGAACTACAGAACCTGATTCTAGAAGTAACTAATATGGGATTAGACCAAGGTTTCCTCAGTAAACAAGAACACCAATTTTTAAACATCAAAACACCTCGCACACCTGTTATCTATACCCTACCCAAGGTACATAAAAACCAGTACAATCCACCTGGCCGTCCCATTGTTTCCGGTTGTGGCTCAATTTTGGAGCCACTAGGGCGGTATATTAATTTCTTCATCAAAGATTTTGTGCCACTAACTGATTGTTATATCCGCGACAGTATGTCTATGATTAACATTATCGAAAACCACCCCTTCGATCCCAATCTTGAATTTTTGTGTACTCTGGACGTAGAGTCCCTGTACACAAATATTCCACAAACTGCTTCATTAAAGGTTATGGAGACTTTCCTCAATACCCGCCCGCGGCCACATGCGGTCCCCACTCTTTTTATACTCCAATTGCTAGAGATTAGTCTTACGCGGAATTTCTTCCTATTTGAAGACCAGTATTACCAACAAGTGAAGGGCACTTCGATGGGGGCCGTTTTTGCCCCCAACTTAGCCATTCTGTATATGGACTCCCTAGAACAAACTAAAATCCTTACACCACTCAATCCCTTCTACGAAGGCATTGTTAAATGGAAAAGATATATTGATGATATCTTCATGATCTGGAAAAGTAGTGAGGGGACTCTTAACCATTTCTTGCACTGGCTCAATAATAACTGTGGTGGCCTTAAATTTACATTGACCCAAAATAAAGAATCTATCCCTTTCCTGGACCTTAACATAATTCACAGGGAAGGAATCCTTATCACCAGTCTGTTCCGCAAACCGACTGAGCGGAACACACTGCTGAGATATGATAGCCACCATCCACGAGCCCTTCGAGACTCATTACCCTACTCCCAATTTCTTAGAATTAGGAGAAACTGCTCACTCAAAGAGAATTACTTCCAAGAGGCTAAAATACTTAGCAACAAGCTTACCAGTAGAGGCTACCCTCGCAGGTTGGTTCGCAATGCCATGAAAAGAGCTTGGTATTGCCCACGCGACGTCCTTCTTGAACCAAAAGAAAAGACTCCCCAGAACCGCTTAGTTTGTGTTACTACTTTCTCTCCCATCTCCAACAATGTACGCAAGACTATCATAAAAAATTGGGAGGTACTCAATGCCGGCTCACTCAATTTGGAACGACCTTTGTTCGCATTTAAAAAGAACAAAAACATTAAAGACCAGCTAGTCCGGGCCGCCCTCCCTAATACTAAATCCCTGGGTAATCTTAATGAATATTGGGGACTCGCACCTTTGGTTGGGCATGCTAAATGTGGCAATTGTAGCGTATGTGACTACAGCATTGAATGTAAGGAATTTGTATTTGAGAAAACCAAGATCACTCTACATTCCTTCTCGAATTGTAACACGCCTAATGTTGTTTATGCCATATTATGCCCCTGTAAGAAAATCTATATAGGCCAAACAACTCAAAAGATACGCGTAAGGATATGCCAGCATCGCAGCAGAGTAAGATGTAAGACCCCTAATGCACCACTCGTTGAGCACTTTGAGGAAGCACACCACAACGAGAATGATATACGCTGGACTGTGATAAGCGTGATTAAACCACCTCCAAGAGGAGGAGATATCTCGAAATTACTGGACAAAGAAGAATTAAAATGGATTTTTAAGACCAACAGCCTGCATACAGGCTTAAACAGACTTGAAGATTGGACTACTCTTGTTTAAACTAACTGTACCCACTCCTATATAGTAACTCACACATGCTGGTTGAATTACTGAGTCCTCCTTCCGTCGCCACCACTGCTCACTGCACAATTCCCATATGGGTGGCTTTAACTGTCTAATAGCCTGATTAATTCCTTGTTCTTCCCTGTAATAGGTTGACTTGACCACTATGCATGGAGTCCTTCTTCGCTCTCATCAGATGCCAATTGCACCACTCCAATATGTCTGCCACGTATTGGTCCTTGTCCTCCTTTCATTTCTATCCTTGGTCATCTGACCTCTCCTCCACCAATCGCACGCTCCTTAAACCCTTCCTTCTACGACTCCTGCAATCCCTCATTAGCTGTCCGGCCTCCGGCGCGCACACCCTCCTGTGAGATTCCCATTGAGGTAAGACTCCTCTATTGCCCCTGGTTGCCCACCCATGCCTTACTACGGTTCTGGCCACTGACCTGACTTCCCTCCCCCATAGGTACCACTGGTTGCCCTATATCGGCGGGTTCAGCACGAGGAATTATCTACATTACGCCCGTCGCTGCACGCGTTTACCATCGGTAGGTCCCCTCTCTGGCTCCTTCTGAACCGCACCGTGGCCTTTCCTCCTTTCTGCCCTCCCCTTACTCCCTCCTTCCTTTTTGCAGGAAATCGAACCGCATCGTGGTTCTGACACGGAGACTGGTAAGCCTTAATCCCTTTTGCTCACGTTGTCTCTTCTCTCCTCCGGCTCCCACCCGTCATCTCCGCCCTTTCCCTTACAGGTCCCGCGCAATTGCAGGATGGGACATCTTCTCCCCCTGTCAGGTGATCCTTGTTCCTTCAAGTACACGCACATCTTTTATGCGACCTCCATAGGCTCACCTCTATTCCTTCCTTTTCTCTCACAGGTCCGTGCTACAGCCTTCTTGTATCCTTAATTCAGAGTGGCACTCTTCCTGTTCTACTGTTATTCACTATAACGTTATGCTAATAATCATCTGCATGGCCAATTGAATTAATCTAACTAGATTAAATTAACTCTTATGTTCCTTGTTCCATCCACTATTGAGCACACGCACATCATTCATATGACTCACCTCTATTTCTTCCTTTTCACTTGCACTATGATCTCCCTTCACAGGACCGTGCAACAGCCTTCTTGTATCCTTAATCCAGAGTGGCATTCTACCTGTTATACTGTTATTCACTATAACGTAATACTGTTATGTATTATTAATTCCCACAGGTGCTGATATTCATCTGCATAGCTTAATTAATTTGTACTAGATTAATTTACTGCTTATGTTGCTTCCCCTAACTAACTGTAACTTTTTCCCTCCTTCATCCCTATTTGTTTTATGTTGTTACAGGCTTTTTAAAAATTAAATTTCAGGCATGCTTATGTTAAGTCCTGATGATGATCCTTGTACCTACTGTATGGATCGAAACGCCGTCGACACCTATCACACCCTATACACTCCCCTAAATGTGTTATTTATTGTGTAAGGGTGTAAAAAGACGATTTGTTGGCCCTATGTGTTATTGCCATATATGACAAATCGACAGCCGTGCCTGAGCCTTTTGTTTTGTTTTGCTGTCACATTGTATGTGTTCTATGTATGTGTAGTGAGGGCACAGGCCTGTGTCCCGCTTACTCTTATTCTTGGTTCTGAAAAAGTTTTTACTCTGTTAACTACAAACATTAAAGTAGACCTCTGTCCGGCTGGATAAGTCGTTATCAATATAGAACTGATTGAGTCTATATTCATTCTGTTCATACTAGATAGTTCCATGGGACCACTGTTCTCTAGAAAAGTACTATTTCCCAAGGTCCCTGGCAGACTTTATTTGGGTTCCCTTGTCCTTGTCAAATATATTTAGCGCAACCGCATGGTTGCAAGGGTAAAATACCTGATCCCCGCAGAAGTAGGCGGGTCACCTCCCTGTCTCCTTCTATCCTTCCCTTTCCTAAACAACATAAACGGCTATGTCTGATCACGCACCTCTGTACTCAAATGATTATATTAAGAAGATCCTTGAAGGCCCTTCCCTCTTTTCTGAATCTGACAATACCCCTATAAGCACTACAACTACACTCACGGAGGATTTGGAGAAACAAAAGAAAAAATTAGTTCGTCTTCAGTTGATGATCCGTATGTTAACGGAATACTTAAAGGCCAACATTATTCCAGGTGGTCTCCAAGTTAGGAATATACCCGGTGTCTTTACTGACAACCCCAAATATATCTCTCACTTTAGTTACATAGGAACTACTTGCTCCAGGCATTGGATGGTGCTGGGAATAGACATAGCGACTGAAGAGCTTAAACAAGTAACAGAAAAAATAGACGAGATTGAAAAACAGATTAAAGACACCAATACTGTACCTGAGTGTAAAAACTCCTCGAGCAAGTTCAAAAAACTGTGGATGAATTCCACCGATTAGAACAAAATAAAAAATCAAACAAAGTTAAAAAGGATATAAAATCATTTACACAAGAGAGAGCATATCCTTATCTTAACAAAGACTTTTATATAAACAGGACATATAACGCATCACAAAACAATAGACCCTGGGGTCGCTTTAACAGGCGAAACAACCTTGTAGGCTTCTCGGACACCTCTGGTGATTCCTCAGACAATTCTGACGCAGGTGAGGGCAGTAGCACCTCCACACGCAACCCATCTTTTTAGGACGAGGCCAACCGGATCCTCCAAAGAGGGGCCGGGTAAAACAGCAACCACGTTGGTACAATCCCCCAGGGGAGCGACAAACTCGCTCGAAATACTACCAATGGTGACCAGTACAATGGCAACCGAACAAACAGATAAAAACCTCATTGTCCCCATCTTCAACCTCTCGACCCACCGATTGACTGATCCTGAACAATCAATATTAAGTAAAGGCCTTTCCTTTGTACCTACCACCTTTCCAGACTATCTAGACCTTAAGACTGAACTCTTACGGTTCTTTCGAAAAATTAGGCTACATAGCTATTTTTTGTTAAATCCATTCACTCCCAAGATAGCCAATACTCCATTACGTCCACCATCTACCTTCTCACCATCCCCCAACATGATCCCCAGTGAGATCCTCATATTCGAGAAACTTGTCCTTAAGGAAATCTCACTTTTGGAGAATACACGTCGTTTTATTCCCTTCAATATTACCCTTGATGAAAAAACAGCCATTGCTAACCTACGGCAAAATGATAAATTAATTATTAAACCTGCCGACAAAGGAGGAGGTATTGTTCTACAAGAACTTGATGCATACAAAAGCGAAATTCACAAGCAACTGGCAAATACTGACCATTATTGTAAACTACCTACTAACCCCACTAGAGAACTACAGAACCTGATTCTAGAAGTAACTAATATGGGATTAGACCAAGGTTTCCTCAGTAAACAAGAACACCAATTTTTAAACATCAAAACACCTCGCACACCTGTTATCTATACCCTACCCAAGGTACATAAAAACCAGTACAATCCACCTGGCCGTCCCATTGTTTCCGGTTGTGGCTCAATTTTGGAGCCACTAGGGCGGTATATTAATTTCTTCATCAAAGATTTTGTGCCACTAACTGATTGTTATATCCGCGACAGTATGTCTATGATTAACATTATCGAAAACCACCCCTTCGATCCCAATCTTGAATTTTTGTGTACTCTGGACGTAGAGTCCCTGTACACAAATATTCCACAAACTGCTTCATTAAAGGTTATGGAGACTTTCCTCAATACCCGCCCGCGGCCACATGCGGTCCCCACTCTTTTTATACTCCAATTGCTAGAGATTAGTCTTACGCGGAATTTCTTCCTATTTGAAGACCAGTATTACCAACAAGTGAAGGGCACTTCGATGGGGGCCGTTTTTGCCCCCAACTTAGCCATTCTGTATATGGACTCCCTAGAACAAACTAAAATCCTTACACCACTCAATCCCTTCTACGAAGGCATTGTTAAATGGAAAAGATATATTGATGATATCTTCATGATCTGGAAAAGTAGTGAGGGGACTCTTAACCATTTCTTGCACTGGCTCAATAATAACTGTGGTGGCCTTAAATTTACATTGACCCAAAATAAAGAATCTATCCCTTTCCTGGACCTTAACATAATTCACAGGGAAGGAATCCTTATCACCAGTCTGTTCCGCAAACCGACTGAGCGGAACACACTGCTGAGATATGATAGCCACCATCCACGAGCCCTTCGAGACTCATTACCCTACTCCCAATTTCTTAGAATTAGGAGAAACTGCTCACTCAAAGAGAATTACTTCCAAGAGGCTAAAATACTTAGCAACAAGCTTACCAGTAGAGGCTACCCTCGCAGGTTGGTTCGCAATGCCATGAAAAGAGCTTGGTATTGCCCACGCGACGTCCTTCTTGAACCAAAAGAAAAGACTCCCCAGAACCGCTTAGTTTGTGTTACTACTTTCTCTCCCATCTCCAACAATGTACGCAAGACTATCATAAAAAATTGGGAGGTACTCAATGCCGGCTCACTCAATTTGGAACGACCTTTGTTCGCATTTAAAAAGAACAAAAACATTAAAGACCAGCTAGTCCGGGCCGCCCTCCCTAATACTAAATCCCTGGGTAATCTTAATGAATATTGGGGACTCGCACCTTTGGTTGGGCATGCTAAATGTGGCAATTGTAGCGTATGTGACTACAGCATTGAATGTAAGGAATTTGTATTTGAGAAAACCAAGATCACTCTACATTCCTTCTCGAATTGTAACACGCCTAATGTTGTTTATGCCATATTATGCCCCTGTAAGAAAATCTATATAGGCCAAACAACTCAAAAGATACGCGTAAGGATATGCCAGCATCGCAGCAGAGTAAGATGTAAGACCCCTAATGCACCACTCGTTGAGCACTTTGAGGAAGCACACCACAACGAGAATGATATACGCTGGACTGTGATAAGCGTGATTAAACCACCTCCAAGAGGAGGAGATATCTCGAAATTACTGGACAAAGAAGAATTAAAATGGATTTTTAAGACCAACAGCCTGCATACAGGCTTAAACAGACTTGAAGATTGGACTACTCTTGTTTAAACTAACTGTACCCACTCCTATATAGTAACTCACACATGCTGGTTGAATTACTGAGTCCTCCTTCCGTCGCCACCACTGCTCACTGCACAATTCCCATATGGGTGGCTTTAACTGTCTAATAGCCTGATTAATTCCTTGTTCTTCCCTGTAATAGGTTGACTTGACCACTATGCATGGAGTCCTTCTTCGCTCTCATCAGATGCCAATTGCACCACTCCAATATGTCTGCCACGTATTGGTCCTTGTCCTCCTTTCATTTCTATCCTTGGTCATCTGACCTCTCCTCCACCAATCGCACGCTCCTTAAACCCTTCCTTCTACGACTCCTGCAATCCCTCATTAGCTGTCCGGCCTCCGGCGCGCACACCCTCCTGTGAGATTCCCATTGAGGTAAGACTCCTCTATTGCCCCTGGTTGCCCACCCATGCCTTACTACGGTTCTGGCCACTGACCTGACTTCCCTCCCCCATAGGTACCACTGGTTGCCCTATATCGGCGGGTTCAGCACGAGGAATTATCTACATTACGCCCGTCGCTGCACGCGTTTACCATCGGTAGGTCCCCTCTCTGGCTCCTTCTGAACCGCACCGTGGCCTTTCCTCCTTTCTGCCCTCCCCTTACTCCCTCCTTCCTTTTTGCAGGAAATCGAACCGCATCGTGGTTCTGACACGGAGACTGGTAAGCCTTAATCCCTTTTGCTCACGTTGTCTCTTCTCTCCTCCGGCTCCCACCCGTCATCTCCGCCCTTTCCCTTACAGGTCCCGCGCAATTGCAGGATGGGACATCTTCTCCCCCTGTCAGGTGATCCTTGTTCCTTCAAGTACACGCACATCTTTTATGCGACCTCCATAGGCTCACCTCTATTCCTTCCTTTTCTCTCACAGGTCCGTGCTACAGCCTTCTTGTATCCTTAATTCAGAGTGGCACTCTTCCTGTTCTACTGTTATTCACTATAACGTTATGCTAATAATCATCTGCATGGCCAATTGAATTAATCTAACTAGATTAAATTAACTCTTATGTTCCTTGTTCCATCCACTATTGAGCACACGCACATCATTCATATGACTCACCTCTATTTCTTCCTTTTCACTTGCACTATGATCTCCCTTCACAGGACCGTGCAACAGCCTTCTTGTATCCTTAATCCAGAGTGGCATTCTACCTGTTATACTGTTATTCACTATAACGTAATACTGTTATGTATTATTAATTCCCACAGGTGCTGATATTCATCTGCATAGCTTAATTAATTTGTACTAGATTAATTTACTGCTTATGTTGCTTCCCCTAACTAACTGTAACTTTTTCCCTCCTTCATCCCTATTTGTTTTATGTTGTTACAGGCTTTTTAAAAATTAAATTTCAGGCATGCTTATGTTAAGTCCTGATGATGATCCTTGTACCTACTGTATGGATCGAAACGCCGTCGACACCTATCACACCCTATACACTCCCCTAAATGTGTTATTTATTGTGTAAGGGTGTAAAAAGACGATTTGTTGGCCCTATGTGTTATTGCCATATATGACAAATCGACAGCCGTGCCTGAGCCTTTTGTTTTGTTTTGCTGTCACATTGTATGTGTTCTATGTATGTGTAGTGAGGGCACAGGCCTGTGTCCCGCTTACTCTTATTCTTGGTTCTGAAAAAGTTTTTACTCTGTTAACTACAAACATTAAAGTAGACCTCTGTCCGGCTGGATAAGTCGTTATCAATATAGAACTGATTGAGTCTATATTCATTCTGTTCATACTAGATAGTTCCATGGGACCACTGTTCTCTAGAAAAGTACTATTTCCCAAGGTCCCTGGCAGACTTTATTTGGGTTCCCTTGTCCTTGTCAAATATAGTGCTTAGTGTAGCGGCGCAATCTTCTCAGGGGTTCTAGTAGATTTTTTTTCATTAAGTCATCTGGAGTTGGTGTAATATGGATCCCCAGATATTTAAAGCCTCCCTCCACCACTCGTATCTCACATCTTGTCAGCATCACAGGCGGGAGACCACTCAGGACATATAGCACTGACTTATTCCAGTTAATGGTGTAGCCTGAGTATCGCCCGTATGACTCACAAATATCGAGAAGCCTAGAGAGTGAGCGTCTCAGGGATGCCATATACAGCAGGATATCGTCCAAATACAGGGATATGCGGTCTTCCCAGCCCTCCACCCATCGGAGTCCACAGATGACGGGGTCTCTACGTATCCAGGCTGCCAGAGGCTCCAGTACGAGGGCAAACAGGAGTGGTGACAGGGGGCATCCCTGTCGAGTCCCACGCCCCAATGAGAAATCACTGGAGATTCGCCCATTGACTACCACATGTGCCAAAGGCTTTGCGTAAAGCAGTTGTATCCAGGCACAGAATTTAGGCCCAAACCCCATATGTTTTAAGACGGCGAAGAGGAAAGGCCACTCCACCATGTCAAAGGCCATGAGTGCGTCGAGGGATAAGATAACTGCGTCCTCCTGAAAGGTGTGCTTACGGGCCATTATGCCATGCAGGGGTCTAAGGTTTAGCGCTGTATTCCTGCCCAGCATAAACCCGGACTGGTCTGGGTTTATTAATTTGGTAAGATGGGGTGTCAGTCTAGCCGTCAACGTTTTTGCTAGTATTTTGGCCTCTGCGTTAAGCAAGGATATGGGGCGATAGGATGCACATTCTTGGATCGGTTTCCCCGGTTTATGGATGGCTACTATTGTCGCTCTCTGCTGGTCTCTAGGGAGTTCTCCTATGTCCAGGCTGGCTTCATACATTTTTAGCAGATATGGCGTGAGTCTATTGGCTGCTTTTTTATACAGGTCGATAGGAATACCATTTGGTCCCAGAGCCTTCCCTGACTGTATGCCACCTATGGCCAGCGCTATTTTTTCCTGGTGTGAGGTCTGCTTCCAGCAACTGGACATCAGTCGCTGTAAGTGTGGGGAGCTGAATATCCTCGAGGAACGCTGACGCTTCCTCCAGTGTGGCTGTAGCCGTCGAGGTGTAAATCGTTTCATAATGGAGCGCAAGTGTGTTCACAATCTTTTGGGGGTCTGTGGTGATTTCCCCAGTTTCAAGTCGGAGTTGCGGTACCCAGCGATTAGCCCTCTCGCGTTTATCTAGCCAGGCCAAGAGTTTACCAGCTTTATCGCCGATTTCATATATCTTATGCTGAGTGGCTGTCAGTCTGGTTCTTGCCTCCTCCCATAAATATTCTTTGTATTCCTGCTTTTTAACATTTAGTTTATGCGTATTAACTTCAGTGGGGCGTTGCGAGTGCGTCGCCTCTCGTTGACTCACTTCATGCTATAGTGCATTTAGTATTTTCTGCTTTTCCTTTTTGTGACCGGCTAGCAAGGAAATGGCCTGTCCCCGGAGGACTGATTTATACGCCTCCCATAAAACCATGGGTGAGGACACCGAATGTTCATTCTCACTGAAATATTGTTGGGTGGCTACATTTAGTCCTTTCCAAATCTTAGGGTTTTTTAAGTATCCCGGGTATAATGGGAATATACGACGTTGAGTTGCGGTGTGTAAAGAGTATTTTACAGATATGGGGGAATGATCCGAGATGCCCCTGGGCAGATGCATCGCCTCCTCAAACTTTCCCCGCACTGTCCGCTAGCGCGAGTATATAGTCTATCCTAGAGAGACTGTTGTGTACACTTGAATGTAATGTATACTGCCGTCCCTGCGGAAAGCGGGAGCGCCAAACGTCTACCAGGCCCAACGCCTCCAAGAAGTCTGCGAATCGGGAACTTGTGCGGTGTTGTTGTCTAGGGGGCGGCCGGTCCAGCGTGTCATCTACGGTCATGTTGAAATCTCCTCCCACGATCAGTTCCCCTTCATGGAACTGGAGTAGAAACCTACCAAGCGCCGGGAAAGCCAGCGAATGAAGAGCCGGAGGGATGTATACTGTGACTATGTTAAACGTACGTCCCTCCCACTGGCACGTGATAGCTGCAAACCGTCCCTGGTCATCCGTCCATGTTTGATTAACAGTAATCGGGAATTGCTTACCGACCATGATGCCTACCCCTCGTGAACCTGATGTGAACCCAGAATGTACCATCAACTGAAAGCCCCATCTATCAAGGGCTTTGCACATCGATCCCACCAAGTGTGTCTCCTGAATTAGGGCCACAGCCGGCCCCCGGCGTTTGAGGTATTGCAAGACCAGACCCCTCTTTATTTTATCACCGAGGTCATGAACATTCCATGAAATAAGTGACAGAGATGTGGAATCTGCGAGGGGAGCCACCGGTGTGGAGGTCACCTTGTTAGGTGGTGTTGGCGTCTGTGTCATGTACCATAGTTACATAGAATAGTTGGATAGGCTGAAGCCATAAGACCACTGTGTATAGACATTGAGTTCGTACCCTTACTTGTTCCTGAAAAACAAAAGAGGTTACTTGGTCCGCCATTTCAGGCTGAGTCTTTGTGCATGCATATTTGTCCAGCCTCATCTGGTGTGTGCTGCGTTGTCCCCGCCCTCCCATCGCTGCCGGGTCTCAACTGCGCTACGGTGGTGGACTGTGTAGGTGATAGTACTCACCGCTGCCTGCCCGTGTGATATATGGCACACGCGGCCTTTCGGGTTTCCCACTTCTGGCTAATGGCACCGTGACCCTGCACCTACGCTGCACAGACGGGACCAATCAAGACTCTGCCGTATGTGTTATTGTAGGCGGTAATTACCCTGGGTGGTGTTTAGTGATTCCTACGGCTCTCACCGCTGTTACTCAGGTCTCCCCTGGGTGCCCAAGCGCTGCGTCACTGTGTCGTCTTGCGCCATCAGGACTGCAGTTTCCAGCCTCGTTGTGCACTGTGGATCTGTGCAGGCGAGGGGGGAGTCACAGGCCCCTTTTCTCCCGGCGAAATGATGTTTACTGCCAGGCACGGGGTCTGAGTTTAATTTTGCAGGGTGCCGCTGTCTCGATCGTAGGGCCGGGCCTCAGCCTCGCCGAGATCAGGCCGGCGCCCGGGAGGCAGGCCTCTCAGCCACTCGGGCCGTCCGCTCCGCCCCCTGTCCGAGCCGTGTGGGCAGCAAAGGGTTCTTCAGGGCTCAGGAGACAGACTTTGGCCGCCACGAAGCCAGTTAGTCAGGCTCCGTATCTAGCCGCAATCGCCCGGCGGGGGGCGTGGTCCCTCACCCCCCCGGATGTTCGGCCTCCGTTGTACTGGAGCCACCTTTGAATTGTGTGGCACAATAGGGTAGAAAATAAAAAAGTACATTTATGTAATAATTAATGTTTTTGTTTCTAAATAATTTGTAATTAAAAATATTTGTTTGAAAATTATTTTTATTTTATTTACTATAATATTTGTAGGTATTTGTCATATGTATTTAACAATATAATATGATTAATTTTTTTTAATATAAAATATATTTGTATTTTAATTTAACATTCATATATTGTTTTATTTGTAAACAGTTTTTTGCTGTTGTTGATATTTTGTTTGTTTTTAATTTTGAACTGACTGTAGTGAGAATATTAATTGTTACCCCTCTGCAATCCAACACTTTCCCTACTGTTACACTCACTGGAGTGGGAATAGTAATTTTACCCCTCCACTATCCAACACTTTCCCTACTGTTACAACTATTGGAGTGGAAATAGTAATTTTTACCCGTCCGCAATCCAACAAAATTCCCTACTGTTGCACTGACTGGAGTGGGAATATTAACTTTTACCCCTCCGCTATCCAACACTTTCCCTACTGTTGCACTGATTGGAGTGAGAATAGTAAATTTTATCCCGCCACTATCCAACACTTTCTCTACTGTTGCACTCACTGGAGTGGGAACAGTAATTTTTACCCCTTTGTTATCCAACACTTTCCCTACTGTTACACTCACTGGAGTGGGAAATTTAAGTTTAAAGATTTCAAAATAGTTTAATGTTTGAGTTTATAATAAAATGTTTATTAGATTTTATGTTATTGGTATATATATATATATATTCACAGAAAAAACCATAGGTTTTACAGACGTTATAGTTAGAAATTAGCATTTAAAAAACTTTAGCAATTCACTGAAAAAAACCCATAGGTTTTAGGGACGTTATAGTTAGTTGGACATTTCACTCATATAAAACCAGAGAAATTCCACCGTTATAGTTAGTTCAGCTAACTATACCTCGCGCACCCGCCATGCACTGCTCATGACGTCACATATTACATCATTCATGACATGGTCAGTGACATCACTCATGACATCACTGATGACATCATCCACGTGAAAAACTGATGCATCTCCTCACACTCTAATATAACCTTTAATACACCCACTGTAAAATACAGACAACCATTTTCAAAATAGTTAACACACCAATACCAGTTACTACATACGCACTCACTGATTGCTAGGTCTACACACACATCTACTCATTCATCCATACAATCACTGATATATGCAGTCACTCATAAATACAACACTACCATATGCACTCATACACCTATACAGACAATTACACCGCCACTCATCCATGCAGTTACTCACACACCTACTTAGTCATGCAAAGAATCTATCACAGTCCCATTTACTCACCTATACAATTATACACCCACCACCTCACTTATTCATACAGATACTAACGCATACTTACTCTATTATATAATCAGTGATACAAGTACAGACTCATCTATACAGCCAGTCTCAAAATCACCAACTATCACGTAGAGTCCTTTATAAACTTCAACTCTCACATACACTGCCTTTTACATATGTAGTTACTTGGACATGTACCACTGAGACATCCATTCACTCACCAACACACCGATACACACACTCACGCACCCATACACGTGTTTCCACATGCACTGTTGAACCCATACATCCAGTGAATCAACCACTCACACATCTATGCACAGAGTCACACACCTCAGACCCACCCACACACACACTCAATCTCCCCCAAAAAATACTCAAACAACCAATCAATAACCTATATAGACACTCATATAGCTACTGACCAACCCATGCAGCAGCTTGCACAACAACAGACAGACTGATACAGACATTCACACAGTTTAGTCACTAACCCATGCATTCAGTAAGACACATTTAGTCACTCACTTATACAGCCAGTCACCCTGCTACTAAATCCTCTATCCAGACACTTATACACCCACTCATTCTTCAATACACCTAGGAATATATATAAAACATATTTAAAAATTACAGAAACACACAGTCACGGGATGATGTCATCAGTGATGTCATTTGAGATGTCATTTGAGATGTCATCAGTGATGTCATGAGTGATGTCACTGACCATGTCATGAATGATGTAATATGTGACGTCATGAGCGGTGCATTGCGGGTGCGCGAGTTATAGTTAGCTGAACTAACTATAACAGTGGAATTTCTCTGGTTTTATATGAGTGAAATGTCCAACTAACTATAACGTCCCTAAAACCTATGGTTTTTTTCAGTGAATTTCTAAAGTTTTATAAATGCTAATTTCTAACTACAATGTCCCTGAAACCTATATTGTTTTTAAGTAAATTTTAAAAAGACGTGCATACTTTTTGTAGTGAAAAACTAACTGTAACAGTAGTCTGTTATAAGTTATAATTTAATAATATTTAAAACTTAATTAGCACTAATTAACATTTAAGTGTGGAAAATGTGTGACGCAGCAGCTATGATACCCGACTTCGAACAACAGCGTTCACAGTTCGATTCCCGGCTCCAGCAGCACGTTAGCCCACCACTATGTCACTGTGGGCAACACCTTGCTTAATCTTCCCGACGTCCCCGAGCGCCGGCACACCTTTCCAGGGGAAGCTGTACGCTTTACAAATGCTGGCATTTTTTTAATTTAAAATCTTAGTGATGAGAATTATTAGCACGTATTTTTTTTTTCTATTCTGAACGATATTTTTTTTTATGTCTTCTATTTAGAATTACGGCAATTAATAGATGTTTGTAGTCATGAAAATGGAAATGACACGGTTTGCTGGGTAACAGTTTTTAAGCTCTCCAAAGTATGTACATATTAAGGACCTTATACGTGTTAGGATCGAAATCGAAACCTTTACCGCTTCACATTTTGTAACTTTTCCCAACACGTGCACAAGTTAAACAGTTAAAACATGAGCACGTGTCAACTGTAAAGCGTGACATCTAAATGGGCGGAGCCGCATCTTCCTTCCATAGACTACTCAATAACCAAAAAGTATATAAACTACACCAGTTCTTTGATTAGTTTCGTTTATGCGAGTTATTTACGCGTGTCCATTCTGTGATGCACGTTCCCTTTTCTAGCGTCGGATTCTTGTTTTGCGGCAACAAAACATATTCCAGAGTTGTAAATTGTTTGATTATGGCATAGTAGATATTTATAATACGTAGCTATTTGTCAATATTTAAACATTTGTATTTAGAAAAAAGTGTTATTGGTTGTTTTTGCCATTTATATGTAACGTCAGCAGCTTGTTTTCAGAAACAGACAGAATACAGCAAACATTGTTCCTTTTCTGGCTCCTTTGAGATCATATAATGTGACTTTGTATATTATAATATTGACACTGTACTTGACCTCAGAGGTGTTGGTGACCCGTCAGCGCGAAGACTAAAGATTTATATGTAACGTCAGCAGCTTCTAGTTTGTAGTCTATTTCCCCCTTGAGATCATATAGTGTGAGTATGTATATTATAATAACCACACATTATGATCTCAGAGGAGTTTGTGACCCGTCGGCGCGAAGACTAAAGATTTATATGTAACGTCAGCAGCTTCTAGTTTGTAGTCTATTTCCCCCTTGAGATCATATAGTGTGAGTATGTATATTATAATAACCACACATTATGATCTCAGAGGAGTTTGTGACCCGTCGGCGCGAAGACTAAAGATTTATATGTAACGTCAGCAGCTTCTGGTTCTTACTCTGTTTCCTCCTTGGGATCATATACTGTGAATATGTATATTAAAATATTAACAGTCATTGTGATCTCAGAGGAGTTTATGACCCGTCGGCGCGAAGACTAAAGATTTATATGCAACGTCAGCAGCTTCTGCTTCTTACTCTGGTTTCCCCCTTGGGATCATATAGTGTGAGTATGTATATTGTAATATTCACAGTCATTATGATCTCAGAGGAGTTTATGACCTGTCGGCGCGAAGTTGAAAGATTTCGAAGTCCCGGATAAAAGAAGCTCTGAACATATTCACTGCTGGAAAGTATTTCGTTATTGATCTTGTTTTGTGTTCATGACTTTATTTTCCTTTTCCTTTTTGTGTGCAATCAGGGTCACTCTCTATATTGTATTAGAGTGTCATATTTTCACACAACAGGAATTGGAGATTTGGACCCGCCAGGAGTAAACCATCTGAAATACAGCTTACTGACCTTTATAACTTACTTGATCAGATATTTTTACAGTGAGAATATTTTTCGAAATTGCAGTTTAAAAAAAAGATTGTTTGCATAGACACTTTCTTACTGAATGCCTTTGATAAACCCTACATTTTTGAATGATTTTTTGGTATTTCTCTTTTTCTCTGTTGTGGTTCCTATTCTCGTTCTCCCTATAGAATATATACTACCAGCAGTGTATATTATTATACTACTATCCTATATATTCTCAAAGGAGTACGTGAGCGACCTCTAAGCACTACGACCAAACTTTCTCGAATTCTACAGAATAGAAATTATAAAAAATGATAAAGCGTACATTTCTATGTAATATAAGGTGATTTGTTTTTTACTTGTTATTGTTCTTGTGACCTGAGATGATGTAGTGCGGGAGTGTTTCTTGTAGCACTTCTTTTCTACTTTATCTAAAAGTAACTCATGCCCTCTTATATTATCAAGAATATGGGGCAACACTTTTACAAACTATAGCAGAAAACAAAAGGGAGGGTGTGCCCACGCTTAAGGGATATTTTATGAATTGCGTTTTTATTTGTCACCCCTTTGATATATACAGCTTCAGTTTCCGAAGAAAGTAGATTTGTAATTGCTTAATAAAAACTATTTCAAACCTAGACTGAAATTTTTGCTGCGCAACCACAGCTCCCCGTCAGAAAAGTAAACACCACATTATAACTAAACAGTGCTCCTGGGAAGTATCCCACCCGCAAACTTAATAAAAAGAAGACCGCAACACACTTTGTTATTTTCCCGCCGTGATTTGTACACCCCACGCCAATTATATAAATGGCCCTTAAAATATATAAAAAACAATTTTTACCTTCACAATCCCGGTTCACCACCTTGTGACCACTTTACAGAGATAATAGTGTTCCTACCCTCCCCGCTACTACTTTGTTTTCCCATACTCCATTGAAGTGCGTCACAAAACGCTTCACAACAGTGAAACGTTCCCAGCCAATAATGAGCAAAGTTGTACTCGGAGCACTTTAGCCAATAAAATGTCCATGGTGTTCCGCAGAGGGGGAGGGAATCGCTGCCAACACTTCTACTTTTAATGCTTCACAGCCAATGAACATTAAGCTTGGGAAGGTCCTGCTTGGAACACATTACCCAATCAGATGTCCCTGATGCTCCGCGGATGGGGAGGGAATGGCTGGCAACACTTCTACTTTCAATGGTTTACAGCCAATGAACATTAAGCTTGGGAACGTCCTGCTTGGAACACGTCAACCAATCAGATGTCCCTGCTACTCCGCGGACGGGGAGGAAATGGCTGGCAACACTTCTACTTTCAATGGTTCGCAGCCAATGAACATTAACCTCTGGAAGGTCCTGCTTGGAACATGTGAACCAATTTGATGTCCTTGCTACTCCGCGCAGGGGGAGGGAATGGCTGGCAACACTGTTACTTTGAATGGTTCGCAGCCAATGAACATTGAGCTCGTTGTTGGAACACCTCAGCCAATTAAACGTTAATTTTGTTCACTGTGCGTGATAAAAGTGAACACTGCATTATAAGTAAACATTACTGCGCATTATATTAAAGGAAGGTAAAGGAAGGCTGCAATACGGCGCATTGTTATTTTCCTAATAGGATTTCCACAGCCTACTGAACATTGCTGCAATACGGCGCATTGTTTTCCCGACGGGATTTCCAGAGCCTACGCAACCTTGCCGCAATACCATGCACCGTTGTTCTGCGGACGTGATTTCCACGGCCTACGCACCATTCAAACTCCCTGCGTCTGCACTGTACAGACTGCTTAAACTAAGACCACAGTGTTCCTACTATACCCTCTTATACAATTATTCTCTTATTTTTCCCCCTACGCCTTTCAACTCAGTCACAAAATGGCTGCCAACACTTCCTAGTTTCAACAGTTCGCAGCCAATGAGCCGCACGCTCGTGCTCGCAACGCCTCATCCAATCAGATGTCAGAATTCTCAAATATCGATATCTGTAAATTTGGATATTTCTCTAAAACTACTGAACGGACTTACCCCATTTAAACAAAAGCGTGCTTTCTGGACCAAGACCTTTCTCCCTGCCAAATTTGACGTAATTCCGTTCAGCAGTTTGACCTGTAGCCTAGTCTAAAGTTTCCTATGGAAATTGCATGGAGTAAACACGTTTTGGGACCCCCCCTTTTTTCTCAGCCCCCCCTTGACGAATCACCCCCAAACTTTCAACATAGGAGCTGATCTGAAAAGATAAGTTTTTGGGAAAATTTCGTAAGCATTCGTCAAACGACGCCAAAGTTATAAGCAAATCAAAAAACGCTTTTCCTATAGAAACGTGGTCCTAACTATAACTATCTACTGGCGACCGCCAGTAGATATATATATATATATATATATATATATATATATTTATTTCACAGCAAACACTCCCCGCACCTCCACGCTGACAAGCAGGCGAGCAGAGAGAGAGACGGACCCAGATTCAGTAGCAGGTAAGATCTTTTATTCCTCTCACCCTTGCGACGCGTTTCAAGCACAAAGTGCCCTTGTTCACACACAAAGGGAAATTCGCCCGCCAAACTGTTTTTAAATGCTGAGTGCACACCTTCTTCCGTGACATGTGACCAAGGAAAATGGAAAAAATACTACAATGACCAATGCACCTCGCAAATAACTCTTGTAGATATATGCTATGTCAACAAACAAACATATTATTCTGTATGTTAAATTCTATCCACTTATTATTCAATTAAAATTAGAATTTAAAATTAAATAATTTAAAAATTGAATAAATCCTGAATAAATCCTGTTGTATTTCATATACTGCATAAATGCTGGTAAATACTAGATAGTAAAAAACTTTCTATATTAATCTCAGAAACGTGGTACTGAATGACAATAAGAATCAAATTGCGATAAAATTTAAATTGCTTTTGTTCAAAACCATCCCTTGTTCTATGTACATATATAAAAGTGACTAGTGCTTGTGAATAGTGCAAATATAACTTGGCTCTGAATTGAGCCATAAAAAAACAGCTACCTAATTAAAAAATGTACAATTAAAACATTTGATTTACGACACATACATATTTAACAAAAAGCGTTGCGAGCCATCTCAAATACAATTTTTTCTCTTCTACAAATATCATTTTCATATTTTGGCCCATGTTAATAAAGATGTAAGAATGTAAAGAAATAAAAGAGTAAAAAGGAAGAAAAGAAGAGGAGATATAAAAAAGAGAGATATGAAAAGTAGATGTTGATAGAACCTAGTAATGTCATGTCTGATTGCAATGTACCAACATTAACTCATGCGTGCACCTTATCCTTTGATTTGGTAATGATGTTGACATATGAGCCCAATATTCAATTTTTACCTAAAAAAGTGTGCATGTCTTCAGTGGTGTTTAAGCCATAAGGCACCTTGCTGTCTAGCTCAAGAATAGTACAGGTTTCGAGTCGTCTCAGAAGACTCTCCCTATTACCTCCTCTCCTGAGCGGCGAGATGGCCTTAATCACAAAATATCTCAGACAGTTCAAATCATTGTCATGCAAAGCCTTGAAATGTCTCGCTACGGGGTAGGAGACATCATTGTTGACAATAGCCCTGAGATGCTGCAAGATCCTGACATGCACCTGCAGCTTGGTACTGCCGACGTAACTCAAGCCGCAGGTGCAAGCAAGGACATACACAGCATACTCAGTCCTACAATTAAAACTGCCTTTGATAGCCCTCCTCTCTCCCGTCAGTGGAATAGTGTAGTGGGAGGTATTAACACCAAATTTGCAGGCACGACATGACGAACATTTTGAAAAGCCCTGTCTAGGTTGCAGCCATGTGCCCCCTGATATTAATTCCGGACTATTTCTGACCAATTGGCTTCTCATAGATTGCGCTTTTCTATAGGTTATTATTGGCCATTCTGGGAGTCTAGGCCCTAGTACCCCGTCGGTTAAAACGATTGGCCAGTTCTTTCTAATGATTGATTTCAATTTACGTTCTTGAGAGCTATACGTGGTAATAAGGCGTGGGACCTCTCCTACTGGGGTATTAATTCTCCCTGATACACTGTTCTGTAGTAGCGAGTCCCTAGATCTTTCCTCTGTTTTTGTCATAGCCATAGATAAGATCTTGTCACTATACCCTCTCACTTTCAATCTTTTAATCATGTCTTGAGCACATCTCTCAAACTCCTGTTGAGTGCTGCAGATGCGTTTGAGCCTCAGTATTTCACCAAAGGATATGCTTTCTATAAGATGTTTAGGATGTTTGCTGCTAGCATGCAAGATGCTATTCCCTGCCGTGGATTTCCTGAATAAAGTTGTCTCCAACTTATTTCCTTTCACTGATATTCGTACATCTAAAAATTCAGTCATGATGTCACTGATATGTGAGGTGAACTTCAGGTTAACCGAATTATTGTTAACTATAGCGATGAAATCTCTTGCACTTTCCTCATTCCCTCTCCATATAATGAATACATCATCGATGTACCGTAACCAGTGCACCACCTGATGTTGAAAAATTGCCTGGTGCACTTTCTTCAGGACCTGTTCCTCCCACCAGCCGACATGCAAACAGGCGTAGCTGGGGGAGAAACAGGACCCCATAGCCACGCCTCTGATCTGTTTCAGAGTCTCTTTACCAAAAAGGAAAAAATTGTTATATAAGCACCATGATGTCAGATCTAAAATCATTCTATTGTGCTCATAATATTCACATGGCCGAGAGTCCAGGAAGTATTTAACTGCTTTGAGGCCCGCCAAGTGGTCAATGCTCGTATAAAGGGACTCAATGTCAAGAGTAATCAAAATCAGGTCATCATCCCATTCAATGTCTTTAATTTTGTTCAAGAAATCCCCTGTGTCTTTGACATAGCTGGGTAATTTCTTAACAAAGTCCTGAAGGTAGAAATCTACATATTGTGATACATGCTCACTAACACTATTGATGGCGGAAATAATGGGCCTACCTGGGACTGGTGAGACATTTTTATGTACTTTAGGGATGAGATATAGAATAGGAATGACAGGAAATTCCACATGCATAAAATTAAATTCATCCAGAGAAATTAAACCTTCCCTTTTATAACCTTGCAACTGTTTTTTTAATACTTCCTTTGATTTGCTGTATTCTTTCAAGTTAGACCTGATGTAACATTGCTCATCATCCAATTGTCTCTTGGCTTCTGCAATATATTCCTTTCTGGGCCACAAAACAATATTCCCTCCTTTGTCGGCCATGTTTATAATAATTTCTTGGTTTTTTCCCAATTTGTTCATCAATTGTGCATATTGCATGTCCATGAAGCCTCTCTTTTTGCGTGTTTTTGACACTTGGCAATAAAGTTTTTTGATGTCCTCTGTTACCCGTTCATGAAAAATGTCTATTGCATCTTTCGGCATTATAGGGATAAAGGTGCTAGATGGTTTGAAAGGGCTTTCACCTGCACCCTTTTGTGCGATATTCATACTCCGCAACTTTGATTGAGTGCTGATTTCGGCAGAGTCCGTTCCTTGTTGTCTTTCATTTGGCTCATTGATTAGGTCAGTTGGTGTCATTAGAGTTGGTACATCCGATGCCTGAAGTGCAGATGTCGTTTGATGTTCAGATCCCTGAACGATGGTACTGTCATTGCTCCCTTTGATCGTGAAAAACTTCTTCAATTTTAATTTTCTGATAAAACAGAAGATATCTATCCTTGTTCTTGAGTAATTAAATGAGCTTTCCGGACAATAGTTGAGACCTAATGACAAAAGTTGTTTTTCTGCTTCGGAAAGGGTGACATCGGACAGATTGACGATGGTTTGGTCATTTAGCGCTGTTTCTTGTGCCATTGTTGTTTTGGCTTTTGTTTCTTGCGCCTCGCCCTTCTCCTGGCATTTCTCTTTGCTCTGCTACATAGTTGCTCCGATTTCTCGGTCTTAGAGTGTGCCGGCGATCCTCCGCTAAAAAATCCACCTCCTCACCCAGACTTAATTTGACTGCTTCTGTATTCAGGCTTTGAAAATACATTAAAGCATGCTGGAACATGTAGTTCATACCCTGAGTGGGCTCCGTCGACTTCTTTGGCAGAAATAAACTTTATGCCCTTAGTAGGGCTCCGGGTGTAACGCTGGTCATTCTGTGCCGCAACAGTAGTGCCGCATTGTTGAGAAATCGTTCCCACCGCAGCCTCTCATATGTTTGAAGACGGTGCACTCCAGCGCAGCTGAATAGGGTATGAACTACATGTTCCAGCATGCTCCTGGGCACTAAGCTACACCCACTAATGGCGGGACATTACTTAAGGCATGCTGGTCCTTCCTAACGACTTCAATGCAGGTGCCCATGAAGAAGAGGTAAAATCCTCGAAACGCGTCGGCATAGAGATCATAATGCCGGGACTAATTGCTGGCCGCCACAATTTTAATACGAACCTCCGGTTTTGCAACAGCAGCTGAGTGCCTCCAGGCATACTTTGGGCAATTGGTGAATAATATATATATATATCAAAATCAATATTTTGTACAACTACATTTTTTACATCAATATTTTTTTCCGATAATTTTGTACTTACCTGTTATATATAGTATAGGGAGTCAATAGTTTTGCTTTCTATATTTTTCATCGATATTTTTAACAACTATATTTTGTACATCGATATTCTGTCAGTGAACCCTGGCAAGATGTCTGATGGCATAAATACATGGTCGGAGGTCAGGTGTGCTGAGGATTAATAAAGGCTGGCGATTTGCTGCAGGATATGAAGCAGTAGGCCCACCCTGAACACTAGTCTCCTTCTTTATAGTTTTGTAGTAGTAGTATTGTATTGTTATAGTATTGTTACCCAAGACAGAGGGATATAAGGTTATAAAGGTGTGGATTTTTGCCCGGAGTTTTTCGGATCATTAGCCAGTGGAGCTATGCCTCAGACTAGGATGAGGATTGTAGGGCTATGGAGGAGAAGCAATAGATATGTATTTTGCAAATAATACAGATTCAGTAGATTCTCCGGGGATCCTGAAAGCCACCTTAAGGGAAGTTATTATTAGTTTTCAATCGGGACACAAACAATATCAGACTCATATGGACTAAAGGATTCCGGAGTTGGAGTTGCAATATTTTGTGACCAGATAGCCTGATGTAAATAGAAATATTATATACACTCTGACAATGCTCCAGCAACTCAATAACGATGAGGCAAAGAAAGCGTAAATGACTTCCCAAAGCCATGTATATCAGGGGGATAAAGCGAGCATGATGCTCCATCGCCTTTGTCAAAACATAAAGCATCATAGAAGAATGCATATATTACTGAATCAGACAGTACATGTACTAATGGAGATCAAGAAATCGCCAGATGCTTCACTTGCTAATATGCCAAGCAGTACTCGTTCACAGGAGGGGTATCTCCACCAATGGTGGAGGATTTCCTGTCTGACCTTCCTCTTTAAAGCCTTTCAGAGGGGCAGAGGATGTCGCTAGAGGGGAAACTCACAGCCAGCTGCCAAACTGTCTGAGGCTTTGCACCAAATGACATTAGGTAAGATGTCAGGTCCCAACGGCTTCCTGGCAGTTTTATAAATTCTACTCTGGTAAAATTGTAGACTCACTGGAGGGAGTCATTCGAGAATCAGAAGAGAGCTGGTTACTGCCTCACAATCTAAAGGAAGCTGAACTAGTAGCAATTCCAAAGCCGGTACGACTACAAGATTTTTGCTTGTCATACTGTTCCATCTCTCTTCTAAATACAGAGGTCAAAATTATAGCAAAGATCCTTGGGAGCCGCTTACTTAAAGTGATTCCCCCTTTGGTCCGATGGGACAGATCTAGTTTTATACCCCAGCAAGCTACTAAGCACAACATAAGGTTATACAATGCCTTTGCAGACAGGCTGGGAGGACCAGCGGCGGTCCTTTAGGCCGACTTTGAAAAAGCCTTAAACTCGGTGGAATGGGATCACCTCTTTATCATACTACAGAGGATCAATTTTGGGCCACACATCATCAAATATGTAAGGTTTCTTTATACAGATCTATTGGCTAGACTCCGAGTGGGTGTCAAGACGTTTAACTCAATTCAAATACAGAATGGTACCGGACAAGACTGCCCCTTGTCACCTTTACTCTTTACCATTGCATGAACTTTAGAAGATTGAGGGGGTTTGAACAGGATACAGTAGTTTCAGATTGAGTAGCCCTTTATGTCTTTACATCGATAATGTCTGGATTTTCCTGAAGGACCAGGAATGGTCTGAACAGTGCACCCTCCAGATACTCCAAATCTTTTGGGACATAAAGGGCCTCCAGGTTAATACGGCTACGTAGTCTTTGTATCCAATTAATGTATATCCTCAAAAACAATGTTCAGCTAGAGACCAAAAAGTAGTTACTGAAGGCTTATGATATGTGGGAGTTTAGCATGATGCTAATTTAGCATGGGAGAAGACTATTCAGCCCCTAATTGACAAGTTACTAGCTGACACCAAATTCTGGTTGCTATTGCCCCTCCCACTTTTGGGCATGGCCGGCCATTTTAAAAATGGTGGCTCTACCGCGATTTCTGTACAAATTGCAGAACTACCCATTTGTACTGCCACTTTCGTTCTTTGACAAGATAAATGCTATCTTCTGTAGTTTGCTAGAGTTAAGGTTTTCCAGGGCTAGCCCTATCAAAATACTTCAAGTCCACCTATGACCGCGAAACTGCGGCACCTGACATCAGGTCATACTATAAAGTTTTCCACTTATTAATCATAAATGAAGGGAGATATAATACACAAGGAGATCCAGCATTTCTTTCCGAAAATGGGTGTTAAAGGGGGTGCCTATATCACACTTACTGTATGAAGGTAGGTGTAACAAATGTATGTGACTGGTTGAGGGGGGGGGGGTCAGACCCTACTTTGAGAAAGTGCCTCTTTTGCATGCTTAGTCCCCCACTTTTTTGCCTAGTTTTGATGTAGTTTCAAATGTAGTGCACAGGGTCCCTGTCAAGCAGGTCCCCTGTGCCAGTGCTCCTTCCCTAAAACAAACCCCCAATTAGTACTTCTGCCCCCTATAAGTCCCTAGTAAATGGTACCCTGGGTACCTAGGTCCATTGAGCTGAAGAGGGTCCCTTGGGGAAACCCCTCACTGGGACCATGCCACTGCCTCTGCAGCCTGCATGCCCCTGTGAGGGAGAAAACGACAAAGTCAACATGGCAACCTGCCTGGGTGCCATGCCAGCTAGCCCTGCCTGACAGCATAGGTACGCCACCCTTCTTGCAGGCCTCACAGCCATAAAGCAGGAATGTACTATACTACAGGTGAGGGCATATCTGCATGAGCAGATATGCCCCTACAAAATTGGGCACCATAGCGACTAAGAACGCTACAACAAATGGGCTAAGAACGCTACAACTCGAGTTTCACAGCCTCATGATGACTTCACTGAATACAGGAGTGTTTGGTACCAAACTACTCCTTGCGATAAATCCACACTGATGCCAGAGTGGGATTTATTGTACCATGTCCCCAGAGGTTCCCCTGAATCCTGGTGTGGTCTCTAACCACCTGTAGGCACCCAGCCACCACCAGACATGTTCTGGGCCCCTGGGTAGAGAGCCCCTGCTCTCTGGGAACATAAACAATGCACATCCTGGGCAGAGGTGTCATGCCTCCTCCATCAGTATGGGCCAGTGCTTGAAGAGGGGAAGCTTTATAGGTCTGCAGCCTTTGAAAGTCGACCCCCAGCCTCTGCTGCTAGCAGCAGATGTCAGTCTCTGGCTTACACTCCTACTTTGGGTGGGAAAACCAGCGGGAAAATTCAAAAAGATAGGAGGGGTGCCCACCTCTGCCTACCCCACCCCTAATGTGGGGGAAGCAAGGTGAAACACAACTTTCAGTCCCTGTCATCTTGAAGATGGGGGACCCCTCCAATCAGGGCTTGGTCTATGCCTCCCTCACACAGGAGGGTGGCATACTAGGGGGTGTAGTCTCCCCAGGTAAGGTGCCCATTGGCCCTACCTGCTATTCCCCTAAAAAAGATTCCTAAATTTAGTATTTAGCTGGCTCCTCCTGACCTGACCCTCAGATTCGATAGACCAAAGAAAAAGAGGACCGCTGAAGGACCAGGAACTGATCCGCTGCAGGAACAACTCAGCAAAACCCTCGCCACCTGCCACCGGGTCAACCACTGAGCCTGGTTTTCTTCCAGAAACCCTGCAAGGCCTCCAAGAAACCCCGGAGACCTTTCAACCTACACCAAAGTGCCAAGAACCTCCCTTCGGACTAGAGGCGTCTCCCAGTTACAAGACTGCAGCAGTGAAGACCGACACTTGTGTCGACGCGACTAACAGCTACAAAAGAACTCCCCGACCGCAGTGGTAGAGGACTGGCACTTGTGCCGACGCGACTCTGCCCTGCCAGAAGAAAGCAACCTAGTCGGGCGGCCTCCACGACCCCGAGGAATCCTCTCGGCCCAACGACCCAAGCAGTGCCCAGCTCCATGCTTCGAGCCTGTAACCTCCTCCAAGTGGCCCTGTCTGCCTCCACCGGCTCCATCTGCACTGCCGGCCCAACCGCGACCACTCCATGACGGTCTGACGACAGCGGAACTCCTCCATCCGATCCAAAGCAGCCTGCTGCCGGCGACTCGACGGTAGCTGTGTTGGCGGTCTGCTGCACCCCATTCCGCTTCCTTGCTCTCCGCAGACCGCAAGGGTAATATCATTGCCGATATCAATCACCTTAGCATAGATACTGAATCCAGCACCTTCTGGGTGCCCACAGCTCCACACGACCGGTGTGCACCCAGTGGTGTCTGAGTCGCCTGAAGATTGGACTGGAACTGTAAGTAACCTACTTGCCTGTTACACCGCATAATTGTTTTTCCTCCACAGGATAATACTGAACTATTCTGAAATTGCACTGTTGACTTCTGAACCTGAAAACGTGCTTACCTGGTTGTGAAGACCTTGGTCTTAAAATAAAGTACAAAGAGCATTTTTCTCCTAAAATTGGTCTAGATCTCCTTCTCGAGTCGTGTGTCCATTATTGATCTCTGATGTGCAATATATGTCTTACACTCCTCTGTGTTAGGCCTAAGGCTGCTCGCCCACACTACCACTAATAGAGTACTTTGGGTTTTACATTGAGCCCTGTACCCGTTTAGGGAACCCCGGACTCCGTGTACGGTATTACCACCTAGTGGCAGTATCATATACAGAGCCAGCTTCCTACATGGCGGTGCAGCGGTGGGGTGCAAGGCTTTGACATTTGTTGTACCACTTGATTGATAATTGATTTCATGAAGGAAATCCAAAAATTGTCTTTAGATAGAATTTTTTTTTAATCGATTCTCAACTTTTTCTCAAATTGCTTAAAAATAGTGTTAAGGCCTTGGTTAAGTTCCCCACTGTTTTAGAAAATTAAAAGACAAGTAGTTAAGGCCTTAGAAATATTTGAGTTTTTAAAATCTCTATTAAGACCCCACTTACTTTAAACACCATGACTGTGACAGCAGGGACCAGCCAGGAACTCAACCTGGGTCCCTATGCACATCTTAAAGTTTCTTGTAGACCATGGTCCAATTTCTCCTCAAGAATTGGGGAAGAAGGCAGACCACTGGGTCAAGACAAGGGTCACTAAAACTAACACTGGTGGGGGAGACTAAAAGAAAGAGGCCAAAAGCCCACCCCCACCACCCCCAACGGAAAGAGGGTAGCCCTAAAAATAATCAAGAGTCTTCTACAGGCCCCCAAAAACCTGCTCAGGCTGATGGGCCCGGAGTCTCTACACAGTCTAAGGGAGGGTACCAGGGTAAGAAAACTGGGATACCAGCAAGGCTTGGTGTCATGATTGTAAAGCACTAGGACACCGAACTGGAGACCTCAGCTGTAAAATAAAGAAAAAATGGCTCTAGTCCACCTGCAGTACCTAACATCCAGATGGGATCCCAGGTGTGGCCTGACCATGTCAGTAACACCACTAAGGCAACATTAGTCTTTGAGGGAGAGATAGACTTAGTCTGTGCTGCCTGACCAGATAACATGAAAAAATACAGGCAGTTTCCCAACATTAATGGGTCCAGGATAGGTGCCTTGAGGGATACTGGGGCTAGTGTCTCAATGGTGACCCAGCAGCTAGTACACTCAAATCAGTACCTGACTGGAAGGTCCTATCCAGTCACCAATGCCAACAATGTCACTGCAGTCCATCCCATGGCTATGGTCACTTTGGACTTGGGGGGAGTAGTTGGACAAAAAGAAGTAGTTGTGTCCCCTGCTTTCCTGCAGATTGTCTTCTTGGAAATCACTTGGAGACATCTCCTTGGACTGAAGTCAAACTGAGGACCCATGCCAGCATGGTTGGTCTCAGGATGGGGTTGTGTTACAACCAGAGCACAGAGCAGAGCTCTGAGTGAAAAAGAGGTGCTGGATCCTAGAAGAATGGACCAGCTCTCCAAGAGAAAGTGCAAAAATATTGAGAGCCAGCTTCTAAACAGATCCCAAGTCAGAACCCCTCTTCTCAGGAAGAGGAATTGATATTCCCAAAGGGAACTCAGCCTGAAGAGATTGGGCCTTACCAGGCAGATCTCTTGGACCCAGGGAGATGCTCTAGGATGGATCTGTGCCAAGGGCAAGAAACCTGTCCCACTCTTGAGAGCCTGAGGCAGCAAGCACAGGAAAAGGGTGATATCAGCAGCACCCCCAGGGTCTATTGGGAGGATGGACTCCTATACACTGAGTCCAGACACCCCAAACCTGGTGCAAACAGGAGAGTGATAGTGCCTCAGAGTTTTAGAGAGTTTCTCCTTACTTTGGCCCATGATATACCCTTAGCTGGGCACCATGGCCAGGACAAAACGTGGAGTAGGTTAGTCAACCACGTCTACTGACCAGGGATGTCTCAGAAGATAAAGGACTTTTGCCCGTCTTGTGTCACCTGCCAAGCTAGTGGTAAGGCAGGAGGCCACTGAAAAGCCCTCTTAATTCCACTTTCAGTGGTTGACACTTCCAGGGTAGGGGTTGACATTGTTGGCCCCCTGGGCCCTCCAACTTCTGCAGGGAACAAATATATTCCGGTGATTGTGGATTATGCCACCAGGTATCCTGAAGCTATTCCCCTAAGGGCAACCACGGCTCCAGTGGTGACAAAAGCCCTCCTTGGTGTATTTACCAGGATTGGTTTCCCAAAGGAGGTGGGATTAGACAGAGGTACAAACTTCATGTCTGCATACCTAAAACACACGTGGGATGAGTGTGGAGTGAACTACAGATTCACCACACCCCATCATCTACAAACCAATGGCCTGGTTGAGAGATTAAACCAAGACATTAAAAGGCATGATTGGTGGGCTCCCTGAAAAACTCAGAAGGAGATGGGATGTCCTTCTTCCATGCCTGCTTTATGCCTACAGGGTAGTGCCACAAAGGAAGTGGGGTTTTCACCCTTTGAACTTTTGTTTGGGCACCCTGTTAGAGGTCCTCCAAGTCTGGTAAGAGGAGTTTGGGAGAAACCTCTCAAAGAACCAAAACAAGACATAGTGGACTATGTGCTTGGCCTTCGTTCTAGGATGTCTAAGTACATGGAGAAAGCAAGCCAAAACCTTCAGGCCAGCCAAGAGATTCAAAAGCAGTGGTATAACCAAAAGGCCAAAAGGCTGCACTGGTAGAATAGAAACCAGGGCAGACGGTATGGGTATTGGAGCCTGTGGCCCTTAGGACTCTCCAAGACAAGTGGAGTGGGTCCTACCCTGTCCTTGAAAGAAAAGGGAGGTCACCAATCTGGTGGACCTTGGCAGTTGCACACACCCCAAAGGGTAATACATGTCAACTGCCTGAAGCCCAATAATGACAGAGTTGACATGACAATGCTTATGGTCACAGATGAGGGACAGGAAAAAGAGAGAACCTCTCCCTGATCTCCTCTCCAGCAATCCCCAAGATGGGTCTGTTGATGGAGTGATCTTTTCAGACACCCTCACTGACCAACAGCAATCTAACCGCAGGCTAGTCCTAAGTCAGTATGCTAAGCTCTTCTCTCTTTCCACTGGTCAGACTAGCTGGTGTACCCATGACATGGACACTGGTGAGAGCCTATCTATCAAAAACAAAATTTACAGGCAGTCTGATAAAGTTAGAGAGAGCATCCAAGCTGAAGTCAGCAAGATGCTGGAATTGGGTGTCATTGAACCCTCAGAGAACCCTTGGGCCAGCCCAGTTGTCTTAGTCCCCAAACCTAACTCCAAGGGTGAAAAGAAAGAAATTAGGTTTTGTGTGGACTATAGGGGCCTCAATGTTGTGACAAAAACGGATGCTCACCCAATCCCTAGAGCAGTTGAACTAATTGACAGGTTAGGGGCCACCAAGTATCTCAGTACCTTTGATCTCACATCTGGGTACTGGCGCAAAAGAAAGATGAGCATTCTCTACCGCAAATGGACACTTCCAGTTTACTGTGATGCCCTTTGGACTAAAGAATACCTGGTAGATGAAGGACAAGTCCAGCCACTCCAACCGAAGATCCAGACAATTCTGGACTGGGTAGCTCCAACAACCCAGACCCAAGTCAGGGCATTCCTTGGCTTGACTGGGTACTATAGGAGGTTTGTGAAGGACTATGGGTCCATAGTGCCTCCCCTCAGAGGAATTACCTCCAAAAGGACACCAAAGAAATTAAACTGGACAGTGGGCTGTCAAAAAGCTTTTGACACTTTGAAGGAGGCAATGTGCTCTGCCCTAGTCCTGAAAACTCCAGACTATACCAAGCAGTTCATTGTGCAGATAGATGCCTCGGAGCATGGGATGGGTACAGCCCTAGCCCAAACATATGATGAGGGACATGACCAACCCGTTGCTGTTATAAGCAGAAGACAACTCCCTAGAGAACAGCTTTGGAGTGCCATAGAGAGGGAAGCCTTTGTTGTGGTCAAGGCCCTACAGAAGTTGAAGCCATAACTGTTTTGCACTCACTTCCTAGTTCAGACAGACCACAGGCCCTGAGGGTGGTTACAACAGATGAAAGGCGAGAACCCCAAAGTGCCAAGGTGGTCCATATCCCTACAGGGAATGGACTTCACAGTGGAACACAGACCTGGGACTGCCACTGCATATGGTCTTTCCAGGTTCTTCCACTTAGAAGATGAAGACTCTCCTGGGGAAGGTTAGTTTAATCCTCTTTCTTTTTTTTGGGGGGGGGGTTGAGAAAGTGCCTCTTTTGCATGGCTAGCCCCCCTCTTTTTACCTGGTTTTGATGTGGTTTCAAATGTAGTGCACAGGGTCCCTGCCAACCAGGTACCCTGTGCCACTGCTCCTTCCCTAAAACAAACCCCCAATTGGTACTTCTGCCCCCTGTACGTCCCTATGAAATGGTACCCTGGGTGCCTAGGGCCAGGGAGCTGAAGAGGGTCCGTTGTGACCCCTCACTGGAACCATGCCACTGCCCTTCCAGCATGCATGCCCCTGTGAGGGAGAAAACAACAAAGTCAACGGCACCCTGCCTGGGTGTCATGCCAGATAGCACTGCCTGACAGCATAGGTAAGCCACCCCTCTCCACTATACTATAGGTGAGAGCATATCTGCATGAGCAGATATGCCCCTACAATATTGGGCACAATTTCCTAATATTGCAAGGGCCAGTGAAGCTATAGTGAACTCGACAGCTCGAGTTCCACAGCCTCATGATGGCTTCACTGAATACAGGAGTGTTTGGTACCAAACTACTCCTTGAGATAAATCCACACTGATGCCAGTGTGGGTTTTATTGTACCATGTACCCAACGGCACCTCAAAGGTGCCTCCTGAACCCCTACCAACCCTGATGTGATCTCTGACCGGCTGTAGGCAGCCAGCCACCACCAGACAGGTTTCTGGACCCCTGGGTAGAGAGCCCCTGCTCTCAGGGAGCAGAAACAATGCACATCCTGGGCAGAAGTGTCATGCCTCCTCTCCAGGATGGGCCAGTGCTCGAAGAGGGAAGCTTCAAAGGCCTGCCGCCTTTATAAGGCGACCCCAAGCCTTTGCTGCTAGTAGCAGTTGGCAGCCCCTGGTTTACTCCCCACTTTGGGTGGAAAAACCGGCAGGAAAATAAAAAAACATAGGAGGTGGGGAAAGCGAGGTGAAGCACAACTTTCAGTCCCAGCCACCTTGAAGATGAGGGGACCCCTCCAATCAGGGCTCGGTCTGTGCCCCCTCACACAGTAGGGTTGCATACTAGACGGTGTACTCACCCCAGGTAAGGTGCCGATTGGCCCTACCTGCTACTCCCTTAAAAATGCCTCCTAAATTTAGTATTTAGCTGGCTCTCCCAGACCTGACCCTCAGATTCGATGGACCAAAGAAGAAGATGGTAGATGACCGCTGAAGGACTAGGAAGTAGTCAGCTGCAGGTAAAAATCTCTCGGCATAACCCTTGCCACTTGCCACCGGGTCAATCACTGGGCCTGCTGTTCTTCCAGAAACCCTGCAGGGCCTCCAAGAAACCCTGGAGACCTTTCAGCTTTCATCAAAGTGCCAAGAATTTCCCTTGGGACTAGAGGCTCTAGTCCCTGGCGTACGCCAGTACAAGAACCTCAGCAATGAGGACCAACACAGGTGTTGACGTGACTCACCATTACAAAAGAACTCCCCGACTGCAGTGGTAGACGACCGGCACTTGTGCCGACGCAACTCTGCCCTGCCAGAAGAAAGCACCCTAGCCGGACGGCCTCCACGGCCTCAAGGGATCCTCCCGGCCCAACGACCCAAGCTGTGCCCAGCTCAGTGCCTGAGAGCCCGTACCCTCCTGCAAGTGGCGTTGTCGGCGTCCTCCAGTGCCTTCTGCACTGCCGGCCCGACCGCGACCACTCTGTGACGCTCTGATGACGGGGAAACTCCTCCAACCGATCGACAGCAGTCTGCTGAACGCCATTCCACTTCCTTGCTCTCCGCGGACCACAAGGATAAACATCGTTGCCGGTATCGACCATCTCAGCATAGATACTGAACTTCGCACATTCTGTGTGCCCCCAGCCCCACACGACCGGTGTGCGCCCAGTGTTGGTCTGAGTCACCTGAAGATTGGACCGGAACTGTGAGTGGCCTGCTTGCCCGTTACACTGCATAATTGTTTTTCCTCCACATGATATAATGACTTCTGAACCTGAAAAGTATCTCCCATTGAAAACATACTTACCTGATTGCATAGACCTTGGTCTTAAAATAAAGTACAAACAAAGTGTATTTTTCTCCTAAAATTGGTTAGGATCTCCTTCTTCAGTCGTGTGGCCATTATTGATCACTGCTGTGCAATAAATGTCTTGCATTCCTCTGTGCTAGGCCTAAGGCTGCTCGCCCACACTTCCACTAATAAGAGTACTTTGGGTTTTACATTGTGCCCTGTACACTTTTGGGGAATCCCTGGACTCTCTGCACGGTATTACCACTTAGTGGCAGTATCATATACAGAGCCAGCTTCCTACAACTACTCAAGCAGCAACCACAATCCTTGTCAGGGTGAGGCAAAAGCCAACCCTAAATTAACCTGTGCTCAACCCTCTGATAGCTTGGCACAGAGCAGTCAGGCTTAACTTAGAGGCAATGTGTAAAGTATTTATGCAGCACTTCAGACAGTAATAAAGCAAAAACACAAGAAAAATTCCACACCAATTTAGAAAAGTAGAGCAAAATGTAATAAATAAAACAACAAAAATCCAATCGGTAGAACTAGAGATATGCAATTTTAAAGGTTTTAGTGAAAATAGCGCCAAAAAGCACAAAGCGCCAACTGTGGTTATTATGCTGCGCCAGACTGGGACAAAGTCCCAAGTTCAGGTTGACCGCGATGGAGCACGAGCTGGCTACAGGGACCCAGTTAGGCCTGCTGAACAGAGTACCTTAAATCCTGGCTTGCAAGGAAGTGTGAAGATCCGCATCAAAAATGTGTCACCCAGTGGTGGGTCCGAAGCAGCGACGGGCTGCGATGCGAGTCTTTGTGGTGGTTCCGATCCGCACAGTAGCGGAGATGCATCGGACCTGCTCGGGGTTGCGCCACACAGCAGATATGTGTTGGTTCTCCTGGCTCCCCAGAGACTGGTAGAACACCTTAGGCCCACTTCCAAGGGTCCAGGACTGGGTGGCATTACCTGGCAGGGTAGACTCACAAATGGCAGAGTCCAGGTACAGATGCAAGGTTGCAGGAAGCCTGTTGTATCCCTGAGGCCTCAGATCAGGAGACCAGCCAACTAGCTCTTGGAGGCACTCTGGGTTCTGGGCTCAGAGATGCAGGCCCAGTCCTTCTCACCCAGGCAAGAGGGCAGCAGGTCAGGGCAGGCAAGCAGGGAGCAGCACAGCAAGGCAGTAGTCCAGGAGAGTGGCAGTCCTTCAGCAGCACAGCAGTCCTTCTTCCTGGCAGAGAATCCACAGGTCCTAAGTGTATTGAAATGGTGGTGTTTGGGGTCCAGTATTTATACCTAGTTGCGCTTTGAAGTGGGGGAGAAGCTTCTAGAGGTTTCCCTTTTGAAGTCCCCAAGCATTCTGCCTTCTCTGCCCTGGCTCCAGACTAACTATAGGGTGTATGCAGCCCTTTGTGGGGAGGCAGGACATAGCTTATTCCAGCTCTGCCCTTCCATCCTGCCAGTGATGGCCCATCCAGGCTCTCTATTATGTGCGACTGTCTTGGAGGAATACCAAAGCCCAACTGTCAGCTACACCCAGTAATGTGACCATGCAGGCTATAGGCACTAAATGGCTAAAGCAGAATAAATCCAAATTTCTATAAGTGGCATTTTCAAAATCGTAATTTAAAATCCAATTTCACCATAAGTAATATTTTGTATTACAATTCCAAATACATCAAACATGAACTGGTTACCCGCTCTCATTTGGAAATTACAGCTTATTAAATGTAATAATGTAACTCCAACGTTAGTCTATGGGAGAAGCAGGCCTTGCAGAAGTGAAAAACGAATAGAAGAGTTTTTCACTACCAGGACATATAAAACTTAAAACTGCATATCCTACTTTTTAAATATGCTACACCCTGCCCTCTGGGCCATTCAGGGCCTACCCTAGGGGTAACTTTAATGTATTAAAAAGGAAGGTCTGGGCTATTTTGCCAAGTCAAATTGGCAGTTAAAATTGGACACAGGCTGCAACGGCAGGCGTGAAGCATGTTTGAAGGGCTACTTAAGCTGGTGACACAATCAGTGCTACAGGCCTACTAGTAGCATATAATTTACAGGCCCTGGGCAAATTTAGTGCCATTCTACTAGGGACTTACAAATAAATTAAATATTCCAATGGGGATCAGCCAATGTTACCATGTCTTAAGGAGTGAGCACACGCACTGGTTAGCAGTGGTAAAGTGTGCAGAGTCCTAAAGCCAGCAAAAACTAGATCAACAAAAATGGAGGAGGAAGGTAAAATGTTTGGGGGAAGACCACCCCTAAGGCTGCCAGGTCTAACAGTAGGGTAGACCCTTTACTTCCTCCAGCGACCAGATTGGTGTTGAAGATTTGGAGGAACACCTTAAAGACCCTGAGTGGGACCATTGCTTGACTACACTTTAGGGGAACAATAATAAAACAAGTGTCAACATTAGAGGGGTTCTGGAAATGGGATGTTTTGGGGATTTAAGATAGATAAATTCTTTATTGTGCAATTATTTAAAACCATCAAAAAAAGCCACAAAGGCATATTTACATATAAACTGCATAGCAAAAACTTATGGTGGCCTAATAAAAGGCCTTAAACCTACACAAATTGGAGATCGCTAAAATTTGGAAAAAATGATTAAAAATCCCCGTGCCTTTTTAATAATACATAAATATAAGGTGCAGATATTAAAATACACTAAAAAATCTAAAGTGCAGTTTTTGCCTATGAATGGGCTAAAAACGGACCCCATAACAGAACATGTGATCTAGTCAGAAGCAGATGTCTGTGCACAGTGCATCTAGACTAGCCCCAACACCGGAACGTGTGGTCTAGTTAGGAAGGTACTTTATTCATGCACAGTACATCTTAACAAAAGCCCAAATTAAAGTGCAATTACTAAACGGTTTCTCAAAAGCATGGTTGGGGCTAAGTTTATCGCAGTTAGCCCTTCTGCTGGGCAGAAACATGTTGGGCCCACTAAAGGAGTTGAGCATTTAGAGATAGTGGTGCTTTCAGCAGTCTGTTGGGACACAGCATCTGCTGCACATGTGGGTAATAACCAGGGCGCTTTCAGGAACTTCAGGAATCATGCTGCCAGCTGTAAAGACTCACTTTTCAGGCATGCTTCAACGGATGCATGGCAAGTTCTGATATTTAAGCCATGCCATATTGGGCACTGCCAGAATATTCTTAGGTGGAGTGGCTTTTCACAAAAACAAGGGATGAGAATTAGTGATTTCTTCTGCATTGCGCAAATATGGCAGTGTCTCTCATGCTCATCGAAGTTTCTCCGGCCACACCAGTACAATTTCAACAGGATTAACCCAAATCGCAGCCTTGTTAGTTCCTGCTTTAAGACCAGGGTGAAGGGCAGAGAAAGATAGATGGGCAGGGCCCCTGGCTCAGTATAGCGTAGATGCCCAACTGCCGTGGGCCAATTTCTTAATGGTCAGGGCGGCCTGTTCCCTAGAGATTGCTTTTGCTTTCTTGGTTATCAGTCTGGAGACTACTGACACTGGGAGACCACTAGACCAAATTTCTCAGGCCTCTAGTGTGTCCAATACAAGGTTGAGATACTTGTGCCAGTTGGTCAGGGGATTTTTTTATTGTTCTCAAATTAGGCTTTTCAATGAGTTTTCTTTTGCTCGTTTAGCTTTCACGCAATATGTTAAGAACTTGGCTTTGACTACCCAGTGCTGCGAGACCAAGCAGAACTCATGTCGAATTTGGGCATAGTGCC
The DNA here is from genome assembly GCA_963921515.1 of Calotriton arnoldi. Lineage (NCBI taxonomy): Eukaryota > Metazoa > Chordata > Amphibia > Caudata > Salamandridae > Calotriton > Calotriton arnoldi. The sequence goes on from CAWUFW010000199.1 coordinate 3,790,277, forward strand.
GTGCAACTGGGAAGGTAAAAACTCTTCGGTAGCAGATGGATTGAGCCCTATCTAGCCAATTTGCCATTATTTCTCTAAAGGCGATTGCACCATGTATTATTGTTGGGAGTAATTTGCAGCCCATCAGCTTTAGCAGCGGCCTTAAAACAGGATTCACCAATGACTTTCGTAATTTGCGAAAGGCCCATTCCAGTGAATTTGTGGCTGCCTGTTGCGCGTGGATATGGGTGAAATGTGGCCCTTGTAGTCCAGCCATACTCCCAGGTATTTATATGCTTCTACGACTTCAACTGTGCTCACCCTCTATGGACCAGGTCCCACTTTTTTCTTTTTAGATGAGATCATCAGCACTTTTGTTTTTGTTACATTTATCTTCAGGCTGTTGCTTTAACAGAAAGCTGCGAGCGCATTGAGGAGTTGCTGCAACCCAATATGCGTCAAGTCGAGGAGCACGGTGTAGTCTGCATATGGTAATGATTGCACTCTGGTACCTGCCATTTTTGGTGGAAAGGCCCTCACCATCTCCAAGTGGGTTGGCAGGTCAGCCAGATATAGGTTAAATAGTATAGGTGCCAATATACATCCTTGTTTTAGGCCCTTGTCTTAATTTCTGTCGTGGTAGCCCATCCGGTGCCGACTTTTATTTTGACCCGCGTGTCAGAGTAGAGCGAGGGGATGGCTTTTAGTAAGTAAGTTGGAATTCCCCAGCCATTCAGTTTTGACCAAAGCCTCTGCCTTGAAACGCTATCGAAAGCTGTTTGAAAGTCTAACTGTAAACCCAGCGTAGAAGGTCTTGCCCTTAGTGGCCATGGTTGCTTCACTCAAGTGAGACAGGAAAATAAGATTGTCCTCAATATGACAGCCTTATGGAAACCTGTTTGGCCAATCGGAATTAAATTATTGCCCTCTGCCCAGGCTTGGAGCTCCCTGCTTAAAATACTGGCAAACCCTTCCCTTCTGTGTCAAGGAGTGCAATTAGCCGGTAGTTCCTGGCACATGACCGAGAGCCTTTTCTGTGTAGCTGTACAAATAACTCCCCCCCCCCAATGGCTCGAGAATAGCTGACCCCAGTAGATGTTGAAATAAGAAGGCCATAACCGAGGCAAACACAAGGAGATGATAGACGGAGTGCTGAAACTTTTCAGACACTCACCCCCAGTCACAGATCTGGGTTCAATCCATCATCGTTCTTTAGCTCACTTCGCCACCCCAGTTCAGACCCAGCCGTATGCAAATCAGTCTTGACCTTGATCCTTATGGGAACAGTCCAGCTCATCAGCCAGACTAGCTTGAATCCAGTGGCAAAGTGAGCAAGGGACCCACGTCTGAGCATAACCTAGGGCGAACAAAGCAAACACAAGGAGATGATGGACGGAGTACTGAAACTTTTCAGACACTCACCACCGGTCACAGATCTGGGTTGAATCCATCATCGTTCTTTATCTCACTTCACCACCCCAGTTCAGACCCAGCCGTCTCGGGCTTGAAACGCTCTCGAAAGCTGTTTGAAAGTCTATAAACCCAGCGTAAAGGGTCTTGCCCTTTGTGGCCATGGTTGCTTCACTCATGTGAGACAGGAAAATAAGATTGTCCTCAATCGGAATTACATTATTGCCCTCTGCCCAGGCTTTGAGCTCCCTGCTTAAAATACTGGCAAAACTCTTCCCTTCTGTGTCAAGGAGTGCAATTAGCCGGTAGTTCCCGGCGCATGACCGAGAGCCCTTTGTGTGTAGCTGTACAAATAACGTTCCCCCCATGACTCGGGAATAGCTGACCCCAGTAGATATTGCTGAAATAAGGGGGCCATAACCGAGGTCCATCTGGTTGGAGCCCATTTGTATACTGCTGCCGGGATACCACTTGGACCTGGAGCGCCATTTGGGCGCATTGTCTTAATGGCCGTAGTTACTTGAGCCGGGCTTATTGTTGTCAGATCGCCAATCACTGGGCTAGATGTCTTGGAAGCTGGCTGACGATCTTGCCAAGTGCCTTACTTTCCTTTTTATCCTCTACCTGTTCCATATAAAGACTTGTGATATATGATTCCTAATTGGTGGGCGTTAGACTTTTATTGATCCGCCTTCAGAATTTCCTTTGGCACTAAGATTTTATGATCATATGTGATTCGACCCATTTTCTGGCTTTCTCCTCTCTTCTTTGAGTGTAGAAGGCTTTTCTATATTTTAGCTTTATTGCGGTGATCTGGAGTTGCAGCTATTTGTTCTGCCCCTTGCTTCTCCTAAGGGTCTTCAGGGCTTTGTGCAATTGTTGTTTTAGGGTGCCGGTTTAGTTTTTGCTACTTGTTGTAGGCATGGGCTGGTCTGATTGCATGCTGCTTGCATTTCTTGTTTGGATACCGTCTGCCTCCTTTAAATGTGTGGCGAGGCGCCCCCAAAGATTTGGGTTAAGATGTTCATTGCCTGCGTTCAGGATCGCCTCTAAGAACTCTCCCACTCAAGTTCTATGCCCCTCTTGGTATCCCATGTTCCACTTTACCCTATTGATGGGCTCAAGGCCGTCTTGCTTTCCGATGAGGCCTGCTTTAGGATGGCAGGGGCGCAATATTGCACTTGACAGCTAAGAATGGCATGATCGCTGGCTAGGATTGTGGCAACTTCAAATTTGCCTATAAGTTAGAAGTGTGCCAGAGACAGGAGGCATGATGGCGACCGAGTAGGTGTGCAGAAGGTCACTCCTCTCTCCCTGTTCCCCCACCTACGTGGAATGCGGTTGGCGGTCGACACAATCTGGGCTTAAGTAAGATTCAAAGCCACTTTCTTGGAATGAGGAAAAAGCGGACGCTCTCCTGCGGTCAAGGAGCAACGAACGGACGGGTTAATGCGATGATTCTTCCCCAAGCCTGCGAGTCTCTGAGGAGCAGCAGTACGACCAGCAACTGGGCGGACCTGCTGGGGTAATAGCGGGTGTTTCCGGGCACGGCTTGGTCATTTGCTGTGTTGGTCATGGCTCCTAAACCCTCTAGGCTGCCTTTGCGAGAAGGTGTTATGTTTCATATAGGTACCCCAATATAGGCTCAGGGAAAACATCTAACCTTTTACCTATATTCTCCCCTACCATTACACTACATAACGGTTCTTGGGACTGACCTTTTACCTAGTTACGGTACTGCTTACAGGATGTAGGGTTTTCCCTGAAAACTAGCTTCATCCATTATGTATGAGGATTCTTGGAAACTCAGCAGGACTACCATCTCCTACATAATAACTATGTATAAGGGTCATTCCTTCCGTCATCCTAAGTCCGACATGACACTGCAAGGTAGAACCCCTGAGGGTACCACTTTGGGTACATATACACCATATCTTTGCTGAGGCGGGAAGAGGAGAAAAAGGACTTCCATGCTGACACACTGACGCAAGACCCTGAGGTTCCTGCACACAGACACTCCAGCTCGCAGTGGTCTGACATCCCTCGCGGGGTGTCAATCTCGAGACCAAGACGGGGTCCCACAGTCTCTCACTTCTGGTAATGGGGTTGACTTTATCCCAGAGGGATTCTTGGCTACACACGTACATACATGCTAGGTACACTAAGGTACATCTAGTTAGGGTCGCATCGTAGGAGTACGCATTTTATTGTCATGTATTTTTATACCGGTCTGTATTCATCGTTTTAGCACTATGGTAGAAATCTACCATCCTTTTACTCTGTTGGTGCTTATAGTCATTTATATCTGTTTCTGTCTAATGGTTGTTTCAGCACACCTATTTTACACTAGAATGACGCTGGTTCAATAAATGCTTATTGAAAATGTCCCCACCGTTTATTCTGTTTTTTCTCACCGAGACAAAGTGAGCAGGAGTGACTGAGCGAAAAGTATCGCACTGTTTCCACGATCCCTGATGGGGCAGAGTTGTCATGTTCGATAGTTGCCAAGAACTATTCTCTCCTTGGTAAGAGGGGTTTCTAGTAGCACTGTGAGCTAGCTGGTATACAGGCAAACATACTCGGTGTGGTTGTCTGGAATCAGTCTGGACACCAATCCCACAGTCTATGTTGTCTAAACGCGCAGATCCTATATAAGTTTATAGGAACTACACGACATGGCGCCGCAAACGTTGGTTTGGTACTTATTTAACGGTCAAATCTGAGTAGTTCAGTCATGCTTTTCTCAGAGACCACTACTCACATTTCCCCAGAGACGTCTGGAGTGGGAAGGGAACTATCTGCCACAGCTGAGTAGGCATATCCTATGTATTGGCTGTAGGTTTATCAAGCTTGAAGGACAAATAGTTCCTATTGTGCATAAAACCTTATCTCAGTTTCCTTGAAACTTTTTCCTTCTTCAAAATAATGGCTGACGAAGACGCCAATGTGCCAGCACAACGTGCTGCAGCTAGGGCGGAAGAACAAGAAGGGGAAATAAACATTTCAGAAAATGTCAGAACTGCCCTTACAACTAGCAGACTATGGAGTCACAGCTAGGGGTGGGACAGTCACATTCGTGATTGAGGCACACGAATCATATAGAACAGAGGTATTCTATTCATGGGTTAAATTCCCACAAGCAGATGCACAATCACATACATTTCATTCTTACTTTGAAGATGAAACACCAAATGAATACTGTCCGTATGAGGACATTGAAGTTCCGCTCACCTACCAGGAGCACATAAACTGGTTTAAAGGCGCCCTCCCACATACAAAAGAACAAGCACTGGAAATGCAATAGGTCTCGCATTTGCTTAAGTTAGAGCTATTTGCGTTGTAAATGGCGTTGTAAATGACTATGTCTTTTATCCATGTGTTATGGACGGGTTGTATTCTGAATGTTTTTACACAGAGCACCAAGTTCGCGGCGGCTTGGATCTTACCACTGGGTGTAGTGCTACGCTTGTGGTGGAGTGCGAGCGCCGCCTCTGGGGCCACCCGGTCCGGGACGTTTGTATTGATGGAGTCCATGATCTTTATCGCACTGGGGGCGAGTGGACCAGAAATCGGGGTGGACCTGCTTGGGCACTTTGTAGGTGGGGCTGGAGTGGCTCCCCTATGCTTTGTGCTGTGCCACAGACTAGGACAGCTTGTTGTCACTCTCCTCGTTCGCCACAGTGGTCTTCATGGCGCTGCGAGACAGGGGTGTAGATCAGCGGGAATTGTAGGGGACATGTGCTCTGGAAAACGACCACCAGAGTCAATAAAATGCAAGGTGGCACGCCGGGGATAGACGGTGATGGGGGAGGAGGGTTGCACGGGGTGGTCACGGTTGGTGGAACTGATGTGCAGGGTGGGCGTTGCGAACGCCGGTCAGGTAGGGGCAAGTGCTGGTGTGTGGCGGGGCGGCAATTTGGTCGACATACGGAGAAGATGGATGTTTTGCCTTGCCGTGCTCCGCCCACTAGCATGGGGTTATTTGTGAAGATTTGGGAGGGCTACAGAGGGTGCAATGAGCTAGGTTAGCGGGAGATTCTTTCCCGGACTGCGGGAGGCTCGCTGTGGAGGTTGTGGATTGCAGGGGGGGTATGGGAGTGCGTTGTTGTGAAGCGGGTGTTGGTGTGCGGTGTAGGGGTCCCTGGGGAGGTGTGGGCCTTGTGGGCAAGGCGGTCGAATTTGGGGCACTGGGATGGGGTTCCGGTTTCGGGGTGGCTCCGCCGGGCCCTGCAGGGAGCGCCGCCCGAGTGAGGGGTTGGCGCAATTAAAATCAAGCATTGACGACAAGGGAAACATTGGTTTCAGAAATACACACATTTAGGGAACAGAACTCTAACACGATCTTACAACTGCTTCAAAGTGGCAGAAGCCGAGGCCGCCAGGCGCTTTTGCACCACTGCAGGTACGGGTATGTTTGCAGCAGTACTTCTCCACAACTGGTGAGAGACATGGGACTGGAGGGCTAGCGGCAGCGGAGAAGAGGATGGAGGTGCACCTTAGGGATCCAAGAGGCAAGATGACGGGTGTTTCACAAGCGGGCCTAAAGCGCGCTTATGTATTTATAGTTTTGTAATATCCGTTGTAGGCACTTTGTTATCGGCACATTAGGCAAATGATGACGAGATTATTATCCACTGGATTGTAAATAAATTGTAAATACTGATAGATATGCATCAAGGAAATGAGAGCGGCAGGGGCAAGCAAGAAACGGCGCAGGACGGCTGAATGCCAAAGAAAAACATACTGCGAAAGTGAAAGCATTTCGCTCGCGCTTGGAGCAGATTATAGATATGTGCCAAAGAAAAACAACCGCGAAATTGAAAGCATTTTGATCGCGCTTGGAGCAGATTATAGATATGTGCCAAAGAAAAACAACCGCAAAAGTGAAAGCATTTCGCTCGCGCTTGGAGCAGATTATAGGTATAGCAAGAAACAGCGCAAGGCGGCTGAATGCCAAACAAAAACAAGCCGCGCCAGAGAAATGAAAGGCGCGTCAGCCATTCTTGAAGATAAACACGGTAATACAAGAAAAAAGTGCTTAGCGGCTAATTAAGAGACACTGTCTCCCGCCGCAAGTAAAAGATCCAGTCCCGGTGGGCGAGGCCAAAAGAGGACCGGGTGGCAACCAGGAGGGACTAAAAACCCTCCGGTACAATCAACAAACTATGTTTAGCATAATCACTGACGACAAACGACGCACGCCAATGAAAATTACAGGCGGAGCTGAGACACGACTTCTGAAACCGTATTGAGTCCAAGAAGCCCTCGCAGAGCAAGCAGCGCATGCGCGCTGCAACGCCAGGCGAGACCTAAAAAGTGAGACTCAGTCCACTCGGAAGAGATGGAGCAACTTGGCCAGTCCTCGCTGCATACACACAACATCCAGACATTGACACAATGTCAGTAGCAGACTTACGTGCACTTCATAAAGAAATAATAAAACTTTACAGAAACCTGACACAGTTCGTGATGAGGACACACACACTACAGCCAGCAAGGGCTACACCAGCAGGACAAATTCAGGGATCTACCACTAAAATAACACCACAAACGCTACACGCAGTTATGGGTAAAATGCCCACTAGACGTGAGCAAATGCCATTCTGGATAGCTCAGAAAATAACACAGCTAGAGGCAGTATATCCACACACAAGCCCTCAAGAAAAACACAAAATGCGAACAATCTGCTCGCCAATGGGAATAGCTCCCCAGATAGAGGATTGTACCACATGTGGTACAGTTTTCGCTGCCATATACACCAGAACTAATGGTATCCCTTCATTAGCAGTAATACCAGATGTATTAAGACAAATACAGAATGACTATGGACCTGAACTTGCTCTGAACTTAGGGATGAAATTATTAGGAAATTTTGCCCAGGTATCAGCTATTATATTAGCTAACATAAAAGGGAGGCAGCAGCAGTGGCGATACGCCAACGCCTGAGGGATTTCGCTCCTTTACAACAGGAACGTGAATTACCTAAAATTATTGAAGACACCTATGCTGAGTAAGGTATAGTTTGGGAGCTAGAGAAACAAAACCTCAACTCATGAGTGGTCCTGAAAAGGATAACACCAAGCAAGCACCCGATTCTTCCAAGAAAATATGGGATAATAACCATAATAAACAAAAGAATAGAGAGAATAGATCACAATCCAGGGGTGGGTCTCAACAGGAGACCTTCGAAAGGAGGTACAACCTTAGGTATCGTGATAACATTAAAAAACCTGACAGGTATCAGGATACTGATGCACATTCCTCTCATTCCTTTCAGGGTTCATCAAAAATTTCCGAGAGGGAATGACGGTCAGAACACAGACAAGAAGAGCTTACAAAGTCCAGAGACACGCAACTCGCTCCAGACTATACTTCCAAAAAAGAAGAAAAGCCAAAATCAAAACCTCAATTTAAAAGAAGAAAGTAGCAGGTCTTAAAGTTAGACATGCCCAGAATTCTGAGGACTCAACTTCTGAACGGGGAATGGGCTCTGACGATGCTAGACAGCACAGCAGAAGTAACAATAGCTCGCCCCTGAACCTGTTGGAATTTCTGGTGACAGCTGAGTTGAATGAGCCTATCACGGTGGAAACACCTGATACAAGGTTAAGTGTCCCGCATAGGTTACATGAAATAACACTCCAGATGGAGGGGGACAAACCCAGAAAAATTAAAGGTCTCTTTTGGGAGAACTTGACTTACGGCTATGACATCCTTTTAGCTGAAAAAGATTGGCTGCCTGAAATTGTTATGGATTGCCAAAAGGGAGAAACTCATTTTACAGGCTTTTTCCACCCTCGTTCCAATATACTTAAAACATACATACGTGCAGGAGTGGGCAGTAGCACTTGCTCCAGCATTATATCGCCACCATGTTGGGTGGGATGCTGAGTCACCTCACCATACAATCCCAGTAAAAACTACTCCCAGTACCCAATAAAACAAGAAGCGAAGACACAAGTCAGGGAGATCTTAGATCAACTTAAATACCAGGGTGTAATTGAAACTTGCACCTCTTCAATGAATAATCCTTTGTTTCCCGTAATGAAACCCGATAATTCATACTGTCTAGTTTTAGACTACAGACATCTGAACACATGCACTAAAACATTTGCAGTACAGAATGCACACAGTGCCGCATTAATGAATAACATTTTGCGGAAGAAAGACAAAACCACATAGGATATCTCAAATGGATTTTTCTGCCAAAATATAGCGCCTGAAAGCAGATATTTGACAGCATTCTCAGCGCTCGGTTCTCAGCGTCAATTTTGTCGAATCCCCAAGGGTATAAGAATAGCCCTGGGTTGTTCTCCGCTAGGGTTACAGAGTTACTTCAGAATTTGGATGAATAGGCATTGTCCTATGTAGATGATATTTATCTGACGGATGATGATTTAAAGGATCACTTGACCAGGGTGAGCAAAATAATTTTGGGGTTTGCCTCTGAGGGCTACAAATTCAACTTTAAAAAAATCGAAAATAGCCCACCTCAATGTCTTATTTTTGGGATACGAGCTTTCAAGTGAAGGGAAAAGCCTGGCAGTTAGCTTTTCAGAAAAGTGTGCGCTGCTCCAACCTCTTAAATCACTGAAAAACTTACAATCCATATTGAGAATTTTAAATTTTGGCAGAACATACATTTTAGATTACGCAGAAAAAAAGTGAAACCTTTCTACGACTTAAGACCTGATTTTTCAGTTAGGCATTGGGCACAGGAACACACAGATATCCTTCGTTCCCTACAAGCTGACATGATAGCTTCCAAACACTTACTTACAGTGTAAACACCACAAATCTGGTGATCCGTGTTATAGCGGGTCAATCTGGGTACACCCACCTAACCTTCAATGAAGGCGAAACAGCACCCATAGCATACAAATCACACTTGTACACAAACGCTGAAACGCGTTTTGCTTCCACAGAAAGAATTCTGACAGCAGTACAGACTGCTGTAGTGAGAGACAGAGCACTGGCTAAGGGGAAGCGAATAACTGTCGTAACTCCGGTACGGGAAACATCCATTACAACACAGTCATTACAACGCACTACCTTTACAACGCAGCTGTTAAAACGCAACTGCCTTTACATCGCATGCCATTACAACGCAGCCATTACAACGCATGCCATTACAACGCATGTCACTACAACGCATGCCACTACAATGCATTATAAGTTAAGTAATGGGGATTTTTAAAGTTTTAGGGTGGGTATGGGTTTTGGGGTACATAGGAATAGTTATTTTTACCCCTACACTATCCAACACTTTCCCTACTGTTGCACTCACTGGAGTGGGAATAGTAATTTTTACCCCTACACTATCCAACACTTACCCTACTGTTGCCCTAAAAGTATTATGCGTTGTAATGGAATGCGTTGTAAATGTAGTTTCTAAAAATGCGTTGTAAAATCATGCGTTGTAATGGATGTTGCGATGTAAAAACTGCGTTGTAAAAGCATGCGTTGTAAATGTTTACGTTGTAATGTCATACATTTCTCCGGTACGAGCCTTAGAGGCTGTTACAAAAGCAAGTGTTCCAAATGCTAAAGCTTTACATCTAAGATGGATTCAATGGGCCAATTCTCTCACTGCAACAGATGTAGATTACAAATTTGATTCTACACTTCAAACACAAGCATTCCTGCAATATATGAACAAGAATATCCTCTCCCGAATGAAATAATGCCTCTAGATCAGTATGAATACATTATTTACACTGACGGATCTGCTCAGCCGTCCGTAGGAAGTAAACAGCAATACAGCGCCGCATGTGCGATTGTGAAGGGTCGTATGCAGGTAGGCAAGTTCCATCCTAGCAGTACGAAGACACAGTCTCGAGGAGACTGCACGGCACAGCTAGCAGAATTAAAAGCCCTGTTACTGGCACTAATAAATACGGATCGAGAATTCCCCACACTGATTGTGTGCGATTCTTTTATTGTGCCCAGTCATACAATGAGTATCTTCACTACTGGGGTCCAAATGGGTTTAAAGACTCAAAAGGTGGTATAGTTAAGCATAAAATGCTATGGGAACAGGTAGCTAAGTTGAAAAACGAACTACCAAGAGCTCACGTGATACGCTGAGTCCTCGTGATGGCGTTCACATTGAAGGGAATTCATTGGCCGATGAAGCCGCAAAGGGGCAGCACGAACTGCTGCCGTAGCTGCAATCACTCGTTCACAAACGAGAATAGACGGACAGATAATGGTATCTGTCATTGCTTCATGCAAAAACAGCACAGCCTTACCGAAAGGTTTTCCACTCAAGTACTCCTACAAGTTAGTGCAAATAACATTCCGTATGCTCGTATTCCAGGAGTGGGGGATAGAGTAATACCAAACATGGATCGCAGATTAGGTTTAATTCTAGCTGCACACGAGGGTCTAGGTTCTGCACACGCAGGAGTTACCGTAACACTTTCTTTACTGAAACAACTCTATTGATGGCCAGGACTAACTAAACAGACAAAGAATGTTGTCTTAAAGTGCCACATCTGTCAGCAGATGAAGGGTTCCACCGTAGCACGTCCAGCGCAGACACCATTACTAATATCAGACAGACCACTCGCTTGTGTTTATTTGGACCACTGCGGCCCCTACAATCAGATGGGGCTTACAAGTATATCTTGGTGGCAGTGGATTCATGCTCTAGATTCCTACGGGTATGGCCTTAGTGCTCGGCTGACGCGCAAACTGTTATAAAAGATTTTCGAGTCTTTATAGGGACATACGCAGTTGGCACATTACATTCTGACCGCGGCCCCGCGTTTAGCTCTAGGGCTTACAAGGAAGCCATGGGAAGTTTGGGTGTTGCACTGCGGTACCATCCAGAGGGAAATTCAGTTGTGGAGTGGAAAAACCGGGACTTAAAGCAATCTTTAACAGCAAGGGTATTAGGTTCCGGTGGTAGTTGAGTCAATCACTTATACGGGGTCCAAAGAGCCCTTAACAATATGCCAAGAAGTTCCCTAGGAGGTGTCACTCCTTACAAGGTCCTATTTGGGACGAGAATATGGGTAGCTGATCTCGATTGTGAAAGCACAGTGGCGGATGAAAAACCATTTGACATCAATAAACGTTTGGCTGTTTTACAGGATCTCAATGAATTCTGGGCACTACAGAGCAACTTGCAAGTAAAACGCACCACCACTGGGGAAGTCAAATCAGTCACGGCAAGACCTGCCTGGATCCCAAATGTCGGACATCTGGTCAGAGAAAAGATTGTGGACAAAAAAGAATTTGGGCCATCATACAGAAAGCCAGTCCCTGTCTTGGCTGACGTAGGAACAAGAACAGTACTTCTTCCACCTCTTGCCGGCAGACAAAAAAAGAGATTCGTCTCCATCGATTTGATCAAACTACACTATGTGGCCGATACTGAATAGTAGGCCTCGTGGGTAGCCGACGCTCTCCTCTCGCTACCATACAGTAAGTTCAGACAGAAAGACTCATAACATTTGAAGAGTCACCAATACCAAGTAACGGAATTTCCAACAATGAAATGGAACTCGTTCCTCTAGAAACAGAACTTCAAAACACAAATGAAAGACCAATATCAATTCGGCCTAACACCAATGTCTAAATCAATATGCCTCTACAAGAGACGTCTGCCAGTTCAACAAAACCTGCTGAGCTACCAAAAACAGATCAAACTGCATCTGGCTACTTCATTGATTTTGATACCTTCTCTCTTGATCCCAGTGAACCTGAAACATCGCCAGCTCCAGTTTCCCGTAAGCAACAACTTCATGAATTCTACACTTTTCTGAAAAAGATTTACCTAGTATCACCTTGGCTCCAGCTCTGGATAATAACTGGAATACTGTTTTTTCTGTTCTGGATTGGCCTAGTGACTGTTTTTTGCTTACTCATGAATGGAAATTATCTCCCAGAACGCTCTGCAGTTTCCAACGTGAACTTGGTCCTGAAACCTCATACATCTTCTCATTGTGAACAAAGAGACCTGTCCTTCGTGAACATTATAGCTGTTCCAATTCCTGATGGTATAGTTTGGGACAAGGTTGATTATGATGTATTTGGTCCCACTGAACTTTTGAAAATACCACATGTATTTAAAATTTCTCTAAATGATATCAATACCTCCAGTACATTTTCTGACGATTGGGATTTTGAAACTGTAAATAATATGTTGTCTGATTTAGAACAGTCCGCTGCATTTTCAAGCATTGAAATGTTATAAGACATCATACTATACACTATGTACTGTTACCATCATTATGGTCATCACTTTTTACACAAATCCAGTATCCCATGTAATGTTTTCACATACCACCAATGGAAGCATTGCCTGACACCACCAAAAGGTAGTTCGAAAACGTTTGCACAGAAATGTTCTTATTTTTCGGGTTTAACACTTCTGACCCGACCTCATATTACTATAAGGTTGCACCTACAACTGCACAGAAAAACATGCTAAATAACACCAAATAGATTTACTCTGCATCTTTTATTTCCCCAACTGTCTGAACAGGGTTTCGACTTATGGAAGGACACTATAGACATTAAATCATTCTGGGGTTCAAAGGACTGGCAGGTACAGGGAACAGAAGCACTATTTTGAGCGTGCCTCATTCCACAGCAGATATTTCTGAATGAAACTGTGCAACAGACTTCCTGTCTTGGTCTAGCCAAGAACAAGGATTTGAACACACCTCGGATTCCGACACATCACACATTAATTTTACATCACATGGAGGGGATACAATAGATGACATCATGCAGTACAATTCATCAGACCCCAATTGGAAGAGATGGTTAGTTTGGCCCACAGACACAAACGGATGTCAATCAAGATTCAGGGGTACAACCGAAGGATTTAGTATCCATAGGCCAGACCAACGCTATGTACAAAGAGAACATCCGGGGGTGGTGACATCATACAGTGTTGGGAAGTTATGCCTCGATTTGCTAAAAACCTCGACACTGTCTCAGGTGAAACAGCACTTATCCTTACTCTCAGATGAGGTGGATCTAAGGGATTTTTCTTAGGTTCCGAAAGCCACGTCAGAAACGTTTCTTATACACGGTCTATAATGAAATCTGGAAAATGTCTCAACAAGAAGTGGCGGAGAGACTTCGTGAAATCGATAGGATTAACCTAGAGAAAGCATTGGCTGTAGTCGATAACGGTATGATTACATTCACATCCAGGATTTATTCACTGGGCAACATTGTATCTTCTGCTATAGATGTACTAGAACAGGATTTGTCCATACTACAACACGGACAATCTCAGCTACGTTCTATTATGTTATTAAGCTGGAGCTGCAATCATTGCGCGCTGGTCCTCCGATGCCTGTTCTGCGGACAAGAATGCGTGTTGGATCTCTGTCTAACACTTCCATCGGTTGCGCCACCGGACGTTGATGCTTTACTGGTCCCGATAACGGCCCATGTTCTGCTGTGTCCTCAGCATATTCCAATGTTGATGTCTGCATTCTTAGAGCCTCCACAGGATGCTTCAGATCCTGTCGGAACGGATACCGGCTCCTCAACAAGTACTCAGGCCTTGTATGTCACACAGGCTTCCCCAGCATCAGCTGTGGATAGTGCAGAAGAACATCTGTGCTCGATTGACCTGATCTGTGAGGTGTTGCAGGGATCGTCGCCTGCGATGGCAAGCAACAGTGATGTTGCGCCTCCCAGCCAGGACACAAACATTTGGCTCATTGTGTGCTGGGAAATATTTGGCCTTTTTCAAAACAACCAAATGTGGAATTTTTAAACAATAGACATTTTTTCTTGCTGAAATGCATCGCTTTCAGATACTGATAGTTGTTCGAGCTATTTATACGAACACATTTTAGTAAGACTTCTATCGCTTAAAATACGATTTTACCATTTATAAATATTTTTAAATGCACTGTTTTGGATTAATTAGTCTTTTGTGTACAATGTTTAGAACTACGTTACAATTATAGTATGTCGTCCAGTCGGATGAGGAGTGGGTGTTTTGTTTCATATAGGTACCCCAATATAGGCTCAGGGAAACCACCTAACCTTTCACCTATATTTTCCCCTACCATTACACTACATAACGGTTCTTGGGACTGACCTTTTACCTAGTTACGGTACTGCTTACAGGATTTAGGGTTTTCCCTGAAAACTAGCTTCATCCATTATGTATTCTTGGAAACTCAGCAGGACTACCATCTCCTGCATACTAAGTATGTATAAGGGTCATTCCTTCCGTCATCCTAAGTCCGACATGACACTGCAAGGTAGAACCCCTGAGGGTACCATTTTCAGTATATATTCACCATATCTTTGCTGAGGCGGGGAGAGGAGAAAAAGGACTTCCATGCTGACACACTGACGCAAGACGCTGAGGTTCCTGCATGCAGACACTCCAGCTCGCAGTGGTCTGACATCCTCGCGGGGTGTCAATCTCGAGACCAAGACGGGGTCCCACAGTCTCTCACTTCAGGTAATGGGGTTGCCTTTATCCTAGAGGGATTCTTGGCTGCACATCTACATACATGCTAAGTACACTAAGGTACATCTAGTTAGGGTCGCATCGTAGGAGTACGCATTTTATTGTCATGTAATTTTATACCTGCCTGTATTCATCGTTTTAGCACTATGGTAGAAATCTACCATCCTTTTACTCTGTTGTTGCTTATAGTCATTTATAACTGTTTCTGTCTAATGGTTGTTTCAGCACACCTATTTTACACTAGAATGACGCTGGTTCAATAAATGCTTATTGAAAATTTACCCACCGATTATTCTGTGTTTTCTTTCTGAGACAAAGTGAGCAGGAGTGACTGAGCGAAAAGTATCGCACTGTTTCCACGATCCCTGATGGGACAGAGTTGTCATGTTCGATAGTTGCCAAGAACTATTCTCTCCTTGGTAAGAGGGGTTTCTAGTGGCACTGCGAGCTAGCTGGTATACAGGCGAACATACTCGGTGGGGGTGTCTGGAATCAGTCTGGACACCAATCCCACAGTCTATGTTGTATTAATGCGCAGATCCTATATAGGTTTATAGGAACTACACGAGAAAGGGAGACAATGTATCCGGCTCAACACGGACTGTGACGACAAGCAGGGGACAGAGACAGGAACCACCCACGAGCGATCAGGCAACGGTGTACGTAAGCCAACTGATCCGCGACGTGTTAAACGCTGGCCTGATCGCATGGGGCAGGGCGCAGGAAGAATGTGGCAGACCGTTCAGGTAGTTCTGTGAAGAAACCTTCACTCGCAGTGGTTGTGGAGGCAGGTGATTTAGGCGCTCCCCATGCCACTCCACAACCAGCAATTACTGATTTTTTTCAGTTAAATGGCGCAACGAGTTATCTGTTCCCTCAAGGCTCCCGAGATATTTAAGATGAAGGAGAATTATGCCCAGAGATGTTGGTCTCGTAGGATGGCTGTGTTGGGGACAAGGATACATCTAAATTGCAAATGTTAACAGCGGTATCTTTAGCCTCTCTTGGGGTGCATAAACAGCCCGTGTCTTTTGGGCTAGGGAGTGGGGAGATGATGCAGTAAGCTCTGTTGAGAGACATCAGCGGGGCTATACAAAGTCTCAGCAAGACGGATACAACCCCTCTTCAGCTTGATACCCCGAAAGCTCAAGGGCTTGCCCCGAGCATGATGTGATACTCTGGGGCAGTGGATCGTCGAATATTACAACTGAAGGGGCCGATAAATGATTTTCCCTGACAGATGACTCTGGATCAGAAGCCTCTAATTCATGCCTAAGTGATGTCGGGCACTTATCTGATTCAAGCATTCCGGAAGCGCCAGAGAAGTTTCCTTATTTGCCCTCGTCCTGATGAGGCCCAAGAAACACGGGCTGAAACGCGTCGACTCCACAGATTGGAGAAGCCCTTCACAAGTTGAAATTGTGTTTAAAAGAAATTAATTAATATAATAATTTCTACAAAAGAGGGTAGAGATTTCCCTCATTTGGTTTTTCTCTGTCTTAAGGGTTATCTCCTATATACAGAATGCTACTGATAATAGTTTGGCATCTGTAGTAGCAATTTTGGGTAAAAAGGAAGTTGGATATATGTATAGGTTTATGGTTTGATTGTCATGTATATATTTTTTGTATAATTTTGTGTATATATATATATATATATATATATATATATATATATATATATATGTATTGTCATAAAAGAAACTTTATGCAACTATATATATAAAAATCTTTTTGAACTACAATTTGGTGTCGTCCTTATAAATCCATAAAAGTTAATGGATAATATTTAGAATCCATTGGAAGGATTAATTGGTTTTTCCTGTCCATTATTAATTGGTTTATATTTATTCCAACGCATTGTTTTGTATTTATAGTCTGCAAATCTCGCAAAGGGCCCAAAGGCAACTCGGACCCATGTAAGAGTAGAGGCAAAATCCTGACGGGGCAGGGTGAAAATGGAACTATTCACATAATAGAATCCTTGGAGAACTGGAGGACCCCGCAAAATCGCAGACCTCAGTCCAACAAGGGGAAAGGAGGAGAGATCTTGAGCCATTCTCTGGGACTGATTTTGGAGTCAATTAAAGAGCATCACATCGAGACCCGAGCAGACGGTAAAAAACTCAAGACAGACAATGAGAAAACGTGACGGGTTATAAGAAAGGTTGGTAAATCCTGTAATGAGATCGGGGAAAAGCTGAACTGTATAGAGGAAAGGACCACTGCAGTTGAAGCAGATATTATTACTGTGAAGGAGAAAGTCAAGACTCAAGATGCCCAATTGTTGGATGTGAAAGATTTTGAAAACAGTCAGACGAAACAATCTCCGCTTTCTTGGGATCAAGGAAGGACTGGAGGTAAAGGACATAAGGACTTTTATGTTGGATCTTCTTAGAAGTTCATTTCCCGAATTATCGGGGTGGAATTGGGAGCTTGAAATACAGAGGGTACATAGATTTCCCATAAATCAGCATAAGTATGGCAAGGGTAATGGCATTGGCGATCAGAGGAAACCTAGTACAATATTGGTTTTTTTGCAATTTTTTGCTTCAGCAAGCTATATTTGAGGAAGCCCGGTCCGAGGCTAGGAGACAGTATAGGGAGTCCTTTTTTTTTGTCTGCCAGATTTTTGCCACTCAACAGTGGAACGTAGATGGCGCCTTCGCCAATTAATTAAACCCTTTCAGGATGCAGGGTTTGAAGATTGAAAACGCTGGTCAAGGGTGCTATTAGGTTCTTCACTTCAGAGATCTAAGAAAAAGAATATGTGTGTGATTTGATGGCTGCTAAGGTTAAGGTATAAACTAGGGGCTTTTCTGCTGATATATGTGCTCTTGTCCACTTTAGGTTTGCTCTGTTATTTTTTTCTCCGTTGTTTTGCACTTTTTATACTCTTTTCTCCTTTGCTATAAGGTCAGGGGAGACTATTAGGTAATTGGGCTTTACAAGGGTCTGATACTGATTATTGGGGCTTTTTCATGTTTTTTTTCTTTTTCTTTGGTGGGGGCGGAGTGGCGCGAGAGGGGAGGCTTGCGGCATCTGTTCTCAGTCACCACTTCACAGACCTAGGGTGGTCTGGCTGCCTCTAATAGATGGGGGGTTGGGGTGGGGAAATGGAGGCAGGTTTTTGAGGGTAGGGGTACAGGTTTCCAATATTGTGGTAAAGCAGCAAGTATGTACATGGTAAACAAAATGGAAAAAATGGTGGGGGAAATGTGAAAATTGTTGGGTTAAAGGGATGGTTGGGTCACGTCAGCTGAACTATATAAATGGGAGGCAAATGAATGTTCTGGGGGCAAATGAATGTTTTTACCTAGACGGTTTCATTTCATTCTGTAAATATGCTACCCCTTCGAATATGGGAAGAGCAAGAGGGGGCTTGCTTTTAATGTTTTCACTCAAACTTTCTTGTAAGACCAGAATGATTGAATGCCGATCACCCCATGTGCTAGCAGTAGAGTTGTCTTTCAAGAATCTTCCCACCCTGCTAGTGGTCAATTTTTATAACTCCTTTTCCAGAAGTCATGAGTTAGAACACCTTCTAGCTCTAGAGGAACTCTTGGATCACTATGAGGAAGATAAACTAGTTTACTATGACCTGATAATTCTTGGGGATTTTAACATTCATCAGTGCTATTCTAATTGTATTTTAACGTCGGAGCAGGGGGATCCTTTACCTCCATCTAATCATTTTGACCACACGCCGCCAGGCATATTCTTAGAAGGTCTTCTTTCAGCCCACAATTTACACTGCTTACAGCAAAGAGACACGTCGGCTTCGGTTCCTACTTATGCAGGAAACGGAAGGCCCAGTATCATCGATTATATTATGCTGTCTGCGTCATTAGCCTTGGTTGTAGAGAACCTGGGTGTCTCTTGGTATGGCCTCTGCGATCATAATCCCCTCACATTCGTGCTGTCCCTTTGTGTCATTCTAACAGGGGAGGCGACCACCTGCATTACAAATAAAAACATTAGCACCAAAGATCAAGCTTGCAGGCTGAAGTGGGAAAGGATTGTCCCGGAAAGTTTCCTGGACAATCTGTATGCCGTCTGTGCCACAGAGGTCCAAGTATGAATGGACCCTACAAGGCATGGCAGAGTCACTTTAGAGGCCTTTGACAAAATTACTGAGCCGATATCATCCAACCTAACCACTGTGAGTAGAGTAAGATGCCCTAAGGCCAACAGGTGGTTTGATGGCACCTGATCCGTGGCCCATAGGGAGCATTTGCAGGCCCTTAAGCATAACCCAAGGGATGAAGCCTTGGTCAGGAGTAGAAGAAAGGCCAATAAGCTTGCAGTGCAGGAAAGGAAGAAGTTGATAAGAGAGCAGGCCTAGGAGGCTCTAGGGCAAGCAAGTGTCTTGGCAGATAGCTCCAAATTCTGGTCTGTGGTTAACAGTCCCTTCTTCTCTGATATGTCAAATCCCAACACAGACTGCATAATTCCGGCTGACCAATGGGTACAGCACTATGGCAAGATTTATAGCGGTAGCAATCTTGGAGAACCTGAGGCTCATATGGACAGTGGGTCAACCAGCGTACCCCTCCACTTTAGCATAGATGAGGTCCATAATGCAATCATTTCTACATCCGGGGATAAGGCTCCCGGCCCAGACGGGGTACCGGCAGACCTACAGAAAGCTGACCCTAAGGTTTGGGCCAAGATTTTAGCTCACGTTTTTAAAGCAGCTTGTTCATGTGGTTTTCCCCTTCATGGGAAATGGCAGTTATTATCCCCATTTTTAAAAAGGGTGCACAGGATGACCCTGCATGTTACAGACCGATCTCGCTTTTAGATTCCGCTGTTAAAATCATGGGCAAAGTGGTATTGGATCGTCTAACAGCATGGCTCGATCATTTTAATGTTATTTCTGATTTACAGTATGGTTTTAGGCAGGGCAAAGGGACACTGGATTAATGTCTTAACTTGCATTTAGTGATTGGGAAATACACCATTGCCAAGAAGGAATTTTACATCTGCCTTTTATGGATTTAACTCAAGCATTTGATTGTGTAAACAGGTCTAAATTATGGTTGATTTTAAGTACATGGGCCTTGATACTGAGCTGGTGGCTTTTTTACATACTGCCCACGAAAACACCACGGCCGCAGTCAGATATAATAGGGATGGCGGTCTGATGGATACATGGGCTGTGAAGAGAGGGGTTCGACAGGGATGCATCTTGGCCCCCCTGCTGTTCACGCTTTACATTAATAAGCTAGGGGATTTTTAATATCAAGCTGTAAAGACATCCCCAGGGCTGGCGCCAAGATGATCCCTGCACTCCTGTATGCAGATGATGCGGTCCTGCTTGCTAGAACCGCTTTGGGCCTCCAACAACTTTTAGATGGTTTTATAGCTTTTATGGACTCTTTAGGCCTGACCACAAATTTCACTAAATCACATACTATGTCCATAGGCCCCCCAAAGGCCTCTAAGGCTAAATTTTACTATAAGGGGGCTGAGCTAACTAAAGTCCCTACCTTTCCCTACTTAGGGGTACTTTTTGATGAGCGTGGGTCTTGGTGTGCACAAATTATGCAAAAAAAGAATACCTTAACTAGAGCAGCGGGGGCTACTCAATTTTTTTTTAAAGATTAGGGTCAAAACCCTTCCCCGCCCTGTTGAAGATCTACAAAGAAAAGTGCTGCCCCATGGCAATTTATGGATGCGATGTCTGTGGTTACAAGGACGGAAAGGATATTCAGGGGGCTGAAAACAAGTTTATGCGTAAGCTCCTGGTAGTCCAGCCCACTACCCCGGCATTTATCTTACATGAAGAATTAGGGGTGGGGTACATTTTGGATCGGATTGCGGTAGCCCCCCTGTTGCGTTGGCTGAGAGTTTGGGCTTGTCCCATTATTAATTTAAATCAACTCAATCACCGATTGTGTAGCGCTGGAGGGGCTATGCACATTTCTTGCTTAAAATATGTAATGGAGCTGACAAAATCTCTCGGCTGCCCGACCTGTACCTGAGCCCTAAGCCGTTGGGTAAAGCAGCTGTCGTAATTATCAAACAGCAGTTCCTGGACAAACGCAAGGGGCTCAGGGAGGAGAGGGAGTTAGCCAAGCCCACGGTAAGAAGGTATGTCACATTGTCCTTGAGCAAACAAGTCCAACCGTATTTACTCGTTGTTAGCAATGCTTTTCATCGCTATGTGTTGACTAGATTCCGTCTGCATTTGGTCCCTTGGATTTTGGCCTTTCCCCAAGGATTTACGAAACCTGGTACTCTAAAACCTTGCCCCTGCGACAATTTCTCAGAGCAAGATACCTTACATTTTATTTTTTTCTGTGATTTTTATCATTCATTGCGCAGAAAGTTTATATTCAGACAAAACGGAAAGAGGACTACACCGCTAGATGAACTAATGGAAAGCGAAAGGGGACCAATCACTACAAAGCGAATGTGGTCTACTATGTAGTAATTACGGCGGCCATCTTGGAATAGCTCTTTCTTAACAAGCCGGATCACAGAATAATCAGATTTCACCCTCGCTTCCGCATTGCGCTATCTTGATGATGTGAGCTATGTTTGACTGCTCTCCCCTGCTGAGCTCCAACACTGTGATATCTTGAAGACATGTCCATATGCTACCTCACAACTTCGGTTTAGCTAAACTGACCACGTTGCTACCTCACAACTTGAACTAGCTAATCTGACCATGACAGGAATACAGTGCTCGCACAATTCACACTTTTCAGTGGGGATTACACCTTAGATTCCTGTTTCACTCTGACCTCTCAGCTTTACTGCGCTAACCATGGAAAGAGAAATAGGTGTGCTCCATCCTCAATATATGATGGCCATCTTGGAATGGTCAATTTACCTCTATCCCACACACTTGGTTTCTGCGATCTCCCTTTAACAACTGGCGTGAACTCCCTTCGGCAAATAGAATAAATTCATCCACACACGAGGGCCATCATGAGGATTTCTGTATGAAACGGCCTTCCTGCTCAGACCATAGAATCTGATAAGGGCCGACTGTCTACACTCCCTGCCTGTGTGAATTTTGACTGAAGTTGACTTGTGGACACTGTCTCCTCACAATTTGGCAGGCATTGAATAGTGCTGAGACCCCCCTGCTTGGTCCTCCGGGATTGGGCCTAATGATGCTCTCTGTAAAAGCATGGTTGGTGGGGCCCTGATCTCTTTTGAGTCTAGGGTTTACACTGCTATAATTGTTTTATACTGCAATTAATATGGCACTTTAGAATGTATTGTATATACTGCATATAATTGTATGATAACTACCACCCCAGCCCACTGCTTGATTCCTGATTGCGACTCGACATTTCTACCATTCAACCATGCGCCCGCCTAACCCCTCCCGGAACTCTAAGCTCGTGCGCTACGGACCCAACTCCTGGTCCATTAACTACCCACACAAATTGACCAGTAATGCAAAAAAGAACTTCAAGCACAGTACTCTAAAACAACACCCGGAAACACTCATTGTAGATAACTACCACACAGCGACCAACGGCAACACCAAAACCAACTTCATTTTTTACACTAATCGCCCGACTAAATGGAAAAACACCTTCTCTCTCCACCTTCAAGTCGCCAAGTCAGTAAGCATTCCCTATGGTGAAAAAATCTCCACGACCATATCTCCGACCTTCAAAGGGGAACTCACCATTTCCATCTACAGAACGGGAACCATTCTCATACAGGCCACCGACCCGCACCTCACCACTTTTGACCGCCACTTCCCCACACTTCTCTCCTCGTTAACTCAACAGAGACATCAATCCCTATCTCCCCTATCCCATACCACCCTCACCAACAACGTGGAACTGATCCAATCTCCCTGCCCTGAAGAACCTCTCTCCAACTCTTGGACATCCACCATCACTCACTACAATCACACTACCCCTATCATTACTCTCCGTCGCCAAACACCCACCATGATTACTTCAACTGTTCACACCAAGAAAAACAAACCCACAATTAACAAACCCCACAAGGCCGATCCCGATCTCAACAGCTCGGACCCTAACCTCAGCCCTCCCGCGACTGAAATCCCCACAGGCACTCCCCTCTCGACCCCTGATAATCGGAACCCTTCCGCTCATTCTACCCCTTCCTCCAACACAGACCCTGTTCCCCCGACCCTCACTTCCCCCTTGTCCAACGCCTTCTCCAATCCAGCGGTCACTCTCCCCCCTACTACCCCTGCTCACTCCCCTTCCGATGTCCCACGTCCACAGACACAACCCGCCTCCACCGCTTACCTCTCTGACAACCCCCGTGACATCCCCATGTCCAACGTCTTCACCAACCCAGCAGACACTTTCCCCCTATTACCACTGCCCACTCCCCTCCCGCCGTCGCACACCCACATACACAACCTGCCTCCACCGCTACTCTCATTGACATTCCCCGGAACTCCGACTTCCTACCTAGAACTTCTCTCCCTCCTCACTTGGACAGCAGATCCACTACTCCCCCTCTGAACTCCTTGAATGGGAACATTACTAATCTGGCTCCCCGCGTCCAACCTCTCCCCTCTCCTAATCCCACTGACTCCGTACAACCCCTGACACCGGATCACTCTCCCTCCATAGACCCAAGTCATTCTCGGCCCCTGCCTAAAACCTTAAACTTTCTCAGCTCAATAACACAGCAACTGAACAGAATGGAGCGGAAAATTAACTCCCTTGCGGCCGATTTCCTATACTTACAGCAAGACCTTCTCAACAGGACCAAGCCACCATGCTCCCTCTCCCCGGGTAGATTTGCTCCTACCCCCTCAATACCCCTCCCATGGCCCCTCAGTGCACCCCTCGCCCCTCCAATCCGTCAGCGAGTCAGGCACTTCGACCCAACCGGGATCGCCAACCCTTTTCGGTACCGAAACCTGATGAGATCAACGACTCTTACCTCACTATGAGCCTGAACTCAGCCCCTCTCCCCATACCTGTTATTATTGGCACTAACAGAATCCCAAAAACTATCCACTCGCCCAGACCTCCTGCTCAATACTCCTCTATACACATAACTCCCCCATCATCGAGGCTCCCCGCCCTCTCTCTTGCATGCTCCTAAACTGCAGATCAGCAGTTCAACACGCCACAGACATTGCTGAAGCTCTTCTCGCTGAAGAAATTGACATCGCTTTCCTCACAGAATCCTGGCTCAATATCCACTCCACCCCCATTCTTGACATTCTCACCCCTCCAGGATACAACATCATCAGACAAGACAGGCCGATCAAAACTGGGGGGGACTAGCCATCATTTACAAAGATGGAATACAGATGACCAAACTTAAACCTGCAGAATACATATCGTTTGAATACCTAGGTGTCGAACTCACTACCAAGGGCACCTCACCCATCAAATTCCACACCATCTACCATCCTCCTGGAGAGCGTACCCTTTTCCCCGAAGAACTAACAGACCTAATAACACGTTTCTCCATGACAGACACAAAAGACGTGTTCCTGGGTGACCTCAATATACACTGGAACGACCCAGAAGACTCCACTGTCCAAAACCTATCCAACCTACTTGAGATATACAACCTCAAACAACTCTGCAATAAACCAACTCACATCAAAGGTGCAACACTGGATGCGATCATTACCAACAATGAACTGGTCTCTCTGTGAGCGATTTCTCCCATTGACTGGTCCGACCACCACCTCATTCTGTTCAAGATTGACGCACTTGTCAGCCACCAACCTATTCATGATGACAAACCTAAACACTGGACCAGAAACATCAAAGAAGTCCCTTTACCCGAACTTGAATCCATGATTCATGCTCATCTACAACTCCAACCTTCATCATGGACGGCCGATGACCTCACTACACACTTTAACTCTAAAATGACAGAGGTTCTAGACCAAGTAGCCCCACTCAAACTCAAACAAATGAGGCGAACCAAATCTAAACCCTGGTTCAAAGTGGACCTGAATAACGAAAGGCGTCAACTCAGACAAACGGAAAGGTCTTGGAGACTTAACCCTCGACCTTGCACCTAGCACAACTTAGATCTGCTCGGCAGGCATACAAAAAACACATTTTCAGTGAAAAGGCGTCTTTCTTCCGCAACCAACTAGATCTGGCGAAAAACAGACCGAGAGAACTCTTCAACATTGTCAAAAGCCAAACAAACTGCACTCCCTCTCAAGAAATCAAAGCCACCAAAGAGCGATGTGAAGAAATTGCCACCTTCTTCACTAATAAAGTCGCAAAAATTGATCAATCCTTCATCCAATGAGACCAATCAGAAAGAGTTCTTACCAGGGACAATCAGGTCTGCCTCCAGCTAAAAAACAATGCGCATTGGTCCGACTTTCAGCTAATGTCGGAAAACGAGGTCTTCAGTATAATTTCTAACCTAAAACCCTCCTCCCACACTCTGGACCCCCTCCCTTCCACAACTATAAATGAACTCAACCACACCATTTCCCCTTTCTGGACAAAAATCATCAACGCCTCTCTCACTTCAGGCTGCGTCCCCAGAATCCCTGCAACTAGGACAAATCACACTCATCCTCAAGAAACCAGGGGCCGACCCTAATGATCTTAACAACCTTAGACCTATCTCCAACCTCCCGTTCCTTGCAAAAACATTGGAGAAATGCGTTCTCCACCAACTCAACAAACACATGGATGAATACAACCTCCTTGACACCTTTCAATCAGGATTCAGGAAAGGCTGTAGCACTGAAACAGCTATGCTCAACGTCTCTGACGATATTCACAAGGCTTTGGATGAAGGTGATGCCTGCCTTCTCATCCCTATTGACCTATCTGCTGCATTCGACACAGTAAATCATCCAGCTCTTCTGGAGACCTTCTCGAAGCGCTCCGGCATTAATGGCACAGTACTAAAATGGTTCACCTCCTTCCTTCAACACCGCTCGCAACAAATTAAAATCAACTCCTGTCTCTCGAAGCCAACACAAGTCACACTAGGGGTCCCGCAAGGCTCGATCCTCTCCCCGTCCCTCTTCAATCTCTTCATGGAGCCCCTCACAATCATCTTGAAAAAAGCTGGAGTGAACTACCACCTATACGCGGATGACACCCAAATCTATTTCAAAATCAAGTCTCCCAGCGACATCCAACACCTTAATGTCACTCTAACCGAGATCCAAACTTGGTTCAACACTGACCACTTAAAGCTCAACCCAGATAAAACGGAACTAATCCTATTCTCTCCAAAAAGCAACCATCGACCAATCCAAGAGTGGCTCAAGAATCTGGTTGCCCTAAACTGCCCCCTCGTCCTATCAGACTCAGTTAAGTCTCTAGGCATCACCCTTGACAAGAACTTATCAATGGAGGCCCACATCAAAAACTCTGCAAAAACGCCCTTTTCTCACTAAAACACCTCAAGAAATTGAAACCTTTTCTTCCCCATGATGACCTCAAGACAGTAGTTCAATCCCTAGATCTCTCTAAAATCGACTACGGGAACGCCATCCTAACAGGGACTCCAAAAGCTCACCTAGCCCCACTAAGGGCAGTGCTGAACATGGCCGCTCGTCTCATATCTGGAGTAAAAAGATTTGGACACATCACTCCAGCTCTCAACTCCCTCAACTGGCTTCCCATGGAAGGGAGGTGTATCTACAAGCTGGCCTGCATCACACACAAAACCCTGCACTCACCGGCCCCCAACTACCTGAATAACAAACTGGTTAGAGCAGGTCAATCTAGAACGCTGAGAAGCTCCAACTCTCTCCTTTCTTATCCCTCCGAAACTGAAAAAGAAAACCACCCAATACCGATCGTTTTCTGGCAACGCTCCCAGGATGTGGAATGCTCTCCCTAGAGTCCTCAGATGCAACCCCTCCCTCTCCTGTTTCAAAAGGGACCTGAAACTCCATCTCCTTAACAAATACTTTCCTGACCAACGTCAACTAACCTAGACTGCAACATCCGAGTTGACTCCTCTCTCTCTTGACATTCAAGGATAATTGGTGACCGGACTGCGTTAACCACCCTCGTTTGTTCACTCTCCCTCCGATGTACTGTTTACCTATTTTTCATGTTGTATTTTTCCTTATCTCTGTTTGCTTCCTTACTGCCTTCCTACTATGTAATGCAATTTCCTCCAGTTTACAGTGTGTATGTAAAGCGCTCTGATACCTACGGGTCAAGCTAGCGCTCTATAAAACTTAAAAAATTAAAATAAAATTAAAATAAAAAATATTCCCGCTGCTCAGAGATTGCCATTTCACCCAAGTTAGGCTGTTTTACTGTACCTTCAAATGTTATCCTCCCCTATGGTCTGTTTTGGGGTTGCAAGTTTTTTAACAGGGGCCATCAGGCATAGGAAAAAGTTGTCTTTGCAGTAGCCAGCCTGTTCTATCTTGTCCTGTGCCTAGGGCCCATTTTATGTCAGCATGTGCACTTTATGATATACTGCCCATTGCATTTGGCCTTTAGCACTCTGCACTTTACATAATGTATCCCCTGTAACCTCAAACCAAAATCCTGGCCTTCTTATTGATATAAATGATGCTCCTATTTTATCTTTTTATGTGATCAAGGTTTTATAAATCAAATCTATGTTGATGAAATGTATCTTTTTAACATTCTTGCTTTTATGGCTTATAGTTGCTGAATAAAGTACCTTTTGACTTGACTTGAAGAGGTTTGAGTTGGGGTACTTCCTTGATGTCCTATTATGGATATAATTTCATGGGAAATTAAGTATGTAGCTGAGAGTTGTATTTGGGGGATGGCTAAGTGGAGTATTGCATCAGTTAATATCTGTGGGCTAAACGATATGGCTAAAAGGAGAAGGATTCAAGAGGATTAAAAACATTTTAAAGCAGATATTTATTGCCTACAAAAGACCCATATCGCCTGGAGTGATAGAGCCCTATTGGAATCATTGGGGTTGAATGTTCTCTGTTGTACAACCCAGGAGACGAGAACTAAGGGGGTGGCCGTAATAGCAAAGGGCAAGACCATCATTAAAGGCAGTGGATAAGTACAGGAGATGGACGATGGTGGAGTGTTAATATATACAGGGTCCTTTACGCTTTGCTCAATATATGCACCAGTCTTGGATGACCCAGCTCTGTTTAATTTCTTAGCAACAGAGCTGCCTACTTGGCATGCCCCATACATTGTATGCGGGGACTTCAATCTGAATGGTTCTAGAGGAGGGCATGGGGAAAAGGTAGGGTATTATACAGGACGTAAACCGCAGGCTGATAGATCCTTCAAGTATCTTGTAAAGGAAATAGGGCTAGTAGATATCTGGGATAATTTGAAACGGTCCGATGCTGGGTACACGCACTATTCGGCCCCCTCATAGTACATTTGCAAGACTGGATTATTTTATTGGACCATCATTGGTCAGGGGGGCATGGATAGAGCTCTTTTCAAGACTGATGTCGGACCATAACCCTCTTGTTTTAGTGCTACCTCTTGAGGAACTGGGGAGGATTCCCAGAAGATGGTCTTTTGAGAAGAGTATTGTATGATACCGAATTTGTAAGACATATGAAAGGTTGGATTCCAGGATTGTTTTTAATTTAATTGGGGAAGCTCTCCCCCGGGGATAGTTTGGGATGCATTTAAGGCTGGCTTTGGAGGGAAACCCTTAGGTTTAGTATCAATAAACAGAGGCAGCCTCAACAAGGTCAGAGAACTTTATCAAACATTGGGGGAAGGAGAGGCAAACTGGGTTGTTGCCGTCTCATCTGGGCAAGAATTATCCCCCGCTCTGAATCTCATAGCAATAATCAGGTCACCTTTGAATTAATTTACGGCTAATAAGGAAATTTGTGGCTAGAGAACAAGAATACTATGAATATAATGAACGAGTGGGGAGGGTGTTAGCAATCCGGACGAGACAAAAACAGGCCGTAGGGCATATAAATGAAGTCAGGAATGGGCATTGTAGAGTTGTTACAGATCCAGAGGAGATTAGAGAAGCTTTCCGGGTTCATTATGTTGATTTATATAAAGCTCCAGCAGCAGCAGCTTGTCCTGAGGACTTAGAGCTGTATTTGACCCCATTAATACGTAAAAAGTAACCCAAGAAGAGCAGTCACTGCTAGGGGCAGAATTCTCTCTTGAAAAATCCAGCTAGTCCTCCAGGACCTCCCTTCTGGGAAAGCAGTGGGAACTGACTCGATTCCCCTAGAATTTTATAAAGTTTTTTCATTAGAACATTTGGGTGAGCTGTCGGAAATATCCAGGCAGGTTAGAAATGAAGAGCCTCCCTCAGATTCGTGGGCAACAGCCATGGTAATAGTTTTCTTCAAGAAAGCAAGGAGGCTGTTGATTTAGGATCCTATAGGCCAATTACGCTGTTAAACAGCGACATAAAACTCTATTCTATGATTTTGGCAAACAGACCGAGTCACATTATACATAGATTAGTATCGGTCAGGCAGCATTGTTTTATCCCGGGGAGGGGGACTGCGGATCATGTGCAACGTGTAATCGCATTGTTTGATGCTACTGAAAATGTAGAAGAACCTAATGAGGGTCAACCTGTTGGATGCCGAGAAGGCATCGACAGGGTGTCCTGGGAGTATCTGTGGAAAGTTATGGAGGCCTTTGGATTGGGGGGCCTTTTATTCAAGCAATTCGAGTGATGTACTCCAACCCAGTAGCTCGACTTCAGATTATGAGACATGAATCCCAGTCTTTTTATATAGAGAGGGGGCACAAGGCAGGGAAGTCATGCCTTTCCCTTGTTATTTGCTTTATATATAGACCCCCTCCTTTGTAAACTGGAAGCCTCTATTGACGTTATACCAATTTGTCTGCATGGATGGGACACGAAAACATTGGCTTATGCAGATGATGTAGCAATTGTCACAAGAGACCCAGATAAAGCTCTTTTCGCTATCAAAAAGATAACTGAGGAATTTGGTGCCTATTCTGGGTATTTGCTAAATAAGGGTAAAACGCAAGTAGTGGTAAACAGATATACGGTTACCCATGAGTGTCATGTTGTAGATCAGGCTGTTTACCTGGGGGTCACCATTTCTACTAAATTGGAGCAGTTACTCAAAATAAATCTTTCTCCGATTATTGAAAAAGCTAAAAAGGACTTCACAAGATGGGACAATCTACATCTCTCTATTATGGGGAGATGTAATTTAGTTAAAATGGTCTTCCTCCCGAAGTTACTTTATATGTTTCGCATAATCCCTCTGGAATTCGAAAATGCCCGGTTAAAAACAATAGATACATTGGTGGCCAGGTTTATCTGGTCATATGGGAAAATCAGGAGGGCCAATATGCTTTTGTGCCTTCCCAGAGAAAGAGGGGGGGGGGGGGGGAGCTGCCGAATTTTAAACTATATTATCTAGCATCAGTTTTGCAATATCTTCACCTTCTCTTTGATAACAAGGTAGAGAGGTGGTGAATGAGGGGTATGTCCCATCAATATTTGGGTTAGTAATCGGGACAACTGCGAAGGGATGTCTGCTGAAAATCTTTGAGCCAAGCTATTATAAAAGAACATGGTTCAAGATTTTAATGGCGGCGTTTAGAAATTGGACCGGGATTCGGACGAAACTGGGAATAGGCCGCTATAGTTGGTATACCCCTTTGCACCGGAATATCCAACTGTCTGAAATATTCCATGATGGCTGTTTTTCTAAATGGGAACGAGTTGGCCTTGATAGGTTAGGTGATTTTTTTTTTTTTATAAACAATTTCTTTTTTAGTTTTAATGGTTTGAATCACCAACGGCAGTATTAAAACATTATAGTAAGACACATACCATATAGCGATATAAGCAGTAAGGAGTACATTCGGGGCAACTCATCAGAAACATAGTAAACATTACATAAGTAGTGTGAAGCGCACTAGTGAGACAGCACCCTAGTTAGGCAATCTGCCCAAGCCATTTCCCTCATACCTTGGCGTGTTTCCGGGGACACCCGCGGGCTTCGTATACCACCCGCACCTGCTGCACGCACCAGTCCACACCCCTCCTCCATTTCACCAGGGCGGGCAGTCTATCAGCCAACCATCGTGAGGCAATATCACGCTTAGCCACCAAAAGGGCTGTCCCCAGGAAGGACCTCTCCGCCCTTGTTCCCCCTTCAAATAACCCAAGTAGAATCAGTGTGGGCGACATAAGAATCCCCCAGGCCAGAACCCCGGACAACTCCCTGAGCACCTCCGTCTAGTAGGTAAGTATGACTTTGCAAGCCCAAACCATGTGGTAAAAAGCTGCGGGTTCAACATCGCATGATGGGCAGGAGGGGTTGGGTAGTAGGACAGCCCTATGTAGGCGTTGTGGGGAAAGATAAACTTCGTGGAGATAGTTGGTTTGAATGAGGTACAGCCTGGCCGAGGTTGTTAGTTCCCGTGGAGCCATTAGTGCGTCCCTCCAGTCCTCATTCTCCATGGGTCCCACCCAGCCCTCCCATCGATTCCTGAGGTGGTCCAGTGTCCCAGGGGAGTCAATAATGAGTGTACGGTAGATCAGTGAAATTCCTCCTCTGCTCATGTGTCCCATCAACAGTTTAGCTTCCAGCAGGCTGAATTCCGAAAGGGAGTCCGATGGAAGGGAGTGGGCGGCAAGGGCTTGTCTGAGTTGAAGGTATTTGTAAAACTGAGAGTGTGCGATGTTGTGTGTCTGGTGCAGCTCATGAAAGGACTGTATATGATGCCCCGACCAGACATCCCCCAACCTTGTGATGTCAATACAGTCCCAGGGGCGAAAGTCACTAAAGGACACCGTTTCCTTTAACCAAATGCCATGCCAAAGTAGAGTCTGCTGCGTAAGCCTGGTCTCCCAGCGCACGAGTCGCATGGCCACTCTCCACGCGAGAAAAACCGCCAGGGTCACCATTGGCAGTGAAAGGGGGATTGGCGCTCCATAAAGCATGTTCTGAATCTGGGAGAAGTACAGCAGTGTGAGCTCCACTTTGTAAGCGGGGCCCGACCACCCCCTGCCCCCATCGTAGGGTCCTCTCTGGCAGTGTAAGTGGGCGATACGTGGTCACAGGAATTATGTCGTGGCTCTGTCTAGGGCAGAGAACCAGGTTCGGGGCAGCTGAAGGGGCAGGTTTTGAAAGACTTATAGGAATCGTGGAAGAATCATCATTTTGTATAGGGCGATATGGCCTAAAATGTTGAGGGGGAGGGAACGCCACTTGGTAAGATCAGATTTGGCTTTTCCGATCCAGAGGCTGGAGGTTAAGGGTCCAAGTGAGTCTGGGGAGTAGAGTAACCCCTATACCCAAGTACTTGAAGCTAAGTCTGCGCAGGGGGATCCTTGTCTGCCAGTCAAAGCAGACCCTGGACGGCGCTAGGGGGACCAAGACGGACTTGGCGGGGTTCTGTCGCAGACCGGATGCCTCTTCGAACCGCCCGAGCAGTCGGAGGCATCGGGGTCCACTCACTGCAGTTGGGCCAAGTACAGCAGGACGTCTTCTGCGTACAGCGCAATGCGGTCCTCATGTCCTGCCCCCCACCTTCACCTGGTGAAAAGAGGGTCTGTGCAGATAAGTGCAGCCAGTGGCTCTATCGCCAGGGCAAAGAGAAGGGGGGACAGGGGGCAGTCCTGTCTGGTCCGCCTTTCAATAGGAAAAATTTCCAGAGGACTTCATTTACCCAGACCCGTGCCGTGGGATTGACATAAAGGGCCTTCACCGTGCCCTGGAATTTGGGTCCGACACCGGCTCGAATCAGCACCAGCTGCAGGTAGTCCCAGTCCACCGAATCAAAAGCCTTTTCAAAGTCGAGAAGAAGTAAGGCAATATCGGGGCAGACTGTGTCGGTGTGCCAGGGCCATGTGCAATCGTCTGATGCATTGTCTCATGCTCCGGAGCGGCATAAAGCTGCACTGGCCTGGATGCACCAGAGTCAAGATAACGCGCCGGATTAGATTTGTCAGAATCATGGCAAAAATGTTAACTTCCCCGTTGAGGAGCGAGATTGGGCGGTAATCTGCACACGAAGTGGATGGGGGTTGCGTCTTGGGTATCACTACTATGGTTGCAGAGTCCACTTCAGCCGGGAAGAACCCCACCTGCACGGTCTCTTCAAAGAACTGCAGGAGGTACAGGGTGAGAATCTCTCGGAATGTGTTATAATATTCCATCGGAAAGCCGTCGGGCACCATTCTGGTCATTGCCTCTCTGATCTCTTCTGCCATAAGTGGTTTGTCTAGGGCACGGGTGTCAAAAGGAGACAGGCTGGGGAGCGGGAGTGAGTCAAGGGAGGCCCGGGCAACCCCACGTCTTTAGCTGCGGCTCTGGCATTAGGGTTTGGAACTAGGATGCAAAAGTCTGAGCTATCTCCAGTAGGGAGCGCTGAGGTTGGCCATGGACATTAAATACCTCCGGGACGATCCTGTTGGCCTGCTGGTGGGAGGTCAGCCAGTAAAGTAGCTTCCCATTTTTGTCCCCCCAGCCATAGATTCTGGCCGTTGTGGCCCTCCAAAGGTGTTTTCCTGCCTCAA
This sequence comes from Calotriton arnoldi, assembly GCA_963921515.1. Classification (NCBI taxonomy): domain Eukaryota; kingdom Metazoa; phylum Chordata; class Amphibia; order Caudata; family Salamandridae; genus Calotriton; species Calotriton arnoldi. The sequence continues at coordinate 3,823,553 of CAWUFW010000199.1, forward strand.
GGGAGTGTAGCCGGATATCTTCCCTGATACGGCCAAGGCGGCGAGAGACATCCCCCTGTAGGCCCACTTCCAATTTTTGTTCCAACCGGAGAGCCTGTGCCTCCACCTGGGTGATCAGAGCCGACCAGTCGTGTTCTTTGCCTCTGATGTACCGTTTAGCGAAGCCGCATTACGTCGCTTTGCTAGCGGACCATAGCGTGCCTATCTTAGCCACGGAGCCTTCATTTGTCGCGGAGAACGGTTGGAGTTCGGACCGAAGGCTGCGTATAAACTAGGTTAGGAGATCTGCTCTCTGGGTTCATATGGCATCATTTGAAGAGATTCGGGCTATGTTTAATATAGGGACTCAAGACTTTTTAAAAATATTTATAACTCAGGGATTTTTTGTTAAGGAAGGTGAGGGGATTAGCGGGATTTACCAGTATAGCCCTGCTGGAGATTTTAACACGGGTGACTAATTATTCGATATTGCAAATATCTGGGTGCCTCATAGAAGGGATTCCAGATGTTATGGAAAACATGAAATTAAATGGCAGGGGCGATTTGGTATAGATAGCTCCTGCTTTCTGGAATATTTAGAGATGGGACGATCAACTTTATGCTCATCTAATTTACAAACCCAACACTATAAAACAATTTTTGACTTATACTTTACCCCTGCCAAAATAGCTAAATGGGGTGGGGTGGCTGGGACATGCTGCCCTCGCTGTCAGGAACCAAGCGCAGACTTGGTCCATATGTTCTGTTAATTTTTAAAGGAAATTCTTAAGGTGAATATCTCCCTCTCACCGCAGGTTATGGTGTTGGGTGTAGATGAGATAACCAGAGGGACGGTGGGCTGAGCTAATTTTTATTGCAATGGCAGTTTTTAGGCTGTGTGTAGCCTCCGCTTGGTTGGACCCCCTACCGCCTACATTCCAACAATGGAAGGGGCGTTTTTTATTAATGTATAATCTGGAAATGGCACTTTATGAACAAAGGGGGAAGAAAGCAAAACTAAAAGGGAGGAGGATATGGGGCCCCCATCGGAATGGGTGTTAGGAGAAGGGTGAATATTTGATCGCAAGTGGAAGGGGAGGAGGAGGAGGATAGCCTGTCAGGGCGAAACAGCGTGACCCAGGGGCCTAATCTTTGATATTGTACTGTAGGGTTGGAATATCTTTTGTATTGCTTGTTTCTGATTATTAGGTGGCATTGATGAATTTTAATTTTTACCTCAATTTTAACCCAACTGTTCGATATATTGCTATTTATTGTATTTATGTAATACTTGCTGCTGAAGGTTTGCTAATATATTGGAAGGGTGATAAAATGGATAAAAGCTTAATATAAAAAGTATTTTTTTTTTTTTTTTTTTTTTTAAAAGGAAGTGTGCCAGAGATACCCACATATAGTCTAGGGTAGCCATCCTGAAGCAAGATGTGTGTGTATAGGCCGTTGGAATGTCCGGTGCTACTCTGCCATTTATGATGTGGAGGCGCAGTTGGTTTAATGACACTGCAAGCACTTTGCCTTGCTTATTGCTCCTTTGATATTGCACACTGATTGGCTGTATGTCCCAAATTTCATCATTTAAACCTATTGAGCCGTTGTTCAAGTCATCCTGCATTAAGTTGGTGTTAAAATCGCCCATAATTATCCACGTCATCCGGATCTGATGCGATGAGATCCTGCAAAATTGGGAGCAGTGACGTCGAGGTTGATTCCCTTCTTGACCTAGTGGGATACAGATAGATGCAATCTACGATGAGGGATAGCATTGACCTTGTTCACCCACTGCAGGTCAGAGTTATTTTCAAGATGATATAGTCCCCCTTTCCTACATTTAGCACCAGAGTTGTTGCCTTTAAATCGTTCCTCACGTAGAATGACACCCCACCAGAGGCGTGCCCCCCCAAACCTGTGAGGCCATTGCAGGGGATCCATATACTGTAAAGTCCGGCCAGGGGGAAGAGTTTAGTGCCGATGTTTCTTGGAGTGTGATAATGTTGTGTCTCCGCAACTCTTCGATTGTTTCATTCTTAACTGTTGAGTCAGTTAGACCTCCATGAGGTCTTTACAGGCAGGGCTCCCTTCTCTGGTTTGTAGTGTTTTGGGGCCCTGAGCTAGGAGAGGGAACTTAATGCACTTGGTGGCCATGCCCAATCCTTTAGTGCTATATTGGGCTATACAATAGTGGCCTTCACCAGATCTGCTTGCCGCAATTGTTAATGCCTCTTCCATGATTTCCGAGGTCGACTTCCCTTCGTGATGCCCCTTAGAACTGAACCAGTGGCCGACATGTTCCTATTTTCTGATTCGCTCTCCTGACCTGTCCCTTTATTTATGCATGCATCTAACTCCAGAAAGCAGGAGGGATATTTGCTTAACACAGGATCAACAAGTTTTATAGCCCATTGTTCAAATAGCTTTTTACTTTTCCTCATTGCATTAACTAGGTTTGGGCTTTTAAAGATCATTTCAGTGCGCTCATTGGTCTCGCCATTCCCTGGCAGCAGAAAGGCTACTCCATCTATATCGGCAGATCGGTTTTGTTGCAGGCCTGGGATATTTGCACATAATTTCAAGAAGTTTCCTCTATTGAGAATATCCCATGTTCCCCTTGATGCATATTCTGGGTAAAGGGTTATTATTTAATCAATTCCAGGTTTATTTTTCTCAGTTTCTAAGATGTAGGCCATCCTGATACGGCTTTCCTTGAGTTTCCCTTCCCAATTACTTGATATACTTGGGGTTGTTGCCGATGCCGTTGAGGTTTTGCAGTCCCCTCAATTCTCTATCATGCCTGTTGGAGTGCCCTTTTTACTGATGGACTTATTTGTGGCAGGTAATGGCCAGGTGAATCTCCTAAGTCTCCCAGCCCTCCTAAGTCTCCCAAACCTATAGTCCTTGGTGTTGTTTGCGACCCTGAGGGCTTAGCGTGGACTGTGGGACACATTTCCTTCAGCTCTGTTGGCTGTACTAGATGGGGTAGATGGAGTTGGGGGGGGGGTGCTTTTTCCAGAGGCCGCACTGAATCACTGGCTTTTTCCAAGGTCACAGCCTCGTTTGTTATAGCTATGACCTCCAAGGCTTCCTTAGTGGCGTTTTTTTTGTTTAAATCAGGCCCCCCCCCCCCCCCCCGAGTCACCGGTATCAGCCTCTTGTCTAGGTTTGCAGTCCCCTTTATCTTTTGAAATGGGGAGTTCAGCTTTCCGCCGTTCCTCTTCTGGGCCGACTGCAGCCATTGGAGTACGGTCGATCTTCTATTAGTGTTACTTTTGTGTACTTTTTCAGTCTTTTCTTCTTTTTCCTTGACAAGGGCGGTCTTGGGTTTTCCGGTGGCTTCGGGTCATTAATTGTGATATATATTTTTTTGTTTGTTTTTTATAAAACTTTTTTTATTCAATTTTTCACACACAGAACTGAGCGGTTCTACAACAGAGTTACCCACTGTAATAAGTTTCAACTTATTTCCATTATACATCTGAGTCCTATACACATTTCACAGTTATTTATACAAGAATGGCATAGCAATATACATGTCAGTATACTTAGTTAGAAAGTTGCCCAATCACCAATCTCTATGTGTCGCTGCTAACAGATCCACTGTCCCGCTCAGCTCCCGCCCCCGTTGGATTCAACAAATCCCTGCATAACTCTCTCCAAATTACAACGTCTTCCTCTAGCTTCTCATCCTTACGACAAGCCTTCATATGCAGTTCTTCCGCCAGAGACCACTCACCCACATCCCTTATCCAGCTTTCAAATGCCGTGGCCCGCTCAACCATCCAGCAAATGGCCACCCTCCGCTTCGCCAGTACCAATGCTAATTGAGTTAGTTTGTTCACCATTTTCCGTTTCTTGCGTTGTGGGACCAGCCCCATGAGACACTGCTCTGGTGTAGCTTCTAACAGGATTCCCACCCCTTCACGGATCCTTGCTACTACATTAAACCAGTACTGCTGTACTTCTAGGCATTCCCATGCCATCTGCATAAACCCTGACTGAGCTCTGTGACATCGGGGACATTCATACGACCGACTAGCATCTATACGGTAGAGCCTCACAGGGGTCATGTATACCCGTTGCACAAAATTATAGTGCAATAACTTCAGTCGGGCATTACAGGATACCTTGCGCGTTAGCGAACATACCCTCACCCAGCTCTTTTCCGGCAATGGCGCCTGCAAATCCTTGTTCCAAGCGTCCCATGCCTTAAGGGCTAGGGACCCCGAATCCGCCCTCAAAGCCTTATACAACAAGGACACCAGCCTACGCCCGCTGCCACACGTTAACAGGATATCTAAGGTCTCAGTAGTCTGGGGCATATTTGGATATGAGGGCCACATAACTCTAGCCAGTTCCATCAGGCCCGCATATTGGAGATATTGCCCCGGGCCCAGATCAAATCCTTTGCACGCCTGTTCAAAAGTGATGGTGTCATTTACATACAAATCTGACAATACCATGCAGCCACCCTTCCTCCAAGCCTGAAAGGACATATTGTCCCCCATTTTTCGTACTGGGACTAGTTGCCAGATGGCCAGCTCTGGGTGAAATGGAGCCCGCCCCAACACCCGTTCCACGACTTTTTGCCAGATGAGGGCCGTCTGTCGGACCACATATGGTAGTTCTACACTTGCCCCTGCACCCTCCATCAGAATAACAGGTAGAGTCTCTGGTTGCACCCGGCCGCTGAGCAGGCGCTTCTCCCAGTGGTTCTCATCTAACCATTGCACCGCAAGCTGGAGGTGCGCCGCATAATAATATAGGTCAAATCTAGGCACCCCCAGCCCCACCTCCTCATATCGTTTTGAAAGGACCTGTAGCGCTACTCTGCACTGTTTCCCCACCCAGAACAGAGATATTAGTAGAGAGTTCAGTTGACGAAACACCTTCGCAGGAATCGCACACAGTGCATTCTGTAAGACGTACAGACATCTAGGTAGCATCACCACCTTTGCCACTGCTATTCTGCTCATTAAGGACAATAGCAACGTGTTCCAAAATTCTACCGACCGCCGCAGGGACTCAACTACCCTGGTCATATTCAATTGTAGTAGGTTTGCATCCCCATGTGCTATCTGCACCCCCAGATACCGGAAGTGGTCCGTCTCCCATCTCACTCCCAGACTAGGCAACCTTTCCACCCTACATTCTTTTAACCCTGCCAGTGGGAACGCCAAGGATTTACGCCTATTAATGCGTAATCCCGAGAAGGTTGTGAATTGATGCAGCAGCTGCGGGATAGCCTCTTGCGGAGACGCAACATAAAACAACGCGTCATCCGCATATAACAAGATATGGTGAGTGCTATTACCTATTTGTATGCCCCAGCGACCTAGGTCTTGCCTAGCCCATACCGCCATAGGCTCTATAGCCAGAGCAAACAGCAGCAGCGACAGGGGGCATCCTTGCAGCGTTCCTCACCCCAACAACCACTGCTCACACTTATTTTGACCCAATCACACCCTGACCACTGGGTTTGTGTACAATATTTGTACCCACCTGCAGAACCGTGGGCCAACTCCCAATATCCTAAGAGTTTCCAATAGGTAGCCCCAGTCCACTGTATCAAACGCTTTTCAAGGTCAATAGAGACCAATGCCATCTCCTCAGGGACCTTCCGTGTCTCATGTAGTATCAGCGCTAAGCGTTGTATATTCATGGACGTGCTACGGCCCGGGATAAAGCCGCACTGGTACTCCTGAACCAAGTAGCCCATGTGTGGTCCAAGCCGTTTGGCCAACACTTTACATAGGATTTTAATGTCGGTATTAATCATTGTCAATGGTCGGTATGCCGTCGGGTCCTGGCTGTCCCCACCCAACTTAGGAATCATACAGATTTCGCCCTCGCGCATCATTGGAGGCAATATCCTGTTATCAAATGACTCATTAAATGTCTGGAGCAACGGCTGAGCCAACTTCGCTGAAAATGCCTGATAGTACTCAATTGACCAGGGTAGTTGAGTCCCTGCGGCGGTCGGTAGAATTTTGGAACACGTTGCCATTGTCCTTAATGAGCAGAATAGCAGTGGCAAAGGTGGTGATGCTACCTAGATGTCTGTACGTCTTACAGAATGCACTGTGTGCGATTCCTGCGAAGGTGTTTCGTCAACTGAACTCTCTACTAATATCTCTGTTCTGGGTGGGGAAACAGTGCAGAGTAGTGCTACAGGTCCTTTCAAAACGCTAGGAGGAGGTGGGGCTGGGGGTGCCTAGATTTGACCTATATTATTATGCGGCGCACCTCCAGCATGCGGTGCAATGGTTAGATGAGAACCACTGGGAGAAGCGCCTGCTCAGCGGCCGGGTGCAACCAGAGACTCTACCTGTTATTCTGATGGAGGGTGCAGGGGCAAGTGTAGAACTATCTCCCCCCCGGGGCCTTAGCTTTGGGCATTTCTGCCATTGCCTCCACTATCTCCTCTACAGTAATCTGCGCATCCAGTTCTGTCCTAGCTTCTTCGGAAAATTTCCTGAACGGGAGACCCTCCAAGAATAGAATATAAAACTCAGCCTTAACCAAGGGGTCAGCTGTATACACTTGCTCCAGGTGCAGCCGGAATATTTCCAGCAGGCCTGCACGGGTATAGACCAGTTCGCCTGACTGGCTGCGCAAGCTAGTGATCATCGGGGGGCTTGTTCCATTCGCAAGATCCAAGCCAGCATTCGGCCGGACTTGTCCCCCTCTGCGTGCAGTCTTTGTCGGTATTTAGTAAGCGTATATTTGTCCAGTCTGTCCCACGTATCTGCGACCTGCTAACGCAATGCCCGTTCACGCTCCTGGGTGTCATCCTGCCCCTGCAGCCTTAACTGGAGCTCTGCCAGCGAGCTCTCCCTATTGCGCAGTTCAGACTGCAATTGCTTCCGAACGCCATACGTCAATCCCATTGCTGTCCCCCGGGCCACCACATTCATTGCGTCCCACTCAGTGGCTCTATTGCCTGCAGTGCCCCAATTTAGAGACATATACTCTGTCAGTGCGTTTGAAATTGCCGCTCTACCAACCTGATCCTCAAGTATATCAGCGGGTAGCCGCCAGCTGTGGGGACCTTGCACCCCAGCTTCCCACGGAACCGTTCAGGACACCGGTGCATGATCAGAAAGAAACCGTGTCAAGTGGACAATTTCCACCGCCAAAAATGCTGGGTACTCCGTCGCCAATACCCTATCCAGCCGGCTATGGGTATTATGGGTGGGCGTGTAGCATGTATATATTTTCCCTGTTGGGTGGTGATCTCGCCAAATATCCCAAAGTCCCAGGTCATGCATCACCTTCTGCAAATGCTTGGTCATTCATGGCTTGGTACCCCTTCTGGGTGGACATCTGTCCAAATCAGGGTCCAGCACGCAGTTAAAATCTCCTAACCACAACACTGGGGTATCCAATTCCGTGGTAATCAAATCCTGTAGTGACTTAAGAAAGGCGGGCTCATCAATATTCGGGGCATAGGTGTTTAGTATAGTTATATCCCTCCCATCCAGCTTACCACTCAACAGTACATAGCGACCCTCAACGTTCGCCTCAGTATACTGTAGCGTGAAAGGAGCACCGGGTGCCACCTAGATCAGAACACCCCTGGCATAAGTGGAATAAGATGAATGAAACACCTGGCCCCTCCACTTTTTCGCCAGCCGTGTAGCCCCAGTGTCATCTAAATGCGTCTCTTGTAGGCATGCAAACATTATGTTGTGTCTTTTAAGGAACGAGAGGACTCTGTGACGTTTAGTGCACGTACCCAACCCCCTAACATTCCAACTAAAAAATGTTACCTCGCGTGCCATATTCAAGTAATCGCTTAACCCATTTAGCCATGAGTCAGGACTCATCACACTCCTGTAGTGACCCGCCCTTCTTCAGAACGTAACTGACATTAAACACAAGAACAAAAAAACAAACAATCCCCCCCCCCACCCACGGACAATACTCAACTAACATTATAGACGATTCTGCCCACCCTCAGCTCGTGCCAGGACGTACACAGCATCCCACTAGGCCCAACAGGGGCAACAAAAGAGTCAATGTTCTTGTCCCCATTCCGCCCACCCTTAACTTATCCATAGGCCCACTGCTATTTCAATGTGTATACCACTCTTCTATATTCATGATCTATTACCTTATGTCCTCCGCCATGTCCATTCACATCTGGAGTTACCTCAATCCCCCTCCCCCCGCGTCCAAACTACTAGCGGTCTCCCACATCAGCAGACAACTTTATACAATGTTACCATACATCCACGGCATGATCCTAAGACAATTCACAATGCCAACGTCCCATAGTCAATATTTTAGACCCTCTCTCCCTCAGGAGGATCCTCCATCAAAGTCTCAGGCACAATGTCAATTGTTGGTTGTGGAGACTGATCCAGTTTATCAGATTCAACAGATGCAGCCCCCATCGCATTGACGTCCATCTCACCTACCGCAGGAGTGTTCAACTGCAGTGACCCATCCTCGCCCACCGCTATCCTCCGCTGCGATGGCTCAAAAACACTCTGCGATTCCACTCGATCGTTACACTGCCGGCGGTCTCTATCCGGGCGTGTCCCCCAGCGTCGCTTCTGTCCTCTCACCTCTCCAGGCGGCTGTCCGTCTCACCGGATCTCCAGCCACTCCCAGACCTCCTCCGGGGAGTCGAAGAACTGCGCCCTACCCCCCGTCAGTACCTTCCATTTAGCAGTATACAGGAGCATGTATTGCAGATTCAGCTCACGCAACTTGCGTTTTGCTCCTAAGAAGGACTTTCGGAGGTCCTGGACCTGCTTCGTGTAATCCGGGTAGACAGCTACTTTATTATTTTCGTACTGAAGGTTCTGATGTTCCCGGGCTGCCCTCAGAATACAGTCTCTGTCCCAATAGTTGAGAATTTTGGCTATGATAGCTCGGGGCTGTGCCCCCGGGGTGGGGGAGGGACGAGGGCCCTATGCACTCTCTCAATCACGAACATGTCCGACAGTCCCTCAGGGACCAGCTGGGTACGAATCCAACGCTCCAGGAACTGTTCAGCTGCTCCTTGCTCCGCTATCTCCGGTATACCCAGTACCCGAATGTTGCTGCGCCTTGCTCTCCCCTCCGCTTCTTTGGCTCGACTCTCCAGGGACTTCGTGGCCACGGTCATCTGCGCCACCTGTTGTTTTAGTGTTACCACCTCGCCCTTCAACTCCGCAATGTCTGTCTCGGCATTCGTGACCATGTCCCCCACCTTGCGAAGGTCCGCACGTAGTAGGTTCACATCTATGGAGACCGTATCTATTCGGTCTTCAAGCGCCTTTCTGGAGCCCTGTATAGCTGCCATGAGTTCTGCCCTGGTGGGTTCCAGACTCTCTCTCCCTAACACCGATTCCCTCCCCCCGAGTCTCTCTCAGTCCCTCCAGTCTGCCTGGTCAACCGTTGGGGGGGTTGTCTGGGGGTGGTATATTGCATAACGGTGTTAGATCCCGACGACTTCTGGGTCTTTTCTTTGCACATTGTAAGCTCGGTCGCATATGCACGGTGTGTCCACTGGTGTGATATACGTGCCGCTATACTTCCCCTTCGGGAGTTCACTGATAAGACAACCCAGTTGGCACTCCAGCACGAAGGGGCCCCCCGTGCACAACGTTCCTAAAACAGCAGGGTGCAAGTCACTATTCCCCGGTAAGTGCCCCCTCCAGTTGTTCCTCCTCTTACGTCTTTTGGTGTTGAGTCCACAGGGCAGCAGGGTACCAAAGTCAGGCCCCCAGTGCAACTGGCTCACAGGGGATTGCACCCAGGCAATTATATCTGTTATTCACCCCCTAACACCACTCTCTGTCTTCTTTGCGTTAGATTTTGCAGTTGGGTCCCAGACAGTTGAGTCCTGCCTCCGCACCCCTGCAGAGGGCACCACCTCAGGGCCTGTGCGCCATATTTCAGGGCCACTGCTCCCAATCCAGTCCAGCAGTGATTTATAGTGCAAGGGGGTGCGGGGGGGAACTGCACCCAGCAGTCTATTCCACCACTTACCCCATCCACCGCTACCAGTCCTCTGTGCACCACCGTTTTCAGAGGCCCCAGGTTAAGTGGGCCACAGCACACTGCAGATGAAGGCCACTGTCCCTTTAAACCGCCCCAGCACTGATGTCCGATCTCAAGGGGCGAGGGGGGCCCAACGCACTACGGGACTCAGCCCCGGTTCACCGGATCTTCAGTCTGCGGCCCACACTCGAGCCATGCAGCCAGGGGGGGCACCAAGTACAGACGCGACCACCAGCCGGTCGGGCCCGCAGCGGTCCGCTCCGCTCCTTAGGGCCCGATCCGGGGAGCCGCGCCCTCCTCAGACCCTCCTACCTGAGCCTGCAAGGCCGGCGTCTTCTTTTCCGCCTCCCGCAGCATTTGATCCCGGGCGCCGAAATAAGGCAGCTCGCCCGGGAGTCTCACTCAATCACGAGCAGGGGGGTCCAAACACGGGTAGCTCCGCTATGGGCGTCCTCCTAATGGTCCTCCGATTCCCGGCGAGATCACCACCCGGCCAATCCAGCTCCCGGATGCTCACTGTCCGCCCCGAGGGAGAAGAGGATCGCCAAAGGCATGCAGCAAGGCCCCGGCCAGGAGGGCGTTCCCCAGCAGGCCCGATCCACGCACTTCCTCGCCACGGTGCCGCAGGGTCCACAGGTCACCGCAACTCGGCTCCACGAACTCCAGGGATCATCAGCAATCGATCACTGCGGCGGACAACAATTTTCGAGCGGTTTTACAGGATTTGACAAGGATTTACGGGCGGACAGACGGGGAGCTCGGAAGGCTCACGTCCTGTCGGCCATGTTGCTTGGTCACGCCCCCCCATTAATTGTGATTTTGTTTGTGATTGCAAAGGCCTCTGCGCTGCGCAGGGCCGATTATGAGCATTGCCTATTGTAGACAATGTTTTTTCAAACTGGGTGGGGTCATCAGGGAAAGAATCAGTGTGTATTTTTGCATCTCCCCACATTTTCTGGGTCGCATCCTCATCCACCTGAGTTGACTTGACTACTGGCGTGGTGGCCTTCTTAGTAGGGTTTTGCACTCCTAGACTTTGAAGGCTTTGGTATCGAGTCGGCCCATTACTGATATCCTGGGAGGGGGCTGAATTTTTCAAGTCATCAATGAAGGTAGTCATCACTACTGTCAATGTTAATAATTTTTCTATTATTGGCCCACAGATCTTGCTTTTGTTCCACTTGGACTGAGTCTTGGTCTCTAATGATAAAATTGTTTAGGAGATCTAATTTGCCATCAGTCCTTGTGATTAAAGTGGCAATTGTTTGCAGAATGGAGATTTGCACTTTCAGCTTGTCTGAATGTAGTAGTGCAGCATCAGCCATAAAAATCAAGTGTTTTATCGATGTTTACTATTGCCGCCATTTGCGGCATAGTTGCTGTCTGCTGTTTCGCCGCGCCGGATGGTTGCTCGAACTCCTGATGGTGAATAAAGCATGAGATTGAGAAGTCAGAACACCAGCTGGACAAGGAGCCCCTCTCTGGGCCAGCTTCTTCTGGCGATGCCTTGCAGGTTTGTGGCCCAGGTGGCGCTTCTGGTCACCGTATAATTTGCTTTGCAATCGTATAATTTGCTTTGTTCTCTAGTTCTATTTCACATTGCTATGATTCCACAAAAGACAGTTGCTGCAGGGCGTTGAGCAATGATGTCTATTGTGGTTACTGAGCTAACGGGGGCTTGCCCGGTCACCCACTGGGCTAGTTGAGCTTGGTGGTGGTGCGTTTCGACAACACTCCACGCCCCACGATTGGTCAGGTTAGGTTGGTGGGTTTTTTAGTTGTGAGGAGTTTGTGGGATGCTTCTTTGGCTGTTGTCACAAACAGGGGTAGGACATGGTTAGCAGCTGTCATCTAGGTACGCCAAAGGGTTAATAGTGAATTCCAGTGTTTACAAGATTAACTGTATTGTCATTTTCTGAGGTCATGGCAGGTGTGAGTACGGTAGTAGAGGCATTGAAAATCCCACGGAATGGAGGGGAATTTGCTGCAAGTGGGAGTTTTGGAGCAGGCCTATGCAGGTTTAAAACGTTCAAACAGGGCATCTTCTGGGAAAGTGGCTGCTGCAGTATTGGCCTGTGCTTCGTCTATGTCAAAACCGAAGAAATTCAGGCAGAAAAGTGCAGGCGGCTGCATTCTATCTCTGGCGAAAGTGTGTCTGTATAAGTTGTAGAGTCCACTCTGGCTGCGGTACCATTTGGCGTATGGCTAGAATGTCAGGCACGTTGTCGAGGGAGCGCGTCAGTGGGAGCAATCGCGGTTTGTGCAGCAGCCTGAGGTGGCAGCGGTTCATCAGCAGGGAGAGGAAGCATTATTTGAAAAGATTGCACACGCATAAGAAGGTTGGGCGGCATGTTGTTAAAACATCACAGATGCCTGTCTGTGACGTTGATGATTTTATTTTTTATTTTTATGAGTTTTATATAGCGCTGGCTAGACCAAAGGTATCAGAGCGCTTTACAGAGTATCAGCGAGAAGCAAGTTACATAAGTTACAAAGCAGTACACAGTGTTACACAATAATAAATATGAGTTAAGAACATGCGAAATACTCGAGGATGGCAAAAAAAAAACGCATGATGAGGCAAAGTAAAGCAGTGGAGAACAAAGAAGCAGAAGCAAAGCGGAAACCAGAACAACCAGAGGGTCAAAGGAGGGAAAAAGGTTGAAGAATAGAGAGGCAAGGGTAGGAAAGCAGATAAGGACAGGAGAGCGAGCAGGAGACAAAAACGGAGTTGGCACCAGGGGCATCAGCCGAAATCGAAAAACGGGAAGTAGGTCCGTGAAAGAGAGAGACGGTCAAAAAGTCACCCAGCTCGGGACCTGTGGGGACGGAGGAACGGACGGAGATAGCCAAAATGGCGGCTCAAGGACACGAGAGTTCGGAGAAGACTGTCCCTAAATGGCGGGGTGCATACGAGTCCAAGACAAGAGGTCAAAGGGGGCCATTTCGGAAAGAAAAAAAAAAGAAAAAACTGAAAGCAAACCAGGAGAGCTAGTCACGGAGAGGAACTAGGAGAGGTAGGAGCAAGAGAGTCAGGAGGAGGGACGACAGGCGACATCCGAGGTACAGCTGTGTCATCCGCGTGCATAAGTTCTGAGGCATCGGGGGCAGCAGAGTCCCATCTGTACTCCACGGGTCAAAGGAAGGAATGGGCAGCAATCCACGGCAGCAGACAAGGGCAGCAGTCCAGAGAACGGGAGGCAGCAAAACTGAAACCGGAGGGGGCGTCTCACCGGCATGCACAGAAGAAGACAGGCTGAAGAGTCAAGCAAAGTGGAGGCACAATTCCTACCTCCTCCAAACTCCCAAATCATTCCAGTCGTCTAGCGGGAGGTGAGGCAGGTGGGCCAGTAGTGGTGAAAAGCAGCGGCTGTTGGATCTGGAGGCGGAGGGGAGTCCGGAGGGGAGAACCACAGCCCGGCTCCTCTGCGGCTATCCGTGGAAACCAAAGAGGCATCGGCAGCACTGAGACAGGTTCCGACGAATGCTGGTCACCAGGGAGTGCGGAGAAAGTGCGAGGAAGGAGGAAGAACAGGCAGCGGAGACGAGAGGGGGAGCTGTGCCCGATGCCCGGCTGGGTAGGGGTCTGCCGCGGCGGGAAGCCGGAGCCAGACTCCCCTATAGCTGATTCTTTTGGTGGTGCCATTGGAAGCCTAAAGAAAAGCCAGTTAGAAGCAACTACCAAGATGGCGGCGCCCATCGGAGTCTGGTCCAATCACTATATCGGATTCAGACACGGAGGAAGGGAAATTAGGGCTCATGAATGAACGGGGTAATGACTTATTGGGGCAAATAAAAGTCATAGATGGACGTTCTTTTTCTCACTTTGGGCAGGAAATTGTGCCGAAGTGGTTAAGTCCCATGTTGAATAAAGTGCAAAGATGGGAAGTGGAGCAAGACATGGTGCATCAGGATACAGGCAATAGTAGGGGGAGGGTGGTTGAGGGTAGGTGAGCAGATTGGATAGCACAGGACTGGTTTCAGGCGCTAGTGGTGTCAGGTTAATGGGCATTATCATCTGCTGACCGGTGATTTGGTGACAGGACAGCCTAGGGTGGCTGAGGGGCTGCCTCGGTGTGAGAAATCAAGGTTGGGAGGAGTTGGGGAGAATGGCCAGGAACGGCGTTTTGAGGAGCGTGCCAGTGGTTTAGAGACACCGGTGGTGGCTTGGGCGCCTCCTGGGCACTAGGCCAAAGAGACAGCAGTGGCCGGAGCAACCTGCTTGACATCGGGATACAAGAAGACCATGGATGGAGGAGTTGGCAATGGAGAACAGCCAAGCACTAGTGGGGGTGATGCTAGTTTTTGGGGTATGGGAGGTTTTGATGATGATACCTTAGACTATGATGAGAAAGGTTTATTAGAAGAGGGAGAAATTGTGGAGGAAGAGGTTGGTGGTAAAGAGAGTTATGATCATTTCAGGGTGGACGGACAAAGTGTTAACAAAAGGAGGAGTACTGGTGCTTTTTAGAGTGAACTCAAGCGGAAGGAATGTCAGGTATTGTGAAGGGAAAGACAAGAGAAAGGAGAAGATTAATCCCAAGCGTCCATCATATCCTCAAAGTAAGCCCATGGTTGGTAGGGGAGTTTTAAAAGTAGTTGACGGCAAAGAGGTTTTGAGAGTCGATGTGGGTTGTAGCCCAGTCATGTCTGGGCCGCAAGGTGCGGGTAAAATGTTGGGTAAGGACATGGCGATTCAAACAGTGGCTGACAGGGCTCAGCCGGGTATAAAAGGGACTGATGTTGGTAAGCAGGTTTTGGATTCCTTGCCGGCGGTTACAGGCAAGAAGACAATTAATGATAGCGTGGGTGTTTCTGGGGGGTAGTGAAAAAATAAAGTTACCATACATGGGGATTTCGATGCCTTTTGGGAGCACATATTACGCAACAGATGAAAGACAGGATTTGCAAAGGTGAATTTGTTGAGGTCTTTAAATTATTACATAGAGAAGTGCAAGCAAAAGAAGGGTCCAAAGAGGAGGAATGGGAGTTGGCGCAGAGGCCGAGGTCGCAGACTACAATTGAATGAAAGGATTGTGGGACCCTTTAATTATTGGCCTTTCCCTCATTTGACTATCTCTCCTTTGGGTGTGGTTCCAAAGAAACAGCTGGGTGAGTTTTGTTTAATCCACCATTTATCTTGGCCAATGGGTGAATCAGATAATGACTTCATAGCTTCTAAAGATCAAGTTGTGCATTACGCCTCAGTGGATGAAGCCATTGTTTTGGTACAGTCATGTAGATTGGGGGATGAAATGGTGAAATTAGATATTCCGTCTGCTTTTTGTTTGCTACCAGTGCATCCTGATGACTTTTCTTTGTTGGGTTTAAAATTTGATGATTCTATTTACATGGATAGGATGTTGCTGATGGGATGTCCAGTGTCTTGTTCTTTGTTTGAGAAGTTGAGTACTTTTTTACAATGTTTTTTTTTTTATGTACAGGAGTGTTGTGAGTCAGGCCACGCACTATTTGGACGATTTTTTTAATGGTGGGCAGAGGTGGTTCTGGTGATTGTTTGAAAGCGTTGCAGCTTTTCCAAGCTTCAAAGTAGGAGTTGGGGGTTCCTTTAGCTCGAGAAAAGATGGCAGGTCCAAGTATGTGTACTACCGTTTTGGGTATTGAATTGGATTCTCAGTTGATGAAAGTACAATTGCCAGCGGACAAAGTTCAGACACTGATTTTGTTGCTGTAAGAAGCAGTGAGCAGTAACTAATTGGAATTGAGATAAGTCCAGTGCCTTTTGGGCATTTGAACTTTGCATGCCGAGTGGTGCGGTTGGAACAGTCTTGTGCAAGAAGACTTGGTTTCACTGTGAGAGGTGCAGTGTTGCCCCATCATAGGGTTCGGCTGCGAGCAAACACTCAGGCTGATTTGAGGATGTGGATTTCATTCTTTAAGGATTTCAATGGTGTCACCATGTGGTCTGCGGATGAGGATTGGCTGTGGCAGATGCAGGCATTCTCTAATGCATCAGGAGAGAGTGGTTTTGGCTTGTTTTGGGCAGCAGAAGAGTGGCCCATGGCTTGGTTGGCGGCAAAACACAGCATTGCTTTTTGGAATTCTTTCCTTTGGTGGTGGCGCTGGCCAACTGAAGGGTGATTTGTCACGTTGATAACCAGACAGCAGTTAATTTGGTGAATTCTCAGACAGCTCAGGATGAGAAAGTGTTGAAGCTGTCGAGAATTTTCCTCTTGGGTTGGCAAAAGTTTAAAGCAAAATACGTCTTGGGGGTGTAAAATTATACAACTGATGCGCTATCTTGTTCATAGTGGCAGAGATTCTGTAGGCTTGCACCGGGAGCGGACGAATTGAAGACAGTGATGCCGATGGATCTATGGTCGCTGGAAGAATGAGGATGTTGCAATGATTCTGAAATTTCTGTGTCCATCCGCAAGAGTTATACACAGGCTTGGTTCGAATTTGTACAATCTGGTGCCGAGGGGAATGCACTTTGGTTTTGTGGCAAAAGAGAGATGAAGAGGTACATTTTATAATGGGACAGATTGATGCAGGCCTTTCAGCAGTGACTATCTCTGGTAAGATAACTGGCATTTCCTTTTGCAGTAAGTTTTTCTGGGGGGTACGACCCTATGGAAGGGGAGGTTTGCAGAAGAATTGTGACTGGTTGGGGCGAGGGAAGGGGTTGCTCATTTAGACAGATGTAGGCCAATTTACAGTAAGTTGCTTGTTAAGGAGATTTTGGAGAGAAGCAAGGAATCAAGGGGCAATTGAAATTCAGAGGAAGAAAGTAAACAGGGAGAAGAGAGGTTTTTGAAGGTCTTTGGTTATCTCTGTTTTGCAGCATGCTGACAGTGCAGGACGATGTTTCACTTTTTTTAGGCAGGATGGTGTACATTTATCTTTATTAGGGGATGAGTTTTACATCATGGAGTTGTGTTTAAATATCGCTCACATTTTGGGTTAGAAACTGTGGTATTGAGTTTCAAGGCAGGGTACTACTGGGTTTTCTGGTGGGGCAGGAAAACAACTTCGGGTTTTCCTGGTTAGTGGGCAAGTAGGCATTTGTTGGATGGGAAGTGTCGGAAAGGCAGAACAATGAGAAGTCAGGCATATTGATCAAGGACAAAAAGGGATGGAGGGGCAACGGAACGTGAAGAGCATGACAGAGGGGTACAGGATTTGGGGTGGGAAGAGTCAACGCTTGGGGTAAGATTTCTTAGAAGGGTAGGGTTGGGTGTTAGGTTTGTTATAATGTATTAGTATGGTTGGTTAGTTTTGTAAGGCTTTTGCCAGACCTGTTCTATTAAAGCGTCATTTTACCCCTTATACGTGTCTGAGAGTTGTTGTTTGTTCACCGTCTTGCCTGATGGGGGCTGGGGGGGATGCAAACCCGAGCCAAAGAGAGCATGCCACCCCAAGAAACTGAGCGGATGTTGAGGCGCGTCATCCATCAGAATGGGCTCATACCGTCGCTGTGCATGTCACACAGTATGACCCCTTACGGGGCAGCCGTTTGGACGTACACTTACCAGAAATCAAGGAACTCATTCATTGAATGACGCATTAGCAGCATTGATGTAACTTCTTGTTATATATGACATGGTTATGTCAGCTGTAACATTATAGCGGCCACTTCCCCTCAGAGCTATTACAAGGTAGTGCTCTCTTGTTAAACTTGCCTAGTTCAGGATTTAGCTGGACAGTTGTGGGCATCAGTTTAGGCAGTGCTTTAAATGGGCCGGTACTGTCCGGTACGGAGTACCGGCACTTTTATTTTGAGAGGGAGTACCGGCACTTCTCAAGAGAAATGTAATACTTTTAATTGGAGAGTACTGGCACTTCTCAGAATGAAGCACTTCTATTTTTCCATTTCAAGCACTGGGTATAGGAGACGGTATTTGAAGCTCCTTAGGGCTCAAGCATCCAACCTCTGTTTAAAAAAGACGTACATAATTCCTGGCCGTTATCAGCAAGTCGATCAAGTAGTCCTCCATCATGAGAACAGCTCAAAAACACTTACCTCGCTCCACTGTAATTAATAAAGCCCAATGCCCATCAAATGCACTGGATTCCTCTGTACCCTTTTCAAACATCAACACATCGTTTGTACACACTGGAAACAATAACCACCTATCACTAGATTGTGAGAATCTGAAGCAACCTCAGGCTAAGACGAAGTACACTACAAAACAGTGATTAATAAATGCAATAACAGCTCCCCTCGCCACCCCCAACATTTCCTCGGGATGGTGCCAGAGCCTTAGCTAGCCCGCTTCTTCTTTAACAAGCCACTTCCGTTGAGAATTAGAGATCCTGATAATTGCGCATTGCCAAAGTCTCAACGTTCTTGTTCTGAACATCTGATAGTGATACGAACCAAAAACCAATTTACCAGGGCACTCGGGATCAGTCCCTCTCACCTGTGCATAGGCCCACGGCTGCTCCTCCTTCCTGCCTCTTAGTGCTCCTTCTCACGGGGCAGGGGGTCCGGGGGCTGTGCGTGGACCGGGATCCTCGCAATGGCTGCTGCGCCGGTATAGGGGGGGGTTAATACTGACACAGCTGTGGAAATAGCGGGTCAGGCGTCCGGAGGTTGCAGTGCGACAAGAACCGGTTGAAGGGTTGGGGAGAGGATGTGGTCTCTCGGACTTTGGCGCTGGGAAACCAAGGTTCGAGCCTCGGGGTCATATCCTGTGATTCTAGGCAAATCACTTAATCTCCCCGTGCCTACCAAAAAAAGAAATTGAATGTGTCCTTGTGTAACATAATTGGTGCTCATGTAAAGCGCTCCAATATGCGCTATATAAATCTACAAAAAAAGTAGGGACACGGTCACAGATGAGAACAAGCCACAGAAACAAGAGTGCTAAGCATACCGAGGAGAGGAGTCCCCTTTCCCATAAGCAGGAGCCTGCTCCCGGAGCCTGATGGTAGGTGTAGTCATTCAGGACCGCTCCGCCAATCCAGGAGCAGCAATGTCGGTCGGCTTGGAATGCTGGGAAGGCTAGCCCGTGATGGATGGTCTATGGATTACTATTTTTAGTCCTCGCACAATGGCTGATGTTAGCTGTAAACAGCGCTCACTGGGACCTGCACCCTGCAGATGTATTGTGTATTTGTGGTTCTTCCGGCGATGTTATACGTCTCAGCTAAAGTGTCATTTTTTGAAAAGTAAACACGGTGAGAACGGACATAGAAGTAGGACTACACGTAGGCAACGATTTAAATCGTTTAACTAAAATCAGGGCTTTAAATTAGATGATAAAAGTAGCACGGGACGCAGAGGGATCTCTAAAAGCGGCGTCGATAAAGTAATTAAGGGCGTGGCTTAAAATACAAAAAACGATTGCTTAATCTTCACATGCCTAAATAAACAACAAGCATTGGCATAGCCAATAGGTCTCGCTTTTGGGACCTTATAAGTATTTAGTTATACAGCACAATGGCTAAACACTTATAAGGTCCCAAAGGCGAGACCTATTGGCTATGCCAATGCTTGTTTACGTTAGTGAGGATGAAATTGTAAGACGGCCTAAGACAGCCTCCCCGAGATTCGCAACCTTTAGGTTATACGCGCAGATCTCAGCAGCAGATGCACTAACCTACCGAGTTAAGCTAGCTTCATGAATTACCTCGCACTGCTCAGTTCTCATACTAAGAAAACGGTGACGAGGGTCAGCTTATCCAAAGGCAGAAAGAAAACGAACCATTTATGTCTACAGGGTGTCATAGCTGGATGTGTATCAAATAGCACATTTTTAATATTCGCCTCTATACGTAACAATTGTTCGAAGGTTGTGTGGAAAACCGACCTCATACATAAACGACCCTTATACTTTTCCAAAACTAGATTTTGTAAAATGAAATCATTTAAGAAAGCATTGTCAAGCTCTCGTTGTAGCCTTCCCCTTTGAGGTTCTGAGTAGCACAGACACCTCGCGGTATGCTCTCACTGTGAAATAATGTCACTCAGAACACTTCAGTGAAAAAAACCTTTTCCACAGTTACCCTGTTATTCTGAGAATTCCTCAGTATATTCATCTTGGAGTGGGGAGCCTGTCTTTTCCTTCATAGGTGAACGTGATTTCACAGTGAATTCCCCTAGCTTGGACATGGTGTTAATAAGGATCATTTTTCAAACACATCTCCATGTACACTGGGCGCCTCACACAGCAGGAAACAGCCCCTTTGTCAATCAATCAATCAGGATTGGTAAAGCGCAACTACTCACCCGTGAGGGTCTCAAGGCGCTGGGGGGAGGAGGGGGCGGCTCCATTGAGTGCTGGGGTCACCTGAAAAGCCAGGTCTTGAGGTCCTTCCTGAACTGGGGCAATGTGGGAGATTGCCGGAGGTGGAGGGGGACCAGTGGACCTGTTGACGATCGTATACCCAGAAAACAGTGTACTGCACATTATTGATTACAAGTTGCAACGTATACCTCATTACCGAAAACGCACCTGTGTTGTAATACTGCTAAAGAAGGCTTCTGCGTGGCGCATCCCGACGTATTGAAATTGCATTCTGTACCAATTACTACCCCAGTACAGAAATGGTAAGCGAGGACTTTTTTTTCCTAGCTGAATTTCTCAGCCAGTCCGAGGCTGGTGCAGCAAGTCTGCCCACAACTTAAGCGTTATTGCCCTCTGGTGCAGGCATTAATGGTTGTGTACTTAGGGACTCAAGCTTAAGACCAGGGTGCCTAACGAAGGAAGGGCAATAAACAACCATTAAAGCCCAGCAGCTTGTGGATAGTAAGGCTATTACCAACCACCCCTGACCCTCACGCTCCCCAAACAAACATCACTTTCCTACTTGCCTCCTGCCACTGCCTAAGCGCGTCCACTCATCAGAGAAAGAGTTAGAAAGCAGGCAAACAACAGCAATTAATGCCCGCACACTAGTAATCCTCCTGACTGGCTGAGCGAACCCGAGCATTCCATAGTGCTTAATTTGGCTGCTTCCCACTGAAGGGTGGCCCAGGGCCAGTGCTCGCATTCCTGTAGCCAGTGACCTCCTGCTCACTTCTTCCCATCCCTCCGCTATCACCACCGTTTCTTGACAAATGGCTGAGATAACCATCCTCACTGCTGAGCTATGTGGGACGTGCATATTTCCACCAGCACCCATCTCTTCTGGCAAACATCCTCCTGCGCTTTTATTTTTAATAAAACAAAATCTGCAAAGTATGTGCTCCATATGGTTCATGTTTATAGCCACCGAGCTCAGAACATTCCAGCCACAGCTAATTTGGACGTGAATTGACTCGCTCAGATACAATTACGCTAATGACACTTTCATAGGAAAAGATTAATAACTGACCGGGCTGCCCAGGACTTGATCTTAGGCGAAGAAAATATTTGGTTACTAATTAACATCTGCAAATGCCACAGCACAGCCGTCCTCGTGAAAGGTGCCTTAACTTAGTAAAGTAAGACAAGCAGACCTCGCGCTTTCTACATCACTAGCCCAGAAGCATAAACCAGCAGTGAGGTGCCTGGGTGTCACTATCTGTACTCTGAAGATGTCGTAAGGCCTCAGTGCAAGAGAAACAAGCGCGCGCGGCAGCAGGAGGAGGGGGGGCATGCGCGATTCCCTTGCGGGAGCGAGCGGCGCCAGGAGCGATAATTGCTACCATATGGCGCCGCTCGCTCCCGCAAGTGAATCGCCTAACGTGCACGCGTTGCCATTGAAGGCAATGGAACGCGTGCACGTTTTTGGCTGCAAAGCCGAATCGATCGGAAAAGGTCTTTTTGCCTATGCAGCGCATGCGCGCTGCGTAGGCGAGACCTAAAAATGCAGTTCTCCTATATTGTAACTGGTGCTCATCGTAAAGCGCTTCTGTACCTTCGGATCGTGGTCCCTCTATATATATATATATATCACGAAGAAATCCCAATGTCACGACAGACACTCCGGCGCAACACACGGGCACAGACTCCAAAAGCTGGTGTGGAAAAGATGAAGGTTTATTCACACATCAAACAAGGTCCAACATGACGCGTTTCGGCTGCCAGACATGCAGCCTTGATCACAACAAGCATAAACCAGCAGTGAGGTGCCTGGGTGTCACTATCTGTACTCTGAAGATGTCGTAAGGCCTCAGTGCAAGAGAAACAAGCGCGCGCGGCAGCAGGAGGAGGGGCGGCATGCGCGATTCCCTTGCGGGAGCGAGCGGCGCCAGGAGCGATAATTGCTACCATATGGCGCCGCTCGCTTCCCGCAAGTGAATCGCCTAACGTGCACGCGTTGCCATTGAAGGCAATGGAACGCGTGCACGTTTTTGGCTGCAAAGCCGAATCGATCGGAAAAGGTCTTTTTGCCTATGCAGCGCATGCGCGCTGCGTAGGCGAGACCTAAAAATGCAGTTCTCCTATATTGTAACTGGTGCTCATCGTAAAGCGCTTCTGTACCTTCGGATCGTGGTTATATATATATATATATATATATATATATATATATAAAAAAAATGCAAAATTGCTGTGAATCCTATAGTGTGCCACTCGCCGAGAATTTTGGTTCCTTTCTGAGCTTTCTGTTATTCCATCCACATATTTAACACAACAACTCATTAACACTAGCCAGGACTGGCTCTGTTAGTAGTTGTGAGCTGGTAAAGATAAATGAGTTAACAACAACGATTTTGTTGAAAATAATTAATATTGAAAATGTTTGCAGGCTGAAATTGTGAGACTGGGAATTAAACATTACTGAGGCCTGTGGAAGGGGTAGTAGGCTTCAGAGTGCCTCAGTCACCCCTAGTGTTGCCACCTGGCTGGTTTTCTACCGGCACCACCAGTATGTTAATGTCTCAGCCGGTACAAACATAAGCCAAATCACCTAAATCTGTTATTTTGATCACTTATCTGTAGATACTTCAAACATACATGTCAATAGGCCTGATTCAGACAGGTAACTCACAATGTTTGAAGCCAGTCGCGGCCGGCATGACCCGCGGGGGGGGGGGGGTAAAAAAAAAAAAACATACCTTCAGCGGTCCGGTCCCGCGTCGTCCTCGCAGGAAGCAGCCGCAGGCAGCCTCCCTCCCCTCCCCTAAGCCAATCACAACGCTGCAATGGCAGCGTTGTGATTGGCTTGGACGCCGACCGCACAGGCGTAAATGGGGAGGCCGTTTTCTCCATGTAGGCAAGAAAAGGGAGAGTATGCATGACTGGTTTGGTCGGCCATGGAGCTGACCAAACAGTCAGTGCCCACAACATTGGGCTAGCCACTCCTCCCCTGCCGTGGAGCAGGACCGCCCACCCCCAACCAAACCCTTCTTTTGCTTTCTCGCAGTGCGAGAAGCAGAAACATAAAATGGTATTTATACCATTTTATGTTTCTGCTTCTCGCAGTGCGAGAAAGCAGTGGGGCGACGCTCCTCTGCCCACATGGTGGAGCCACCTCTGTTTGAAGCCAAAGAAGGCTTTATTTTAGCTGTCTCCCGCCTGAAATTGCCTCTGCTTCAATGAAAGTCAATGGAGGAAATACATTATTCCCGATAATTTTTATAAAAGCTTCCACTTTCTAGTTCTGAAATGTTCGCATGTATGTTCAAACAGCAAATAAAAACAGAAAGCACTTTTAAATGTGTTCTGGAGCTGCGTTAATGAATGACCCTGACAAAAAATGTAAAGTAAACGAAGACAGAAAAGTCATGCTACAAATGAATACATATTCCCTTTCAGTATTGTCAACGTGCAAACCAATGCTAAACCCAGGAAATAGGGCACATCAACATCAAGTCCTGGGAGCGGTGTAGTCCCGATACAGACGTTGGTGCTCCCCGACTGGAGTGGTCACTTTTAGAATTTAGCTCAGTAGCAGGTAACTTACATTCTTGAAAAAAAATGAAAGAGAAAGATAAGTCATTTCAGGGCTTCATATAAATGATTAAAAGCAAGTTATATAGAACATGTAAGTAAAGTGAAGTAGCAAAGCATACAAATCATAAGTACAAAGAACTCAGTGCAGTTCTAAGTGAAATCCGGCATAGATTCAACTTCTAAAAGTGGGGAAATTGGTCTCCTGTACATTGAATCCTACGCGTTCTTTTATATGACTTCTAACAAAGATGCTTATATAGTCTACAGGAATACATAATTCTCAAGATGTGCACCAATTGGAGACGAGTAGGAAGAAACATTTTACTACAGAAGGCATTCGAGTTTTCTCTCACAATAGTAATACATTGTGTTTTCATGCATTCTCATAGTTTAGTCAAGCAGACTAATTGGTACATTGTACAACAGCAGCCTGAGACATCAAAAGCGGTCTTGGTCTGGTACAGGGAGAAAATCTCTGGGAACACTTTCGGAGTTGCTCGTGGGACTAGGACAATTCTTTATTTAGAACAAGAGCACCGCAATGGTCATCACATAATGACATGGATACAAGATGGAGGACAGTGTAAACACAGTTTATATTAGCATAATCTCGAGGTACGATGCGTATATTATGTAAAAAGAGCAACTTCTACCCTCTGAAGATTTCAAATCATCACCCCAAATCATGTTACAGAACATCATTCATCAATTTCAGTTTTTTTTTGTTGTATTCGCCTACGTCCTTCAAGGCGTCATTAAGGTCACTCTGCATTTGTTCAACATTTACATCAAGTCTCTTCCTCTTTCTTACTCTCATAACTGACAGCTTCTTATACCCACAATCCATACCAATTTGGGATGAAATTCCTTGAGAAGGTCTCATGGAAACAAGCACACATGCAACGACAAGCAAAAGAGGAGTTAGAAGCAATTTTAGGTTTCCTATATCCACACTACCTAGTCATTCACTTATCTTGACAAATCCCTTCCCAATGGACCCAAACACAGATCCTAATCCTTCCCAGGCACCTGATTCCTCAAACTGTGTCAGTTCATACGTTATATTTGTGATGGTAACGATACAGCTATCAAGCTGCGTAACTACACGCAGGATATAAGCACAGCATTCCCGAGCATGAATGACTTTGCAAACTCCGCCTTCCTTTGCAAGGAGTAAGTCCAACGCAAGGCGGTTTTGCATAATCATAGCTCCCATTGCAAGTATTCCTTATTTTTCACTGCCAAAGCACCTGCTGTGTTAGAGGCAAACTGGTCAACTAAGGTGGATAGTTTTCTAATCTCTACATCAATTAGTGCCACACCTGTTGTGGAATAAGTGCTCTGAAAATATCACTAAGAATTTGCTTAAAGCTACGTATGCCTCTTTTTATATATTGTTCAAGAGGAAAGTCTAACTCAGGGAAAACTAAAGCTGCATACCAACCAACTACTTGTCCAGTTATGTGGTAGCTGGAAATAAGCTGATTTACCACACACGTAACAGATTCCCTTAACACTAGTCTCTAATTTTGAGAAGGTCTTTCCCGTCACCACATAATTTTATGGCAAGACCGGAGGCTCATATTATGCTTTCTTATCTTGCCTTTATTCCAACAGCAGCAAAGATAAGTACTAAAACTACAGTTCCCAGAGGACCAAGCAACACAACTGGCCAATGGGAACGCAATAAATCAGAACAAGATAACCAATCAGGCAGTAGTAACATGTATAACGTCATAACTGACTGCGAACAGTCCTCTTTTCTTGCTGCTCGCAGTCAGATAAGTGCCTTCTCTTCATTGCTCTTTGGTTACATGTTTTTAAATATCGTTATGGTTTAATTGTGACATTCGCTGTGCACTGTATTGCTTTATATTCGCTATTGTGGCCTTAGCGCTTACCAATTTGTGCTGTTTCCCTCTTTTCCCTGTTTTTTACGCTCGGCTGTTCCCCGCTCGCGCGCGTTGACTGCTGTGTCTAACGCGTTGCACGGAAGCTGCTTTCAGTGCGCGGCGGCTGTTTAACCGTTTCTATTGCCCCTCACCGCGCGTCTGCCTCCCACGACGCTTTCAACTTCTGGCGCCTCACGGAGCTGCGTTCTTCGCTCCCGTTCAGCACCGCCTCTGGGGGAGTGGCTTCTGGTGGTTTCTGCCTTGTTCCACGCCCCTTATCTCCCGGTTCAGAAAATTTAACCCTTTACTCACCCTGTATTTCACAACAAATTCAATACAATGGAGCTGGATAGCTCACCTGCTTCAGACCTGCATAATGAGGAAGGCGAAACCTTCAAAAGAGATTTAAATGCGTTTATTAACAGTTCTGTAGAGAATGCTGTGGAAGCATCCATGAAACGTTTTTCTAAGGGCATGGAAAATTCTATGCTCAGTCTGTTGTCCAAAGCCTTGGCCCATTCTGCGGGGGATAGCAGAAAAAGAAAGTTGGTACCCTCTGTGTCTTCTAATGTCCCTAAAAATGCGTCACGCTTGACTGGCGAAGCTTCTTCGCACCAGACTGAGGACTCTGTTCCTCCCAGGCCTCCTTCCAAGGAAGGGTTATCATCTTCGGACGGAAAAAGGAAATTAAAATCCAAACACGTTGAGGTACCTAAAACGTTGGTGATATCCACCATTATGGACACAGACTATGATATGGGTGACGCAAACGATGATTTGTTTGATGTCTTTGACGTTTCAGACCCTCCTTCCCCCCCCCTCTAAAAAATTCAAAGCTGACCCCTTTGCTTTTACTCCGGTGTTAGACTCTGAAGGCGCCCCCATGTTTGATCCTTCCTCTATCCGTCACCCTAACTCCACGGAGTGGTTTCCTGCTTCGCACGTTGGTGACTATATTTCGGCCAGACTTCGTCTTCCCCTCGACAAGTCAGCCCGCTCGAAGTTAAAATCTGAATGTCCTAAACCTTCTTTACCTTCCAACATCACTGTTGCTCCTTCCATTGACCAACCTCTTCTTACTTTTTTCTCCAAATTTGGCAAAGACCCCCGCAAAGGGGTGGATAAGGCTTGGTCCGCCTGCCAGGATAAGCTTTTGGATATGGTGGGCCCTTTGGCTCGCATTTTTGACATGGCAGAAACTGCTCGCTTGGAAGGACAGGATTTAAATGCTGAAGATATTTCTTTGTGGGTCCAATGAACCTTCTGTCTTTTAGGCAACGCCAATGCAGCTATCACTCATGAGCGCCGTAAAGGGCTCCTTATCAAGCTTGATCCGAAGCTGGCTAATCTGGCTCCTCTTGATCCTGGCATCAAAGCAGATGGGCTTTTGTTCGGGGATTCCTTGGTTAAGGACCTCAGTAAATTCGTCACTACC
Organism: Calotriton arnoldi; assembly: GCA_963921515.1. NCBI lineage: Eukaryota > Metazoa > Chordata > Amphibia > Caudata > Salamandridae > Calotriton > Calotriton arnoldi. The sequence continues at coordinate 3,850,651 of CAWUFW010000199.1, forward strand.
TTCGCCTCCTTGGATAAGGCTCAACAATCCATTAAGAAAGTGTTTTCCCCTCGGGTTTTTGGGCGGGCCGGCAGAGGCAGGGGTCGCTCTTCCGGCCGCTCCTATCCAAATCAAGGCTCCAGAGGTTCCTTCAACACAGGCTACCAGGAATACAAACCTCAATTCTACCCACAACGAGGTCGTGGATACAGAGGTCGTGGACAAAGGAATTTCCGACACAACAACATCCAACAAGGTAGGTCCTCCCCCAGTCGAAGGTCGTTTGAAACTCTTCATCCAAAAATGGCGCACTCTCACCGCAGATCCATGGGTTCTCAATTCTGTCCAAGGTTATCTTATAGAGTTCTACACGCCACCTTCCCAGACTGTTTTCCCTCCTCCTCTAGTCTTCTCCGCAGATATGTCTCACCTCATTTCCGTGGAGATTCAAACCCTTCTCCTAAAACAGGCCATTCTCATCGCCCCTCTAGATCCGTCAGGGTTTCTCAGTTCCATTTTCCTTGTCAGAAAGAAAAACAAGAAAATGCGCCCTGTCATAAATGTAAAATGGTTCAATCACTTCGTGGTGTATCGCCACTTCAAAATGGAAACTATCATTCATTTGCGAGATACTCTTCGCCCAAATGACTGGATGGTCAGGTTAGACCTGCAAGACGCTTATCTTTCCATTCCTATTCACGCTTCTCACACCAAATTCCTTCAATTCCAATGGTTAGGCGTCACCTACCGCTTTTGCTCCCTTCCGTTTGGCCTTTCATCAGCGCCATGGTGCTTTACAAAAATAATGAAACCAGTGGTGTCCTATCTACGACCTCTCGGAATCAGACTGATCATTTACCTGGACGACATTTTGCTCATGAACTCCGACAAGCAGAATCTCTTGTCAGACTTGAACACCACTCAGTCTCTTCTTCTGGATCTGGGTTTCCTTCTCAATATCGAAAAGTCTATGCTCATTCCATCACAGAGCATCGAATTTCTAGGTTTTCTCGTGGACTCTGCCTCGGCGTCTCTTCTGCTTCCACAGTCCAAGGTCTCGACCATAAAGTCAGAAATTGCCCATCTTCGTTAATCCTCCCTGATCTCCCTCAGATCTCTTGCTCGGATCGTCAGCCTCCTCTCTGCTTCCATCCAGGCTATTTTCCCAGGGCCTCTTCATTATTGCGCCCTCCAACGTCTCAAGATCCGGCATCTCCGCCAAGGTCTGGCCTATTCAGAGGTCATTGCCTTGGATCAAGAGTCTCGCGTCGAGCTCCAATGGTGGATCGACCATTTAGATGCTTGGAACAGGCGAACTATCTTCGCTTCGGCCCCAGATCTTGTATTAGAATCCGATGCAAGCCTATCGGGTTGGGGCGCCCGTTGTGGTCCAATATCGACTGGAGGTACATGGTTTCGCGAGGAGTCGAAATTGCACATCAATTGTTTAGAGATGCTGGCAGGCTCCTTTGCAATACAAAGTCTCACGAAAAACAGAGTACGCTGTTCCATTCTCCTTCGCATGGACAATGTTTCTGCGGTCCGCTACATAAACCATCTAGGTGGGACAAAGTCCAAACCCCTAGCAGAGCTAGCAAAAAGTCTTTGGGAGTATTGCCTATCAAACAAACTATCGCTCAAAGCAGAGTACCTTCCTGGAGATCTCAACTCCATAGCAGATTGGCATTCTCGCTACCTTCGAGACTCCAGCGATTGGAAGCTTCTTCCATCCGTTTTCCGATCTCTTTCTCAAAAATGGGGCCCTTTTCATATCGATCTTTTTGCTTATCGCCTCAACACCCAATTGCCTCGTTTCTTCAGTTGGCGGCCCGACCCTCGGGCGTTAGCGACCGATGCTTTTCTCCAGGACTGGTTCCTTCATCTCAATTACGCTTTCCCTCCTTTCCTCATGTTCAACAGGGTACTCTCCCCCAAGTTCGCCGCCAATCGACCTCCCTGGTCATAGTAGTCCCATTTTGGCAATCACAGATTTGGTTCCCGTCTCTTCTGGAAATGGCAGTGGACTTTGCGGTTCTTCTCCCGGTCTGCAACGATCTGCTTCTGAACCCCTTGGGTCTTCCTCACAGTCTCATCCTGGACAAATCCTTGATTCTGTCCGCTTGGAAGGTCTCCAGTCTGTCCCTCCTGACCTCCTCATTTCGCAAGAAGCTTCTCTTTATTTTTTTATTTAAAGAGTTTTATATAGCGCTGGCTAGACCCGAAGGTATCAGAGCGCTTTACATAAGGTTCAACAATGTAACAGAAAAAGATCAGCAATTACACATTACGTCAAAAAATAAGCAATACATTAAGAGAGGGGAGAAGGAGAGAGACAAGTAGTAGAGGGGGAAGGGGAGGTGAGAAAGGGAGGATGAGGGAAGAGACAACAGTAGAGACGAAAGGAAGTCTGTCTAAAGACCGACTGGGTAGGTGACGTCCAAGGAGGGAATCCACTGCCCGTCTCCCCTATAGCTAAACCAGGTAGCTCCATCGGGCATCAGACAAAATAGTTCAGTCTCAAGTGGCGTGGGAAGAAGTTCACAGAAAAACAGGGTGGGGACAAAGGGCAAGGGCAGGAGAGGGCAAAGGTCAGAAGCTGGAAAGAGTAAGAGCGGAGAGGGGTGAGGGGTGGGGGAAGGGAGAGGGGGAGATAAGGTCAGGAGAGACGCAGGAGAGTTTGTCCAAAGTCCGGCTGGGTAGGTGATGGTCAAGGAGGGAGTCCAAAGTCCATCTCCCCTTTAGCTCGCGAGGTAGCTCCACCGGGCATCAGACAAAAATAGCTAGGTCTCAGCTGTCTAGGGAAGTTAGCAGGGTAAAGGTCCTGGTGGGTGGGGACAGGGACGGGAGAGGGCTGGTTGAGGTCCTGACGGTGATCAATGATTAAAGAGCAGGGGAGGAAAGAGCATCGCAGAGGGTCTCACTGAGTCGGCCATCTAGAACTCAGGCAGGGGGTACGAGTCATTGCAAGTTTGGATACAGTCAGTCCCCTTGAATCTCTATGTCCCAGAAGGGAAGTGTTAGGGTGTCCATCTTAAGATCCGGTCGAAAACGCTGGGGCAGAGACAATTAGAGCCATTTGCTATATAAAGATCGTCTTGGAGACAAAAGCGGCCCCACAATGATAGGCATTTTCCAATTAGTGGGCACAGGTACAGCAACGATCGTCCAGCATGCCCAGGTCTCCTCGCGCAGCACCCCAGGAGAGGATGAGACGCTCTGAAAAGTCCTCGTTTCGCCGCCATTTTAGGGTCAGGCACCATCCACAAGGAGATAGTCGGGGCGACTAAAAACGGCCTCACAATGAAGCGCTCCTCACAGCCAACATCAGCGCAACAGACCAAAATCACCAAGACTTCAGCGACAGTACGGTGATAGCGCGCCCCTCCCCCCCGGCACCGGGGGAGATCTCACCTCCGTTAGCAGTCGGTGTAACCTCCAGGTGTCTCGCTTGTCATGCGGGCAGTTGGCCGCAGTGAGTAGTCCCCCGATCCAGGGGTGGACCCAGGGAGAGGGAACTAAAAGATGGGCGAACACGGAAGCCGGCAGCCACACGGAGCAGCTCCCATGGAACTGGGCAATACCTCACCGCTTGGCAGGCGCCATCTTGGCCTCTTCATCGGCGGGGACATCAGGGCTCGTTTCTCCGGGATGTCAGATCGGAGAAGGGCGCTAAGGATCTACTTGGATTCAGCCCGCATTCCGGTTGCACCAACGCCGTTTAGGTGAGAAAAACAGCGCGGCGGGATGCCCTCTCTAGAAGTCAAGGAGAGGGTTCAGCACGGAGCATCAGCTCCGCGCGGCCATGATGGGCTGGCTCCTCCCACTTCTCTCTTCATCAGTCAAGCCTGGGCTCCAGGCACCTCCAAAGCATACAAGTCTGCTTGGTCTTTATGGTCAAGCTGGTGTCTCGAAAGACATCCCGATCCCTTTTCAGCCCCTCTAAATTTCGTGGTCAACTTCTTAGCTTCTGAAGCCAGTGCAGGTAAGTCTTATAGAACGGTCAACCTGTATAGATCGGCCATTTCCCTTAATCACTGTCCCATTGAAGGCAAGCCTGTTGGAGTTCATCCTCTCATTTGCCGCCTTCTACGAGGAGTGCGATTTTCCAAACCTCCGTTGGCTAAGTATTCTAATTTATGGGATGTTAATTTGGTACTTAAGTTATTTTCGGATTGGCCTGACAATTCCGCTCTTTCTCTCAAAATGCTCTCGGCTAAACTTACCATGTTACTTTGTCTTGTTTCCATTAAACGTGTTTCAGATGTTAAGGCATTGGATGTTTCCTCTCGCCAGTTTTCCCCTACTGGTGTATTGTTTCAAGTTCATAAACGTACTAAGACAAATTTAAACTCTCTGTTTTTTATCCTTATTTCCCTTCCCATCCTAAACTCTGTGTAGGTCAATGCCTCAAGGTATACGAACAAAGAACCTCTTGATCTCAGAACGTCCTCACATTCCCAACTCCTCATTTCCTTTCGCAAACCCCATCTTCCTGTTTCTTCCGCTACCCTGGCCTGTTGGGTTCGGTGGGTAATGTCCCTTGCAGGCATTGATGTCTCTGTGTTATTCCACCAGGGGAGCCATGGCCTCCAAAGCTTTTTGGGCAGGCTCTCGTTTGGAGGACATTCTGAGATCCACGGATTGGTCTAATGATAATGTTTTCCGTATGTTTTACTGCAAACCAGTCGTTTCTGCTGTTTCTTTGGTTATTGATATGCTTTGAACAAGCATAATATGAGCCTCCGGTCTTGCCATAAAATGTAGATTTTCCTAATAGATTATGACGGAAAGTCTTAATTTTATCAAAGACACGGAGGCGAGTATTATCCCGCCTCAACACTTCTAATATGTGTTTCTCCCTCCCTACAGCGACTCCGGCGTTGCCTCCTGCATCTTCGTGATGAGACTACTAACCTTCAAGAGTGTTCTTCCCATCTTCATGACTCCTCTTCTTCCTGTTTGGCTTCCTCCACTGGTGTTCCTGCGGTTCGTCGACCCTGGTTGGATTTTGGTCAAGAGATTTGTTCCTGGACTTTAGCCTTTTGTATTGTGTTGTCTATTGTTCAACTTTTTATGGACTCTATCTGAGCTGCTCGCAAGCGAAAAGAGGACTGTTCGCATTCAGTTATGACGTTATACATGTTACTACTGCCTGATTGGTTATCTTGTTCTGATTTATTGCGTTCCCATTGGCCAGTTGTGTTGCTTGGTCCTCTGGGAACTGTAGTTTTAGTACTTATCTTGGCTGCTGTTGAAATAAAGGCAAGATAAGAAAGCATAATACTCGCCTCCGTGTCTTTAATAAAATTAAGACTTTCCGTCATAATCTATTAGGAAAATCTACATTATGTTCACATTTGCTCCATCCTAGTTTCTCAACTGTTTAATTTCCCTCTGGTTGTCATATGATACACAGTGATCCTTTTTTTCGCGACTTCAACACTTAACTTAGGGGGTGGTTCTTTTAAGGTTTCCTTGCGGGGTGAGTGGAGCTGATGTTGGTTAGCATGGACACCACTATCACAAAAGTATGATGGTTATCCATGTAAAATGTATATGCTACATGTCTAAAATGTGATTTGATGCAATATTGCTTTTAAAAAACAAGTTTAAAAAAAAAAGGTTTCCTTGCTTTTTCCAATGACATGTTCAGCACTGGTCTTTCCTTCTCCCCTTTCTTCATCTTGCCTTCATTGTAAATTTTGCAGGTTACATCATGTATGCTTTGGTTAGTAAGAATCTCATTAGTTACAGGGGTAAAAAATGTCCTCATATACTCACACTGATCCCTGGACTTTGACCCTCGATAGGAACGAGAAATATGCTTAGTAGCCCACCTTGAACAATCGGTACCTCCTCTAGTGGATCATCAAAGTCGAAATAAAACAATTTGATAGTATTTTGGAGATAGAAAAGATTGAGAAATACTGAGCAAGAGAAAGAATAGGGGCCGATGGAAATATGCTGCTTCCTCACCTGCATATGCCGAAAGGTAGGAACAGACATAACAGTTCTCTACCTCCATAACCTTCACATATTCTGCTAACATTTGATAATAAACATTATAACCATACAGACTCTCGTGTTGGTCAAGACAAGACAATTTACTTGGCGGTCAGCCCTAACTACAGATTGAATGGTAGAGTTCATTGACATATGAGAGATATCTCCTCCCAGCAAATAGACATACAATAGCCATCCAAGCATGGAAAAAGAAAAATCAAGTGTTAAACTCACAATTAGAATTTTGCAGTGTTGCTGCGCCATGTTTATCTAAATCAGATCAAGGAAATTGCTGTAATTTACCTTACTTGGTTTAATCCACTTCCCCCTCCTATCCTCTCCCAGTTGGAATGTTTGCTACTGTACTGTCATCTGAAGGTACCACAGCTGACTCCAGTTGCCTGGATCCTTTGATGGTGTACGACGCTTAATAAAAGACTTACCTTAAACTCACTGCGTCTTCGCTTTATAACATTGATGACAATTTTATGTTGTGTGGGGACAGCCACAGCATCACCTCCAACCAGTTCTCTAGTAGCAGCTGTACTTTACACCGTTTCCTGACGTGCATGCAGTGAGATTACCTGATGCTGCATTCTTCTCACAAGGTATGGATTGCTAAGAATGGTTTATTAGCGTAGACCTACTTGGCTCCTCTAGGGCCAGTTTTCGAATCGCGGTGTTCATTGGCCATCAGTACCCTGCCACTACCCCTCTGACTGAGTCCTCGTGATCAGCTGCTACTGCAATGATTTGGGGTTGTCCCTGCTCTCATACCATTCCCTGTGCCTCAGCTCCTCAAAGCGCCGCTGGCAAGCTTTCATAGTCCGCGCTTTGGGATCTCGATGTGGGGAGGCTTTCACTGACGAACCTATTTATGCTGTGAGGAACATATTTTATGAATTGACTGTTCCCCTGGCCGCTTTTCCATGCCTGCTGGAGCCAACTTGCTCCTCATAAACGTTTTCCGGTGATTAAAGGGATATTGGGGGGGGGGGGCATACTATTCTCCTGAAGTAGCATTGAACTGCGTGAGCTGATCTGTCATTGTGGATATTGCTGCGTGCTGAAAGTGTGCAGGTTGCTGCATTTCGCTGAGGGGCTGCTTTTTGTGTGCTGTTCCTCATGTCGGTTCCAGGCATTCTACGGCAGCAGTAACTTTTAAAATAGACCATGTGGTGAACGTGTGCAGGGCTTTGAAGCCGTTCTTCTGCCTCTTCCTCATGTCAGCTTGGTGCATCAGGAGAGGCAGTTTCCGTCGCTCAGGTAATAGACCTCCGTGGGAGGCTGTTCTATACCTCACGACGGAGGCGGGCACATCAGCTGAAGAGTGGTTCCAGTGGTTCCCTAATTCCTCAGCAGGAGGCCGGCTTAGTTCTTTCTGCGCTGACAGGCACAGCCCTTTCCTCGCTGGATGAGTGTGTCAAACGGCACACTTTGTCTGCAGTGAGAAGCCTGTTGGTACCTCTTCACGTGTACTGGTGTAGCTTCGCAGGGTTGACGCTACGCGGACAGGAACAGCTTTAGCACAGTGAGTACCCTGCCAGCACTAAGCTTGTTCCGAACGCTAACAAGCACAGCCTTATCATAGTGAGAAGCTGGCCAGCCCACACTCTTTAAGCTTGTTCCTGTGTAAGCCTGTCAGCGACTACCATCTCCTCACGCTGACCGGCACAACTAGTACTTTTTCCTCACGATTACCTCAGTGGGAAGCCTGTCTGGAATAGAAACACACTGACAGGCACAGCTGGCATCGCAGTGGCAAGCTTGTAACGAAATGATTTTTCATACTAATGTCTAATTTCTGTGGCCCTGTTTTGAGATAGCCTCCACGTAATTGAGAGCATATTTCCATTTATTTGAGTGCTAAGTAGGTAGACTTACATTTGGGAGTATATTTTTCTCTCATATTCAGGTTGATGATTCAAGCATACGATCCCTCTTAATACTTATATACAATATTGTATGCAATGTCCTAGACCACTTTCATTTGTCTATGAAAATGTACTAAATTGTTATCTAAAATTATATCAGCTGGTTAACAGCAATCCTTACCCATCTGATTGGTTAGTTTTTTTAAGTGATTTATGTTGGCAAGACCTATCTTCAATTGTCTAGGTATATGTACTAGGTCGTTGCCACAATTCATATTAACTGGAGGACGGTAGATTCTTACCCTCCTGATTTCATATCAAAATAATGGCTGCAGTAAGCATGTCACAACCACCACCTTTTCAATATGATGCAGGAGAACCAAACCTTCCATGGAAACAGTGGAAGGGGTTATTGGAGTCCTATCTAATAGCGATTGGTGGCGAGAAATTTACATCCCTTCGCAAACAACACATCCTGCTTCATAATCTGGGGTGGAAGAGAACAAAACATATGATAACATTTCAGAGTCTCCTCAAGATGATGAGGAAGTTGCTGTATATCAAATTACTTTTGATAAACTTGAACAACATTTTGGGCAAAAAATAAATGTTGTATTGGAGAGGCATAAGTTTTTTGCTAGAAGTCAAGGCAAAGGGGAAAAAGTGAATACGTACATTGCAGCTTTGAAGGGGTTATCCAACACGTGACTTTGGTCTTTTAACAGATTCCCTTATTAGGGACCAATTAGCCAGATGTACCAACAACCTCAAGATTCAAGAGAAACTTTTAGTTATCAATCCTGATCTCAGACAAGTCATTGACACTGCCTTGAGCGTGAAACACACTGTTGATTGCATCAATGAAATGAAAGTATGTAATGACTCCACAGCAGAGCTCAATGAAATTAAAAAGCAAGATAACAAAGAGGTCAAATACAAAAATCAATCGCCCAGTGGGGACAGACCCAAGTGTTAAAAATGTGGCAGTATGGGGCATCTTGCAAACAACTTGGCCTGTCAGGCCAGGATTGTCACTTGCCGCAAATGTGGGAAAAAGGGACATTTCGCCAGGGTATGCAGGGATCTGCAGTCTAAACCTGTTCTGGCAATTGAGCCGGCAAACCAACCACAAACCAAGTTAGTTAGCATTAAGTTGAAACCCAAGGCCAAACCAGTGGCACATAAAGTAAGGCCCATTCTTCACCTGATGCATGTCCCTTAAGAAAATAACTAGTCAGACTGCTTGAGTTAGTTGGGGGTTAATGAACTGATATAAAGTTCACAGTAGTTGGCTCCAGTGGCCATAGCGACCAAATCGTCTGGTAAAGACATAAGACTATGCATAACATATGTTTGACAGACACCCCCTTCCCAGCATTTATGAAGTCCTCACTCTAATCAAAGATGCGAGCTGTTTCAGTGTCTTAGACCTTTCGTCTGCCTACCACTAGGTGAAGCTTCATCCTGGATCACGTCACCTCACTTTGTGACTCCTCCGGGTACCTTCCAATACAGGCTCATGCCTTTTGGTCTTGCTTCTGCAGCAGCCGCATTTCAGAGAATCATGCTGTACTTATTGAAAGATGTACCTGGTACTTTATGCTTTCTGGACAACATCCTGATCCATGGCAAAATCGTAGAGGAGATGCACAATGCTAAGGGAGGTGCTAACTAGGTTAAGGAAGGCGGGGCTCTCCTTGAAAAGGGATAAATGCCAAATAGGTGTGAGATCTGTTGAGTACCTAGGCCACACCATATCCCATGATGGGACCAAACCAAACTGAATCTTGTGGAAGCCATTGAGAAGATTGTAGCTCCTAACAATGTTGAATCCTTTCTGGAACTTTCAAAGTTTGTACGGAATTATGCAAGCATTGTGGAGCGCCTACGAAATCTACTAAGAATGAAGGTCTCATTCACATGGGACGAAGAGTGCTAGTCTGCTTTCAGATTGGTCAAATCTGGTATAACCAAAGCCCCTTCTCTGGGTAGGTTTGACCCTAGAAAACCTACAGTCTTAACTACAGACTCCAGTAATAAGGGATTAGGAGCGAGTCTGACACAGTGGGTGGACGGGAAGGAGCAGGTTATTGCTTTTGCATCAAGAGCCTTAAAGGGGAAAGAGGGACACTATTTTGTGGTGGAGAAGGAGGCCCTTGCATGTTTTTGGGCAGTCAGACATATTACATTTTTTTATGGAGCATACCTTTCACCATCAAAACTAACCATAAACCTTTGATGTATGCTTTCACTACCAAAGGATCAACCAGGACCACACCCTCAGTGTCCAGATGGATATTAGGGCTTGAAGGGTACAATTCCAGGATAAAGTATTTCCCTGGTACACAAAAAGTTGTAGCTGACTTTCTTTTCCGTGCCCCCATGGAGGACGTTGCACACACCAATGAAGAAAAAGACAAAGAAATTGTGCTTAGGTTGACAAGCATGAACAGAAATGAGTGGGAAAAGTGCATATGAATGGATGAAGAGATGAAATATTTAACTGAACTCATACAGGAAGGATGGCCATAAATAAAGTAAAAGTGACGTTTCTACTAGGCTAAGTATTGGGAGGTCAGATTTGAATTGAGTACACAGGACATGACAGTATATCGTGGGGAAAAAATGCCCCTGAGGAAATGGGAGAAAAAATTAAAGACCTAGCTCATAAGGGGCATTTGGGAATCCGCCTCACTAAGAGTAAAGTATGATTGGAGTACTGGTGGCCAGCAATGGCACTATGGTGGAGGCCAAGGTGAGAGGATGCTTGGAGTGCATGAAGAGTGACAAAACGCATCAGGTCAGGAAACCTCCCCTTTCTCCAGTTGAGGTCCCAGACACGCCATGGTCTTAACTTGCATTAGACTGAATAGGCCCCCTCAATTTAAAAGTTCTAAATGAACGTTTCATCCTAGTATTAATAGATTACCACACACGTTGGGTGATCACGAAGCCTGTGCATTAGATAAACACGGATACCCTTATCTATTTTCTCAAGGACATCTTCTAAGAAGAAGGTATTCCTGATATCTTAGTGTTAGGTTCTTACCATGTATTTTTCCGCATGAGCAACAGGACGCCACAAAGCTAATTCCCAACTTCACCTTTGAAATAGGAAACTCAACAAAGTCAAAGTTTACCCAGCCCAATGGAGAAGAGGGGATGGGAAGAGAGAAAACAATGTCCCTTGCAGACTGCTCTAAAGTGCAACTGTCTACTCAGGCCAGGTAAGGTTCTTCCTATGAAAGAGAAAAAAGAGCGTGAGATATAGCTAGTGTATTTGTGTGTGAAATAATGTACTAGAAAAAGGTCATACATATATACCTCATTACTCCCCCTCCCTCGTGTCAATAGATGTGAAGATAGGCTTATCGGTATTTACATGTGTTGGTCTAGGAAACAAAAAATATGTATAAGGTGAGATACATTAATGAATATTTACTGGAATATGGTTTCTCCTAGTATTTTTCACCTACCCATAATATTTCAGTGACTCAAATCGGTCACAATCACTAACTAGTAACGACATTAATTTCTCTCATGTTGGCTTTTAAACTCCAGATCCTCAACCAAAAGGTAAAGGAAAACAAAAATACATGACCTTCTCTCTCTCTCCAATAATGTAACTTGTATGATACTTCCCAAAAACCTATTTATTGTCCCAAGACATTAACCGATCATCCTTCTATTTCCCCTATGTCCGTAGGTATGACTATGCCCACAGAAAACTCTTTAAGTCTTTGCAACAATACAGTGAGCGAAAACTTCAGATAAGTATCTCTGAATCACACTTTCACTGTAGTGCGTAGCGCGTTACCCATGTGTAGTTAGGTCCTCGATTCTTTAAATGTTCTGGTCTTGTTTTGTCTTTAAAGGTTGCCGATTCTCCAGGATCCAAGGTTACCAAACTGTGACGAGGGCCTTCAGGACAGGAGCAGAAAGGAAGCAGACAGCTGACGCCGAAGAAACCCGTTGAAGTTGCCAAGAACTTCAAGATAGTGTGTGAAGACCCGGAAGCCAAAGGTAAGTGATTCAGACGGCAGGAAGTGCTGACACGTAAACTGCTAGAACGCCAAGCAGCTTTCTGCCGTCCCAGTATGTTTCTTTTGCTGGTTTGCTCCACCCCAGATGGATATTAGGTCTTGAAGGGTACAATTTCAGGGTACAGTATTTCCCTGGTACACAAAATGTTGTAGCTGACTTTCTTTCCCGTGCCCACATGGATGACGCTGCACATACCAATGAAGAAGAAGACAAAGAAATTGCGCTTAAGTTGACAAGCATGAACAGAAATGAGTGGGAAGAGTGCATGAGAATAGATGAAGAGATGAATTATTTAACTGAACTCATACTGGAAGGGTGACCATAAAGTAAAAGTGATGTTTCTACCAGGCTAAGTATTGGGAGGTCAGATCTGAATTGAGTACACAGGACATGACAGTATATCGTGGGGAAAAAAATGGTGCCCGAGGAGATGGGAGAGAAAATAATCGACCTAGCTCATGAGGGGCATTTGAGATGCTTCCTCACTAAGAGTAAAGTACAATTGGAGTACTGGTGGCCAGCAATGGGCACTATGGTGGAGGCCAAGGGGAGAGGATGTTTGGAGTGCATGAAGAGTCACAAAACGCATCAGGTCAGAAAACCTCCCCTTTCTCCAGTTGAGGTCCCAGACACGCCATGGTCTAAACTTGCACTAGACTTAATAGGCGGTGAAAGAATCTTGTGTGGAAAACGATTTCCTGACAAAAGAAAATCTTGCCCAAACCCAAGCTTGTTCTGGCATGCTTTCTCATTAACCTGAGAAAAAAAACTGCCTGATTGACTCTGATGCGTATGATTAGGCAGGACAGGACAGCTAAACTCATATCATTTTATGCATTTTTACATAAAGATAAAATAAGCTCAGTCTTGGAACATGTTTGTAGTGTCTTAGTTGTGGACATGGGCACAACAAAGGGCTTTTTCAATTTTATTTTGGATTGGGCAGTTAATTATCCACTGTTTAGCACAGAAAAGGACATTCTATATATGTATCACAGTCCATGGTATACTAATCTTGCTTTTATTCCAATGGGCCTAGGATATATACTGGTGTGATTTAGCCAACAATGTGGCTTTGGTGTTGTCTCCCCAAGACTCAGAATTATTGGAATGCCTAGACACAATTGAGCTTCTGTGGCTGGACAGGGCTCACCGTCATACAAAGCCTACCAGGAGACAAGGCCCCCGGGTCCGACGGGCTAACTTTGACATTTTACAAAGAATACGCAACGCTCCTGGCTCCTCGTCTGCTGGAGGTGTATCAGGAAGCGCTCCAAAGAGGGTCACTTCCACCATCAATGCGTGAGGCAGTCTATCACATTGCTCAAACCAGGCAAAGATCCCACTTCGTGCGACTCATGCCGCTCTTTGTCACTAATAAACATAGATAATAAAATATTTGCCAAATCCTTAGCAAACAGGCTGCAACCATTACTTCCTACCATCGTCCGGCCGGACCAGTCGGGCTTCGTGCCAGGCCATTCCACATCCCACAACCTCAGGACCATATTTGCGCTGATGCACTATCTTGCTCCGCAAGTTTCAGCGATCGCCGCACTACTAGATGCCACTAAGTCATTTGATTCCTTAGAGTGGAAGTTTCTCTTCACACACTTGGCCCGACTGGGGTTGAGCCGCAGATTCATACAGCTAATCCAACTCTTATATGCGTCGCACACCACCAGGGTCAAGGTTAACGGGCTTATATCTGATCCCATTGCAATCTCACGGGGTATGCGCCAGGGCTGCCCACTATCCCCCTTACTTTTTGCCATTGCCACAGAGCCTCTGGGGGCGCAGCTGTGGCAGCACTATGCGAACAGCGGTATAGGCTTCACCACTAGGGGATTGATAGTGTCCATGTATGCTGATGGCATCACGCTCTATATTAAGGACCCGACTGTGAACCTCGTGCCCGTTACGCGAGAGCTGGTGCGATACGGGGGCCTCTCCGGGATACACAAACTGGGCCAAGTCCACCCTTTTCCTAATAACCGAAGGCACTAGCACATTCGATCCCGAGTTCCTGATAGCTTGGGCAGACGGCCCAACACGCTACTTGGGTGTCTGGCTAAGCAGAGACATACAAGAGCTCTGGAGCGCCAATTATGGAAGGGTAATGACATGGATAGAGGAAAGGGTTCACAGGTGGAAGAATTTGCCCCTCTCCCTCATGGGCCGTATTGCTATCACTAAAAAGATAAACCTTCCTAAGCTGTTTTACCTGTTCGTAAATATTCCTATGCCCATAAATGCGCAATTACTAAAGTGTCTTAAATCAAGCATGGTCGAGTTAGTATGGTCAGGAAAACAACCCAGAGCGTCCTGGGAACTCCTCACATTGCCACTAGCACAGGGCGGCCTGGGTGCCCCAGTTTTTACACTATATGCGCACTGTGCCCAAGCTCAGTTTCTTAACTATTGGCAGCACCCAACGCCATTTCAACCACATGTAGCTATCGAAATCGATCCAGTTGCCCCATTACCACTAACCACAGCGCTATACAAAAGCTATCAGCACCCCAGGCAAGAAATTGACACGACAGAGACACTGCGATGGGCATGGGAGGGACTTTGCAAAAGAGCTAACCTGGGCAGACTATTCGCTCCATCCATTCCACTAGCAAAAACCCCACAAATCCCCCCGCTAATAGAGCAGGGTACACTGGCTCGTGCCTGTTAGCTCAACATTAACACATTTGCAGGCCTATACCCGGAGGGCCAATTTCTCACCCTGCAGCAATTAAGCGGATCTCCCCGGTAGGCGCCACTAGACATACTACTATATCTCCAGATGCGGGCAGCTTGCTGAGCAATATATGATACATTCCCTGCCGCCCCGCCGCCACTTCCAGCACTGGAGCATGTGCTAACGGAGTCGTCGGCTCGCAAATTAATCACGCGCATTTACACCATCACACAGCGCACATCCCCGATTATGTTCCTGAAATCGCGCAGCTCATGGGATACTGAACTGGGCTCTCCCATCCCAGATCTACAATGGAATTTCTACTGCGGCCAACTCGAGCAGCCATCCCTGAGCTACCGCCTTAGATTAATACACTTCAAATTCCTGCACCGACTATACCATACCCCAGTGCATCTGCATCGCATGGGTAGTCGGCCTGACACTAAATGTTGGCGCTGCGGGACTCCAGAAGCAACCCTCCTACATCTGGCTTGGGACTGCCCACGAGTGGCCGGGTTCTGGATGGAGGTGTTCAGACACATAGAACACATAACTGGTCAGAGGCTGCCGAGATCGCCCCTGGTGGCGGTTCTGGGCTATGTGCGTGATGCCCCCACAGCAAGCCGGCGGCTCAAAGCGATGTTGCTCCTGCTGGCCAAACGACGGGTGGCCATACATTGGGGGAAGACGTCACCCCAGATATAAAAACCTGGTTAACAGACGTTACCTACTGCAAAGAACAACTGACATGCTACTGGGAACTTATGCCAGCCCGATCCCGTCCAATAGACATCTGGTCCCCCTTCACACACTGGCTTCCTCACTGACCAGTGATGCATCATAGCGAATGTCTGATCAGCACAACATACCTCTGTTTGTATAACACTTTAATGACACTGTAAGAATTGACTGCATCACCTAGACCTTGGGTCTTGATTACATGTATGCCCACGGTACCTGCGGGTTTCACTGGGTCATGTGACTGCTGTGTGGCCAAGACGCCGTGACTGTAGCCGTGAAGGGTGTGTCAGACACTTACGCAGTAATAAGACTTTGCTTTTCCATCCACGAATAGCAAACCATCTGTATAGTCAATTGTGTCATGATATGTCGGAATGTTAAAACCTGTAATGTACTAACCTTGCTCCTGTAGGGCAAGCAATTGTGGTTTTTGTATGTTTAGAACTGTAAACTCAATAAAAAAAATTTTTTTAAACTATTTGGCTTTGGTGCCATGTTGTGTGCATGATGGTGTAAGAGTACTGCAGAGCATCTGCTGAGGATGACCATATGTAGGTGTGTATGGAATGATGATATTCACTCAATTTTGAGTGAAAAGGGCTGTTGTATATCCAGTTAAACCCTAATTAGAGGATATATGATGTGTGCTTTGTGTGTGCACGAAGACCTTTCTATAGAGTACTGATTAGGAGGATGTCTGGCATGTTTTGTGTTTTGGTGGTATGTGTCCACAAAAAATACCAAACGACTAATAGCAGAGTTGCTTTACACGGAACTTTATATTAAGTACAATCACCTGAAGGATGAGTTATCGGTCTTGTAGGAGAAATACAAGATGAGCATCATAGGAGAACAGAGTGTAACATTGCAGTTTTAGAATCATCACAACTAGGCTACAGGTAGACAATAAGCATGAACGTACATGATTTAGTGATGGCATTGCACTCAAACAATATTGTTGTGACATGCTTGTGACGTACCAGCTGGAAGCAAACCCATTCTATCAGAGAAAAGCAGAGGGAGAGGCAATGTATAATAATTATAGGCCAGATGTACGACCCTTGCAATTTGCGACTCCCAAATTGCGACTCGCAAAATGTAATTTACAACAGTGTCTCAGACACTGTTTGCGATTCCTAATGGGGTCGCAAATTGCATAACTCATTAAAATTTATGAGGCAGGTGCAATTTGCGACCCCATTGGGAATGACTAGCACTACCTGAGATGGTGGCCTGCTGGGGTCAGCAGACTACCATGTCTGTGACTGCTTATTAAATAAAGCAGGTTTTAAAAAAAAATGCAGCCCATTTTACTTAAAGGAAAACGGGATGCATTTAAAAAAGAAAAATGAAATGTTTCAGTTTCATTTTTTAAGAGTAGGCAGAGGTCTGTGGGACCACTGCCTGCTCTTAAAAATATTTTCACATCCATTCACAAAGGGGAAGTGTTTTGCGACTGCAATTGCGGACGCAAAACAATCGTACTTTAAAGTGCGAGTCGCTATTAGGACAGGACACCCTTGGCACGCCCCACCCAAATAGGGAGTCGCAAACCCTAATTTGCGAGTCGGTAATAGGTTACCGACTCGCAAAATAGGGTTTGTACATGGGGCAGACCGATTTTGCGGTCGCAAACAGGCCAATTTCCCGTTTGCGACCGCAAACAATGATCGTACATCTGGCCCTATGTTTTTTTTTGTTTTTTCATTTTCAAAAACCTTTATTGAAAGCAAGCACTGTTAAACACAGCATGGTACCTACAACCCTGGTCGGGCCGGCAGCGTAGAGGACAACAGGTACAGCAGTATTACCAATGCATAAGTACACAGCAAGCCGCCTACAACCACTTCGCCCTATGTTTTTTAAATATATAGATATTCTTTAGGCCTGCTTAACAAATGTGCATATTACTTATGACTAATATAAATATATATTATTCTATGCTTAACATGTATATAGGTCACTGCATAGTTTTCATATAAGCTATTTGATGGTTCTCCGTCTATCTATTACAATATGTACATTTTATCATAACTATTTATCTACAATTGCTTCACTATTCAATTACTGAAAAAATATTTAATAAAAATAAATACATAAATTAACTTAAAGCACAGCAACACTTAAAAATCTGAGTTATTAAACAACTTATGTATCTATATATTTATTACTTTACTCCTACGGTAAATAAAAAAATAGAAACAAGCATTTGCAATGCAATAGGTCTCACATTTGCGAGAGTTAGAGCTATTGGCATTGTAAATGACAATGTCTTTTATCGATGTGTTTTGGTTAGGAGTGGAGTGGATGTATGTGGTTTGGAGTGGAATTATGTATTTGTGTAGTGGAATTATGTGACATGGTGAATAGATGGGTTTAGAGCTGGACAGAATAGACAGAAAGGAATATAGAGAGGGTTGGGTAGTTTGTGCACGAAGTAGAGAGTGATCTCTAGATAGAGGAGCAGAAAGAGTGTGTGAGAATGAGAGAAAGAAGGGGAGAGGAGGCCACAGATGCATTAAGAGGGAGCGCCAAGCAGCAAGAAGTGTTATAAACAAGTTACCTATATTCCACTTCAACCACACCAGTTATACAAACCCTAAAACTTCACCCTACTTTTACAAATCACGCCCTCTCCAACACAAGTCCCAGATGCTCACTAGTTAGGTCGTAGAATTTCTCTGTTTTGAGCAGCACCGAAAGGCCCCACATACCCCATTGCACCACTAGATCAATTGCTGCTCCTGGGGTATGTTCCTGCAGCATCGCAGCACCAAGAAAGCGCAAGGAAACCGCCGAATGGACCTCACTCCCAGCCCGCCTCCTAAGTGCACTCCCACCAATGTAATTCTGACGTTTGGCGTCTAGCCAATAAGATGCGTACCTTGTTCCTTCACTATAAGGCTGTTTTTGATGCCTGCTGCCAATGCGTAATTTGAAAATATACTTCTATAATTTTTATAACTATTTATTTGAATCCTTTTTTTCTGGTTTAGTGACGGGCATGTTGTATGCAAATGAAATGCGTTATAAATCACAAACGTGGATTTATTCATCTAAGACATTTTTAATATGATTGTCTAAATCCTATTTGAAATTATTTAAATGTATGCACTTTTCCTGCATTAGCGTTTTTCGAAAGAGAGAATATTGGCGGTTTCAAGATGGCGGTATTATTAGCAGCACAGCCACACGGATATGCGTTGTAGCATTAAGTAACGTAGTTCCAACTCAACCATCGTAATCCAAAGTAATCCATTTTTATACAGTCTATATTTTTTCAACATTAATCTCAAAATTTGCAGTGGAGGCCGTATGGTTTCAAACTTTTAATGCAGAAGAAATGCCAATCCAGGCCTTTTTCAACGGCAAGTTACAATCACTTACAGAACTTTGACTCCATCTCTGAAGATGCCCTCCTCAAATGCATCCTCGAAACAAAGCCCTCCAACCATTCTCTTGACCCCATCCCTAGTGCCATTGCAATCGACTTCTACACCCATTCTCTTTCCTATTGGACCACTCTGGTTAACCTCTCCCTCTGTCAAGGCTCCCTTCCTGTTCCCTTCAAAACTGGGCAGGTTACCCCTCTTCTTAAAAAACCCACTACTGATGCGAACGACCTCAATAACTTCCGCCCCATCACTAACCTACCTTTTCTTGCGAAAATCATTGAAAGATGTGTAGCGAAACAACTTTCCCGTCATATCAAGGACAATGATCTTCTTGACAATTTCCAGTCTGGCTTCATTCAAAACTGCAGCACTGAAACAGCCCTGCTGCAAGTGATTGATGACGCACTGCGGATACTCGATTCAGGGGAGTCTTGTCTTCTAATTCTCCTTGACCTTTCTGCAGCCTTTGACACTGTCAATCACAACACTCTCCTTAACACTCTTCAACAGAGAATGGGCATGGAAGGCACAGTGCTTAAATGGTTTGCTTCCTTCCTCTCTGATAGATCCCAAATGATCAAAATAGCGAACAGTCTTTCATCTACTTTGGCGGTTGGTCAAGGTGTTCCTCAAGGCTCTATACTTGCACCCACTTTGTTCAACATCTATTTGGAACCATTGGGAAATCTCCTAAGTAAATCTGGGATCCTCTATCATCTCTATGCGGACGACACTCAAATCTACCTCAAGGTGTCCTCCACACACGATCTCTCCATCCTAAACTCTACTCTCGACTCCATTCAAAACTGGATGCTAACTCATCAATTAATTCTGAATCCCTCCAAAACTGAATTCCTCCTCCTCTCCTCCTCACTCTCTCCTCCTCCGGTTCAATCATGGATGGATCAGAAGAATCTACTTAACAATAAACCTATCATTGTCAACAGCGCAAAATCCCTTGGTGTCATACTCGACAGAAAACTCAATCTACTCTCCCACATCAATTCCATTGCAAAGTCTGCTCGATACCAACTGCGCTTTCTCTGGGGGATTCGACGCTTCTTCCCAGAGCAAGACCGAAAAACCCTGGTCCAATCGCTGGTTCTCTCTAGACTGGACTACTGCAATTCTCTTCTTACTGGCCTCCCCAAATCCCACCTGTCCCCCTCAAATCTGTGCTCCATTCAGCAGCTCGTTTCATATATGGGACCAAAAGAAGCGACCACATCACACCCATTTTATCCTCCCTCCGTTGGCTTCCCATCGAGGCAAGATCTATCTACAAGACTGCCTGTATCACCCACAAAGCCTTGCATTCCTCCTCTCCTCGCTACTTGGCGAATAAACTGAAACTCTCTGGAGGCTCTAGACCATCACGTAATGCGGAAAACTTATTGCTTGAACCTCCCACTTTCAAAAAGGAAAGATCGATGGCCCAATCCTTTTCAGGCAACGCAGTGAGAATCTGGAACTCACTTCCGCCTCAGCTCCGGACCACCACCTCTTCCCGGTCCTTCAAAACTGACCTCAAATTTCTCCTTCTCCAAAGACACTTCCAAACCTAATTCACGCCCTCTCTACTCCCTCAAGGAAGTTCTTCCACTATAGGAAATTCTGTACTGCATGCCTATAGAAGTGCCTTCCCAGTGTGTTCTGAGTGACATCCACTTATTGCAGTATTATACCTCTATTTGTATTTTGTATCTTATGTATCATGCACACTTGTCACTTTTTCCTCTTGTAACGTATACCTCTTTTTGTATCTTGTTTTTATTTGCACAATTGTCACTTTTTCCTCATGTAATGTAACGCTTGCTTTTGTATTATGCTCACTTGTAATTTTCTCCTCATGTAATGTTACTGTTCCTATTGTGAAGCGCTCTGACACCTTCGGGTAAAGTCCGCGCTATATAAAAACGCATAAAATAAAAATACAATCCACTTTGTCATCTTAGGTAACCATGCGTGTGTTCACCCTCACCCAATGCATTTCGGGCACCTGGCCCTTCGTCAGGGGTAGCTGCAGTATAAAAATAGGTCATCAGTGATTTATAAATAATTTCCAAACTTTTTAACAATATGCAAATCAGTGATCTTCGATCATCTCCTAACGTTTAACAATGTGCAAATGTGAGTATACCAAAATCCGTAAAAATACGTTGTTCTCCACTGAAGAACCCACCAATGAACGATAACGTCTGTGCCCCGTTTGACTAAAAAATAAAACGTCACCATGAAACATAATTCCGAGCATGTTTGATATACAAAAAAAACAATTAACGAGAACATGTGCTCTTCGTGCAGTGCTCCATGCAACACTATATGCGTGAAAACCAAAAAGTATCTAAAAATAAACTTGCGATATAACCAAATAATGCCGTTCCTTCCATATCGCAACAGCGTGACTCCAACTGAAAACCGGAAATGCGCATAAAGAAAACAGTTTCTAATTTAACCCCTCCGTGTGCTCCAGGTGCACCCAATCCCTTAGAAACGTAACGTCGAGTGAAGCTAAACATGTGAACTCCAACCCAATCCTACAATAATCATGAAAGAAATACTATATCCTAACCCATCGTGCCAAATTTACGCGCTACTAGTGCCATATTACCGTGAGTGCATAATTTCATGAGAAGTCCTCAAATATGCATCACTTAATAACAAAAAAATGCAATTTATAAAACAATTTTAAAAAACACACGACAATTACACATAAAACTGACTGATATTGTCTTCTTGTAAAATCAACTTTAACATAAAAAACGACAATTCTGTATGCATGATGATGAATTATTTTGAAAAACAACAATGACTCCCATTGATGGTCTCTGTACCACTCATGACACCTAAGTGGCCTCCAAGATGATGTTTTCGGTTTTTGCGTTTTTAAACATTAATTTTGGGTTGCAGACTATTGCAGGACAGCAAAGTACTATATCAAAAACAAGTGGTAGAATGCACACCCTTATTTTTCTCTTTTTTGTTCATTTTGAGTTTGACAGTCTTTAAAACCTGCTCAAAGGCAAAATTCTTGGCGTGCAGGGCCTGACTCATGCTCTGTCCAAGCACGGACTTGTGATATCCAAACTCGAACAGCTGCGCCATCGCGCTCAGCCCCAAGCTGCACACCCACACGGATATGCGTTGTAGCATTAAGTAACGTAGTTCCAACTCAACCATTGTAATCCAATGTAATCCATTTTTATAGAGTCCATATTTATTCAACATTAATCTCAAAATTTGCAGTGGAGGCCGTATGGTTTCACACTTTTAATGCAGAAGAAATGCCAATCCAGGCCTTTTTCAACGGCACGTTACAATCCACTTTGTCATTTTAGGTAACCATGCGTGTGTTCACCCTCACCCAATGCATTTCGGGCACCTGGCCCTTCGGCAGGGGTAGCTGCAGTATATAAATAGGCCATCAGTGATTTATAAATAATTTCCAAACTTTTTAACAATATGCAAATCGGTGACCTTCGATCATCTCCTACCGTTTAACAATGTGCAAATGTGAGTATACCAAAAGCTGTTACAAGCCGCTGAACAAAAAGAGAAAAATAAGGGTGTGCATTCTACCACTTGTTTTTGATATGGTTTTATTAGCAGACCACACAGTAAAGTGTGTTCCCCAAATAAGTCACAAACATTTTGCAGCTGGGATGATTTTATTCTGACCTAGTATGGCCATACGTGATAGGCGTGGCTAAGCCAGCGTTATATTGTAAACACTAAAAACAGCACATGCCAAGTTAGTGAAGGCTAGGATAGCAAAATAACGGAGGATGCCAACGTTCTTAAAGATCAATAAAGCAGAAAAAAGGTGCAGAGGATCCATCTATTTAATTGGATCCAATCCAGGCGGGAGGAGGTGGTGGTAGGGGGACGGCACGGTACAGTCGAGATTAAGTGAACTGCAACAGGGGCAAAAGCTTAGCACGCACCCACAGTGTAACACAAGCATGTAAAGGATAAGGCAAACAAACAAAAAAGTTAAATCGCAGCGGACGTGAAGCGTGTGCCGCACTGAGAATGCGGAACACAAAAAAAAGAAAGCGCAGCAGAGGTAAAGTGGGCGCTGCACTGAGCCAGGGAAACAAAACAGAACACTTATGAGAAATGCTGCTGGCAGTCAGAGGAGAGAACATGCACCCACAGTGAAACACGAGCAGACAAGAAAAAAAAGTAGGCCCCAAAGGAACACAAACATCTAAAGCATAAGGATACAGGACTTGTCCCGTGCTCCGTGGGAGGAAACAAAAAAACAAGATACACAGGAAGCTATTTTATAAGATTGCTTTTTGGACAAAAAACTGATTAAGTCTGCAGAGGATCGCTGAAATAATCTCTTTCATGGCAAACCTCAATCTAACTCAATCAACATCCAAGTTAGTGTGGCACCTGGTGGACTGGGTCCAGTCTAAAGGATCATAAAAACAGAATGTAATCCTGAGAACCTACACTTCCAGCTGCAGTGGTTTTTCTGGACGTCGCTAAGGCGTTTGATTCTATTAAGTGGCTATTCATGTTCGAAGTGCTGCGTCGCATGGGTAACCCACAGGCCTTTATACGCTGGATCAAATTATTATACACTCAACCTGTCGCTCTGGTGTGGGTGAATGGATATACATCAGAGACTTTCTCGATTTTTAGAGGCACACGGCAGGGGTGGCCCCTGTTGCCTCTGTTATTTGCGATAGCGTTGGAGCCACTGGCGTGTATACTGAGGCAGCAGCATGCGAATACGGCGCTGCGGTTTCGACAGCACCCGCTGGCTGTAAAGTTGTAAATGGATGACATGGTGATCTATGTAAGGGATCCTAATACCAATTTTGAACGCCTCATACAGGAGTATCTGCGGTATGAGTGGCACTCGGGTTTAGGTATAAATTGGTCGAAGTCCACAATTTTCCCCTAACGAGAGACACTGTGCCACACGCGCTAGAGTATCCTCTGGACTAGTGCGAAGACCCCATCAAGTATTTGGGGCTATGGATACATAGAGACCCCCAAGGTGGTCATACAATATAACTATGGCAGAGCGGTGTCGCGCCTTGAAGATCATGTGTCGAGATGGATCAGACTCCCACTCTCTTTTGCTGGTAGAATAGCGCTGATGAAAATGGTGGTGTTACCTACATTTTTATATTTGTTCACGAATATCCCTTTATGCCTAACACAGGATTCCTTTAACACACTGCGTTCACTATTGGTCAAATTGGCATGGGCGGGAAAACATATGAGACTAAAATGGAACATGGGTTCGCAGCCCCTGATTTGCAATTATATTACCTATGCATGCAGGCCCACTTCCCCCATTATTGGCACCTTCCGCCACAGTTTATTCCTCACATAGCTGTGAAAAGTGATGCAGTATATCCTGTCCTCTCAGGGCCATGATCCCAAACGTCTGTACGAATCCCTTGCAGGGAGAGGAAGACACGAAGAGCGCAGATAGATCCGCTGTATGCGCCAGCCCTGCCGCTTGAGCATAATCCAGCGATCTCGGTGGCGAGGGAATCTGGTTCACTGGTCATCTTGAGGGCGGCGGGACTGCTTACCGGGGAGGAACTTTCATAGCTTCTGCAGACCTCCACAGGGATAACAGTATATCCCCCATGCTCCTTTTCACATATAGTAGACTCAGGGCAGCATTCCATACTCTATACCCGCAGTTCCCTGCAGAGCCCACAGCGCTTGGGACTCTTCAGCTGCTACTTACAACAACTACACACAAATATCTAATCACGTGACTATTTAATGCATCCCAGATAGATGGACGATCAACACTGGAGGGATCATTAAATAAATGGAATACTACACTTGACACTCAGCTTAGTATGGAAGACTGGATCTGGTGTGCTGTGCATTAACGGGCCAGCTGACATCGAACTGTAATCTTAGAATTATCCATTTGAAATACCTACATCAAATGTACTACACCCGGTGAAACTGTCTAGGTATGGACTCCTGGGAGACTGCAGAGTGTTGTCGCTGTGGGGCGACTGACGCTGATTTCCTCAACCTAGCATGGAGCTGCTCCATATTGGGAACAGGTTAAAAGCACGCTTTCTGAGGTGGTTGCGGAGGTGGTGGAATGTACCCCGCTAATATGTTTGCTAGGGCTGATTAAAGTTTTGCAACCTCCAAACCACAAACTGGTGTTGATCGCATTATTACTGGCAAAGAGGAGGGTGTCTATCCATTGGTGTGGTGGGGTGGGGGGGAAATGGTAAAGCACAAACACTGGTTGACAGATATGGCATGCTGTCATGCCCCCCTTGAGTGTTATGCCGAAGAACTCCCTCAAGCATCGCGTCCAAAAGATATATGGAGCCCCCTTACTGCATTCTTGCTGGCCAGACAAGAAGAGTAAATATTGATATCTAGCTGTAATCTCTCGTGTAATATATACTGTAGTGCTTCGTCCCATGGGGACAGTAAGGACTTCGATATACTGTGAGAACTGATGTAATATGATGATGTATTGATACTCATGACTATGTTGTTGATGTGGTCTGTAACTGAAAAGCTTAAATAAACTAATTTAAAAAAATGTAATCCTGAAACATTTATTTCAGTTTAGCATTTCCAGTTCTGGCCATGTGTTGCACTGGTTGCATTACTGCATGCTTTTTAAATGCCTTGTTTGTAACTTGTTTGTAAATGCCTGGAAGTTTGTAACTTCCAGGGGTCTTGCCTTCTTTATTGGTCTACTGCCACCATTTTGCTTGTTTTGATCAGATGATCTAGATTTTCCCTGTTCATAAAGAATAAGAGTTATCTAGTCAAAAAACTCAAATCCTTCCTATATTTGTGCACTCTTTCCTCAGCCTACTGACTGGTAATAGTCTTTCCTAACTTTATTTATGTATACTAGAGTACTGTTTAATGGGCCCTGATAATGAATAGATTGGAGGTAATGTACCCTTCCTCTTGAGAACCAGCTTTATCATCATTATCATGCTGACTAAATCCCCAAAGTCAAAGATGCCTGAGATTGTGTTCCCAAACTATTAGTTAGCTTCCACCAGCACTTCCTTAGTACCTGCCTCTTTGGTGTTTCATATACATGTTCTCCGTTGGACTACCTTACATGCTTTCAGCTTCACCCTAGGACCCTTCAAGGAGTTCTCTTTTTTCCCTTAATTAATATGCCATTATGTCTTCAATAGGCTTGTAATGATTATGCCATTAAGCAACACTTTGGGCCCTATTTACGAGAAACTAACGCAGCGCGGTGCTGCAAGTCATTTTGCTGCGCCGTGCTGCGTTAGTTTCGAGGCACAGGGATACAATATATTTACAACAACATGTTGCATCTCTGTGCGTTTCC
The DNA here is from genome assembly GCA_963921515.1 of Calotriton arnoldi. Taxonomy (NCBI): domain Eukaryota; kingdom Metazoa; phylum Chordata; class Amphibia; order Caudata; family Salamandridae; genus Calotriton; species Calotriton arnoldi. The sequence continues at coordinate 3,876,712 of CAWUFW010000199.1, forward strand.
CTGCGCTAGCACACAAACTGCTGCCTTGCGCTGGCGCAAGCACCCTTGCAACATAGTGCAAAGATGCCTGCGTCGTAGGGATATTTTTTTAGTGCAGGAAGGGGCACCTTCCTGCAAAAAAAAACAATCAATTGAGGTGATTTCCTCTTCCAGTGCATGCTGTAGAGTGCAGCACGCATTGAAAGAGGGAAAAAACGAGGAGAAATTAAAACATTACTCCTCGTTGCGCCTCACTACACCACCCCTGGGGGTGGGATAGCATTCTGACGCATTTCCAGGTTCACGATTGCTCGTAAATCTGGAAATGCATCAGTGGACATGGGAGTTGTGTGGGAACACCCACAGCAACACCCATGTCACGCCCCTAACACGCAAAGTGCTGCGTAAAAAGAGACAATATTTACAAGCACAGGTAAAGCCATGCAGGGTAGCTTACGTGTGCTTGTAAATATCACGCAGCAGGTTGCGCCGCTGGTTCAGAGTAACTGCTCCCCCTCGCACAGCTCCACCGTTAAGGCACTTCCCCCAGCGCCTTCCGGTCATCCAGGTAAGGTGTTCAAGGCCCTCCTCCACCCGCACGCTCCTGCCTGCGCCTCATCCCCGTTGGTCTAGTGGAAGAGCCTACTCTTCTGCTAGTCCGCTCTGTGTGTGTCTTCCTCTTTCTGTTTGTGCCGCTCTCTTTCTCTCCTGTTATTTGCCTGTTTTGCCTTTTTTTTTTCTTTCTTTTTCTTTTCCTGTTTTGCATTGCCTTTTTCCACGCCACTGCTGCCCCTGCGGCCGCTCCCCCGCGTGTTCCCACTCCCGCCTCCCCGCTGCTCACCCTCCCCCTACTTAATGGCGGCTGCTGCATGCCAAGGTGAGCAAGACCTCTGACCTCCTGGTCAGGGTAACTGCTCCCTCCTCGCGCAGCTCCACCATTAAGGCACTGCCCCCAGCGCCTTCTGGTCATCCAGGTAAGGTGTTTGAGGCCCTCCTCCATCCACAGGCTGCGCCTCATCCCTGGTGATCTAGTGGAAGAGCCTGCTCTTCTGTGAGTCCGCTCTGTGTGTGTCTTCCTCTTTCTGTTTTTGCCTCTCTCTCTCCTGTTATTTGCCTGTTTTGCCTGTTCCCCGTTTTGCCTTTTTTTCTGTCTTTTTCTTTTTGTTTTCCTGTTCTGCGTTGCCTTTTACCCTCGCCGCTGCTGCCCCCGAGGCCCCTCCCCCCCAGCGCATTCCCGCTCCCGCCTCCTGCCTCCCAGCTGCTCACCCTCCCCGACCCCCTACGTAATGGCGGCCGCTTCGCGCCAAGGTGAGCAAGACCTCTGACCTCCTGGTCAGGGTAACTGCTCCCCCCTCGCACAGCTCCCCTGTTAAGGCACTGCCCCCAGGGCCTTCTGGTCATTCAGGTAAGGTGTTCTAGGCCCTCCTCCACCCGCAGGCTCCTGCCTGCGCCTCATCCCTTGTGGTCTAGTGGAAGAGCCTGCTCTTCTGCTAGTCCGCTCTGTGTGTGTCTTCCTCTTTCTGTTTTTGCCTCTCTCTGTCTCTCCTGTTTTCTGCCTGTTTTGTCTGTTGACTGTTTTGTCTTTTTTCTGTCTTTTTCTTTTTGTTTTCCTGTTTTGCGTTGCCTTTTTCCATGCCGCTGCTGCCCCCCTCGGCCACTCCCCCCAGCATGTTCCCGCCCCCGCCTCCCAGCTGCTCACCCTCCCCCAACCCCTACTTAATGGCAGCTGCGCGGAGCAGGCATGCCGCTGGCACGCCAACCGCAAGCGTCTGCGCCCATCCGCGTCCCGACCACGACCAGCGCCAGGGACCCTGGTCCCCCGCCGCTACGACCCCACCACTCTTTACGCACTCAACCCTGGACACAACAATAACTGCCAGCTCTCGACGCTGAGCAACTCTCAAGGCCTGTTCTCCTGCCGACAATGCCGCCGCACCTTCACCCACCTCCGGACCCAGACAGCCACCCACCGGACGCCACTGTACACAAGCCCCTGAGCTGCATCCTCCTCAACGTACGCTCTCTGCACAGACACACCGTAGAATTCTGGGACCTCCTCAACACTCACTCGCCCAACGTCACCTTCCTCACAGAGACCTGGACCAACGCCAGCTCCGCCCCAGACATCGCAACCGCCATCCCAGACGAATACAAGATCCTGAGGAAAGACCGCCCCAACTGCTCGGGAGGAGGCCTCGCCATCGTCCACAAAAGCTCTATCCGACTAACAACCATCAACTCGGACGACTCCTCGCCCTTCATGGAACACATCCACTTCCAGATCCAGCCCAACCCCAGAACGACGCTCCACGGAACACTCCCCTACAGACCGCCCAGACCCCGTTCCCCTGTCACCAGCGCCATCGAAGACTACATCGCTCCTCACGCCATCACCTCCACGGACTACATACTGCTCGGAGACCTGAACTTCCACCTAGACAACCTCAGCGATCCCAACACCACCGCCCTCCTGGAGAACCTCACCAACATAGGACTGAAGCAACTTGTCTCCACCCCCACACACAAGGTAGGACACACTCTCGACCCCATCTTCGCCGGAGGAAACAACATTTGCTTCAGTCACACCACAGAACTGCTCTGGATGGACCACCACTGCGTCCATTTCTCCTTCTCGAAATCCACAGCACTCAAGTGCAGGCCACGCCTCCCACACAGAAACTGGAACAAAATCACCTAAGAACACCTCCTCTCCGCCCTCAGCTGCACTCCTCTCTCTACAACGACAGACGCCAACACTGCAGCAAACAACCTCCACCAACGGATCGCCAACTGCGCCAACACTTTCGCCCCCCCCCCTCCAGAACTCCACCAGACGACCCAACGCGAAAGCCACCTGGTTCACCACGCACCTCTGAGAATCCAAGCGCTCTTGCCGACGGCTGGAGAAAACGTGGAGAAACAGCAAAACCCCAAAAGCATGCTCCGCCTACAAGGCCGCCACCACGACACAACACCAAATCAAATCAACAAAGAGAAACTTCATCAAAGACAGAATCTTCTCCAACTCCCATAACTCCAAGGAACTCTTCGCCATCATACAAGAATTCACCAGACCCAACAGCGAAACTACCAACATCCCTCCCTCCCAAGACCTCTGCAACAAACTCAACTCCTTCTTCCACCACAAGATCAAGATGCTCTACGTCAACTTCGACGACCAAGACCATGGCACCGACCCAACACCCCCCATGCCATCCAGCAGACCCTCCTCACCTAGACTCCTCTCACCACAAAAGACACCGCAAAGACTATGAAAAGCATCCCCTTCGGAGCACCCACTGACCCCTTCACATCTTCCACAGGGCCGCCATCGCACCCGAACTACGACGAACGATCAACTGCTCCCACATTCCCCGGCGACTGGAAACGCGCCGAAGTCAAACCCCTCCTCAAGAAGCCCTCCGCAGATCCGACAAACCTCAAGAACTTCAGGCCCATCTCTCTTCCTCCCTTCGCCGCTAAAGTTATCGAGAAAGTTGTCAACACCCAGCTAGCGCACTTCATAGAAACCAACAACATCCTCGACACCTCTCAATTCGGATTCCGCAGCAAGCACAGCACTGAAACCGCCCTCATAGCCGCCACCGACGACATCCGCTCCCTCCTCAACCAAGGCCACACAGTAGCCCTCATCCTCCTAGACCTCTCAACAGCCTTCGACACCATCTCCCACCGCACACTAGCCGCCAGACTCCACGACGCTGGCATTCAGGGAACAGCCTTAAACTGGATTCGATCTTTCCTCGAAGACAGAACACAAAGAATAAGACCAGGGAAAACCTGGTCTTAACATGGTGAAACAAAGAGAAATGCTTTATTTCTCCTCGTTTTTGCTGTTTCTATGTGTGCTGCATTGTGCAGCACACAAAAACAGCAAAAAGCCATTGTTTATGTGCAGGAAGGTGTCCCTTCCTGAACATAAACAATCATTAAAAAAATGACAAGTTGCAACTTCTATGTGTGCTGCATTCTGCAGCACACATAGAAGTTACAAAATGCCATTAATGATTGTTTATGTGCAGGAAGGGACACCTTCCTGCACATAAACAATCTTTTCCTACAATGCAGGCACCCATGCACAATGTTGCAAGAGTGACTGCGTTGGCGCTAGACAGCTACATTTAGCGCCAGCGCTAAGGGAAAGGCAGGGGTGCACCGTATTTTTGTGAATATGGCGCATCCCTGCGTTTGGAAACTGTCGGAGCACAATGTTAGCCATCTTTGCTTAACGCTGCGCTCCGACAGTTTCCTAGTAAATATGCCCCTTGCTGTCCTTTAGGGGATTTGCATTTCACTGCTACCTGACGTTTAATCAGTAACACTGCCGGGTCCACAACTCATACTCTTACTAGACTGGGGTTTCAGCCTGAGCTAAGTCTCAGACTTCAGCAGACCAGTTGTAATTGTAGGCAGAATGCCAGTGATTTCCCCCCAATAAAATGTCATCTCGGGGCAATCCCAATCCACGTGGTACACTTCAGCGCCATTCTCTATGCATTGGTTCATTCAGGCGCATCCAAAACGTTTTTGGGGTATAGTAAACTACGTTTAAGAATATTTTAAGCATGGTAAACTGGTCAGTCTTCCATCCGATGAGCTAATAAAAACTCTGAATTAGATCGATGTAGTCCCTGTAAGCAGGGGCGGCCGGCATGGCTCGCGGGTTGGGGGTGGGTGTGGGGGCCGTGGGGAGAGTCACGGAAGAGGGGTTGCGGGGGGGGTTGTGGGGGTGTCGCGGGGGTGTTGCGGGTGGGGGAGCATGTTTAGAAATTGAAAGAAAATAAAACTTACCTCGAGGCCGGGTCCCCCGTCTTCTGTGCTCCTGCTCTCCTGAGTCCGCTTCCAGGAACAGGAAGCCGGCAGCCAGGCTCCCTCCCTTAAGCCAATCACAACGCTGCAGTGCAGCGTTGTGATTGGTCTGAGCGCCGTGACATGGCGCTCAGCCAGGGGCTGTAGGGGTGGGCATGTTCTCCATGCAGGCTGTAATGCAGCCTGCATGGAGAACAGGGAAGAGCGCATGACTGCTTTGGGCGGCCCGAGAGGGCCGACCAAACAGTCATTGCACACTTGAGTGGGCAAACCACTCCGCCCCTGCCCTGCTCTGTGAGCAGAGCAGCCCCGCCTGCAAAGGAAACATAACATGATATTAACTGAAAGTTATTATCATGTTATATTTCCTCTTCTCGCACTGCTTGAAAGCAGTAGGGCGACGCCACTGCCTGTAATCACAGCTGTGTATTGCACTCATTGCATCCGAACTTCAAATATTAATAAATCACGTAGCATACGTGGGATATTCTGTTGATGTTTTTATTTTCTCACATTGCATCTTGTATCATTGGGAAATTACGCTATTTTCCCCAAAAAGTAAAGCGTTTTATCTGATCATTTTAAACTTTTTCACGGATTGTGCATGAGAAAGCCCCTATGCATTTCGGACATTAAACGTCCTTCTTCAGGGGAACAAACTCATTAGTTAATTCATTTTGTGCTGTAACAAAAAAAAATTTTTATATCCAAAGAAGTTTACAAGGTCAATATACACGACGTGTCACGTATAGCAGTTTCTAACTAGTGGTATACGTTGTACGAGTTTGTTTCTAGTTGCAGGTATGAAAGAAGGAGAAAAAAAAACATTTACCAATCACGGTTTTACTGCATACATATTAGCGTCAGCAATCCTACACCGAGGGGCAGAAGTGACAGTGGTAGAGTATATTCTCCCTAACCTACTTGGTGTAAGGTTTGTCGAAGAAACTGTGCCCAAACAGCTTGAAACATGCATTCCTGGACACTTTAGTGGAGTAAGCCAGAGATAGGCTCCATACAGACTCTGTGAACTTCAGAAGAGCATTTTTTTCTGAGGTTATAGTTGTGCTTGGGGAAAGTCCTTAAACCTAACCCAGTCTATGCCCAAATCAGTCTATGGGTAATTTGTTTTCATCTTTCTCCTGGAGAATGTGTACTGTCCTAGTGAAGAAGCTGTGGGTTAGAAGAAATAATGATTTACCTTCGCTGACACTTGGATCGCAGGTGGAAACTAAGCACTTATTCCTCAACTTCAGAGAACCCAACAGGGTATCAGACTGGATCCGGAGTTTTTCAGCAGTGCTCCCGCACCACCCCGAATCTGACAGAGTGGAATCACATATCCTCTCCTGTGCGTAAACATGTTTCTTGTCTTTTCCCATTCTGCACCCTAACTGCGGAGCATGAATAATAAGTTATTTATCATCAGTAACACTCTTTCTGGTAAATACTCTATCTAACCACAGATTTCTCACTGCCCTCACACCTCTCTGTTCTGTAGAGTGGTCTCTTTAGCATAAAAAATGTCCCAAGTTAACAGCGCACTCTCACCAACAGCTGATTCTGATGGGTGCTTCCTCACCTTTTGAATACAGACCAAAAAAGGACCTCCCAAAGGTGGAAGGTCATTGGTGTCCTCCCTGCTAGACCTGGCTGTCAAAACAGTAGTGCTGTCATGATCATATGCATTGACGCCAATGTCTGAGCCTAGCAGATGTCAAAGATAGGCACTCCTCGCACCAAAGCCATCATAGCGGCCTTGGCTCTGGTAAAATTCGCTCTCAGACCTTCCGACCCTTCAGGAGACTGTTTCGATGCCAGTGCATTGCAGATATTGATGCAGAGGACTAGCCATCACAACAGGTTGCTCTTCTGCATAGCTTTCCTTTCTTCACTCCAGAAAATCCCACAAAGAGCTGATTCTCCACTCAATAGGGCCTGATACGATCAATATAGAAACTAAAAGGCCGGTGGAGGGGTTAGGGGATGCAAAGAACACTGATAGAGTGATTGACTGCCCAACGTTGAAGGAAATCACAACCTTTGATAAATGTTTAGATACAAGCATATCAGTTTGTAATGTTATCAGAATCTGTGTAGGTTCTGGTGCCCAATGTGTGCTTGAGATGTCTGGACGTATTAAATCATAAAACAGTTTCCCCGTTGTGCATAGTCTGGCATGTATGTTTTACCAAAGTTGAAAAAGTCCAAAAGTTATTGTAGATTTTTCATTGTATTTGGTGGTAGTAGGAGGGCACATTTCTCTAAGAAATGCAGCACAAAGCTTTTGCCTTAGTTTGATTATTTGTATCCCAGGAACAGGACACTGATATAGGCAAAGATTGTTTTTTGGAAGTTGAATTTGTAGCCACTTTCAGCGAATCTAACGACAATGCGATCTACTCTGGATAGATGTGTGTTTAAGTCATCATCCGTAAGGTATATGTCATCGACCTAGGACAGTGCTTCTGTGTCAATTTCTTGCAGAATTGATGTTACACGGGCAGAGAACAAGCCTGGGCTGTTCTTATACCCCTGAGGCAGTCGAAAAACTCTTTTTTGTGACCCCAGCGCAGTGAACACGGTTAAATCCCTGCTTTCAGGCGCTATGTTTTGGCAGAAGAAGCGATTTGAAATGTTTAATTTTTTTTATATTTTTTTAGCACGATGTTGTTTGTTAGTGCTGCGCTGTGTGCGTGTATGACTGTTTAAATGTCTGTAGTCTAAGACTAAGCGGTATGAATGATCTGGTTTCGCTACTGGAAACAAATGATTGTTCATAGGTGAGGTCAATTATGCCTGGATATTCAAGTTGTGTTAGAATTTCTATAACTAGGCTTTTAGCTTCATGTTTAATTGGGTATTGTTGTTGCAGTTGCGGGCTGGGCCTTAAAGGTATGACATGTTAACTGTATAACTAACCAAATTAGGAAGAACATCTTTGGAAAATTGTAATTTCCGTAAAAAACTACGAAGTTGGAAAAAGAAAAAAGCAACAAAGAGAGGAGTCCCAGGTTACTCAACTTTTATTGGTCCCAAGACTTGATCACACCTTCTATTAAAAAGTCGCTAAAGTGGTGAAACTCAGCCTTTTCCCAAGTTTTTCAACTTTTCTCTTTTAAATGGAGACCTAATCTACTACTATGCGCAATCGAGATTTCGGGGTGGAAGGAGATAAACTGGTATTCTTCTTTCAATTGAGAAAATCTAGCGAGAATGACATGAGGAGTCTTGTATCTAGTACGTTTTGGAAGTTTGAGAATTTTAATGAATGGAACAATTTGAGTGTCCATTTCTAAAAGCATTGTTTAAGATAGAAGTTGCCTCCGAGTTCTCGTCTAGCAACCGATCGCCCGCACCAGTCCATAAATGCTGCCTGATAATATTTTTTTTAATGGGGGAGTGCAAGACCACCTTCTTGGATAGGTAGTTGTAACGTCTCTAATTTTGTGCGAGGCTTCTTGCCTAACCAGACAAAATTACACAACATCTGATCTATCTCATGAAAGGATTTTTGTGGAACCTTAATTAATACATTAGAGAAGATAAAAAGAAAAAGAGGGAGAATCATCATTTTTGTCACACCTACTCTCCCTATAATAGAGAGCGGTAGAAACTGCCACTGCTTTAAAAGTTTCTTGGCCTTAAATATTGTTGTCTCATAGTTAATCTGATGTAATTGTGAAAGATCATGTGATACAAACATACCCAGATATCTAATTGAGCCTGTCCTACAGACTTGGTTCCGCATATCAAAGGGAAGAACTTGATCTGTACAATTAAACAATAATATCTGGGATTTAGAGTGATTGATTTTATATCCCCCTAGATCCGAAAAAATTGGAATCCTTTTAAAAGCTCTTAAAATATTTTGTTTATCTGCTGCCAAGTATAGAATTAAATCATCTGCAAAAAGTTTGAGCTTAGGGGCTCCTAACAGGTACCTTGATTTGAGAATCTTGCCGTAACAGCGATGCTAGTGGTTCTATATATAGTGCGAAAAGCACTGGTGACAATGGGCACCATTGTCGAGTGCCACGTCTAATTTGTAATGACCCTGCAGTACAAGAGTTGATTATGATTTTAGCTTCAGCTTTGCTATATAAGGTCTGCAGTAGATATAGAAATTTCAAAGGAAAATTTAATTTTAATAAAATAGCAAAGAGAATATTCCATTGAGCTAAGTCGAGAGCTTTCTCAGCATCAATCATAATAATTGTTGCTTCTATCTTTTTGTTAGTGTAATAATCAATAGCCTGAATTAGGAAACTGGTATTGATTGCCAAAGTTCTTCCTGGCAAAAAACCACACTGATCTCTATTGACCACTTCTTGAACTGGGGGAGTTATTCTAGCTGCCATAATTTGTCGTAACAGTTTTTAATCGTAGTTGAGCAAGCTGATCGGACGATATGATCCCAGTTTATCAGGTAACTTGTCTTTTTTCACAAAGCTTACTATGGCTGCCTCAGAAAAGGATTTAGGTATCTGCCAACCTTCAAGAATTGCGTTAAATAGTTGTTGTAGAATACCCACAAGTTGAGGTATAAAAATCTATAAAAACTCTGCTGGAAATCCATCGCAGCCACACGCTTTCCCATTAGGGGAATCTTTAATGGCCTCTTCGATTTCATCACTTGTAATTGAGGCTAATAAGCGAGCTTGTTGGTCACCACTGAGTCTAGGCAAATCTATTAGTTTAAGAAACTCTTTGTCTATCAACCACTTGAAGGTTTTTAGATGAGTAGACCAGACATGGACTGCTATTTTGTCTGTCTCGAAAACTGAGAATTCTGTCCACAGGGCCCTTTGTACGAGGTTTCTAATTAGATCCCTCTAATCTGTACCAATAAATACCACAGGCAGATCTGATGGTCCAATTGCTGCCTTTAACCACTTTTCCAGGGGCTCAGCAGTGTTTTGACCTTTTTCACTATTTTAATGTTGCAGGATCTTCAGCGGCCGTCTGCATTCTGAACTCAGGGTCTTGGGTCAGCTCATTAATTCTGTTACTTGCATTCTAAATATTGTTAGTGCTTAGTCTAACTCAAACACTTTCCACCATCAAGTGACTGAGTCTATCAAGATGTTACTCTGTAGTAAGAAAACCTTCATCTTTGCTACTCCAATCATTGTTTCAATGGATCTTTGTTTCTCATTTATGGCTTCCATTATATTTTGAATCACGCCTGCTCTATAGAATCAGGATTGTCCAATCAGAGTGTGCTCCCCCTTACCTCTGTACTGTCATTAAGTTTTGATTATGTAAAGGTACCCATGTTAGTTGGGGTGGCGTGGTTGTTCAATCTTGTTCCTTTTCTTCTCCTTCAACCCTCGGCAGCCCAAACTACTATCGCATTCTTCTTAATTTCTTATTTATTTCATCATTCATTTATGATTAATGCCCAAAATGTATACTGCGTGACCTGACTTTGCCTGGCTCTTGCCAACAAGCATAAGCCAGTAAATGTCAGTACCCACCAGCAAAGCGCTGCCTGCATCAACACCTATTGTATAATGCTTGCCTTAACCCTACCGCACCTCCATGCTTCACATGGAAGTTGAGCTATGATACTAGACCCTAGCACAACTATCCCTGCAGGGGGAGAGGTACTCTCATTGTGCTGACTGACATGGAGTCTGAGGGCGGGTATCTCTTCTTCTCTGCACTCTACTGTCTACCTCAATCATCTCACGAGACCGAGGGGCATCTCCATTCCACTGTTCAAGCAGTCTTAGGGGCGCCACTTAACATGCTCTGTTTGGGTAGAGGACCATAGTTTCTTTGATGTCTCCATGCCAGGCAGTACCACCTACATACTTCCCAGGTATTTTTAACTCTGGGAACTGTCATCTGGTTAGATTTCATACTGGCTTTATAGGTTGCAGTTGCAGAGCAGACAAAGCTCACATTTTTTGCTCTTCAATGTCACCCCAACCACTGACCATGAACAAATGTCCTACAAGAAACACTAATTGTGAAAAGCCAGCATAATGTGGTTTTGTGGGAGAAAAAAGGTGACTATTCTCATTTTAGTTGGCCCTCTATGTCGTAAAGTATTAGGAAAGACAGGACCTAAATGGGTGCTGGGATCAATGGTACCCATTACTACGGCAATGATTTAGCTCATTCCAATAGTTGGAGGTGTATACCAAGTAACTTTATCAGCGAGCCAATCAGCAGTTGACCTACAAGTTAGTCCTAAATTCAAGGAAAAAATGTTAAAACTAATCTAATAATCACAGGCTCTGTCGTGCAGTTTCCACCGATAAGTAGGAACTGCGCATTTGCAGATGACAAACTTAGGATGGTGCCAGACTGATTATATGCACCCCCGTAGGATATGTTGCCCCTTGGACCAGCTAACTCGCAGTGCCACCGTTAGCCCCCCTAGATCTGAACAGGGAGTGAACAGTTCTGGTAACCACTGAACATGACAACTCTACTCCCTCAGGAACCATGGTGACAGACTTCAAACTTTCGCTCAGTCACTCGTGCGCTCTTTTGCTCAGAGAAATATACAAAGAATACACGAAGGGGCATTTTCAATATTTATTGAACCAGAGTGATTCTTGTATAGAATATATGGGCTGCGATGATAAATGGACAGAAACACATAAAAGTTATGAGTGTCAACACAGAGAACAAAACCCCCTCTGGATGATTTAACCCCTATACCTGATGGGTAAGAGTGTATGACCCCGTCTTGGTCACACACTGGACACACCTCATGGAGATGTCAGTCAGCTGCTAGGCGAAAGCTTCAGCATGCAGGGACCTATAGTGATCCGCAGAAGTGTCTCCTCTGATTATGTTAGGAAACAAAAGGCTATATATAGAAAGTGGCATCCTTGCCTTGGGCCGAGATTGTGATCAGGCAATCATTGGTTGTGTTCTACAGATAGCGGTGTCGCCATATGGATGAAATAATAAACACGTATATTTCGCACGTGAGAGGTCTTGCACTAAAGCCAAGACAGTGTGACAGTATTCTCATGAAGTGTTCTGTGTCAACAAGGTCGGTATTTCTGTGAAACCAGGCCAAGCATCATGAAGGCAAAATGTGTGTCAAACGTTAGTGTGGCAAAGAGAAGACAACTTTAGGAAAAGGAATCGTGTACATGCAAGAATAATACTAATTCCTACTGGGCCTAACTCAGGCACGACACCCACTCCTCGTACATACGTCAGTGAAAGGCTATTGAAAGCAAACTAATCACACGTTAGTATAAAAGAAGATGCTAAAAACTGTGTATAGTAAAATCGTTTAAAAATCATATTAAAATCTAGGCACTCATGCTAATTGGAGGCCCAAAGCATAAAGAAAACCAAATGTATATAAAAATATAAAAGCACTTAAAACAGAGGGAATTTAAAAACAAATTTGGAAGTATAACAGGCCGAACAAAAAGTTCCCACCATACGGAAAGTCAGATGTTTATATGTTCCGAGTGGTAGATGAAACATTGCTGTTTCCAGCGTGCGCAGATGATGTTCCCAGAGGCAAACCTCGGAGCAAATCGATAGAGCAAATATGTTCCCATCCATCCCCCACAGCTTGTTTTTTTGTTTTTTCTGAGTTTTATATAGCGCAAACTTGACCCGAAGGTTTCAGAGCACTTTACATGAGCACCAGTTGCGTTACACAAAGACACATTAATTTTTTTGTTAGGCACTGGGAGATTAAGGGATTTGCCCAGAATCACAGGATGTTGAGCGTCATCGCCAAGACTCGAACCCGGTTCCCTAGATTTGAGCTCGACCGCCCAAGCCGTTAGGCCACAACCTCTCCCCAAGCTGGGATTAAAAATTGCTTCTTCAGCTAGCTATATAAGAACAGAACATGGTAAAATGCAACATATCCTGCGGATACATTTTGTCACAGCCGCAGCATTCTCTTACCACAGGCCGTATTCACCCAGAAAGGGATGCCAAACAATGGTGCAATTGGTTGAACCTGAATCTGGCCAGTGGGTACCAATCATGTTGTGAGCAGACCTTGGCGAGATACAGCTTCAGCCCCTGCACAAGTTTTAGCAGCATGTGACCCCCAAACTGAAGATTTCTGAAGCTCTAGGTGCTCTCTCTCTAGCTGTGAATGTTCCAAGAACAGCCTTTTGACACAGCCTAGCTCCCTCTCCGAGAGAGAGGAGGGATCATCAAAAATATCTGACCTACCAATGCGGTTAAAGGCTGCTTTAACATGGGCTATTCAAGATATTTTGTGTGACCGATCAAGAGCCAAACAATCCGCTAAAATCATTCAATTTAGCGACAGTTCCGCCCTGCTCCAAATCTTAATCCAACACAGAAGTGGACTAAGGGATATCAAATAAGACACGTGGACAAGCCCAAGCTCCGCCTCTACAGAGAAAGCTGGAGTAGAGTGTGGAACCTGTACCAACCTGGGAAGAAAATTATTTTCGGCACATTGGATATGGTCCAGCCGGGCATACCCCCATACCTCACTACTGTATCATAGCAGGGAGATGCACTTAGCCTGATACATTTTTAACAGGTCCCTCAGCACCCTAGAGCCAACCCTCTATGCAAAATTAAAAACCGCCCTTGGATCTGAGAAGCTCAGTTCTTTTTGCCTCCACCAGAAGTTTCCAACAAATGTTAGCATCAAATAGGACCCCCAGGTAAGGGAACGTCTTAACTTTGCCAAGGTAAAATTAGCGACCTTAAAGGTCTTCCTCTTAGTTGACTTGGGGCCCACAACCATCACATATGACTTTGAGAAATTAACCGCCAGATCAAGGACACAAACCTATCCAGGAGCAAATCCAGCCCACGATACTTGGGTCTATCCCCATCCTGCTAAGCAGGGTCCAAAGTTTCGCTCAATTCACTCTGTCAAATGCAGAGGTCAGGTCCATAAAGGCTAAATGCATAGAGTCAGACCGAGCCACCACGTATTTATTAATAATCAAATGGAGGTCCAGGCATTGGTCTGAGTTGGACCTCCTTGCTCTAAAACCATATTGAACATCACACAGGATGTTATTCTCTTCTGCCCAGTCACTTAGCCTATTTAAGATCACCCTCCCCAGTACCTTCACCGTTGAGTCCAGTAACGATATTGGTCTGTAGAATTGTGGGTTGTCTTTGTCCCCCTTCTCGAAGATAGGAACAATGACAGCGGTAGACCAAGAGGGCAAAGTCCCCATCCGGGTGGCCACATTCAGTACCTGTGTTAATAGTGGAGCCTAGACCTCAATATTAGATTTAAACAGGTCTGGCGGGATACTATCGGGGCCTGGGGCATTGTTACTTGCCAAAGCAAGAATACCCTGTGTAACTTCCTCTAAGGTCCAAACCACTGGGTCACAAGCTGCGACTGAACTAGCGGAAGTTATGTCGCCCCCACATACCCCATGATTATACACACCCTCAAAATGACCCACTCATTGGTGCTCTGAAATGTGATGGCATAAAGATGGCCTGGCACCCACCACAAAGCAAGGCCTATTAGCTACTTTCCAAAAGAGAGAGCTGCCCCTTGTCTCATAAGCTTGACAAAGCTCCCCTCAGGCCAATTCCTGTAAATAATGTTTACAGGTAGCTTGGGCAACTTATAGGCCCACCTGCAATCTTTCACCAATTGCCCATCCCTCAGTACCTGCTTCAGGGCTACCTTCAAGTGGCGCAGGGTTCTTGAGCAGTCCGTATCAAGGACGCCTTACTACTAGGGACTGTTGCTGTCATCAATTCGAGGACCCCAGCAGCAATAGCTTTAAAAGCTACCAGGATCTCCCCTTCCCCAGCATCACTATCAAGACAGGTATTGACCTCACAGAGACATAGTGCAAAAAGTGCCGCCTGAAGGTTCCGGGGATACATCTGAGACCATTTCAGTGTACTCCCTTGGTCAATTAAATCCCCCCCTGTGATGTGACTGAGGAACCCTAGGTACATCCCGGGTTACAGATGGTTGTGATCACTAAAAGCACCAGGTATAATATTAAAATGGGTGAAAAGCCAGTATAGTGGTGCGGAGACAAGAATAAAATCAATAAACGTGCTACATCCCCTCTCTCTCAATGTTGGGCAAATTACAGGATCCTTAGAGTTCACCAATTTCTCCTTAGTGAAGACCAGATTATAACCATCTATGAACTCATTGAGCTCATAGCCTTTAGGTGAGTGCTCAAAATGTAGCCCTTCTCTCAGCAGACAGCTACTATTTGGTGCGTCACCTGTCTTGGAGGGGAGGGGTCACAAAGGTGGCAATTAAAATCACCCGAAATAACTGTTAAAACTGGGGAAGGGTGGGGGGACATCGACTATGCGGAGTTGGGGTTTGCATGGCATGGGTGGGGGGTGGTGACATTGCTCTGGGTGTTTCTTTCTATTTGTTTTGTTTTGATCACAGTGTCCATATGTTATTTGATAAAAATGGCAAGAGAGATCCGAGGTAAAGGATGGTTCTGGTGTAAATGTGTAGGTATATCCCCGGAGGGGCCCTATCCGGAAATCGACCCCCCTTCCATGGACCCTAGGTGATAGGCTGAGATTGCTGACCTGGAACGTTAGGGGATTGAATGATTTCCGGAAAACTAGGAAGGTAATCGCGTATCTCAATAGACATAACATAGACATGGCACTCATACAGGAGACACACCTACCCTTAGACAGCCCAATTTTAACGCGCGGAAAGTTACGTGGTGCATTCCATGCAGCTGGTTTTTCCACCCATGCGCGTGGGGTGCTCACATGGGTAAACCCAAGAGCAGGCCTTTCGTTAGAGGGTCTTCATGCAGACACGGAAGGCAGATACGTGATCACAAAATGCAAGGGAAAGGGTATGGAGGTCGTTATCATCAATGTCTACGGCCCTAACTTTTATCACCCACAGTTTTATCGCTCACTCCTAGAAGTTGCACGGCGGCTACCTTCGCTCCCGCAGATATGGGGTGGTGATTTTAACTGTGTACTAAACCAAGTCATTGACCGCTCTGGGGGCCCTGCCCGACATCAGTCATTGGCAGCTAAGGCGACCGAAGACGCGACTGCTGAGCTGGGCATGATTGACGTCTGGCGTACTTGTTTTAGAGATGAGGGGGGATACACACACTACTCTGCCCCACACGATCTATACACTAGAATAGATTATTGGTTTCTAGCTGGCGCGCTAAAACACGCCATTCAGGGCTGTAAGGTATTTCCTCGCTCGTACTCTGATCACTCTCCAATTTTACTAGACCTTGAGTGTCCTCAAAAAAAGCCTGCTCCATTCATGTGGAGATTACCTCCATACGCACTCTCCGGGTCAAAACGTCAGAAGCCATTGAAACCTTTTTTGACACTAATATAGGATCGGTAACTAAATTTGCCACTGTTTGGGAGGCCTTTAAGGTTTATATTAGAGGGATAGCTATAGCCAAGCACTCGGGGGTCTTGCGTTCTGTCAGAGGGCGTTTAGAAACGCTTGAAAGGAAGCTCGCCAACTTGCAGAGGGAGGCCTTTGATGGTGGCGATGACCACGTCATGGACGAGCTTAAGACCACAGTGGAGGAGTACCATGAGGAAGTTGATAGAGGTCAAACTCCTGGGGAAGTACGCTCAAGTTAGAACATATGGTGTGGGGGAACGCCCTGGTGCCACCCTCAACATGTCCTATGGAGGTCAGTTCGGCGACGGGGGACGGTCCAAGTGACCCTGACTCTATTGCTGAATGTTTTAAGAATTATTACTCAGAATTATACCAAACTAAACTGAATAATACTGATGCCGCTATGCTGGACTACCTAGATCACATTAAATTGCCCTGGCTAGCAGACGAACACAGAAGGTACCTCATGAGACCTCTGGAGGACTGGGAAATTCTAGATGCGCTCAAAACTATGCGAGCTTTTTCCTTTTTATTGTATTTCTTCTTTCTAATTCGTAACCGACATTGCTGTACAAATCTGTTGGCATAAGACTTCAGAACACTTAGAGACTTTACAGACTATATGGTAGGCCCTATTGGGGCCCAGCGGGTGGCGCCTACACACAGCCCACCATGGATGGCACACATGATACATAAGGGGCCGTAATGCGGTAGCGTGGCACAAATTTCTGGAAATGTATGTTATCATGTTATTGCAGAATGTCAATAAAAACAAAGTTAAACATAAAACTATGCGAGCTAATAGTGCCCCAGGCCAGGACTGACTCACGGTTTCTTTCTATAAAGAGTTCAGGGAACTGCTAGTTCCGCATTTGATTACCCAGTTCGAAGAAATGGGGGAGAGCGGGATCATGCCACCAACGATGCGGGAAGCCATGCTGATCACTCTTCTAAAGCCAGGCAAACCTCCACACGAAGGCTCCTCATACAGGCCGTTGTCCCTATTAAACGTGGATACTAAAATATTTGCCAAAGTTCTGGCGAACCGGCTTGTTCCCCTTATTCCGACCTTGGTGGGTCCTGAACAAGCAGGGTTAATTCCCGAGCGTACACTAACACATAACCTACGCACAGTATTTGGAGCCATTCAACATATTAAGCCAGAGATCAAGGCAGCTGCGATTTTTTAGGATGCCGAAAAGGCGTTTGATTCTGTTGAGTGGAACTTCATGTTGCTGGTGCTAAGACGCATGGGTATAGGAGACCTATTTATTCAACTAGTGGAAATCCTCTATAACTCCCCTACGGCCAGGGTGAGAGTGGGAAACATCGTAACTTCCTCTATTACAATTTCTAGAGGCACCCGTCAGGGTTGCCCGCTATCCCCACTACTTTATGCGCTGGTTGCGGAACCGTTGGCCTGCGCCCTCAGAGAATATCACAGCCACAGAGAGCTTCGCTTCCCCAACTATAATTTAATAATCTGTACCTACACGGATGACACCCTGCTGTATATTAGAGATCCGGCTGCTAACCTCTCCCCATTGTTAAGAGAAGTTGTAAGATTTGGTGAATTTTCAGGGCTTAAAATTAATTGGTCTAAATGTACTATTTTTCCCCTTACCCCGAGCCGATAGAGCTGGAGTTCCCTCTGACCTGGTCCGCAGACCCTGTGCGATATTTGGGAATTCAAGTCCATACGTCCTCAGAGACGGTATTCACAGAGAATTACGGCAGAGCGATTGCTAAATTAGAAGAAGATATAAACAGATGGGTACGGCTGCCCCTATCGCTCCTGGGACGCATATCCCTGATGAAGATGGTAGTGCTACCCAGATTTCTCTTTTTGTTTCTAAATATACCTATGGTTCTCCCGACCCACTTTTTTAAGCATATCAAGACTCTGCAGGTCAAGTTAGCTTGGGCCGGTAAGCAGCCTCGTGTAAGGTGGGATGTCCTTACTCTTCCATATTCCATGGGTGGACTCGGCGCCCTAGATATGGAGCTCTACTACCGGGTGGCGCAGTGCTCACACGCCTTCTACTGGCTACACCAGAGATCCCCCCCTGCCCCCCACCTTCATATAGAAAGGGTGGTGACGGCACCCACTCACTTGGTCACATCTTTATTCCGAGCCCCGGTACGGCGCACCGGCGTGTTGGATTCGATTAACGCCACCACGCATGCTTGGCACAATTTAATAAAAAGACAAGCTGCCTCTATCCTGTATTCCCCGCTAACACCGATCGAATGGTGCGCCTTCGGTAATAGGCGACATATTCAAGGATGGGAATGGGCGAGACTGGGAAGATATAACCTCCGAAAAGCAGGACATTTCCCCCTCACGCGGTTTCAATTGTTTAGAGTTCGCCATGCACTTCGTGAGATGTTGGGAGAGGACTTGATGGAGCCACCAGAAGTTCCTGCCTTTCTCTCTATTGCTACGCTCTGAGTCTCAGCACAGGATCATCTCGCGTATATACAATACGACGCAAGACTATCGGAAGAACCATTACACCAAGGCCAGGTTAGAGTGGCAGATAGATCTAGAGATCATCTTAGATGATGATACCTGGCGGTACTGCTGCGAATCCACACTACGCATATCCCTAAATGGTAGGCATCGACTTATTCAATTTAAGTACCTCAACAGAGTGTACTATACCCCAATACGGTTACATAGATATGGTTTACGAGATTCAGCTAAATGCGAAAGGTGCAGTGAAGAGCCAGCGGATTTTTTACATTTAGCATGGTTATGCCCCTCAATAGCGAAATTCTGGGCTGCAATATTTCAAACACTTAGTGACATCACATAAGAGCCTCTGACACCTGACCCTCTGTTGGCTCTTCTAGGTTTCTCCAAAAGGTTACGCAAAAATATAAGGCGCCTGGTGGATATGGGCTTGCTGGTAGCAAAATGAGTGGTAGCTATGCATTGGGCACGCGGTCTGCCCCCCACCCTGATACAATGGTCCAGAGATATGTTATACTGTAACACGCAGACTGAGATATACAGCGAACTACTTCCCCCCCAAAGTCACCCCAAGAACTTCTGGAGCCTTTATCAGAGCTTTTTGGACGGTAAGAAAGGAAGCAACGGGTAGCTAGGTTTCAACCGATGCTAAGACAGCGGCTTGGGTAGATTTCACAGCTTTTATAGATTTCACGTTGAGATTGCAGCCCCATGCCCCACTCTGGTAGGATATTTTACCCCCCTTTTACGGCTGGCACTGTCATAGCAAGACAGGTTCCACTGGTCATATTGTTAACACACTATGTACAAGGTCCCATGTGAAGTACGGACGCAAAAGTAGTATACTATCCCCTCTGGACAATTTATATGTATATATGGCATTGTACTACCAGTAACGTCTTTGAATGTTTATAAATGTACACTGTGACTGCTTTTCTTTTTTATGTTTCATTTCTCCCTTTATTGTGTATATTGTAAGATCTTATCTTCATAAAACCAATAAAAAAAAAATAAAAAAAAATAAAAAACTGTTAAGACTTGTCCGTCACCCTTCGCTCGAACGGAGCGCAAAGGGCGATCCAATTGCGAGGCGTCACCAGGCTCAGAACTATCACATGAGCTAATGTTAGCCGAAGCCCCTGGGTTGAGGGCACATGCCACTGGAGATCCAAAATGTAACTATTCAATTCCACTTTAACAAACATCATCAAGCCCCCCTGCGGCCTATCCGCCCAGGAAGGTATGGCTGGTTCAAAGTAGGTTGTGTATCCCTCATGATAAAAACTATTTTCAATTTCCCAGGTTTCTTGAAGACATATAATATGGAAAGGCTTTACAATTTGGACACACCTTGGATCAGAGAACTTGGAGGAGAGCCCTGCGATGTTCGAGGGCAACAATGTGTGACATGCTCATCCAGTTCTTGAAGCAAAGGTATGCCAAAGAAATGCACCATATGTTCACAGGACAGCAGGACGTGAGGCAGTGCCAGCTCCATTTGTTCCCGAACTGGGACATCCATTGCGGAGAAAAAATAATAAAAGCAGTAGCCCTGAGCTAGGATCAGGACCAGCGGAAGACCTCCAAAGATGCTTCTGAGGACGGAGTGGACGAAAGATGGAATAACTCCAAACACCATCTGGAAGGTTCTGACCAACCCAGAGCCTATGCCCTTGAAAAACCCTACTGTTCCAGTCATATTAGACATATTAAAAATACGATGGACAAGCTACCCAAAATGTTGTGGGAAGTTAGTACGGAGAAGCGCCTGTATCTCTGAAGAGGAACATGCCACCTGAAGATCAAACGTCTCCTTGGCCGAAGTTAAGGCCACATCTCTCTGAAACAATAAGGCTTTCAGATTGCTCAAGGCCTCAAAGCACATGTTGGTAAGATTAATTGAAGGTCACAGTGTGTCCTCCTAACTACACGGGTAGGAGGGAAAAAAATTACATACGAAATGGAGAGGACAACTATACGCCTCCACATATTCCACATATGCGAGGGGAGTAATAGTATGGGTTGCGCCACAAGTCCCGTTTCAGATGCATAACTACACAGCAGACATAGAGGGCAGGTACATAGTAATACACTAGATGGAATAGAGGTATGCCTGGTTAACACCTACGCCCCGAACATAGATGATGGCAATTTTTTCCTTGAATTGGAAAAATTGCTTATTTCATATGTGGGTGTGCCTCTTATATGGGCTGGCTACCTTTACTGTATACTGGATGGCAGCCTCGACAGATACCCCCCAAAGTTGTTCACCAAGCCTAACATGACTTCAGCCCTGCGAGAGGTGATGCATCTTTTGCAATGTGTATATATTTGGCGAGAAACACACCCTGGCCTGCAGGAATACACGTGCTACACCCCAGCCCGGGATGTATCCAGCAGATTAGACAGCTTTCTCCTCTCAGGGGAGGCCTTAACAGCCATATCACAGACCTGCATACTTAATCGATTTCTGTCTGACCATGCCCTAGTCCTGCTTGAGTGGGGTCCGGCTCGTAACAGACCGAAGCTGCCCATCTGGCGTCTGAGTCCAAATGCTCTCCGAGACACAATGTTTCGTGCGGAGCTCAGAGAAACACTTACAGGATTCTTCTACACGAATTGGTCAACCGCCACCTGTAGAGGAATAGAATGGGACACACTCAAGGTAGTGATCCGGGGTGAGTGCCTCTCTAAAGTTGGGGGGACGAGACAGAGACTAGAACGTGAACTGACAGAAGCCGAAGATGAGCTATCCTGGCTACAGCGTGGAGTGCAACCACCAACACCACATAATGACTCCCTGCTGTGAGCCCAACGCCAAGTAGGGGAGATAT
The DNA here is from genome assembly GCA_963921515.1 of Calotriton arnoldi. Taxonomy (NCBI): domain Eukaryota; kingdom Metazoa; phylum Chordata; class Amphibia; order Caudata; family Salamandridae; genus Calotriton; species Calotriton arnoldi. Next base: position 3,898,169 of record CAWUFW010000199.1, read on the forward strand.
GGGATAGACTTGACTGTCTTACCAGGCGGGAATATCGCCAGCTATTACATAGAGAAGGCGATAAATCAGGAAGACTCGTAGCATGGCTACTGAAAAGGGAACGCCCACCCCCACTAATACTGACGCTAATGCACCCAGACGGAACCGCAGTCAACACGCAAGTAGGAATTAACAAGTGCTTGTATGACCATCTGGCCACAATATAGCGTGAAGCCCCGGAGTTCACACATGCTGCCAACCCAGGTTTCCTAAATGATATACCAATTCCCTGAATTACAGAGGAACAGGCATTGGCTCTAGATGCTCAATTCAGTTAGGTGCGGTGTGAGGGTGATCATAGTATGGGGTCTCTGTACAAATAATGTTTACAGCACACAGTACTATGAAATGTTGAACTATATATAAAAGATATTGAGTATAAAAGAACAAACAAAAGGAATGTTTGTGTATTTATAAAAAATATTTTTATCTTTTGAAAAAATGAATTAAATAAAAAGTATGTACATGAATCAAACATTGCTGCATTGAATGTATTGGTATAGCAAAGGCCAGCCCAGTGAGCTTGTTTAGCCATTGTTTGAAGAGCTACAGGTCGAGTGGGAGTGCTCTTGGAGCTTATTTAGATTTTTCTGTTTTTTCCCCCTACTCCCAGACCTACAATGTACTTTTAGGGGGTACCTTTTGGACATTACAGGCCCCCCCTTACTGGCCAATAGACCTCGAATGGTCATATGATACCCTGATCTAAAAATGAAGAGACATAAGGACATCATGTTTAGATAATACCGTCACTGCCAAGAGTTGCTGTTATTTTTTTTTTCTCTCTTTCTTACGATCTTTTGTTCTTCTTTTTATAATATTATGTAACTGCTGCACCCTGATTATAATGTACATTACTGCACACAATAGCGCCTGGACGTGTATACCTTGGTGCACCACATATGCCAAGATGTAAATCTTGCAAATGACCCTATGGGTAGATTATGAGAATTGTAAGATGTGCATATTTTTTGTGACAACAAGGCAGCGCTGTAATAAAAATAAGTTTAAAACAAAACAAATATTCATACAATCTATTATTAGTAATAGGAATATAGTCTCTACCCCCGCTAGATAAAATTGAGGAACAAAATAACATTTTAAAAAGTTATTCAGGATCTACTTATGGGGTGAAACATCAAAAATCAAACAATCCAGTACTAGGGTAAAGCAGTACTGTTCCAGTCACACTATTATACAGCACTTCTTTATTATACAGCACTTCTTTACTGCTTTAAAGTAACTAGATCCACCTCAGGAAATGGCAGTCTGTGTAGGAGACATTAGCGCAAAGGGTTCCAAAAGCTTTAGGACTGCATAAAGTTAATGATTACATTCATTCTCATTCCAAAGATTAAAACATGCCTCAGAACATCTATCCTCAAGGATACCCAAGTCTATTTGGCCACAAGTAGTGCGCATTTCTCCTATCCTACTGTGGGTTTTCCCTGTGCCACATGCTGAAAGTCCAGATGAGCTGCTGGGACACAATCTTCCCTGTCTGTGATCTGTTTTCATTAACCTCAAAATTCGGGTCAGGATGCTGAAGATTGATTTAGACGTTATGAACAAGGAAGAAGGTCCAATAATGCAGCACTATTAATTTCCTGCTCATAAATGAATTATAGCTCATGAAAGTCAAGTTTTTTCTGAGGTTTAAGTGTTATGTTAGAGTTTATCTTGTTAGTACAGCTCAGGGGCAAGTGGGGTCACTACCATTGAACTTATGAAGTGGTGAGTACTAAAAAGAGAGATAACAAGTCTGATACCAAGTATATTAAAATTGCTAGGACAATTATTATTGTTACTTTAATGTTACAGTAAATGTTCTGTATCATACTTCATCTAAAATGTTTATATTACTAAGTTTCCAGCTATGTCCATGTGCGTGGCGGCTGCAGGGGGACTACGAGTCCCAGGACGCTATGGGGCCTGGAAGAGGAGCCCTCATCAACATACTCTGTTGGCACTATAAAGCGTGTGTCATCTATCCGCTATGTGTGAAGTGTGTGGGGGCTGCAGGGGGACTAAGAGTCCTGGGAAACTTTGGGGCCTGGAGGAGGAGCCTTCATCAACTCTGTGTTGGCGCTATAAAGTGCATGTCATCTACCCGCTGCGTGGGATGTGTGTGGCGGCTGCAGGGGGACTGTGAGTCCCAGGATGCTTTGGATCATGGGGAAGAGCCCCTATCAACTCATTATGTTTGCGCTATAAAATGTGTCATCTACCCGCTGCATGGGCCGCCCCCGTCTTGCGCCCGTCAGTGCCAGGATGAGCCAGGGCAGGGCCCCCCACCTTGGTTCTGCAGCTGGGCGCTGTAAGTTCCTCTGGCAAGACTATCTTTTAATATCCAAGTACGCTACCAACATTCTTGCTCCCACCTGCCTCTTTTTATCACTTTTTTGCTGGGGTGGGACTTGCACTTGACTTTAATTATCTGTTTTAGATGGGATTCTTTGTTGATTCAATTTTTAGAGAGGGTCTTGGAGAGAGGGTTGTTTCTACTGCTGCGGCATGGGGAAGAGGACAATGGATTTTCATAACATGATCGACTGACATCCGAGGACTAGTAAATCCATTTAATCTTTTCTCAATAACACAGCGGGGGCCTTTACAGAGGATATTTTCTGTGTGAAAGATCAGCTGGCCACACTTCAGTGCGAGCCTACCCCTGTTCAAGGGCAAGGGGTTTCCCCGCCTTCTATTGTTGGACCCTCTGATAGTACTCCTTTACAGCTTTGCTCCTTGATAAATCCCTCCGCAAGGATCCATCCAGGGACCCCACACTAAACTCTTCTCAAGATCTGATCTCTGTTACACACACTCAATAAGCAAGAGTACTGAGGGAAGGGGCTAGGCCTAAAAAAACAAGAATTTGGGGATACCTAGTAAATCAAAAGTGGGCATCAAACTGCCCAGGGGAAACAAAAAAGGGACCTTGTATCACGAGCCAGCCTTAGATGTAGCGCTCTGCTCTCACTTGATTCTTTTCAGAAATTAGAGCAGCTCATTTCAACGTCCTTCGATAAGTTGGTGCTTCGTATCTCCAAGGTTGAACAGTTTATGAGTAGATTGGGAGATTCTATGGCTGCAACTCATAGGCTTCTGGCCACTCTTAACAAACTTAGTGTACCACCTAATATCACTGCTGCCAACCCTAGTGCTTCCCTTCATGCTCACTCCATTGGACCTCGCCCTTCCCAACCAAGGGAGAAGAATTGAAGGAAAAGGTGTGTTGGCCCATCTACCGATTTTACATCCAACACCCCTCCCCCGCCTCCCCTCCTACAGCCTTATTTTCAGGGGCTCTTGAACCTAAAGGTCGGTATACTCTGCCAAATATAATCTATCTCTAGCTCAACGGCAAACAGGGAGGAGATGTTCCAATCCTCCGAGGTCTCTGTAGGGACCTCATCTTGTGATATTGTTATTCAACTTCCCCCTGCCTCCACTCCTTACGTTTTGGCAATGGCTAACGTCCCCCCCTCCCCCAAGCACAAGGTCTGTGAGAGCTATCAGCAGCTCAAAAATAAAGCTCAAAATAAAGTAACTCACTGGCTGCTCGGCAGGGCAAACTTAGACCACTCTCTTTTTGACAAAATCATCATGGCCATAGGTTGGATTGGCAACTTCAACAAAATCTTGGCCGGTGACTGTGTTGTCATTTATTTTTTCAACACTTGGAGGCCAGGCCATATTTTAAAAAGGGTAACCCACAGGTGCGTCTCTGGCAGTAATATCACCCTGCTCCCCCTGAGTTACTTTTACAAACCACCTGGCCTGTAGTTTGGGAGGAGTGGTGGGGCGGGCGGGAGTACCGAACTTCGTCCAAGGGGTTGGTGCTTGTGATCCTTGCCAGCAGGAGCAGGCCCCTACTTTACCACTATGTTCTCGCTTTGAACCTCTAAGTGATTTAAAACCCCAGGATTGACCTGCTCCCGGGCCAGATAATCCCTTCATGTACAATCATCAATACATTTCTAGTACCCTAAAGATGATGAGATGGAATATTGCTGTGGTCCAAGGTAAACTAGATGATAAAGAGTGTATTAAATTACTAAGCTCTTTTGATATTATCTGTATACAAGAGACCTGGGATGTTGGGGGAACATTGCCCCTCAATGGTTATGCCATGACACACAGTCCTCTCACGGTTTGGCCACAGGGGGTTAGCTACTTTTATGAAACTGAGCCTTAGTTGCAAAGTGGAGGTGGTTGCATCACATTCACCTCACATTAAGGGTGCTCTTCTGATTTTTTGAAAGCCAGTATACAGTTTTTGTTGTGAATTCAATCAGAGGGGAGCATGATGTGGTTTGTGATCTTAGAATTTTCTAGACTACTTCACAGCCAGCTCTCCCAGATTTACGGTGTTGATGCTGATGGGTGATTTCAATTTGTATCCTTGCACAGATTGTTACTTGTATGGAGATAATGATAATGAACTTTTAGGTATGAGTCATGTACATCTTAAACACTCTCCTCAGGGGGATTTACTTAAACATTTGATCTTAGAACACACTTTAGTGAAATTGTTTATTAAGGGGGATGTTAACCCTGTGGCACGAATTCCAACTTTTAAGGGGGCAGGTTCCAGTTCGATAATTGACCACATGTTCGTATTGACATGCCTATTTTCCTCTCTCTAATTAATTTTGACATAGTCTAGCATACTCAGAGAATGCAAATCCTTTTTTGGCCATCTTCCAGTGGCCCCAGACTCCAGCTAAGGCTGACAGCCTATATAAGGAATCAGTCAACATAAAAGAACTGGGGAGAAGGCTTAAGTGGGCTAGGCTAGTTCCGGTTGATTTTATTCTATAACTGTGATCCTCCTGCAAATCTGATATTTATACTTGCAAAGATGAAGGAGCCACAAATGCCATTATTTTGGCTGCCTATTCAAATCCTACTGGATGTATTAAGGCTGCTCTTACCTCGCCTTGCGCCGTGCAATCGGCAGACCCATCTAAGTGGTTTGACAAGGCATGTTCACAGGCCCAAAGAGGGCTCAGGGCTTCTCTGCAAAAGCAACCCCATAATCATGAACATGTGAGGAAGGCAGGGGCTTCCTATTGCCTGGCACGTAGTGAAAGAAAGAGTATTCTAAAAAAGGAGTTATGAGACATTCTTTTGGGGGCTTGTGCCTCCCGGGACAGTGCAGCATTCTGGAGGATGGTAACCACCCCCTGTTCTGTTCAGATTATAGACAGGGTTGTGTTGAAACGCCTAACACAGTGGGCGGATGAACAGAACATACTGACTGACATTAAGTATGGGTTTTGAGAGGGGAGGGGCACTGTGGAGCAGAGTCTCAATCTCTTATCTCCTAACCAATAAATATGTTCCGGCGAAAAAGGGTTCCCTTCATCTAGCTTTCATGGACCTCACCTCTGCATTCAACCTGCTTAACAGAGAGAAGCTGGGGTCCATGGGGATGGATATGACCTTGGTAAGCTTTCTCGGGGATCTTCATTGTGGGCTGAAGGCTTCGGCCCGATATGGTAGCAAAGGTGAGTGTACAAAGCACTTTGCTCTTAGAAAGGGGGTCCGGCAAGGTTGTATTTTGGCCCCCTTTCTTTAGGTCTCGCCTACGCAGTGCGCATGCGCTGCATAGGAAAAAGACCTTTAGAAATCGATTCGCCTTTTCAGCCAAAAACGTGCACGCATTGCATTGCTTTGAATGGCAACGCGTGCACGTTTAGCTTATCTTCACGGGAGCAAGCTTTGAAACCATCTGTTTGTAATTAACAGATGGTTTCAAGCTCGCTCCCGCAAGGGAAACAGGCACAGGCCCCTCCTCTCTCCCCTCCCCCTGCTGCCTCTTTTCAGCGCGAGGCGCGCGCGCTTGTTTCTCTTTCTTGCGATACCTCCATTCCCATCAATAAGTTTTTCCGTTTCTGGTGCTAGTTCGTTTGGTCTTTTTCTTGCACGGGTATATAGTGTCTAACTTTGATGGCAACCTGAAATCAGGAATACTGAATTTCCAAGTGCCCTGCTGGTGCCACCGGAAAAAAGGTGTTACAACTGGCACGACGTGCCCGGCGGTGATGTGCTTGGCACTGTTCTGCCGAATAAAGTAAAGCCGCGTGCTTTACTGTATTCGGGAGAAATATAGTTATTTAATTTAATAAAGCGTTTTAAAGCAAGCCTAGGTTATGATGCACATACATGCCCTTACGTCCTCCTGGTGCCAGCTAGGTGAAAGTGGCACTGCCAACAGCCACCAGTTTGCCCTAGGCACGCTGTATGTGGGCACTGGAGTGTGGTAGACTGAGGAAGAATAAAATGCGCTCCAAGGTTATTTACACAATTAGCAGCAAATTCTGGATTAACGAACGTCAGCACTTCCTGTGCTAGGCGGGTGCAGTGAAGATGACGGGATTGCGGGGCTTCTTGGCTCATGAGTTTTCAACATCAAAGCTGGTGAACAACCCCGGAAAGAGGTATGAAAGTGTCGAGAAGGAAAGATAAAAGGAATCTGTGAGACACTGACTTACCTTCTATGTGTTAATGTCCCCGTTTCTTTTACGTTGGGGTTATCATGAGAATGTGAACATGCGTATATAATACTAATGGTCAGGGCTTTAAGTGGGATGACAAAACTGGAGTGGTCTCTCAAAGGGGCGTGGCCAGGGCACAAAACAGAGCCCGATAGAGACCAGTTTCGAGGCCCCATTTAAAAAACTGCCGGTGCTCAGCACCGGTGAGACCCGGCCCACTTAAAGCCCTGATAGTGGTGACAGTATACTTTTTTCATCGCTATGTATCCGCATACAAACCCCTCCACCAAATTTCACTCAATTATTCTAGCACTAGCATATTATTGCAATGTTAGTTTACTGGAGACTGGTATATTTTTATTTTGCCAGAGCAACTCCGAAAAGCTTGACTGAAGACATCCATGTCCCTTTTATTTGTGAAATGCGGATCTCTTTATTTATTTGGGCGATATTTTTAAATTTAACGCGGCCACCTGAAGAGAGAGCGAGATTGATTATCTTTGTATGTATATTGGCATATTAATATAGCATATTTCTGAAACTTATATGGCCTCGTAGTGCCGTCTAAGTGCGGGCGTCCTTTCCGTACTATTCTGTAGTGCTCACCTATCGGAGCCCAAGTGGTCCATGACACGCTGTGGCTATGGATAGTGAAGAAAGATCTTGTTAATTGGGGTTTCTATGATGTTGAACCGTGTTTGGAAATCACGTCTGACATTTGTGTCCTCTTGGCTCTAGTTTGGTGGTGTGGGTGTCCTGTGATGCACATTTATTGTATTGTATTGTATTGTATTGTATTGTAATTACATTTATATAGCGCTTACTACCCCTGACGAGGCGTCAAATCGCTTTTTCGGCGAGTAGCACGCTACTCCGGGACCCATAGAAGATTAGTGTTGAATTATTATAGTGAAACATGCAAGTAAATTTTAAGTGGTGGATAGGTTAGTCAGTTATTTGGATTCAGAAGGATAGCAGAGGAAAAAAAAGTTTGTATTTATATAGCGCTTGTTACCCCTGATGGGGTGTTGAAGCAGGCTACTCCGGAAACCCATAAAGGATTAGTGCTGAATTAGTATGGTGAAATATGAAAGTAATTTGAGTGGTGGATATTAGTCAGTTATTTGGAGTGAGAAGGGTAGCGGAGGGATAAAAGGGAAGAAAGGTTTGCGTTCATGTAGCACCTGTTACCCCTGATGGGTGTTGAAGCGTTTTTCTGGCGAGTAGGACGCTACTCCGGAACCCATAAAGGATTAGTGTTGAAAATTAGTATAGTGAAGTATGAAGTAATTTGAGTGGTGGATATGTTATTCAGTTATTTGGATAGAGAAAGGAAGGTTGCGGGATAGAAGAGGGAAAGAGGTTTGTATTTATATAGCGCTTGCTACCCCTTGATGGGGTTTTGAAGCGCTTTGTTGGCGAGTAGCACGCTACTCTGGAACCCATAAGGATTACTGTTGAATTAGTATGGCGAAACATGAAAGTAATTTGAGTGGTGGATAGGTTAGTCAGTTATTTGGATTGAGAAGGGTTGGGGAGGGGTAGAAAAGGGAAAAAGGTTTGCATTTATATAGCGCTGGTAACCCTGATGGGGTGTTGAAACGCTTTATTGGCGAGTAGCACGCTACTCTGGAACCCATAAAGGATTAGTGGTGAATTAGTATAGTGGAATATGGAATTTGAGAAGTGAACATGTTAGTCTGTTATTTTGATTGAAAAGGATAGTGGAGGGACAGAAGAGAGATTTATTTATTTTTCTCTTTTTTTGGAGGTCATAGCAGTAGGAGGAGGCTTTTGGATGAGTAAAAAGGGGTTTTTGAGGGAAAGAGTCAGAGGGACGAGTTTAGAAAGGTTTGTTTTGGGGGATCGGTATAGTAAAAAGAGGTGTCATGATGCAAGGAGGGGTAGAGTAGGAGAGAGTCTAGAAAGGGTTATTTTGGGGATCATAGTAGTGGTATGGGGTTTGGGATAAATGAGAGAGTGGATGTAGAGGATATATTGATAGATGTATAGGGTGAGAGATAGGGTAGTGCATTGGAAAGAGTAGTAGAAAGAAGTTTGAGATGAGTCAGAATGTTGGACCAGAGGATATATTGAGAGAAGTATAAGCTGAGAAAATAGGGTAGTGCATTTGAAATGCTAAATTAGAAGTGATAAATATATGGATCCACAAGTACATTGAAAGTATATAGATGCATAAAGGAGGTAAGTATATATAGATTAAAGATATTGATAGAGGTACAGGATGAGAAATAGGGTAGTGCATTGGATATGCTTTTTCAGGAGAAAAATAACAGACGCACAGATCCAAGTACATGGAAGGTACATAGATGCACAATGGAAGTAAGTACATGTAGACCAAAGATGATTTTTAGTTATTTATTTACAACATAATTAATTATTCTACATGTTTATACAAAGCAATACACAAAGATAGGTACATATCTATAGTGAAAATAAATGCTTATATACAGAGGAATATGCTGTAAATTTCTGTTTGCGTCTGGTGCTTATGTGGGGAAGAGCCAATTCTTGAGTAGTTTTCTGAAGATAAGGTGGTTGTCGTGGATCTTATGTTGGGGGGTAAAGAGTTCCATAGTTTGGCTGCTTGAACAGAGAAGGATGTGCCACCCATGGTCTTTTTCTTGTATCTTGGGATTTTGAGGCGAGATGCCCCTTTAGAGCGTAGGTTCCTTTGTTCAATGTGTTTGGTGATTTTATTCCTGATGAAGAGCGGTCCCATTCCATGTATTGCTTTGTGGGTGATACAAAGTAGCTTGAACGTGGATCTTCTGGCAACCGGTAACCAATGCAGGGCATTCAAGGCAGGTGAAATGTGGTCTCGCGGTTTGATATGCAAGAGTAGTCTGGCAGCCGAGTTCTGAATCCGTTGTAGTCTTTTGATGGTCGTTAAAGGTGATCCGTGGTAGAGGCTATTGGCGTAATCGAGTTTGGACAGAACAAGGGAGATGGTAACTTGGACCTTGTGTGGAAATCCCAAATGAGGGAAAATTCGTCGCAGCGTTTTTATAGTGACAAAGCTTGATCTTGCTAGTTTGTCCACTTGGGCATTCATCGACAGCTTGGAGTCCATGGTCATTCTGAGGTTTCTTACTTCCTTCGATACTTTAGGTGGTGATCCAGTTCATCAGGCCAGGCGGCAAGCGGGTCTTAATGTTTCCAATCGCCACACGGGAGTATTTCTGTTTTTGAAGCATTCAATTTGAGATGGCTCCAAATCATCCACATATCCACAGCCCTGAGACAACTGAAAATTGGGGATTTTCCAATGTCTTTGGGGCATTCCAGTTGAAGGAGTATTTGCGTGTCATCTGCATAGTTATAGCACGTGAGGTGAAATTGATTGATCAGTACTGGTAATGACTTCATGTAGATGTTGAAAAGCATGGGCGAGAAGATAGAACCTTGAGGGACCCCTGCTTTTGTGGAGTATGGTTTGGACGAGAAAGGTGGGGTATGGATGACATTAGTTCTGTTTTGAAGGTAGGACGCGATCCAGTCTAGAGCAGTTCCCTCTATGCCGGCTTCATAGAGTCTTTGTTTCAGAGTGTCATGGTCAACCGTGTCAAAGGCAGCCGAGAGGTCCAAGAGGAGTAGCGCAGCAACCCCGCTGCGGTCTACTGTATTCTTCAGGTCATCCCAAATGGCAAGGAGGGCAGATTCAGTGCCTCTTCCTGGACGGAATCCTGTTTGGAAGTCTGAGAGTATGTCATTCTCTTCAATGAATTGTGACATCTGGGCGAACGCTGCTCTTTCTATCAGTTTGCCCAGGAAAGGTCCATTTGTAATGGGTCTGTAGTTGTCAGGGTTCAGCGGGTCCAAGTTTGTTTTCTTCAGTAAAGGGCGTATGTGTGATTTTTTGAGTTCTTCTGGAAATATTCCGGTAGTTAAGGAATCGTTGATGATTCTTCTTACTGCAGAGGCAGCTGAGGTTGTTAAAAGAATTGTCTTGAAAGTTTGTGGTGGACAGGGGTCAGAAGGGCTGCCGGCAGGCCTGCTTGGTTTGACCAGGTCCATAAATTCATTGTGTGAGATGTGTTGGAAGGAGCGGAGAGGCTGGGTTAGAGTATTCTTGGATTGTTGTTTTGTACAGGGGTTAGTGCTGGTGCTTTGTTTCTGTTTTAAGTAGGAGTCCAATGTGTCTGCTTTGTCTGTGTAATGATTTGCCAGTTTGTCTGTGAAATCTTGAGTAGCAGGATGAGTTCCTTATAGGCAATTTGGTTTGCGAAATTCATGGAGTATTTTATAGAATTCTTTATTTGCACATTTAGCATTTTGAATTCTGTCTGAATAGTACCTTTTCTTAGCTTTTTTGATAGCTGACTTGTATAATCTGTTAATGTTTTGTAGGTGAAGTGTGTCTTGTTTGGCGTTTGTTTTGAGCCAGGTACGTTGCAGCTTTCTAATTTGTTGTTTTATGTCTTTTATTTCTATGTTTCTCCAAGGCGCCTTTTTTCTTTTGTGCTGTTGTGTGGTTTTGAGTGGTATCAGGATGTCAAAAGCTTCCTGTAGCCACTCATATAGATTTTGAACAGAAGTTATTGTTTCCAGATTTGTACTTGATGTTAGTTGTGTTTCTAAGTGTTCCAAATTGAGTTTGTTCCACAGCCGATAGGTGGATGGATGTAAGCTAGTTTTAGGTGAGTCCCTTAGTGTTGTTTTATGTTGGAAAGCAAGCAAGTGGTGGTCTGACCATGTGACTGGAGTTATAGTTTGAAAGGTAACTAGTTCAGTATTAGCAAAAATGACATCTAGGATATGTCCAGCGATGTGTGTGGGTTTGTGGACAATCTGATGCAGGTTCAGTGCCTCTAGGCCAGTGATTATTGTTTTTGGATGGGCCATATTGGGTTTGTCAAACCAAATGTTGAGGTCACCCAGAACGCATAAGTTGGAGTGTATTGTTATCAGGTTTGAAACTGTGTCTAGAAGTGCGTCTGGGAATGTCGCCTTGCTAGGTGGAGGTCTGTAAAGGAGCAGGAAGTTACAGGATGAAGACGGTGTAGTATTGCATCTTGTTAGAAGAGCCTCACAATTCTTTATGGAGATGTCATCAACTTTAGTGATATGTAATGTTAGCCTGAACACAACAGCTAGACCACCTCCTTTTTTGCCTATATGATTTTGGGTGATCGTTTGATAGTCTAGAGGAATGGCTTCATGCAGGACTGGAGCCATATCATCTCCCAACCATGATTCAGTTATGAATAGTATGTCTGGTTTTGCATCTGTGAGAAGGTCGTAGATGTGATGTTTGTTTTTAGAGAGGGATCGAGCATTTATTAGTAGACAGTTTAGAGAATGGCCTTTGGTGATAGTGAGACTTTGTTTTGTAGAAGAGTGATCAGTATTGTGTGGGTTTGTAGCAGGTGTGTTTTTAGTGCTGGCATTAGCTGTATTAGGATAGCAATCGTGTACCTGTTCTGTATCATGTTCCTCATCCAGCATGCTAAGAAGGCATTTTGATGGGTCTGCGTGTGTATGTGGTGGAGATGGTGTTTGAGAGTGAGTTGGTGTGCTGTGTTGTTTTCGTGGTGTAACATTGTTGTGCAGTAGACATGGGGAAGCAAAGTTGTGAGGTGTGGCACGTCGCTTATGTTGTTTGCGTGTGTTTAGGGCGGAAGGTGTATGAGTCAGGGGTGGTGGTGCAGCATGTGGGTCATGTAGTAAGGTTCTAAATTGTCCAATGGATGAGAGGCGGTTAGAAGAGAGTTGCTGTGTTGCTGTATCTGTGTTAGGTGTGGTGGAAGAAAGAAAGCTTGGCATTGGAGTTTGTTCCTTTGTGTGGTTTGAAAGGTGGGTGTATGTTTGTATTTTGTGATGGTAAGTATTTTGAGATGTTGCGCTTTGAAGATCTTGTTGTGCTGGTGTGTGTGATATGTTTTGTTTTTGAGGAGTAGTGAAAAGTGGTGCTGGTGTATTTGTTTCATGCAATGGATTTGGTTGTATAGTATTGTTTGTGAGAGGAGGTTGTAAGGTAGAGGGGTGGTGATGTGTTTATGAGTAGAGTGTATGTTGTGTGTAGGAGGGAATGAAGTAGAGGTAAGAGTGTTTGTCTTAGACTGGTTTGTTGCATGAGTTAAAAAGTGTGGTGGTGTGCAGTGTGTGTTGTGTGTTAGTGTTATTATGGTAGTAGGGAGAGGAGGGTGTTGGTTGGACAAATGATGGAAGGATGAATATATGTTTGTTAGTGATAAAAGGTTGTCCGTTAGGTGTAATTAGAGCTGGGAGTGTGTGTCTGGATGGGATGTAGTTATGTATGGTGTTGAATGGGGTTGTGTTAGTGATGAGTGGATTGGTTAGTGGTATAGGATAGAGTTGTGTACTGTTTGTAGGTGATGGTGGGTATGTGTGGTAGTTGGGATAGAAGGGTGTATAGATGTCGTTTGGTTGGGTTTGTAGTGCATGTGGTGTACATTTGGTGTGAATGTGTTACTATGTTTGTGGATGGTGTGGGGTGGCTCTTACTGAATGTGAACATGGGCAGCATTTCTGGCCCTATTCCCGACCAATCTTGAACAGGCTCAAACAGGTAATTGCCCTTGTCCTCTCTGCCCTTAACCTCGACGCCTGGGCTGAGACGCCCCAAGCCTCAGCCTTTTATAGCCCTAGTAATCAGGTGACCCCTTCAGCCAATGGGAACCCTAGCCCTAACCCTATCCAGTCACAACACTAGCCCTAAAATCTAGAACCAATAGACCAGGACCTTACAGCCAATCTCAACCCTAGTCCAAGCACCCAATAACTTTCAAAAACCATGATCTCTACGTCTAATAGAGGCCCTAGCCCTACCAGTAGTCCCAACCCAAGTCCAAGCAACCATTGGCACAGGAAGCCCTAGTCCCTACTTCCAACAGAAGCCTAACCCCACTCTTAGTCCCACACCTAGTCCAGCAACCAATCACACCAGAAGCCCTAATCGCTACTTCCAATTAAAGGCCTAACCCTAGCCCTAGTCCCACCCTACTCCCAACAACCAATAACACAGGAAGCCCTAGTCCCTACTCCCAATAGAAATACTAACCCTAGCCCTAGTCCCAACCCTACATTGATTGAGTCACAGACCCAGAAACCAATCAGAACCCTCAAATACCCAACCAATGAGGACACTAACCCTAATCCAATAGAAACATCAGATACAACCACCAATCAGTGTGCACATGTACCAACCACTAGCAGACTATATAAGGTCCCAGCGACCTCAGACAAGGTTTGCTGGCCAGGGAGTTGGGAGCTGCTTCTCTTGTTCAGAATCTCCTAGGAGACAAACAGGCTCAATCCACACTTTGGACTTCTGCAGGTAAGGGCCTAACTTGTCCTCTGACAATAGTGTTTATATAAAACTTTACTCCCTCTCCTGGCCAAAAAACGAAGTGCACAGTCCCTATTAAATACAGTTTAAACAGCACACAGAAGATCACTGCTGCCTCAGAGCACCCTCTGATGTAGAATATCCCTGTTGCGGGGGGGGGGGAGGGGCTGGTTTCACTGACTTGTTAACACAAAATGGTGGCTGGGGGTGCACTGCTTAACATACAGGTCTTAGCACAGAGACAAGGGGAAATTTGGAGGGAAAACTGATAGTCACCGTGAATGAGAGGGAAAACTACAGAGATTTAGGACTGCAAATCCCACAATTCAACACGTTAAATGGAAGCAATCATGGGCAGAAAAAACCACAAGTTGGAACACAAAACAGTTGAATAAATATGCAATGACAGGCAGGTTAAAACTACAATTTTAAACTGTAACAACCACAGGCAAAGACAGTAATCACAGATAGGGAAAATCGTTTAACTTAATTTTTTGGGAAAGAGATAGGTAGGGACTGTAACATAGAGCCATTAGTTGAAGATGTAATTAGCTTTTCCTTAGAGGAAACTGTGAACGCGATTAATTCACTCCAGACTGGAAAAGCACCAGGGCTAGATAGACTACCGGGTGATCTGTACCGATCTGAGCCCAACATATGGGGCCCTCTACTCCATATAGTTTTTACTGCCATCACACGAGGGGGGGATATTCCCGCGTCCTGGAAGGGTGCCGAAATAATACCCATATTTAAAAAAAAAAGGGGATAAAGGGGATCCGTCAAATTACAGGCCTATCAGCCTCATAGATGTATCACATAAAGTATTCAGTAAAATGATTTTAACACACCTCCATTGTTGGATAGAGGAAAACTGCATGCTCTCTCACTTGTAGGCCGGCTTTAGAGCCTCCACGAGTACCCTAGACCAGGTGTTTCGGTTCCTGTTGCTCATTTGGAAGGAGGTTACCATCAAGAAGGGCCACCTGTATGTTGTGTTCGTCGATCTCAAAAGAGCATTCGATTCTATAGATCGTACCAGGCTTTGGGCTGCCCTTAAGGAGCTTGGTCTTCCTGGTGGTCAACTTTTGGTTCGTTTACATCTAGGTAACTATGCCAAAGTCAGGTGGAACTCCGATGGTGGCCAAACCGACAATATACCAGTCTCAAAGGGGGTGCGCCAGGGCTGTGTTTTGGCCCCAACACTGCTTACCTTATATATGAATGGGCTCATTAATGATCTCTATGATTGTGGAGGTGACCCACCAAAACTAGCTGGCAAGCAAATCCCCTCTCTTTTACTCGCAGACGATATGTTGCTCATTTCGAAAACCCCGATGGGCATTCAGAAAGTTTTAACTAAGTTTGAACAGCTTGCAAAGAAGTGGGGTCTAGAAATTAATTGCTCAAAAACTAAGTTAAATCCCTATAAATCAACCAAAGGGAAACTGAGGTTGGGTGCTCAATACCTAGAGCAGGTCACGGTCTTCGATTATCTGGGAGTCAGAATTAGCGATAATACCGCATGGACTCCCTAAATCCAGAAGAGCGTGCTTACACTGCAACATGTGGATTGTGCAATAGCAAAGAGAGTCAAAAGATCTCCTTTTCGCCCAATTTCTCCCACCTTAGAAATACATCGGGCCAAAGGGTGGGGTGCAGCCCTATACGGGGCCGAATTATGGGGTCTGGAGCACCTGAACCAGCTAGAAGCAGCAGAAAATAAATTTTTAAGAGCGATTCTTAATCTCCCAATGAACACGCCGATATTACCACTTCGCCTTGATCTTGGTCTAAAGTCCATTATCCATTTAGCTGTTTTTAAGGTGCTTATGTTTTGGATAAGACTCTGGACCAGTAACACCCAGATTCCAGTAAAGGACGCAGTGGAGGAATTACTAATTCCATTAGAATTGTTATTTGTGGAGCGCCATGAAGCATCAAGGAAGGAGATTGAGGAGGTGAAGAGCAGCATGAGGCACAAGGACGGAGAGTGAGGAGAAAAGAAGCGTGAAGCACATGGAAGGAGAGTGAGGAGGATAGCAGCATGAGGCACAAGGAATGAGAAGAACAGCGTGAGGCACAAGGACAGAGAGTGAGAAGAGCAGCATGAGGCACAAGGACGGAGAGTGAGAAGAGCAGCATGAGGCAAAAGAAAAGGAGAGTGAGGAGAAGAGAAGCGTGAGGCAGAAGGAAGGACAGTGAGGAGAAGAGCAGCGATAGGCACAATGAAGGAGAGTGAGAAGAGAAGCAGGAGATATAAGGAAGGAGAGTGAGAAGAAGAGCGGCAAGCGGACCGAGAGTGAGAAGAAGAGCAGCGTGAGGCACAAGGAAGGAGAGTGAGGCAGAAAGCGATGCAGTGTATATATACTCCCGCAAAGTACCTCAGGTTAAAAGAAGCTTCACCAAGAGAGCCAAGGTATTGTATTGTAATTGCATTTATTCCGATTAGTTCTTGCTTATATCTTTCTACGGTATTGATGTGTGTGGGAAGTTTAGGAATATTTAGTTAAAATAAATATATAAAACTGAAATGAGTCCTGAAGTTCAGCTGAGCGGATTAAAGAGGGAAAAATCGGAACGGAGTACAGACATACGTCTAGGGGCTACAATAAATATTTTGCTTTCATATTTGCAGTAATTTGATTTCAGTATTTCCACTCAACAGGCCTACTGAATATGGGTTGGGACCACCTTCAAGCAGAGTATCCTTTTACAACCCCAAACTAGCCGACTTCATTTTAAAGCAGTTAAATGAATAAATCAGTTGTCGTTCAATGCACTATTGTGCAGAACATGTTTTAAGCTGACATTCATAGGATTCAAAAGGTTTTGTAAAAGAATAGCCAAACGCAGTGTTAAACACGCAGATAAGCCCTGTGGATTGAAGTCAAACTTATTTCATCTATGCCTCACAGCATTGATGAGAAGGCAGCCGAATGTGTGTATGTTTGCTTTGTTCGCCCTAAGTTGGCAGGGTATGCCCAGACGTAGGTCCCTTGCTCACTTTGCCACTGGATTTAAGCTAGCCTGGCTGATGAGGGGTGTTAGCCCAAAACCGGTCCCAGGATGCTTGTTTCCGGTCCAGGGAAGACCTGGCCTGGCAGTTCGGGCTGGACTGTTCCCACAAGGAACAGGGTCAAGACTGTTTTGCATATAGCTGTGTCTGAACTGGGGTGGTGAAGTGAGCTAAAGAACGATGATGGATTCAACCCAGTTCTGTGACTGGGGGGTGAGTGTTTGAAAAGTTTCAGCGCTCCGTCCATCATCTCCTTGGCTTTGCATGTACGGACGACCCCAGTAGGTAAATCATGCACTAGCAGAATGACCGTGAGGAAGGAACCAAATCTAGCAAGCTCATGGACACTTTAGCAGAGAATCTGAGCTTCATGTGGAGGCAAAACGGGTGGGGATGTGGCAATGGACATTAAGGCTTAACTAAGGAAACCGCACATTTTAATTTATTTATGTGACTATTAAGAACTCATTAGTTCAGATTTGCTAAGCACTACTTCGCGTATCTGACGTTTCAGAGTCATGGCACTACAGAACGACAACTGGGGGTAATGTGAATTGAGGAGAATGCAAGGTATGATGGATGCTCGGACGCTCCAGAGGTGCTACAAACTGACTTGGGCTCTCTGTCGAATTCAGTTTATGCACATTACGAACCTAACAGTCATTGTGCATATATCAGTGTAAACGTGACTGCAGACTCTCACATAGGATTATTAAGATAAGGACTTCCAGTCTCTGGAAGGGCAGAAGAAGGTTAGGAATTTTCATACTTGGCAGTGGTGAACAGAAGCAGAACATTCAGAGCTGTGCATAAGGTCGTTGTATTGACCCAATATGGTGTGTGGACTCATCACCCAATGGGAGGACAGCAACAAACTACAAGGACTCAAAGATAACAGTATACCGGTCAGGCAGAGTTAACGGTCGAAGCGAGCAACCTTGGATAAGGCTGCATTTTTCCATAAAACGGAGTAAGGTTTTCACAAGAAGGCCATGCTCAGAGTAGAATGCAAGGGTTTTTTTTGTTATTTAAATCAGCAAATGCTGGAGGGTTTCAATAATGTGGGACGGGGTGGGACGTTCAAAAGGGGATATTTTATTATGTGACGGACGCCAAGCAGCTAGACATTCATTTGGAAAGCGTTTAGCAAATGGAAGGAAACCGTGTTGGAGCAGAGTTAGGACACACTAGGCCAATGTTTCCCAAACTGTGGGCCCCGACCCGATTTTTGGTGGGTCACGAAAGTTACAGCAATAAATAAAGATGCATTTAAATCCCGTATTTATCTTTTCACATTTTCTGCGCTTCAAAGACAGCGGTCAAATGTCAGGCTATGTCGTCTGATAAATTGTTGCTTTTTTATTAACATGGGGAATGTGGTTTACAAACTCATCTCACTTTGCAGTCGGTCACAAAAAGGTCTTTACTTTTCTTTCTCAAACTTGCTGGGGGGTACAGGTGTTTACAAGGAAAAGTACTAGCATGTCATTTTTGTAAAAACAAAACGTAACGTCTGCAAGTGAAATATATGCATTCAGCAGTTAGGAAAGCAAAAGCAAAGCCCATTTTTGGGGGTAACGCAAGTGTGACAAACAAATCAAGACACTTTAATTGGTGAATCACAAATGATAAATATTTACTGAAACCCGGTGTCCACACATTATCACTTGTGCACAATGTAGTTTTATCGGTAAGGTATACACACATTTAGTGGCCTTCTCAGGCAGGCTCTGCGTGAACACTTCACTGCTAGCACAACAAACGTCTGCACGCGTCAGCCAGCATGGGCAGTAAGGGCCTCTGCTGTCAATCATCCAGCGAGGGGCAACAGGGCCCGCAGAGGAGACAAACGACTGGCAGCCACACAGGTTATACTGTGCGAGGGGGGCCCAGGCCGGCCTCGGCACAGCACTGCCTTAGAGCTGCCGAGGGACAGGGTAAACGGAGAATAATATGCATTATCACTCTGTTCTGCGATTAAAACGCACTTTGCAACCCTCGCTGCAGCCCCCCTCCTGCTCAGTGTGACCATGTAACCACTGCGCACTGCCCCAGTCTCCAGCCTCAGCCCCTCCACTCCGTGCCCGAGGAAATGCCCATGAGCTCTCGCCATGTAACCCCTGCGCCCGTCTCCAGCCCCGCCACCCCGTGCCCGAGGAAATGCCCATGAGCTCTCGCCATGTAACCCCTGCGCCCGTCTCCAGCCCCGCCACCCCGTGCCCGAGGCGATGACCAGGGCCCCCATCTGGCTCAATATGAACAAGTAACCACTGCCCGTCTCCAGCCCAGGGCCCCCCAGTAGCACAGACCAGCAGGAGCGGCGATGGGCATCAAGACCAGAAGAAGGGCAGCAGGATGCGATGCATGGAGCCGGCGGGGAAGGCAGGGGTGGGTGCGGCACCGTCTGTGCCGGGAGCCCAGCGGTGACTTCACATCTTGGACCCCCCTCCTCCCCGAGTTCCTCACCGCCGGGACACGTGAGACAGACGCACATTTGTATCCTCCTCCTTATGTAATGTTGCTGATCCTGTTGTGAAGCGCTCTGACACCCTCGGGTAAAGTCCGCGCTATATAAAAACGCATAAATAAATAAATAAATAAACAGAGGAGACACTCTAGGAGCGCACACCGACCCCATCCCTTGTGCAGGGCAGGATCGCGGGATGGGGTGGGGCGGCCTGCAGGCCATGTACCTGTACAGAGCCACCGGCTGCCAGGACGGTACAGGGATTAAAGGGCCGTTTCCAAATTAAAAGGTCCACAGGGAGATGACGTGATGCCACGCACTGGAAGGGACGAGCATGACAAAAGCAGACGAGGCCACGCGAGGCAGGAAATCCCGAACTCAGTGCGCGCAAGTAGGACAGGAAGTCTCTGCACACCCCATAGTGGACAGCGCGCCCTAAGGCCGCACAAGCGTCCCCCGCAACTTATAGTATACATGGGACAGCTAAAGCAGATGTAGGAGGTTTAAGACTACTGTCCGCCTTTCAAGCTGTTCAACTTGCGAATGACAAAACATAGTGCCTACCGACTTATGAAGGAGACCATGTAACGCCGCAAGTAAAAGATCCAGTCCGGATGGGCCGTCCTAGAAGGAGACAGGGCAGTAACAAGGAGGGACTAAGAAGCCTCGTTTTCAATCGGAAGCCAGCGTTTAGCATAAAGGATGACGCCAGCCAATCAGAATGATGGGCGGGGCTTAAACTCCTCTTCTGAAATCTCCTCGATAACAATAAGCCTCGCAGAGCGAGCAGCGCATGCGCGCTGAAAC